>CM052898.1:118533539-118591102 GCA_028534135.1 Potos flavus | reverse complement strand
ATGGAACCAGAAAAGACCCCAAATTGCTAAGGAAATGTTGAAAAAGAAAAACAAAGCTGGGGGCATCACGTTGCCTGATTTCAAGCTTTACTACAAAGCTGTGATCACCAAGACAGCATGGTACTGGCACAAAAACAGACACATAGACCAGTGGAACAGAGAGTCCAGATATGGACCCGCAACTCTATGGTCAAATAATCTTGGACAAAGCAGGAAAAAATATCCATTGGAAAAAAGACAGTCCCTTCAGTAAATGGTGCTGGGAAAATTGGACAGCTATATATAGAAGAATGAAACTTGACCATTCTCTTACACCATACACAAAGGTAAACTCGAAATGGATGAAAGACCGCAACGTGAGGCAGGAATCTATCAAAATCCTAAAGGAGAACACAGGCAGGAACCTCTTCGACATCGGCCACAGCAACTTCTTTCAGGACATGTCTCCAAAGGCAAATGAAACAAAAGTGAAAATGAACTTTTGGGACTTCATCAAGATGAAAAGCTTCTGCACAGCAAAAGAAACATTCAACAAAACAAAGAGGCAACCCACGGAATGGGAGAAGATATTTGCAAATGACACTACAGACAAATGGCTGATATCCAAGATCTATAAAGAACTCCTCAAACTCAACACCCAAAAAACAGATAATCACGTCGAAAAATGGGCAGAAGACATGAACAGACCCTTCTCCAAAGAAGACATATATCACAATTTTTTAAAAAAGAAAAAGACCTTTGGGCCTAACACAACAATAAAATAACCATGAAGCCTATAGAGATATGCTTTTCTTACTGTTTATGATGGCCCTGCAGACTTTCTTAGCAAAACAGCTCTTCCCATTGTCTAATTCCAAGCTGGTTTTGGGAGCAGTTTATAGAGGCAGGTGGAGTCTCCCTCTTGAATCTCAAAGGAGGTGATTCTCACCTCTTTGCCACTCTTACTTAGGCCAGAAACCCCAGGGTCTTGGTCTTTAGCTCTCAGATGCTTAAGGCAACTGAGACGCTTTACCATGTGTTCATTTAAATTGGGTAAGACTCATATTTTGTTGTTGTTGAAATAAGAAATCTAGCAGAGCTAAAGGCCTTTCTCTCATCATACAGGAGGAAAGTGCCTGTGGTTCCTTTAATTGTGTGATAAAGCACTCTTTTAAAAATATGAATACTGTTTAGTATTCAGTATTTGTTCCAGTCAGTATTTACTCAGTTTTGTATTCAGAGATGATAGTTCTATCAGTATTTCCAGGGTTACAAATAATCAGGAAGATAATCAGAATTATAAGTGATTTTTTGTGGGCCGTAGAAATAATTTTATAGTCTTAGGAGTTTTCAGAGACCCCTTTGTTAGAACTCTATTTGCGGGAAATATAAGTTAGGAATGGATAGACATAGAGGTCTTGATTTTGCACAGGGAGACAAACTTGGTATACTTATGAATGCTTTCAGTGTTGATACCTTAACAAATTAGCTTTTTGCACTAATTTTATACCGTAAGAAGTTTTCTCTCAGTGGCTGCCGAGGAAAGGGGTGTCTCATTTCTTTTAGGGACTTCTTTTTTCTCAGTTATGAAGACTTGCGTTTTAAAGGCTAGATTCTAGAATTCGTTAGTCAGCATTATACACAAAAGCACGCAGAGCTAACTTGTAGTAGCAGAAATGGAGTTAAGTAATAAAAGTGAAGTGAGGAATCTAAAACATTAGTCATTCATATAATCTCTAGGCTCTGATTCATCCTTTAACTTCCAATCCCACCTCTACCCCCAGTCCATGACACAGCTGAACACAGCACCTGACATGGATAGTTGTGCTTTATAAATGTATTTTCAGTAAATGAATGAATGAATGAATGTATAGATTCATGCTCACCATTGTCATAGGAAAGAACTCCCCTCAGAAAATTTAAATTCTTTTGAGCCCGAAGCAGTCTGCTCGCCCTATTAAATGGGTCTTCAGATCCAATGGCTTGTTTCCATTATACTGGAACTGTAATGATGAGTACACACTGGGACAGCCAAACCAGTTGTTAAATATTCACGTTCCTTGAGTGTCCAACTTTTTTTTTTTAAAAGATTTTATTTATTTATTAGAGTGAGAGAGAGAGTATGAGAGGGGAGAGGGTCAGAGGGAGAAGCAGACTCCCTGCTGAGCTGGGATCCCAATGCAGGACTTGATCCCGGGACTCCAGGATCATGACCTAAGCTAAAGGCAGTCGCCTAACCAACTGAGCCACCCAGGCGCCCCATTGAGTGTCCGACTTTACTTCCCTGGCCCATTTCCTAGGACCCATGAGACCTCCTCAGGATTCCGGCCACTAAAGGGTTAACACGTAGACTGCAGTTGGCCTCAGGACTGCTTCAGCATTGCATCTGACATCTGTGCTGATTGGTCAGTGCCTGCTCTAAACAGTTCTTAAATATTCTGAATTGTTACTACTACGGACAAGGGCAAACTCCACTTTAGGCCTGGGCAACTTATCTTTTCACTTTCCAAGTGCCATAGTTCTTCAGTCTTTCCCCGTGTATCTATGGCAGATTTTTATAACTCTGCTGAACCTGACTACCTATGGCCCAGTCCCAAAGCAATAATCAGTCATGATTTTTCCTTGTGTTTTTTGATAGTGTGAAGGGGACACACAGTGAATGACACCACTTACTCAAACCCACGTTCCCTCTCTCACACATTTCCTCACACTCTGCAGTTCTTTGGGTATATCTCTCTTCCGAGCTTCCCCTTCCAAAGGTCTTCTTCTGCCCTAGCAATACTTGTCTGCTTCTCTGACCCCTCCACTCTTCTTCTCAACTCTACATCATGCACACACTATATATATAAAATCTATGGAAATGCCAGAGTCCTACTGGAATGTTAGAATCTCAAGGACATCTAAGAAACTGAGTTAAGAAAAGCCAAGACCCTTTTAGAAGGTAGGAAGAGTACAAGGTAAGAGTACTTGCTAATGAGTGCTTCGCCCCTTCCCCCATCATATCCTATTTGTCCTTATTCATCTGTAAACTAATTTCTTTTAGGCTATTACTAATTCATCCAACCTACAAATATTTAATGAGCATTGGACAGATAAGAAGAAATGAGGATTGATACCTGAGAGTGGAAAAGAAGGGATGTGTCCAGTTCCCAGGCAGGAGTACAAGCCAAGAGGCTGACTGCAGGGCATTACCTAGAGTGGACAGAGCCACAGGGGTGTCCAAAGAACTTGGGCCAGATCAGAGAAGTCAAATTTATCATCAACCAAATCCGAGGACAAATTCGAGGCTGGGCATGGACATTGGAAGCCTGCAAAGGGATGAATACTGGAACGAGATGGGCGATAAGGAGCAAAGATGTGAGGGTGAGCAAGCCAAGAATTGTGTGTGAACAGGGTGAAGAAACCTAAAACTCCTCCCACAGGTAATGAGCTCCATCTAAGTGAAGGCTAGAGGTGGCCAGGCCTGGAAGAGAGATTCAGGGTTCATGTGCATAGATGATATTGTTTTATAACTATGGGCCTAATCCTAATGCTCAGGACATACTTACCAGCACCCCGTGTGACCCAGGCATCAAACCCCCCAACTCTTTGGAGTAGAATTCCCTGCCAGGCTCTACCCCTTTGGCTTGTTTTGCGGTTCACGCTCAGAGCATTGAGAGAGATGACTTGTGCCATGTAATTAGAGGATTTGGCAGGAGATAACCTGACATCTTCTCCAGTTGCAAAGCCCCACATCCCATGTAAAAGAAGCAGACTAGAGTTGCCTTGAAGTATGACTCTTTCCATGTCAAACCGAAGTTGTTGACCAGCTCCACCAAACTTCCATAATTGAACAAAGCCACACTTTGCCGGCAGATAGAAGGGGAGGCAGGTGTCAACTGAGACCAGCTGAACCTTTTTTCCTGGTCAACTAGCAACTCTTACATTATTATTACATGCCAATTTCTAGCACTTATTATTCAGTATCTGTCATTTTCTTATTTCTGGTCACTCCCTTGGATTAGAACCAGATTTTATTAATTTGTTAATAAATTTAAAATTATTAATGATTAAGTAATTAACATAAACAGGTAATTAAAATTATTGATTTATTGCTTTTGCTTTAAATATATAACAGCAGTTTGAGATATAAAATTTAACACTCGTTGCATTGGAGGGGAAAAATGGATGGTCAGGGAACAAAAGACTTAACTTTTTCCGATATATACCCTTTTGTATATTTTGGACTGTTAAAAATAAGTTAATAATCATATGATCTAATAATATCACTTCTGGACATTTACCCAAAGAAGACAGAAACACTAATTTGAAAAGATATATGCACTCCTATGTTTATTGCAGCATTATTTACAAGAGCCAAATTATGGAAGCAGCCCCAGTGTCCATTGATAGATGAGTAGATAAAGAAGATGTGATGTATATATACAATGGAATATTACTCATCCATAAAAAGGAATAACATGGATGGATCTAGAGGGTATATTGCTAAGAGAAATAAGTTGGTCAGAGAATCGCAAATACCATATGATTTCACTTATGTGTGGAATTTAAGAAGCAAAACAAAGAAAAAATGAGACAAACCAAAAAATGGACTCTTAACTACACAGAACAAACAGATGGTTACCTGAGAGGAGGTGAGTGAGGGGATGGGAGAAATAGGTGATGGGAATCAAGAGTACATTTATCATCATGATCACTGAGTAATATATTAGAACTGTTGAATCACTGGATTGTACACTTGAAACTAATATAACACTTTGTGTTAACTATACTGGAATTAAAAAAAACAAAAATAAATGAGTTAATTAATTTTTAAAAGCTGCAACTTGACTTCTTTAGCATTTAGTTTCCTATATAAAGGAAACACCTGATCTGCCATTCTCCTCACCACCAACCTACCAAGAATTTACTTTTGTTCATTTCTTCTGACACAAATTATATTTTCCTTTCTCTAGGATGAGCTGAAATTACTTGGAAAGCAAGGGACCACATTACTGTCATGTATTCAAGAACCAGCAACCAAAAGTCCTACCAGCAAACTCAATCGCAATGAACTAGAAAATGTAGCTACCATGGAAAGGTGAGCGAGAGAGGGGAGAATATGTAGAACTTGATGATCTGAAACAACCGTGAACGATTGGGACAGCTACTCCTGGGTCTTGGCGGAGTCAAGGAAGAATAGTATTGGAGACAACAAAGACAAAAAGATGGTACCCTCCGACAGAGATGTTTTTATGAGAATGCTATTCCCTCCTTTTGTGCTTTGCTCTCATCCCAGGATTTCAAGGGAGATGGTAATATATATTTATCTTTATTTCCAAATAACCGTTTGGTTGGGTGCTGTGCTTTACACACCTGTCATCACAGTTAGAAAACAAAAGACAAAAAGGTAAGGTTACCTGGAGGCACATTTCAAAGCATAGCAGCTGCATCCGAAGTGAAGTTTCTGTTTAGTTCTGAGGGTGTCCTGATTGAAAAATGGAAAAATTTCCATTTCCAGCTGAACTGTGAGAAGGTCATAGGTGACAGAGACTTGCATAAAAAGGAGATTCCCACAGTTCATAACACTGACTAGAAACATAGGGGTTATCTACAGAAACCTACATGGAGTTCTGTGGAAATGAACACTAACTACATGTTATTTTCTCTTTCTCGACAGGTTATTACTTCAGTTGGATGAGACAGAAAAAGCCTTTAATCGCTTCTGGTCTGAGCATCACTTGAAGCTTAACGAATGCCTACAATTACAACACTTTGAGCACAATTTTTATGAGGTGTTACTTCATTGTTGAATAGAGCTTCCTTTCATGATTTGGTGACTTCTGGTTCTCCCTTCTCCCTTGAACTCTGGATATTGGGTGTCCCTCTTCTCCCTAATCCAGCCCCTTCCTTATATCCTTGCTTCCTCAGTGATCATTCTCTTCTCCCTTTTTCAGTAGGGTAGCAATGTTCTAGAATCCCATTTTCCTGTTGGCATACATATTTCATATCTGGTTTATCTTCCTTTTTGATTGATAATCTGTGAATGTAGCTTTACTCTTTCATCTCTATGTGTCTCAGCACCATACTCCTCTCTACTCCTGCCCTGAGCTTAATCTAAAAGCGTATGAGCTGTCAAAAAAAAAAATATATATATATATATATGTGTAGATATAGATATAGATATAGATATAGATACACAAAATTCCTGAATCCTTTTTGGATTTCCAAGTTTTCTTCGAGTATACAGACCTATAACTCCAGAGAGGTGCTCAGGCTTATTTCTGGATGTTCTAATGTGTCTTACAGGTTAAGCTTGCCCTGGACAATTTGTTGGCAGAGCAAGCGGAGTTTACAGACATTGGCGACAGTGTGATATGCGTGGAGCAACTTCTTAAAGAACACAGAACCCTGGAAGGAAAAGGCCAGGTTTGTTTTTTGCTGTTTTTATGGACTGGGAAGGAAGTCGCTGTGTACAGTGACAGATCATGTCCACTCATTATTGTTGGAAGGCGACTGAAGGACACAGGAATGCTCAAATCCTGCCTTTTCAGTCCCCACTGCCACCCCAGGTAGGGTGAGGGTTCTGGTTGACTTGCCCGCCCACACAAAAGCAGCAGGAAGAAAGGTCACAATGAACATATCATCTACCAGCAGGATGTGGGGGTGGGAGCTGGTGGTAAGAAGGGGAAACGTGAAACGGGGAAACCAGAAAAAATACCAGCTGGGTTTATAATAAGCAGAACAGTGCGGAGTGGGCAATGGGTCCACATTAGTTCTGCTGCTACATAGAGTTGGCAAAGCTTTCTCCTTTCTCATGTCCCAAGAGTTGTCAATATCAAACTTGTAAAAGAATACGTGTCTCACAATTCTCATACCAGTATTAGACAGTTTCCCGGATCTTCACACAAGTCAGCAGGTGGTAGTGATTCTATTTTAAGTCCTTATGAATTTGGGTTATTACGAATTAAGAAAGCCGAGTCCTCTCTTTCTAGAGAAGTTCCCTTTTGCTCTTCTCAAATTAGAGTCTCTCTATTTTTGTCTTTTGGGCACCGAGTCCTTGATGATTAGCACTTTCTCTCTGAGCTTTTCTAAATGCATGCTTCCCATATGGTAATTTTATAAGAGATTTGGTTCTTGAAGTGTGATCCTCTGACCAGTGCATAGATGTCACCTGAGTGAGAACTTGTTAGAAATATGGAATCTCAGGCCCCCTTCAGAATTAGAATCTGAATTTTAATAAGATCCCCAGGTGATTAACATGTACATTATAGTTAATTGAGACATACCTTCTCCTCCCCAAAGGACAAGTAGCAAATGTAAACCGAATTCACTCTGACCTTAAGAGGTATCAGTTATAGATTCTGAACTGGAGGTGCTTCTGCATGTATATGAACCCATGTGCACCCAGACTCTCAGTCAAGAATCCCATCCTCCCTTATGAGCACTCCCTCTGTTACCAGTGATTATTTGACAACTAAACATTTTAGTACTGTAGGCATGAGTAACCAGAAACATTAATCAGAGAATGAAAAAAAAAACAAATTTCATATATCTGATGACGTGAATCTCAGATTCTCTAAGACCCAATTTTATGTAATTTTAGTTTTTTTTAAAGAGAATTCCTTATTAAGTGTAGATACCATGTATTTTCACTTGCATACATTCATATATTAGGGAAAAAAAGCCTCATCAAGCCCAGTCCTTATATTTTGGATTTGAAAAATATGGTCATGGCATATATATGAATGAAAGTAGCTACTGACCTGCCAGGAAGGCTTTCATTCATCACCAGGTACTCCTTGTCCTAGGTTCCGTGGATATAGTGGCAAACCAGACAATCAGGACCCTGCTCTCATAGAGTTTACATTCCACTGCAGAGAGATATGTGTAAAAAGTAATCAAATAAGTATTAATATCAGATAGTGACAAATGGTATGAAGAAAATAACAGGATATAAGAGAGAGTGACTGGGAGTGCTACTTTTGCTCAGGTAGTCAGGAAAGGTTTCTCTGAGAAGGTGACTTTTGATCTGAGTTCTGGATAACCATGCAAAGATTTGGGGGAATAGCATACAAGGCAGAGAAGCCTCAAGCATGAAACGTTGGAGGCAAGAATGAGGTTGGTGAGTTCAAGGAATGTGTCTGGAACATAGTGAGCCAGGGAGGTACAAGGTGGGAGTTATGGTGGTGGACTAGATTTCAGTGGAACCTATTGGAGGGTGTGGGTGAGGTTTTAAATAGTATGGCAGAGGGGCGCCTGGGTAGCTCAGTTGGTTAAGTGTCCAACTCTTGGTTTTGGCTCAGGTCATGATCTTAGGGTCATGGGATCCAGCTGCATGTTGGGCTCTGCACTCAGTGCAAGGTCTTCTTGAGATTCTCTTCCTCTCCCTCTGCCCCTCCCCTCACTTGCACATGTGTGCTCTCTTTCTCTCAAATAAATGAATAAATCTTTTAAAAAATTATAAATAGTGTGGCTGATTTGCATCCACTTTCTCTCTTCTGCCCCTCATCTTGGACTTGAGATCTTTGGTACATACTTTAAAGATTGCTGACCAGAGCTAGGGGAGAAGCCTGTGGTCATGGGACATAGGAATGGTTTGTGAACCCATGATTCATCTTTCATGGGCAAAGTACCAGAACCAGGTAGACTGACTCACAGCAGATGACATGCAGAGCCCAGGTATATTAGTTTTACCCATTCTGTGCCTTGCTTACCCTGTTTTTTTTTACTTATTTTTCTAAAGGATGCAGTAAACCTACTTCTCTGCCTTTAGATGAACCAAACAAAACTATCCTATCATAACCAGGACCTTTTTAACATGTCCTCCCTCAGATTTCTAAAAGGCAGTATTTCTTCAGATGATTTTAAAGGCTTGGCTAATCTTTCCATTTGTCCTGTAAAGTATTAAAGGAACAAGGTGATACCTGTCTGGAGTCCACAAAAACCTGCTTGGGTTTGTCCTTCACTCAGCACTGAGGGGTTAGCTTCCCTCCCGGCACAGCCACTCACTGATATCTGGGTTGTTGCCAACTTCCTTATTCTGTACAATGATATCATCATCATGGGTAACCTCTGAGACAGCTCACTAACCAGACGTTTGCCGCATAATAATTGAGTCTGTTCTTTTATCTTTTTCTGGTTTGATGGTTTAACAATCTTTTTTTTTTTTTTTTTTTTTTAGAGAGGGAGAGAGAATCTCAAGCAGGCTCCACTCCCAGTGTGGGGCCCCACCGAAGGCTTGATCCCACATCCCCAAGATCATGACCTGAAATCAGGAGTTGGACGCTCAACCCACTGAACCCCCAGGCGCCCCTGGTTTAAATCTTTTGAATGCTCATTTCTAACTCTGAGAAACAATGATGGTTTCAGGCCTCACTCCTACTTCTTTTAAGGCAGAATTTGCTGTAGGGTTTTGGGTATAACGCATGCTGTGGACCTTGGTGATGGGTCAGCAAAGAGCCGACAAGGACGGGACAGGAGAATCAACATGATTTTAGTCTTGACCTCTCCCCAGAAGGCCAGGGGCCAGCAGTTACAGTACATGTCCAGGAAGGTTTGGAACTCAGATCATTAACCTCCTAGGGATGTAATCTAGCTGGAGGGGCATGACTAATTTTTTAATGGAAATTTTCAGACACATGCAAAAATAGGTCAACTAGTACAATGAACTCCCATGTGTATGCTGAGTTTCCACAACCATGAGCTTTCTGCCCTTCTTGTTTCATCTGGCTCCACTTCCCCACATGTACATTTCATTCCTATGCCATTATCTGTGGGTTCATTCTGGGTTCCCTGACATAGAATATCATCCTTTCTCATCATTTTCTTTCACAGTAGACATTTTCCTCTTTCATCTGTCATAGCAGTAGATTCTGGGGAAAAATAAGCTGTTATTACACTAAGGATTTCTGAATTATGTGTTGCAACTTGACTATCCAGCCTTCTGGAATTTTCAGCACCTGAAAGATGCCAGCCTGGCTTGTGATCAGAGCACCAGATTTCAACCATTGCTTTCTCATTATTTCTCTTTAACTTTGGTGGTTTTGTCATCTGATTTTCTTCAGTAGCAGCTACATAGACTAAGAAAGAAGCTATGATTTGGAGGTTTTACAGTAAAGTTCTTTGCAGGTGCCTGAAGGATGTGATAGTCATGACTGTGCAGGCATCATTTATAGCACATGCAAGGAGGCCAAGGGGGCTGGAAGGTGGCAAGACATGGGCTTTGGAGCCAGATGGAACTGGATTCAAATCTCTACTCTAGCAACTACCAGCTTTGTGCCCTTAATCAAGTCTCTTAGCCTTTCTGAACACATCCCCTCATCTGTAAAACTGAGAATAACCATTCCATATTCCCTGCGAAGATGAATGAGGTCAAGGCTTCATAAGGACTGGAGTGTAGTAGGCGGTCAGAACCTGGAAGCTCTTATTAGTACCCATTCATTTCAGTTGAGTGCTCTCCCAGCCATCCAGCGTGGCTCCTAAGTTACTGCTCATCTCTCCTCCAACATCTCAGTGCTTTAAGAAGAGTTCTGGAGGGTGAGATGCTGCATGCCAAGCAAAGGGCAGGCTGTCATCACCACAAAGTACTTGGGAAATAATCTGTGGGGAAGTTCCCTGTGCCCAGAAAACTTGTGCTGTTCTTAGTAAATTCACAGCTGGACTTAAAAAAAAAAAAGTCAACAGACTTCCTTGCCAAGTTTTCATGCTTCTATATTTGACTAGAATCAGGCAGGTTTAAGCTCAGGCAGAACAAATGCTGCTGTTTTTCTCTGTGCGTGTTGGTCAGAACCAGATTCTGGAGCCAGACTGCCTGACTTTGAAGCCTGGCTCTTCTCTTTCCTACCTGGGTCACTTTGGGCCATTTTTGCCTCTACTTTTCTTTTGTTAAACGGGGCCTATGTCAAAGAGTTTGTTGCAAGGAGTAAAAGAAACAGTCGGTTTAAGCATTCAGAATGGTGCCTGGCATACAGAAAACTCTCAGTGAATATTAGCTGCTGTCATTAACATCACAGAGGTCTTGGGGCGAATTCAGTGGTACGGAATGTTCCTTAGGTTCAACCTGCAGTGGCCGAGCAGTTCTAGTAAGAACATCTCATCCATTCTTCATTCATTTTGCAAATATTTGTTGATCTCCTATTCTGCCAATTCCTGTTCTATGTTATGAGGACACAGCAGTGAGGAAAACAGTTAAAAATCACTGCCTGAGGAATTAGCATTCTAGCTTTTTCTCAGGGATGGCAGCCTGTACATCTGGCCTTTGCTGGGCAGCCCAAGTGCCCTGGGTTTTTATCCCTGAGTTCTTTTAAAATAGCCACTGCTTGATTTGTGTCACTTTATTCCTATATCATTACTCAGTTTTGTTTTGCACAACAATCATTTATTCTTAAGTACCTAATTTGTACCATGGACGTCTTAAGTTAAATAAGAGCTCGTGCGTGCTCACAAGGGTCTGCAGCGAAGTGTGGGCAATAGATCAGTGATCACAACAGAAGTACCTGCTCTGATCAAGAAAGGGCACAGAGAGGTATGGGAGCACATAGGAGGGGCATCAAAATAAAATGGGGGAGTTCAGAAAGCTTCCCAGAGAGGATGTACTCTGGAGGGTGATGTAGAGTTAGCTCCAGAGTAGTGTGAGTACAGCAGGAGATGGGGGATGGAGGTGGGTAGGGGTAGCGAGGGAAGGTTGGAGCTTTCTAGGCAGAGGGAGCAAGTAGAGAAGCCATGGAGGCCCCAATAATTGGAGAGCTACAAACAGGTCATTAGTTGGGTTATAGCGGAGGATGGGAGTGAGGAAAGGGGAGGAGGGAGAGGCACAGGTATGAGCTAGGTAATGAAGGGCCGTCTGTGCATTGCTCCGGAGTTTGAACTTTCCTCCTGAAGACCGTGGGGAGCTGGGGAAGGATTTGAGGCTGGGGAGTGATGTAGACATGATGGGACGCTGTAAGGAAGGTGCTGCTTCACCAGTGTGGAGCATGATTTGAAGGAGAGCCTGAAGGAAAGCAAAGAGACCAGCTGTCCTGGTCGGTGTCCTGGTCAGAAAACGCGAAGGCCAGAACACACAGTCCCAGGAGGTGGTGGAGGAGGGATCAGAATTTGAAAGTTGTTAAGAAGGATGTGGGCTCTGCAGGGCTTAGTGAATAATTGACCCAGTAGAGGCGCAGCTTCTTAGAGATTGTTGAGACCATAAGCCCCTATAAGTTAAGAGAGGGGCAGGATGTCCTTGTATTACTGTAAGAAGTTAAACCAGGGCAATGTGTCTCACTGGGATGCTCAGCATGGTCAGCAAGGGTGCTCATGGCCTCTCAGCGCCTGGAGACCTTTGGAAACATAGAAGTCATCTGTGTTCACTCACAGGTCAGTGTTGTTTCACACAATTCCAGCCAAGTATATCACTGCGTCTTCTAGCTCCCTGGTTAATTGATTTTATTGATCAAATATTTATGAGATATTTCTAAGTGCTTTCATGGAGCTTGTGTATTGGTAGGAGTGGGAGAAGGAGGAGGGGGTGGAGGTTTATTAAGTGAAAGTAAACTAGGAAGATAAGTTCAGGTAGAGGTAAGTGCTGTTAAAAAAAAAAAAAAGAAGAAACTGAAGGGAGACATAGGGCCTGGGTGGGTGTGTTGCTGGGAGTGACTTACACATACTAGTCAGGGATAGCCCTGTGAGGAGGTGAGCCAAGAATTTACCTGAATGACACTGGGTGAAGCATCCCAGGGAAGGGCCCTGAGGCAGGAGCTAGTTTGGTTGCCATCCTTGTTTAAACCATACCTCCTACCTGGATTACTGCAATAGCCACCAGCTAGTTTCCCTGCTTTGCCTCTTTGTCATTCTCATTACAGCGGGAGCAATTCTTTTAAAAATATGAATGAGACCCACTCCTCGGAGTTCTCCAGGGCTTCCCACAACACACTGAATAAAAGCTGAAGTGCTTAGAACGGCCTCGGGGCACTCACCAATCCAGTCTCCCTCTTTCTCCTGATTATGTCTTCTCCTTTCCTGCTTGTGTCCTCTGTTCCAGCCACAGTGGCCTCCTCCTGCTACCTGAACATGGCAAACACACCCCCACCGCTCAGCCAAGTACTGCATGGTTTGTCCCTCATTTTAAGCCTTGGCTTCTGTGTCAAGGGTTCCCAGGCCCACACTCAGGTTTGAAGATTTGCTAGGGGGCCTCATAGGACTCAGCATGTAGTTATACTCACATAGGTATGATTTATTACAGTGAAAAGATACCAGGCAAAATCAGCACAGGAAAATGCATGGGCCAAAGTCTATTGGGAACCAGATACAAGATTCTAAGATTCCTCTCCCAGTGGAGTCCCATGGGATCTTGATCCCCCTGGATTCCACCCCCACCCCCCACTCCGCCAAGGGTTGTGACACCATGGTGAAGTGTTGTCTATCAGGGAAGCTCAGTGCCCAATTTTTACTGGGGACTGGTCATGTAGGTATCGTCTGCCTGCCATATACCAGAATTCCATATTCCCAGAAAGAAAGTAAGGATTTAGTGTAAAGCATATTGTTTGCACAAACAGTTAAGGCATGGTGAGCCATTCTTATCAGGGGATGATAGATACCCTCCTGACATTCCTAGATGGCACCCAAGGGCTAACCTTGCAAGCAGGCCTTGCAAGGACAGCAGTCTCAGGCCTGTTAATGTTTCTGCATTGCTTGGATGGCTTTCTCTTTTCCTTTTCTTTCCTTTTCTTTCCTTTTCTTTTCTTTTCTTTTGTTTTCTCTTTCTTTCTTTTAATATATATTCAATTTATTTAAGTAACAGTAAAGTCTAGTTTTTCCTTAAGCTTTCAAGTTCAACGACAAATCTTTTTTTTTTCCCTTTTTAAAAAAAATTAAATTTAATTAATATATAATGTATTATTTGTTTCAGGGATACATGTCTGTTATTCATCAGTCTTATATAATACCCAATACTCATTACAACACATACCTTCCCCAGTGGACTTTGTGGATGGCACTTTATCAGTGAGCCCTTCTCTCACCCATCCTATTTAAAGTAGCAACTCCACCAGCACTCCCTACCCTCCTTTCCCTGTCTGGCTTTTCTCCACAGCACGCATCACTAACTAGGGTATTGTGTAATCTACACATCTAATTATTTATTGCCCATGTCTCCTATTAACATGTAAGCTTCATGAGAGCAGGGATTTTTGCTTCCTTGTTTACCACCAAACCCCTAGCAACTAGGGTGGTGTTTGGCACATGGGAGGTCCTCAGTCATATGTGATGAATGAATTAAAAATAGATAAACATGGGGGCACCTGGGTGGCTCAGTTGGTTAAGTGTCCGACTCTTGATTTCAGCTCAGGTCATGATCTCAGGGTTATGAGATTGAGCCCCACGTTAGACTCTGTACTGGGCATGGAGCCTGTTTAGGATTCTCTCTCCCTCTCTTAAAAATAAAACAAATAAACATGGCACATGGGGTTAGAACAAAGCAAGCCATGAAGAGAGAGGTAGGAGGTATGATTGCTGGGCAGATGAAGTCAGAGCAGACTGGGATCCTGGATCCTGTGAGTTGCAGGAAGGGGTTTAGATAAACATATTTCTTAAGTCTCATCATCCCCCACAGAGTTGTCCAGACCAGATCTTTGCTAGCTTCCCAAATTCAGCTGACTCCTCTCTCTCCTCAGGGCCCCATGTCTGATCTTTTTACTTTTCCATTTAGTTGACAGGGAAGTTCAGAGTCTCCAGTTCTGGTCAGTATAACAGTTCATGCTCTCCTGCCAAAAAGTTATCACGGTTGTAATAGCTGAATTACTGGTATTATTTATTTAGTAATCTAAGTTCTCCATTAGATTGAAAATTTTATATCCTTAGTGCCTAGCCCGGAACTCAACAGACATTTGAATGAGCAACTTGCTCTTTAGAGTGCAGGTGACCCTGGACTAGGCTAGACTTCCTGGACACCTTAAACTGCCACAGAGCTTTTCCAGGTTCCATAGCCGCGACTCTCAGCCTAAGACCTGACATCTCCTAGGCTCCCTCCAGGTTTGGAGCACACGGTAGGCAAATATCAGCCTCACCATGACCAGGCTTCTGATGCTTGGCTGTGGATATTCACTTCACAGGACACCTTGGAAAAGGCCCAGCTGCTTGCAATAATTGGAGATCAGCTCATCCAAAGCCACCACTATGCAGTGGACTCCATCAGACCCAGATGTGTAGAGCTCAGGCACCTCTGTGATGACTTCATCAATGAAAATAAGAAAAAATACGACATTTTAGAAAAGTCCTTGGAGTTGCATAGACAGCTGGACAAGGTGAGCACAGCAAAGCCATGACCATGATGTTTGCTAAAATTTCTGTATAGGAGTCTTAATCATACTCATCCTCCCTGCCCTACAGAATTAATGAGAGGATAATTAGTTCATGTTAAATACTGCTCCAGAGACATTAAAAACTGTGCAGATTCTAGGTCATAGAAGTATTGGAAGTCAAAAGTGCCCCCACCATCCCACCATATCCCATTAGAATAGGGATTAGAATAGGTCCTCTATGTGGACCTAGACTTAGAGTGTGTTTTGGCCTGGCCCCATGATTCCCTTTCAGGCAGAGAACCAAGCACTATATTTACAAAGTGCTTCTCCTTATATATAGGCATCAATCCCTTTGGAGAAGCTTAAGTAATAATGACCATTATACACTCCTACCATTTATTGAGCACCTACTATGTTCCCGCCAGAAACATAATTATGTCATTTATTCAATCCTCAAGACAACCTATGAGAAGGGTGTGAATGGCATTATTTTATAAAGGCAGAAACTGATAGCTTGGTTAAATCAGTGGTTCACCACATTTAGTACATGAGAACCAGTTTGCTAGAATTGCAGATTCTCTAATGTGCCATTCTGGAGATTCAGATTCAGTAAAGTCTAGGATGATGCGCAGGAATCAGTATTTTCACCAAAATTCCAGGTGATTCTGGTGCAGGTGGTACAAGGATGGCACTTAGAAACTGTGGGATACGTGATTGCCCATGACCACACCTGGGGTAAAAATAGGGGATGCAGATTTAAAGTCAGGACTGCCGTATTCCAAACCCTGTGTCTAGTCACCCTTGTTGACTAGACAGCAACACTCTGTGCAGAGGGCTCACTGGGAAGGGGCACAGCCCCTGGTGCCCTTCAGTGGTGATCTCTGGGGCAGGTGCCTGGTCAGCAGGAGCAGGGGCTTCTGGAGCCTTCCCTGTCAGCTGTTTGCAGGCAGCATGTAACTCATGGCCATGAGTCAGCATGTTCCATTCCCATAGCTGTTTCTCTGTGATGGCTGGGGGCACACACCCAGGCTATTTATGTCATCCTGATGCCAAAGGGATTGTAATGTCAATGAAATACAACTGTTCCAGAAGCAAGTGCCTCAGAAGGGCCTGGTCCACAACCTGCTCTGAGTGCGGAACTCTGCAGGATCAGCTGCTGTTTCCCTCCCTCCATTTCTGCTTCAGAGATAATAGCCTACTGCTAGTGTGTGTGTGTGCGTGTGTCTGGGAGAGTGAGTAGTGCTGTGACTCCGCAGAAGAACACAACTTAATGTTTTCTACAGATCTAGGCATGTTGTTTCAAGAGAAATATATCAAAGCATATATATGTCATGCATATAGAGTATATATCTAAAATTATAGAGTATATATCAAAGCATGATTTACATTATTTTGAAAATCCAAAAATGTAGGAAGGAGGAAGGGAAAAGTTACTAGGGACACCTGCATGTCCCATTCCCTTCCTTATTACCACACCAAATTACCAAATTACCAAATTTAGGAATACTTAACTCTTTTCTTTTGGAGATGTAGCAATTACTGTCAGTGGGAAAGAGGAGAATGTTTATACAAGTCTTTTTACTGACCGGATGACTTTCCTGAGAAATGGACAGATGTAAAATTAGTTTGGGTTTGTCCACCTTACAGCTGTGTTAACAGTGGTTAGACCTATGAACTTTATGTTGTCTCACAACAATTTTCTGTTGTCTCAGGATCCTTCTAGACTACAGATAAGCTCAGGTATGCTGAGGGTCGTGGTGGCTAAGTCGTGGTCATAGGGCACTGTGTTTCTTTTGAAAGGTCAGCCAGTGGTGTGAAGCAGGAATCTACCTTTTGGCTTCCCAAGCTGTAGACAAGTGCCAGTCACGAGAGGGGGTTGACGTTGCCTTGAACGACATTGAGGCATTCCTGAGTACAGCGAAGGAGTACCAGTTGCCCAACCACATGGAGTTTTACAACCAGTTTGAGTTGATACTCACCATTGACGTCAAGGTAATGTGTCTGGGTTATTTTAATCTTGTGGTTGGAAAGGAAGCACTGGGGGGGTCTTTTGCCTGTTGCTTAAGAAAGTCCAGTTCATCATCATAAGCCATGAGGGAAATTCAAATCAAAACCACGTTGAGATACCACCTTACACCAGTTATAATGGCAAAAATTAACAAGGCAAGAAACAACAATTTTGGAGAGGACGTGGAGAAAGGGGAACCATCTTATACTGTTGGTGGGAATGTAAGTTGGTGCAGCCACTTTGGAAAACAATGTGGAGATTCCTCAAAAAATTAAAAATAGAGCTACCTTATGGCCTGGCAATTGCACTACTGGGTATTTACCCCAAAGATACAGATGTAGTGATCGAAGGGGCATATGCACCCCAATGTTTATAACAGCAATGTCCACAATCACCAAACTGGAAAGAGCTGAGATGCCCTTGAACAGATGAATGGATAAAGAAGATGTGGTCCATATATACAATGGATTATTACTCAGTCATTAGAAAGGATGAATGCCCAACTTTTGCATCAACATGGATTGGACTAGAGGAGATTATGCTGAGTGAAATAAGTCAAGCAGAGAAAGTCAATTATCATATGGTTTCACTTACTTGTGGAACATAAGGAATAACACGGAGGACATTAGGAGAAGGAAAGGAAAAGTGAAGGGGGGAAATCGGAGGGGGAGACGAACCATGAGAGACTGTGGACTCTGAGAAACAAACTGAGGGTTTTAGAGGGGAGGGAGGTGGTGGGATGGGTGAGTCTGGTGGTGGGTATAAAGCAGGGCATGTATTGCAGGGAGCACTGGGTGTTGTACATAAACAATGAATCTTGGAACACTACATCAAAAACTAACGATGTTTTGAATGGTGACTAATGTAACATAATAAAATTTAAAAAAAAAGAAGAAGAAAGAAAGTCTGGGTAGGACGTACTGAGCAGGCTCACCAGTTCCTGAATCTCGGGTGGCATCTTAGACTTTGTGCTTCTTGACAATCTGACCCTTCATGGTCTGACCCAAATATCACCTTCAGTCATTCATTTCTCTCCAGATACTCATGAGCATCTCTGATGTGTCATGCACTGTGCTGAGGACATAGCAATGAGAATAGACATGGTTCCATCCCTGATGCAACTTAGTGGGAGAGGCTGACATTAATAAATGTCAAATACGGGGCACCTGGGTGGCTTAGTCAATTAAGTGGCTGACTTCAGCTCAGGTCATGATCCCAGGGTCCTGGGATCAAGCCCCACACCGGGCTCCCTGCTCATCAGAGAGCCTGCTTCTCCCTCTCCCTGCTGCTCTGCCTACTTGTGCTCTCTCTCTCTCTGTCAAATAAAATAGAACCTTAAAAAACAAAAACAAAACCATTCAGTTTTAAAATAAATAAATAAATAAATAAATGTCAAACACAAAACATAAGAATGTGTTACAAGCTGAGATAAGTGCTCTGGAGGAGAGATTTAGGATCCTGCTGGACATGTGATAAAAGAACTTGACCTTGACTGGAGATCCCTAGAGTCAAGGCCTGGAGAATGAGTAGAGATAATGGGGGAGCCTTTCCAGACCAGAAGTAACAGCATGTGCAGAGGACACAGGGTGGGGGGAAGCTGGCACAAGGGCAGAACCCAAAGGCCAGGGTGTTTGGGGTACAGAGAGCAAGGAAGGGTGTTTGGGGGTGAGATAAGAGAGGGGCAGATGAGGCAGGGCTTTGCGGGCCATATTAAGGAGTTCAGTCTTCATACTAAGAGCAGTGGGAAGCCACTGAAGGGTTTAAGCAGGGGAAAATGGCTGGATTTGCATTTTGAGACAAACTCTCTTCTATGAAGTCAGCAGAATTATGGATAGCACACCTTCCTCTGAGATTCACATCACCTTGTAGGTATCTCTCCTGTAGGGCCTTCTTTACTTCTTTTGAGTCACCAATCTCTTTTGAGTCACAGAATCTGATTCATGTACTTTCAGGGTTCTGCATGCTCAAAGTGATTTAAGGGAGTTTGAGGTAGGTACTTTTTACCAAGATACTGGCTTTAGGGAACCCAGTAGGGATGGTGAAAGGTCCCTGGAGTTAGCAAGAAACAAGAAGCAGTTACCACCCATCAGCATAAAGGGCAAAGGAGAACCCAGGAAGCACTGTAGCTGTGACGGCGAGAGGCACTAGTAAGGGTTGTGGCCATGGGCAGATGGGGAAATATATATCCCAACTCTCCTTGCTCCCTCTTTTGGATTTCCTGGTGGTGCTTCCCATTGGCCGAGCCAATTAAAAGCCCATGGGCTCAGAGTCCACAGTCTCTCTGAGAAACAAACTGAGGGTTTTGGAGTGGGGGTGGGGGGTTGGGTGAGCCTGGTGGTGGGTATTGAGGAGGGCACGTATTGCATGGAGCACTGGGTGTGGTGCATGAACAATGAATCTTGGAACACTGAAAAAATAAAATTAAAAAAAATAAATAAATAAAAAAGCCCATGGGCAAGTGAGCCTATTCAACAGAGTCTGTAGAGGTCAGCTTCCTGGGACACAGAGCTGGGAAAAGAAGATGTAGTAGGGTGACAAATAGAGAATATCTAGCATATATAACTTTTATAATTAATTTTATGGGATACTCTAAAGTCCATCCGTGGATTCAGGCTAAAAGCCTTTGCTGTAATATGTTACATATCATACTGTATTCTACTTATTTACTTTAAGTGCCTGTCTTGCTTATTACACTGGGAGCTCCTGAAGGGCAGGAGCCTCATTCATCTCTGTGTGCCTGTGCCTAGCCTTTGCCTGGTGTCCAATTCATATTTGTTGAGCAAGTGGGCAGGCAGGTGGCAGAGTGGGCCAAGTACAGGGGGGGCAGCTCAATGTGGAGTTGTACCTTAATGATGTTCTTTCCCTAAAACCTTTTGGTGGTAAGGTGTGATCTTGGTAAAGGGTGGGGCATGGGTAAGAAGACACCTTCCCCCAACACAAGGACCCTCCTACTTCCTTGCAGAGGGAACAAAGGGAAGGCCCTCTGGTAGAAGTTCTACACTGCAGACCCGGTGTTGGTAGCTCCAGGTCAGATTCCTAAGGCAGGATAGTCTTACCCAGCTCCAACTCCATTAGCTGCTCAAATGAGTGTATTAGGTCAACCAGGGAGATCTGTGGCTACAGCTGCTATTCTGGCCAACTTCAGCAAACTTCCTGGCCATACCCCATACCAGGAAATGAATAAAACTTAATCAACCGTCTCTGGAAAATAGGCAGAAACCTGGAGGAAGGAGAGGACTACAAGAGAAATATTTTTTTAAATCCTATATGTCAAATGGATCAAAATATCCCCCAAACCCATCTTTTCTTCTTTTGGTTTGGAGTAAAATTTTAGGTTATAAGACTTAAATATCCTGTTGTGTCAGAGAAAGTTTTGTCCACTGAGAAGTAATGACTGTTGTCAAAACTGGTATATAGTACCAGTTGTACATGTACATGTAGATATGGTACAGACACATGTTATCTTTTTGCTTTGACAACTGAGATAGCCTACAAGCAATGAGACCCTAGTGTCAATGAGCCCACCTAGGCCTGAGATCTTCATTTCTAATACCATTCTTCAATAGAAGACTCCTGAGCTCCTTGGAGAAATGGCTGATTCTAGGGCTAGGGTGGGGAGTATACAAGATGATCCTAGAGCATCTTGTAGTGCTAGAAGGAACTACTAAAAACAAACAACAAACCACAGTGATGGGACATAGGCGGCAACTGAAAAGAACTCTTCATGGCCAATGCTAGAACAATTTGAGTGATAAAATTAATAAAGTAATATTGGACTCCAACCCAAAGTATAAAATACACATCCATGAATCCATTCTGATATAAATAGATGATGGAATAAATAAATAAATGGGGCAGAAGAAACTAATCTCCCATGCAGAATTCTAAATTATTTATGTAGATACTTTGCCCTCAAGGCGGTAGAGCATAATTTCCCAACCCTTAAATGTGGGCTATATATAGTGACTGTCTTTCTTTTTCTTTTTTTAATTTTTTTGCTTATTTATTTGACAGAGAGAGAGATCACAAGTAGGCAGAGAGGCAGGCGGGGAGAGAGGTGGAAGCAGGCTCCCTGCTGAGCAGAGAGCCTGATGTGGGGCTCGATCCCAGGACCCTGAGATCATAACTTGAGCCAAAGGCAGAGGCTTTAGCCCGCTGAGCCACCCAGGCACCCCTAGTGACTTCCTTTCAAAGAATACAGTACGGGGAGGGAGAAACAAAAAGTGACTTTATGGTGAAGTTACTTTACACACATAACCTCAGTAGGTGACCAAGGTCAACATCAATAGTGTTATCATGCAGATATGATGTACCCTTGATGTGATGTGATGAACATGCCAATTTATTTCCATGGTCTTACCCCCCAAACCCATAACTCCAGTCTAATCATGAGAAAAACATCAGATAAATCCCAGCTGAGGGACATGCTGCAAAATAGCTTGACTTCTCAAGATAGTCAAGATCAGGGGCACCTGGGTAGCACAGTCAATTAAGCGTCTGCCTTAGGCTCAGGTCATGATCTCAGGGTCCTGGGATCGAGCCCCACCACTGCTTCTCCTCTCCCTCTGCCACTTCCCCTACTTGTGCTCATCTCTCTCTCTAATAAATAAATAAAATCTTTAAAAAAAAAAAAAGATATTCAAGATCATCAAAAACCAGAAAAAGCTGAGAAACTGCCACAGCCAAGAGGAATCTAAGAAGTCATGACAACTACATGTAATATGGTATCCTGGATGGGACCCTGGGGGAAAAAGTACATTAGGTAAAACTAAGGAAATCTAACTAAAGTATGGACTTTATTGAATAATAGTAATTATTTATTTTAATAATAAAAATAACATTAATATTGTTTTATTAATTGTAAGAAATATACCATACTAATGTAAACTGTTAAGGTAGGGGAAACTGGATGGTCTATATGGGAACTCTCTGTACTATTTTGTACTTTTTTCTGTAATTCTAAAACTGAAAAAATAAAATTTATTTCTAAAACAGTGGTAGTCTATGTCTAAACAATTGAATCTGTTACAATTAAGACATAGTGATTATCAAAACTACATCTACAGTTAAACTGTTGTTCTTGTAGCAGCCCCCCTGTCTGTCTGAGACTCTTCAAGTGCTTTTCTGCAATGCGTTCCTACTCCACCACCCTCTTAGTGCTGCTGTTTTGATTTTTCTCCCTTGTTCACTTTCACCACCCAGTCTAAAAAATGAAACAATCGCAGTAACAAATAGCAAAATTCAATTCTTTAAATATTCACTAGGAACCCAGTTTACGTGCTTTGTTCTGGGACTACAATAATGAAAGTCTCACACACACACACACACACACACACACACACACAATAATGAAAGTCACAATCCCTACAATGAAGGTGGTGGCAGTTCAGTGGAAGACAAACGTGTCCCCAGTTAAGTGACCGTTGGTCCAAGAACATATGGAGTGAAAGGGACAGTGGAGCACGTAGGGGAGGCAAAGGTCAGCTCAGCCTGAGGAAGTAACGGTGTTCATAGGAGAAGATGCCTAAATTTGGTCTGGAAGATTGGGTAGGAGTTTTCAAGGGACACAAAGCAGAGGGACGGAACCTCAGCAGAAGGAAGAGGAGATGCAAAGGCAGAGACTGGAAACAACATTCCTGTAAATGCCACAGCTGGAGGCTAGAGTGAAGGGTGGGGACTAGTGAAGGTTAGACTGGAGGGAAATCAGTGTGGTTAATGAAGGGTCCAGTGTTTCATGAGGAGTCTGGACTTGAACCCAGCAGGTCATTTAAACAAGGAAGTAATATGATCAGATTTATTTCTGGGAAAGAAAATTCTGATTGTGTTGTGGAGAATGGATTTGCAAGTAAAAAGGGGAAAGAGGAAAGGAGGGGATGCCATTGTTAATTTTGCCCCAACCCTCCCCCTCATCTGAGTTTAGGAATTTAGAGTTTCTTCTGACCACCTCACCATTTCCAGGGTTCACCCTGGGATTTTAAGGGAGAAATGCAAAAGGGCAAAGGTGATTCAAGTCCTGTTCAGTCCAAATGGTGGGCCAGGAGGCTCCAGCATGTGGCACTGACCTCACATCAGGGCTGTACACCATCTACCACTAATTTGACAGTCATCCTTTTGGTTAGATTTCTTGATATTTGTGCAACAGTTAACACCTGTGACTCAGTTTTCTGGCTTATCACTGGGCTAGCCACCAAGTCTCATCACCATCACCCCAGAAACACAAACTGACATTGCTTAACCCTGACATAAGGAGATTTGGTTTCTTTTGGAATCTGAACTCATAGCTGTGTTGTCAGAACCTCTAGTCCACTGTATAACTGAGCTTCCTGAGCCCAGAGGCACATTCTCTAAAGAGACCTTTTTTTTTTCCTTTAATTTTTTATTTTTTTGCCACATTAGCATTTTTTATTAACTTGTAATGTATTATTTGCCCCAGGGGTACAGGTCTGTGAATCATCAGGCTTACACAATTCACAGCACTCACCATAACACATACCCTCCCCAATGTCCATAACCCAGCCACCCTATCCCTACCCCCCTACCCCCCAGCAACCCTCAGTTTGTTTCTTGAGATTAAGAATCTCTTATGGTTTGTCTCCCTCCCGATCCCATCTTGTTTCATTTTTTCCCTCCCTACACCCCACGACCCCTGCCCTGCCTCTCAAATTCCTCATATCAGACCTTTTGAACATAAGCTAACTATAGCCTATGGGTCTGCAAACTATAGCTGTGCATCAAAACTGCTGGCCACCTACTTTTATAAAGTTTTACCAGAACACAGCCACACTCATTCATTTATGTAGTGTATGTTGTCTATGATTGCTTTAATGCTACAAAGAGGTCAGTAGTTGTAACAGAGACAAGATGGTCTGCAAATCCTGAAATATTTACTCTTTGGTCCTTTACAGAAAAATTTTGCTAACCCCTGGTTCAGACCAACACTGTGCAATAGAAATATAACACCAGCTGTATATGTGACTTAAGATTATCCAATAGCCACATTTAAAAAAGTGAAAAAAAAAAAGAACAGGTGAAATCAGTTTTAATGTTTTATATAACCTATATCCAAAATACTGTTTCAATGTATAATCAATATCAGAAGTTATTAATGAGATATTTTACATTTTTTTTCATTCTAAGTCCTCAAAATCCAGTGCGTGTTTTACACTGATGGCACAGCTCACTTCAGACCAGCTGCATTTTGGGGGGCTCAGTAGCCTCATGTGACTAGTGGTTGCTGTATCAGACCATCCAGGTCTGTACTCAGACCCTACGAGGACTGAGACCAGCACTAGATGTTGGAGGAGAGCTCAGCCGTGACAGGACCCTCCAGCTGTAGGGGAATGGTTGTTCCATAGCTGACAGGTAGTCCTCCCTCAGGGCTGTTGGCTCTTTCCCTCAGAAGATGGCCCAGCATAAAAAAGGACACATTTACTTTTCTAGTTGTGAAATGTAGCAACCTCTCTGAATGTGTGCTGAGGCATCCTCAGAGCACCCTGCATGGCTTGTAGTGGTTGAGCTCTTCTAATTTGGGGTCCTTTCCTTGGTGGCTAAAATCATCCAGGAGATGGAGGTTAGATAGGAGATGGAGGTTAGATAGGAGATGTCTGACATCCATCAGAGTTGGCATGACAAAGAAAAGACTACCCACTTCCTTTGATCCAACAGAGGTAGAGGAATGTCCTGCTGGAAGCAGGGCCAAAAGAAACATATTCAACTTAATTTAGGCCTTGGTGAAACTCAAAGACTTCTAGGCCTTGTTTCTTATTCTCTTGAACCTCTGCTTTAGAACATATAGTCAGTTATGGGAATGTCAGTGAGTTTTATCTTTCCCTTGGTATTTTTTCAGTTTACTTCTTTACTACTCAGGTATAGAGAAGGGGTCCCACAGAATAAAATTTAAATATTTCTCTCTCTCTTTTTTTTTAAAGATTTTATTTATTATTTGACAGAGAGAGACAGAGCGAGAGAGGGAACACAAGTAGGGGGAGCGGGAGAGGGAGAAGCAGGCTTCCTGCTGAGCAGAGAGCCTGATGCGGGACTCGACCCCAGGACTCTGGGATCATGACCTGAGCTGAAGGCAGATGCTTAATGACTGAGCCACCCAGGCGCCCCTAAATGTTTCTCTTTTGAGTATTTGGGGTTCCCTTGATCCTGCCTCAGTATGTAGCCAACTCTTTCCCCAGAACACTTAAACTCTTTTCCACACGAGGGCCTTTATCCAGGGTACACCTCTTATTATGAAACCCTCCTGCTTTATAAACTGGCCCAATGTCCTTTATTCATAGTCTGTGGCATCCTCTTCTACTAACGGACATGGCTTCGTGAACATTTATCTGCCCAATATATATTTACTGAGCACTACTCTGTGCTAGGCAATGTTCTAGGCATGGAGATACAGTAGTGAAAAGGATATGATCCTTGTTCATCAGGTGAGAAATGCAGACTTGCAGAATCACAATTCTGGTGCAGGGCGAGTTGTGCCATGACTTGTGTGTGGATGGAAGGGTCACCTGAAGGAAGCGAGGTTGGGGGAGGAGGGGAAGAAGGGAGAAAGGAAAAGCTTCATGTCGTTAGGCTCAGTGCAGAATGACCTGGTCATGATTTGCTTTTGTTCCTGCAGGCCAGGGCCCAGGAAGTCCTGCAGAAGCTGAGTGATGTGCAGGAAATATTTCACAAGAGGCAAATGAGTCTGATGAAACTGGCAGCCAGACAGACTCGCCCAGTGCAACCTGTGGCCCCCCATCCTGAGTCCTCCCCAAAATGGGTGTCACCGAAAACCAGCCAGCCCTGCACCTTGGGTAGGTTATTTGGGGAGAGGAAGCTTTGTGCCCTTGTTTCATCAATACTCATGAGGGTTGAAACTGTGCTTGTTTAAGATGCAAAATGTTTGTTGTTTTGACAAATATTATTTAAAATAAACTACGGATATGGAATAGTACAGGCACTGAAGACTTTAGAGAGTTAGAGAAAACGGAGTGCCTGTGTACAAGGAGACACTCACAGTCTAGAAGAGGAATAATATAAATGTACAAATAACAGCATGAGATAGACTCCATTAAGGACCTTTAAAATGCTCACAAGATTCTATTATCAGCCCAGTGTAAAGTTGGTTCTTTGTAAAGATAAAAACGATAGATAAGTCCTTACACCAGTCTTGCATGGTCTTGATTATGAGAGCTTATTAGTAAGTCTTGAGATCAGGTAGTGTAAGTCTTCCAACTTCGTTCTTTTTCAAGATTATTTTGGCTACTTTAAGTCCTTTTCATTTCCATATAAATTTCAGGATCACTTTCCAATTTCTGCTGAGATTCTGCTTGAGGTTGCACTGAATTTGTAGATCAATTTGGGGAGAACTGTTACCATACCAGTACTGAGCCTTACAATTCATAAATGTTATAACTCCCCATTTATTTAGGCCTTCTCTAATTTCTCTTGGCAGTATAGAAGTTTTTTGGTTTTGGTTTTGGTTTGCTCTTTTTTTAAGTTTTTATTTAGGTTCTAGTTAGTCAACATACAGTGTAATATCAGTTTCAGGTGTGCAATATAGTGATTCAACACTTGCATACGTCACCCGTGCTCATCACAAGTGCACTCCTTAATTCCTGTCACCTGTTTAACTCATCCCTTGCCTACTTCCCCTCTGGGAATCGTCAATTTGTTCTCTATAGTTTGAGTCTGTTTCTTGGTTTGCCTCTCTCTCTCTTTTTTTCCCCTTCGTTCATTTGTTTTGTTTCCTAAATTTCACATACAAGCGAAATCATATGGTATTTGGCAGTATAATAGGTTTGAGTGTAGAGGTCTTAGGCATTTCATGTTTTTTTTTAAACTGTATAGTAGATGGAATTTACCATATTTAACTATCAATAGGAATATATTTCTGTATAAAATACAATCAGGCCATCTGTCAATAGGGACATTTTCCTTCTTCGGTTTCAATCTTTATGCTTTTTCCCCCTCGCCTTATTATAATGGCCAAGACCTCCAGTACAATGTTGAATAGAAGTGGTGAGAGCAGACATCCCTGCCTTTTCCCATGTTAAGACAAAGAGTTCCTTTTTTACCTTAAAGTATGATGTTAAGAGTAAGTTTTTCACAGAGGCCTTTTATCAGACTGAGGAAGTTCCCTTCTCTTCCTAGTTTGATGAGAGTTTTCATCATGAATCATTGTTGACTTTTTCAGATGCTCTTTTTGGTGCATCTATTGAAATAATTATATAGTTTTTCTCCTTTATTTGTTAATATGGTGGATTACAATGATTTATTTTCAAATGTTAAAACAACTGTACATTCCTGGGATAAACTACTCTTGGATACATTATATATGTTATTTGTTACTCTGTTATTTGAAACTCTGTTATTAAGCACATACATGTTCATAATTGTTATATCTTCCAGATATTCTGGCCCTCTTCTAATTAGGAAACATCTCTCCTTCCCTCCTTATCTTTAGTAATACTCCTTGTCCTGAAGTCTATTTTGTCTGATATTAATATAGCATTCCAGCTTTCTTTTTTTTTTTTTTAAGATTCCATTTATTTATTTGACAGAGAGAGAGAGAGATCACAAGTAAGCAGAGAGACAGGCAAAGAGAGAGAAGGAAGCAGGCTCCCCACTGAGCAGAGAGCCTGACATGGGGCTTGATCCCAGGACCCTGAGATCATGACCCGAGCCGAAGGCAGAGGCCTAACCCACTGAGCCACCCAGGCGCCCTGTATTCCAGCTTTCTTATATTTAGTGTTTGCATAATATATTTTTTCCTTTCTTGTATTTCTTTGTTTTTAAAGTGTATCTCTTGTAAACAGCATATAATTGGGTCTTGACTTTTTTTTTTTAATAAGATTTTATTTATTTGAGAGAGAGAGCACACAGGAAAGAATGCACAGGGTGGGGCGGGGGAAGCAGGCTCCCTACTGGGAAGCAAGCCCCTTGTAGGGCTCAGGGCTCCATCCCAGGACTCTGGGATCATGACCCAAGTGCTTAATTGACTGAGCCACCCAAGCACCCCAATTGGGTCTTGACTTTTTAATATATTCTCTTAACCTCTGCCTTCTGATTGGAGTATTTAGTCCATTTACATACAATGTAATTATTGATATAGTTGGATTTAGAGCTATAATTTTGTTATTTGTTGTTTATTTTCTCATTTTTTCCCTCTTCTCCTCCTTTCCTGCCTTCTTTTGGGTTAGCAATTTTTTTTTAGTGTTCTCTTTTAATTCTTTTATTGGCTTTTTACCATACCTCTTTGCATTGTTTTTCTCAGATATATGCTTATGTATAGTGTTTTATATTTTATATATCATCTTTTACATCTACTCTCTTATTCAGTCGTGTCCAGTGTTCTTTTTATTCCTTATTATAGATCTGAATCATCACTGTGTCATTCTTTTTAGGCTGAAGAATTTCATATGCATTTCTTGTGCAGATCTGATGACAATGAATCCTTTTGGTTTTTATTTATCTGAAAGTTATGGGGTCTTTGTAATTCTCCATTTTGTTTGGTTTACAGTCCCCTGTCTCCCATCACATATTGCACTTTTTAGAAGCAAGCCTTGATAACAGTGTAGTGCATTTTTTTCTTGAAATTTTTGTGTGTGCACACACACATACACGCTCAACACACACAACTATGCACACTCAATACACTTATGCACACATCCTACTGACAAATACAAATAGATACTCACACACATAGAGACATCTTTTTGGATGGCTAGAAATAGGACTTGGTTTTCCTTAGTTCTCATTTAGGGCTCTTTCCCAAAACTAAATTATGTTCACTTCTGTGATGTTTCCTCTGTCGTTGTTTTAAGGAATATATGTTTGTTACAAGTAAATAAAGCAGGAATGACAGCTTGTTTCTTTTTTTTTTTCTCACAAGATCTCATAATGGACAATGATCCTTCTAGCGTAAATAGATCTTTTTCATGTCTGAACAGGTATCATTGACTTTGGCCAGACATCTTGCTCATTTTGCAGAACAATTCTGCACTTTTGTTTTGGATAGTAACCACTGAGTATGGATTCAGGCAAGTCACTAACAGGATTTTCAAACACATTTATCCAGTTCCTTAGTAACAGAGTCTGTTCCAAGAGAAACCATTATATTTCACAGCGTAAGGAACGTGAGGGAGCTGGAATCTTGGCTCTGACTCTTGTTAGCTGGGTGCCTTGGGTACAACATTTAACCTCTCTAAAGTTTATAAGGAATGCAAAAAAATTCTTTTGTGGCTATGAATAGCTAAAATGTGCTGTTTACCATGATCTAAATACTTTGCATATATTAACTCATTAAGTCTCATAACAACCCTATACTGTAGGCTTTCTCATTATTCCGCATTTTACAGATGAAGAAGCTAAGGCACAAAGATTACTCTGAGAATATGTGTCTTTTACATGGAGGAGCAAGGCTTAAATGCTGGCAGTGTGGCTCCTCGCCCCAGCCTTGAATTTCATCACTATACTTACAGTGGGAAGGGTGGTGCTTCTCAGTCATGGGTGTTGCCAGTTATAATGTGTGCACTCCTAGCATCTAGTTATTATGCCTGGAATCACTCAGCTTACAGGGATCCTGCAGAGAGTGAGGAGCCCAAAGGATTGTTCCTTGTTATGAAGTAGCTTCAGCAGTCGTATAACCAGGGGCAGCAAACAGTACACTTCATTACAGATTCCAATAATATCTATGAAAAAATCCATAGAAAGCCCAAGTTGACTCACAGAACCTGAGGGCTGAGGAATCTCTGGAGGCCACTGTTTAACACAGATAAGAATCAGGGTGCTATGTTGAGGGCGCTAGGTGGATGGCATTTTGGCCATGGGACCTAGAAATACTCAAATTCTTAGGTTGTTCATGGATATCCTGTGAGTTTTCCAAGGGAATTGTATACACAGGGTGTTGACAGTGACAAGAACTCAAAGTACCACTTACTGATTAGCCTTGCAGCCATCATCCCCAATGCAGCTCTCTGGTAATGCTGGGTTAGAAAGCCTCGGGGCACCTGGGTGGCTCAGTGGGCTAAGCCTCAGGTCGTGATCTCAGGGTCCTGGGATCGAGCCCTGCATTGGGCTCTCTGCTCAGCGGGGAGCCTGCTTCCTCCTCTCTCTCTGCCTGCCTCTCTGCCTGCTTGTGATCTCTCTCCGTCAAATAAATGAATAAAATCTTTAAAAAAAAAAAGAAAGAAAAGAAAAGAAAAAAAGAAAGCCTCAAGGCCTAACCAAGGCTTCTTCCCCCCAAGTCCCATTCTTACTGTCAAATGGCCTTGGAGGCCTGAAGAAAAGATATCTCCCAGGTGTCCCAAGAGCTCTGTGGAAAGGAGGGGAGGGTGACAGAGCAACAGAGAGAAGAGAACAAGAGCAAGACAGCCCAGTTCCATCCTGACTCAGCTAACCAATTCTTCGCATAGTTGTCTCATCCACTAATAAATGTGGTTCCATCAGTTTTGGAATCCCAACTGTTAGATTAGCAACAATTTCTCTCTGGGGCAGGCATAGACATCCTCTTATATAATCATAGTATGATATGTGAGTGTGTGTTGGGGGGTGGGAGCATGTGTGCGTGTGTAGAGACAGGGAGAGAAGACTTTAAAGAAGGTTGTAAGGAAATGGTTGTGTTTAAGTGGTAAGATTTTAGTATTTTTTAAATTGTCTATAGTAAGCACAAGTTAGCTACTTATATAATAAAAAAGATACATTCAACAAATGTATCTATGTATCTAGAATTGAGTCTAGTCTTCTAATCCAAGAGCAACATCAACTGCATATCATACAGTACAAAGACAAATGCTAAAGCACCAGTGCATAAAACAATCCATGAAGTCTGAGTGTCAAGGAAGACTTCCTGAAGAAAGTGACCTTTTCACTAAGCCTTAAAAATGGGAATGATGGAAATTTTCTCGATTTTATCACATTACATTTACTGATTTGTTGTAGTTTGATGTTTCATGTGGTATTGTGTGTGATTTTTTCTCTTTGGATCAAATGTTAAATGCCTGGGGTCAAGGGCTGTTTCTTTTCTGCATCTCTCCTGCACCTCCAATTTCATCTCCCACCTCGGAAATCATCACAGCAGCTCAGTTAAGCTTTGTTATTCAGTTGCCCCAACCCAGTCCAGCTGCTCGTCCAAGCCAGGCTACACACTCTGGGGTATTTATAAGCCGAGTTGCCAATAATGGCTTGTTTTCTCTCTCTCTCTCTAGCTCCTCTTCAGAGGACATTTGAGGAAACTTATACAGGGACATTGGAAAAGGAAGATGACGAGACTAAATTTGAAGTCAAGGTAAGATCACCTTTCTCTTTTACGGTTAGAGATTGCTGACATAAGAGAATATTACTGCCATAATTACCAATAAATGAAATCCCCTATCCCATACCTATCACACCTCTAGACCATGTGGCCATAAAGGCGCGTAGCACAGACTAGTGCTCTCAAGAGCCGAGATTTGTAGGATTTCTTCATTTTTCTTTCTTCTTAAGTGCAACTAGAAAAACTGTTTGGTCATGGATATAATTGTTGTTAGATATTATGTTATTGAGAGAAAAGTCATTTTGTGCATTCCTATACTCTGACTTCATATTTAAAATTGGTAGAACAGTGTGTGGTTTATGTACAAAAACTGTGGCCGAATTGCATAGAACTACACACGCTCATGTGCATGTACCACCGGTGAACTCTGAATAAACTCTGTAGATTGCGTGAACATCATTTTCTTGCTTTTAATACTCTAGTTGTGTAAGATATTAATATTAGAGGAAGTTGGGGGAAGGGTAGATGAGACTTCCCTGTATGTTTCTTGGCAACCTTGCATGAATCCATAATTACTTCAAAATCAAAGTTAAAAAAAAGAAAGCATAAGCTTTGGCATCAGGCAGACCTGCATGGAAGCCACAGAAGCCACTCTAAGCCTCCATTTCTCATCTATAAAAATAGGGATAACAACAGCTATCATCTGAAACTAATTTGGGGCAGCAAATGGAAATTTGAAAAGTGCCAAGCACCATATAATTGTAAAGTAACATAATATTTAAATGCCCAAATAAAAAATATTTTGCTGCAAAAGGAACCCTAAAAAGGGATCCTTTCCCCCTGCCTCACTAAAAGGTGAGTATCTGGCTGATGGAATGGTTCTGAAGGCAGAAGCCAGCGGACCCTGGGTCACATGTACTTTAGCAACAGTTTGGATTCACCATCTGTGCCCAGTGGTCTGAATAGAGGACCCCATAGGTATTCCCCTGACCATGATGGAGGCAGGCAGAAAGGGGGTCTCCAACTTTTCTTCCTCGAGGCAGAAACAAGGTGGGGAGTGGAGTTCCCAGCAGACTTTTCTTAGAGAGAGAAAGCTGCATTCTTCTGTCTGTTTAGTCATCCTTTCATAGTTTAGGCAGATGAGGACATGGCTCTAGCTGTTTCAGAATCCCCCGTGGTGGGAGAAATTGCTTTACCATGTCTTCCAGAGTTAGGTAACAGCCTGCACTTTCACAGAGTCGTGATCAGCCATTTAAAAGAGTAACGAGCAATTTTTTGAAATGGGCAAATGTAATGAAACTTCGCCAGACCTGACATCCATGAAGTCTGTGCAATTATTGCATGACATAAAAAGGGCTTAACTGTGATCACCTTTAAAACTGAACATCACCCTACCCATCTCTGTACCCTGGGCTTCAGAGAATCGCATCTCTGAAGGTGAGAGCCATGTCAAGTGCACCAAAGCTGAGATCCAGCCCCTGAACTTACATGCTGCCGCTACTAACCCACAATGTGATTTGAACTTACCTCACAGCTCTGTGATTTTCTTTGCCCATCTTTAGACAACATATTTATGGCCTACACAATTTATTTATTTATTTATTTATTTATTTATTTATTTATTTATGGCCTACACAATTTATAAAGATGCCATAGGGGTTGTGTGTACATGGAGGTTCTCATATAAAAGAATCCAAATTTCAGTGAATTATTTCAATAAGTGTGAACAATAAAAATGCGTGCTGTTGTTTTATTTGTTGGGAAAAAAGGGAAATATAGTCAGTAAGCATAAAGCATTTTTTCTCAGGTAAGACCTTAGGGTATGTAAGATGAAAGGTTTCCATAAGCTACATTTATTATTTACTTTGATTTTATATATTGGTAAAAATAGACAATGCAGGAACTAGGGCAGGGGAAGAATCAGAGGGTTGGAAAATGTTAAGTAGAATCTAAGAAGCTCTGACCACTAGAATTTTTGGTTTCTTCTTCTTGCCCATGCTGCTTATTTAATTCAGATTCTAAGCCCATCCTTCTAGGTTAGGCAGATCATAGTTAGGCAGATCACCAATAGCATAGGTATTGGTAAGCCAGCACAAGCCCAAGTTACAATTGTCCTGGGCTTTTGTTGTTGGTTTTCCTTATTGTTACCTCATTTGTGTATTTAATGAAGAGCTTTTCCTGCAACAACATTATGTTAACGGTCAAGGCAGTGGAGGAAGCAGGGACTTCTGCCAGACTTCCTCAATTTGGCAAACAGAGGCTGGTCAGACTTCTACTTCTAAACACCAAGGCTATGAGAAGTGTGAGCAGAATCCATATAGTTATGAACTACCATAAGTAGGAATGAAGAGGGTTTATGAACTAAATCCCCAAATCCTAGACTTAAAAATCAATTCAGGACCAATAAATGTCATTAGCGTTTGACAAGGTAGGTAGTATAACCAGGGCAATCGTCATTCCAAAATCTGTAAGAAAACTAGTAAAAAAAAAAAAAAAAAAAAAGGTAGGTTAGAAAAAGGTTTAGATTTATGTCTGTATGATTCATGGTTTATTAAAAGGAGGAGCAAGGAGGTTGGCTAACATCAAGAGCAATCATTGCTGCTTGTGTTTTGTGACCACTGTCCAGGACAGATGACCAGAATGCATAACATCTAACTCTGGGGACAATCCTGACATCCTTGACCTTAGGCATAGACGGCAAAGATGAAATGAAATCACAACGCAAATCATAACATTGTGGTAAATGCCACAACTTGCCTTCCTTGGGTAAATGCTCACAGGCAAAAAAAAAAAAAAAAAAGGGAAATAAACCAAAGCCACTCATGATTGCCCCTAGACTCACCGATAGTCACCACATACAACAAAATCATGCAACAAAATCAAGCTATGAATTTATCATCAAAGAACTCATTTCCAAAAAAGGCGTTCCGTCTTCTCAGGCGGGGTAATCCTGGCTTTACTTGTTGGACGGAACGTAAACTAAATTTGACAAGCTGGCTGTGGCTCTTGGGCCGTCTGGCAGCTGTGTGGCCATGCGCTGAACTCCCTGACATGGTCTGGGAAAGCCCAGCCGTGGAGGAGATTCGCTGTGGTTGCTGGCAGTGGTGATGTGGCTGGGTCGGGTCCTTTACGTCACTAGCTGGAAGCTGAAAGCATGACTCACAGGGGCTGCTTTCCCTGGCTGCTCGCATCACAGCCTCTTCAGAGCTGGAAAAAGGCCAGAGGCTGATGAAAATTCCTTTTTCATGAATATGAACCCTCAGGATAAAGGCCGAGCTACTGGCTGTGAGCACCAACGAACTGTCCCTGGGCACCTGTTAGTGTGGCTTAGCCTGGCAGAGGCCTTTTTAGGCTTGCAAGCAAACAGCCTCCTTCATAAAAATCAAAGGGAAAAAAAAGCCAATTCTATAAGTTACAGAATGGGGAGGTGAGGGAAAGGTTGCTAACACTGATGAGGCCCAGACGTTGTGCTGTGTGCTGTATGTACCTGATTTCATCCCAAATCCTCAATACCTTGAGAAAGAAGATGAGGAAGCTGATGTTTCCCTTGTTTTATCCGTGATGCTGTTGAGACTCTGAGAAGTTAAGTGAGTTTCCCGAAGGGTCACACAACTAGTAAATGGTGGAACCAGAATTTGAAACTCGTAGTTTATTTAATCTAACAGTTTACTTATCTATCTAACTTAATCTATTTACCTGTAACCTATTAGTTACTTAATCTACCAAACTACCAGTTTACTTAATCTGTCATACTCTAAATTTCCTCTTCTGCAATATGCAGATAAAGCAACCTCACAGGTGGTTGATTAAGTGAGAACTATATGACTTCAATAATAATGATGTTAACAAATCAAAATAAAAATATTTTTAAAAATGAGAAATATATGGTGAGTACCTAGCATGATGCCTCACATACAGCAGGTTCTTAGTAATTTTAGTTTCCCATTTAATCCCATGTTTATGGTTAAAACGTTCTGTGTAAAAGATGAAAAGTGGCTGAAGGATGGTCAAATTCAGGTCTTAAATTGTATAGCTTCTCCTAATCTCAAATGTGTACTGTTTTGCCAAATGATAGCAGATCAGGTCCAAACTCAGTTCCTTGTTTTCTCACTTCTTTGAATCCCCAAACTTTCATTTGCCTCTGATTCTTAACAGGAGAACTATGTAAACTATAAGCACATTTCATTGGTCATTCAGAGAATCCACCAAGTCACTGAGGCAGCCCCCAACTAAGCTTTCTGAAGAATTTGTAGAACCAAGATTATCAAGGTTTCCTATGTATAGCAGTCCTAAGAAGCTTATTAATAATGCAGATTCTCAAGCTCTACCCTCAGATTGTGATTCAGGAGGGCTAGAATATGGTCCAGGAATCTGAATTTTTAACTTTTAAATTTAAAATTTTTAATTTGGTAACTAGAATGCAGGTGGTATAAGGATTGCATTTTTGGCCACACTGACTTAGAGGCTATATTCATAGGTCATAAAGACTTGGGATAAAGAGAGCTCATTAAGGTGGATATAGATCTCTTAGGCTAATATAGTCCAGAACTTAGTGAAGTGAGGGTGTGATTATATTAATCTATGAGAACGTACTTTCATTGAGGGAGCAATATGAAAAAGGAGAGAATAACAGTTAAGACCACTGTTGATTTTGCTCTTTGACCAATAAAAAACTGAGATGACTAAAATATTTCATTGGTCTAATCTGGTTGTCTTATTCAGCTCCATTTACTATGTGTTTTAAAGCAATTGCTATGGATCATATGGAAACAATTCTAACATGGGGCCTGAACTCAGGAAACTTACAAGTTTCATGAGGAAAACGACATATTTCAAATAATTTATAATGTGGAGGAGAATGACATACCTCTGGTAAAAGGAATATACCATGTTAGAAGGCAGAAGAGGGAACAGTTCAGAACAACGATATTGGGGATATTTTTTATAAAAGAGATGGCATTTGAATTTAACTTTGAAAAATAAATACAACTTTGGAAGTTGGATAAGACAGAGAAGGGAAGTCAAGATGGGGAAGGATATAAAGTATCAAAAGTCTGAAGAGGCATAGGCCATTCTGGGAATGGTTGGAGAAAGCCAGAGAGGTAGACCAGAACAGGTTGCTGAAGGCTTTGGTTAGGAGTTGCTGCCAGGAAGGACACCTATGTATTAGAAAGTTGACTCTGGTATGGCAATGAAGAGTAGACTAGAAGAAGGCAGGTAGACGGACCAGCTGCCAGCAGGTATCACAGTCTAGGTGTGACTCCAGTGTTAAGAGCCTCCTAATGACAGAAAAAGGGAGATAGGCAGAGCTTATACCAATTAATCCAGATGTCCTCCCCAGTGCCTAGAACACACTAGACTGTCTCAGAAAGTGTGATGAATGAGGAGTAGATCAACGCAGAGAAGAAAGGGGACAGATTTAATAGAGAGGGAAAGAAGATATTGAAGATACCTTGAGGTTTCCATCATGGATTTCTTTTTTTTTTTTTTTTTTTTTTAAAGATTTTATTTATTTGTCAGAGAGAGAGAGAGAGCACAAGCAGGCAGAGGGGCAGGCAGAGGCAGAGGGAGAAGCAGGCTCATTGCCGAGCAAGGAGCCCGATGTGGGACTCGATCCCAGAACCCTGGGATCACTACCTGAGCCGAAGGCAGCCGCTTAACCAACTGAGCCACCCAGGCGTCCCTCCATCATGGATTTCTTATTGGATGAATTTGTTTGCTAATATAGAGCACTCAGAAGAAACAGTAGAAAGTGAGGACTTACACAGGTTGAGTTCATCATTTATAGGGTTTCAGAGATCTGTAACAGCAACCCACACCTTCTTTTCCTATGAGCTGTAGCCTTCTCCTCCAACACGCACACCAAAAAAAGTCAGCCAATTGACTTTGAGGTTATGTGGAAATTACTTGTGAAATAGGTTAGGGAGCAAAGATTGGTCTAAAAAAATACATTTCAAACTTGTGATTTTATTTATGAGTTAAGATTTATAGACACACAAAAATAACGTTACATTGACATTTATACATTGAGGTTAAAACATGAAATCAAATAGCTTGAGAAAATTTGGATTTGTAGGCAACTTCTTTTCAATGTCCTTGGCCACATTTCTTGGTTTGGGAGTGGGAGAAAGGTATCTTGCAACATGTTTCCCAATTTCTGATATTTTAAACAGAACTACAGCATTGTAAATCATTGTTAAAACAATGTTGCAGTTTTTTAAGAAGACACTGTTCTCATAAACAAAATATTATAAACATTGTTTTAAAGTGTTAGTTCAGTCTTTAAAAACCAGTTTAACCAGTAAGATCATTGAACTAATTACTAACAATAGTGGCTGGGAAATTGGAGATCTTAGATAAAAGAGACCCTGAAAAAATTTTGAAATGGGAAAAGTTTGCATTTGGGACCCATTCCCCTGTATCTTTCTCTGTTCATTTCCCATGCCCACAAAGCCTCAGGACTACTCATGCCTGTCTTCTCAAGCCTGCCCTTCTCCTCCAAAAGGATCTAACATCTGCTAAAACCTTCCTCTCCTCGCCCCTCTCTTGGAAGCCCCCACCCAATGGAGCCGATCTGGTCTAGAGGTAGGAGGATATCTGAATGAGCTAATTCATAGCAATGCATGAATGATGAGTGACTGACAGCTCCTGAACCCTTCTGGAAATACTTGCCTTAAAAAAAAAAAAAAAAAAAAAAAAGACCGCTCTATTATCCAAAGGCAGTGGCTTCTTCCGGCAGTGGCAATGAAGAGTAAGAAAAGATGTGCTGGGAAGGACTGGTGGGATGGAGCAAACAGGACAGACTAGCCAGCTAGCAATCTGTTCCCAGGATAGATTCTCTAAGTGGTCTTGTTTTTCAAAAGTTCTTCCTATTCTCCACATCAGAACTCCCTGAATCTCAAAAAAAAAAAAAAAAAAAAGAAAGAAAGAAAAAGAAAAGAAAAGAAAAGAACAAAGAAAAAAGAAAAAGAAAAGGTTTTCCCCCTTTCCCCCAGGAGTTCCAGCAATGGAGAAGAAAAGGAAAAGCCATCCCTTCCCGGGGCTGATGCTTTTCACTCTGGGACTGTCTCTGAGACCACCCTCGCCTGGACTGAGGCTGGAGGTTGAATGGCCTTTGGAGAGTTTTCGTTTTCCTTTTTTCCCATTATCCTCCCTACGCCCCGCTGTTGTGTAATTTTTCAATAATTCTTACTTGTCCTACCTCTTCATTTATTTTCTCTGGTTTTCATGATTAATTTACAATTTTGTAAAATGCTTAACCATAAATACTTCTTGCAATGTTCACTTTTTATATGGAAATGAAGAGGATGGTTCAGCCCTTTATCTACCTTACTTTTTCTCACAATGATGTCTAGTAGCTTTTTCTTTTTTTAAAGATGTTATTTATTTATTTGACACAGAGAGATCACAAGTAGGCAGAGAGGCAGGCAGAGAGAGAGGGGGAAGCAGGCTCCCCACTGAGCAAAGAGCCCAATTCGGGGCTCGATCCCAGGACCCCGAGATCATGACCTGAGCCGAAGGCAGAGGCTTTAACCTACTAAGCCACCCAGGCGCCCCTAGTAGCTTCTTTTTTAAAGAAATGTGATAATACAATAAATAATACTTTCACCTTGAATTATCAGATACCATTGCTTTAAAAGAGTTGGAAATGAAATTACTTTCCAGGCATCCCTAAAATCATAAAGTGAAATAATGTAACTATAGGGAAAATCTAATATGATTCAGTTCAGATGTTGCTATCTCTCCTTTGGGACAAAAAAAACCCTCAATAATCAATTGAAAATCAGTTATTGATACTTCTTTTTTTAAAGATTTATTCATTTATTTATTTTAGCATACACGCAGGTGTGTGAGAGGTGGTGGGGGGCGGGGGGGCGTAGAGAGAGAGAATCTCAAGCAGACTCCATGCTGAATGCAGAGCCCAACCAGGGCTCAATCATCACGACCTGAGCCCAAGCCAAGACTTGAGCAACTGAGCTACCCGGGTGCTCCTAGCTACAGATACTTTAAAAAAAAGTAGGTACTTTTAAAAAGTTGATTGATACTTTTAAAAAGATATTCTCCAGAGAGAGAGAGTGCACACACACAGGGGAGCAGAGACAGAGGCAGAGGGAGAGGGAGAGAAAATCTCAAGCAGACTCCTCACTAAGCATGGAGCCCAATGTGGGGCTTGATCTCATGACCCTGAGATCATGACCTGAGCTGAAACCAAGAGTCGGTCTCTCAACTGACTAAGCTCCCCAGGTGACCCTGAAATAAAATTTTTAAACGAAATTCCTTTCAAGCCAGGAAATTAGCCTGTTTTCTCAATTTTGAAACACATCTTTCTTCAAAATATGGGGGAAACAAAAAACAATTAGGTTACATGTTTGTTGAGAAGATCTAAGAAGTCATCATTCAAGGTGCTGCTAGAGGACCTCTGTGTGGGTTGGTGTCATTTCGAAACTCAGGAGAGATTGGGGTAGAAATGGTGGTATAGGGAGGGATGTTGGGCCCAGAGCAGCTGACAGCTGCCTGCCTTCACAGCCGCCCTTTTTCTTTAGAATAAAATGAACATAAACGGGGAGGGGCTTTCCCACCTGATTGGCCCTCCAGTAGGGTGGTTTTTGGATCAATTCCCTTTTAAATCACCAGCTGGCTGAGAAAATCCACTCTTTGAGATACCCTACAGGCAACTGTAAGTCAGGGTTGACTGAAGGGAAACAGGATATGATTCCACAGGAACTTGTTGCTCTGCTTTAGAAGAGCATCATTTTAGGGGCACCTAGGTGGCTCAGTCAGTTAAGCATCCAACTCTTGGTTTTGGCTCAGGTCATGATCTCAAGGTCGTGGGATCAAATCCCATGTCAGGCTCTATGCTCAGGGTGGAGTCTGCCTGTCCCGCTCCTGCCCCCTCTACCCCTCCCCCTACACACTCACGCACTTTCTCTCTCTCTAAAATAAATAAAACCTTTTAAAAAATAAAAAAGCATCATTTTATAATTCAGTGGGACTCCTAAGGAATCTCTAACAAAAAAATATAGCAGCAATTGGTTGGTTGGTCTGCGGTCAATTTTCTTGGTTCATTATTCAAAATAAAAGGAACAAAAGACCCAATATTTGAAAAAAGAAAGCATTTATTTAAATATGTGGTCTTCTTTCTAGACCTTTGAGGAAACTTTAAAGTTTTTCCCCAAAGTAATGTGGCTACAATTTAACTTTCATCTCAAAATCGGAAGCAATAGCACCTATGTTGGTATTTGATATTACAAGCAGAGGGATGTTTCATCACCAATTCACACATCTCCCTCATTTTATACAGAAGAAAATAGATGCGCAAGGAGCCTATGTGACTTGGCCAACACCTTCCAGCTAGTGAGAAATACGGGGTCTCTATTACACACAAGCAGGTAGGAACTGCCCAGCAGTTACTGCAGGTCAGTGTCCTTGGGTGCTTTACATACATTACCTATTTTAATCTCCACAAAGTAGATATTAAAGAGCCAACCATAAATACCATTTATCAAGACTTCTTTGTACAAAGTACTTTAATTCCTTACCTCAAATCACAACACCCCTCTGATATAGATACAATGAGTCCTCTTTTACAGAGAGACCTAAGGTGCAAAGAAGTCTTGCCCAAGGTCACTTTGAAATAAAAAATAAGCCAGGGATTCCCACCTAGATGTACCTCTCACATGAAGAATCTGTGTTCTTTTCACTCTCTAAGAGATTTTCAAAGTTCAGGTCACAATGGCGACCATGAACTCAATTTAGTGTGTTCACAAGCACTGAAAAATAAAGAAAAAGAACAGAATGCAACAGGAATAGCCTAATTTAAAAATAGAGTATATCACATCGGCTATACGTATGTCTGTTGTGTGCATGTGTGTGTGTGTGTGTGTGTGTGTGTGTGTGTGTTTACAACGCAGTCAAGCAATTAACTAAATTCTGGCACTGTCTACCTAGAGATAGAATCACTTCCCACAGCTTTCCTATGAGATTTCTCCCCCACCCCCTTCAGACGCCATTTGAAAAGTCCAGGTTGTCCTTGGTGCTTTTAACCAACCTGCTATAGATCAGTTTCCCATTATACCCTCCTTGGGTTTGATTAATTTGCTAGAGTGGCTCACAGAACTCAGAGAAACATTTTACTTACTAGATTATCAGTTTATCTCAAAAGGATGTAATTCAGGAACAGCCAGATGGAAGAGATGCATAGGGCAAGGTATAGGGACTACAAGGTATGGAGCTTCCATGCTCCCTGAGCAAGCCACCCACCCCTATCTCCATGTGTTTACCAACCCAGAGGCTCTCTTTTTGGGTATTTTTGGAGGCTTCATTACATAGGCATGACAGGTTAAACCATTGGCCATTAGTAATTGACCTCAATCTCCAGCCTCCCCTCTCCTCCCTGGAAGTGGTATTGGTCAGGGTAACTGAAAGTTCCAACCCTCGAATTACATGCTTGGTTCCCCTGGCAACCAGCCCCCATCTTTGGGTGCTTTCCAAAAGTTACCTTATTTACATAAACTCTAGTGGGGTTGAAAGGGGCTTGTTATGAATAACAAAGGAAAACTTCAAGGCTCTTATCACTTAGGAAATTACAAGTTTTAGGAGATCTGTACCAGAAATAGGACAAGATCAAATATATATTTATTATAAATCACAATGTATGTGTATGTATGTTTTGATGTTTTTCTTGTGGGGCATGGTCAGACTTTGAAAGCTACTACACTAGAACACAACTAATCTATCTAAACCTTAGCGAAATATTGATATACAGTAAAGTTAACTACCTCCCTGAAGGTTATTAAAGCAGCACCCAGATCTGCTGTGGATCCTTCCCATCACATTCTCAATGGCAGCAGTGTTGTATTCCATCAAACTTGATCAACAGAGGATTCTTTCTCTACCCTGACACCAACTGTCTGACACTTGGTCCTAGGAATGTGGGTTGACACCAAGTTCATGCCTAGGCATTTCAGCCAGCCCATGTCTCATGCACAACAAATTCTATAAATTAGGACGTCATCATTCAGTGTAAAAAATGACAGTCCATACCTATACACCTTGAGTCATTGTTATTTTTCTGTCCTTAGATTGTCATGAAATAAAACTCTATAATACACCACACTTACTATAGACCAAAAGAAGAGTTAGAGCACAATTCATTTTATAAGCAGTAGTAAGTTTTACAGTGAGAGGAAGTTTGGTTAGAAATAGTGGTTACTCCTTACGAAGGTCCTATATTACACGGTAGGGATCCAAAGACAAATAAGGCTAGGGCTCAAAGTCCAGCAGGTGTTTCAGGCATAGTGATGTCACGGGAAGGAACTAGAAAAGGATGTGATGTAGCATTAACGGCCGTAGTAATTAGTTCCACATTATAGAGAAAATGTGAAGAAAGAGCTCTGGTGGTGTGGTGAAAATAACTAGATTGGTTTGAATCTGGGGACTGATATTTACTTCTGTATATTGACTGAAAGGAGAAATATCTACGAGCATCTGGTCAAATATATGTAATAGTCGGTACTAACAATTTAGATTCCTAGTGAAATGATATCCTATTTTAAAAGAAGCAAATATGAACTTGGAATTTAAGATTGCCTGTGTATTTTAGAGCTGAACCCAAAACTGGTATCCCAGGTAGTCCTTTATTTGTTAGCCTGCTTTCTGAATATGCCAGATTTGGGAGGACATCAATGAAAAAAATCAATGATCCACGATTTTCTTTCATTCATTGAACATTTTTGAATTGCTGTTTCTGTGGTTGGCATTGTGAATAATAAAAACCACCTTACCTTGACTGCTTTCTGTTAATCCAGGGAGAGGCCTCTCTTCTTGCATTGTCAACAACCAGCTGAGAGCCTATCGCTCTCAGCTGTTTTATAAGGAGACTTCTCATCTGTTGCTTAGTCTGGGGAAAGCTCATCCTGCACCTTCCAGCTCTAATTTACAGAGAATCTTTATGTCTACTCATCACATTTCCTTAAACGATACTTTTGCTAGAGGGCCCTTTCAAAATCTATACTCCCTTTTGTGACAGTATAAAAGGACTCATGTAAACAGAACCTGGCAGGCAGAAAGAACTCAAAAGTTGGCTGATTATCTACTTGTTCGTTATTAGTCAATATCTTTAAGATTCTCTGGTTGCTATCAATGTTATATAAATTTAACTTCCTTGTTAAAACTGTATTTTCTTGAAAGTAAAATGAGTAGTTTTGCCTCTGTTTGAGAATTAAATGCCTAATATTCTGAAAAAGAGCCCCAGCCCTGTGTGGTAGATAGTGCCGTGGGGTCCATGGGCTAGGGGAGGAAATTGAGGTAGAGGGGTTCCGTGAACTTGCCCGGGGTCTCAGAGCTGGCAGGTAGTGAGCTGGGCTTCCGACCCCCAGCTGGCTTTAAGCCTGTACCAGTAACCAGTCTGTACAGCCTAAGGTACCAGCTGCTCTGGGACTCGGTACCCTAGAATGGACTTGTCATTACCAGCCTGTGAGAGTGGACTATGGGTTTATCTCATCTCTGTCTTTAGCTCTTTGGCCTTGGGTAGGTCGCAATTTCTCCAGATCTTCATTTCTTACCCCCAGAGGGAAGGAAAAAGGAGATATTGAATCAAATAGTCTCTTCACTGTTTCCCCTTAGCTCAAACTCTGAATCTTTATTGTGAGTCAACTGGGAAGGAGGAGTACAATATTAATAGCCGTTCACTATTAAGGAAAAACGGTATCTGCTTTTGAGAAAGACTTTTTGATGTTTCTAAAGGAAGCCTGAAGGGCAGACTGTGACGGATCTGCAGAGGGGTTGGGGAAAACCCAAGAAAGAAAAAGAAAGATGAGGGACTGGGCCTGGTGCTCATCTAGAACACTGAAAACAAAAACAAACGAAACAAATAAATTGGGAGAAAGAAAAACATACAGCCCCCAAATAAAATAGACTGTCTTACCAAAATTTCTTTCACTTCAGAATGAAGAAATACTGGAAAGAAGTCATGATGGGGAGAACCCTAAGCCAGACCAGCTTGACAGTCCTGAAAATCTTTCCCCAACCAGGTAAGATTGCAGATCCTGGGCAGGAATCATTTTAACCCCTTGGGATGGCAGTGAGAAGGGAGGGTATCCTCCGTTTTAAATCTTATCACTCATTTTTCCCAGGTAAAATGACATATTTATTCTGTATACTAACCTTCATTTATGTACCTGGGAACAAATTCACAGATCTCATAAAAGCAAAAGCAAGAGCTGCACATGACTTATAAACAAAGTTCCAAGTACACTCAGTATTTAAAAAAAATGAATTATCAAGAAAAAACCAAATAGTAAATGTAAACTAATGTTGATAGATTGAATTATTGGTTTAAAAGCATTTAAAAGGAATAGGTTCCCCAAAGACACAATTTATACAAATTTAATGCTATTTTCAGACCACAGGAAAGTATTTGCATGCATGTGACTACTCTGCCATTCAGAAAGCCTGAGTTAGGGTGGTAAACACCAAAAGCATAGGGGAAATTCATTTAAAAAAAAAAACTTCTTTATACTCAGAATCTCCATCATTAGCACTATTCTAGCAATCATCACATTATTTATATCCACGCCATTTAACTTACTGACGTATGAGCAGTCTTGTGCCCAGGGACTATGATAATACTTAGCTCTTAGCAGGCCCTCCAAAACATGCCTGTAAAGTAAATGAACCAATGTCTTTAGGAACTTGCGATTTGATTAAAGCCCATATTAGTTTCATTAGACTACTTTACTTTAAGGTGTACTCAAGGAAACATGTGGGCTCTTACCAACTAAAATGTTATCTCTCACAGTAAATGGCCCATGTCAGCATATCTGAAAGTGTCTTTATTTGGGTTGTCTCAGAAAAGCACCACTTGGCAATGTGTTCTGTTGTCCTTAAGTGACAGCGTTATCTTTTGTTATTTCTTTTTTAAGAGAGAGAGTGTGAGCAGGGAAGGGGGAGAGGGACAGTGGGAGGAGAATCCTAAGCAGGCTCCATGTGCAGCACGGAGCCCGACTTGGGGCTCAGAACTCATGACCCTGAGATCATGACCTGAACCAAAATCAAGAGTCAGATGCTTAACCGACTGAACCACCCAGGCACCCCAGGAAAAAAAAAAAAGTAATGATTTTAAGCCCTATGTCATAGCACCGTGCACAGTCCCTACCTTGAGAACTTCTATTTTAGCTAGGAAAAAACACATGAAACAATTAGTCAGTAGCGCAATAATGTATGTGATTAAGTCTGTATTTCGGGAGGATGGCAGTTAGAGATGCTTAATGGAAGGGCATAGTTAGGGCTGGATTTTCAAGACTTCAGCAGGTCCAGGAGAAATGATGTTCCATTGGTTAACTTACACAAAGTGTGGTCACGAATGAGATTTGTGACTGACGATAGTGGTGGTGGGAAAAATAACGCTATGGGAAATCAAGAAGGAAAGGAAGATTCCATAAGGCTTTGGGACCAGGTCGAAGAGATTAGATTTGATGCTTAAGACAGTAAGGAGCCTTTGAGGTCTAGAGCAAAAGAATATCTACAAGCAAAAAGATCACATGCTTCCAAGTTTTAAAAACATATGTAGATTGAATCACCCCATATCTTAGGCTAAGAACTGAGCAGGAATCGGGTGAAAAGCAGAGAACATACTATGTACAAATATACTGAAGCAGCACTTGGACAGAACCAGGCCTAAGAATATTCGTGACTTTCAAAGACTAGAGCTAAATGTGAATCTACTTTCTGACACCTAATGATAGCAAATAAAAGGAAAATATAACCTTTCCAATGGTGTTTGATGGCCCCATAGCTGCAGGTTTTCATCTCTTTCCTGAAAAGTAGATTAGAAAAGAGAAGACTTCCCCGAACTTAGACATTCCAGCATACATCATTTAACAAACTAAAGAAGGATTTTAGGTGGTTCCATGGGAGAGGGCATGATAATCCTCTATCCTGGGCACAGCAGCAAGTCTGAACAGCAACAGGATTAAGGCTGTGGACTACAGACCTCCCTGACATTAAACAGAAGTTTATATAAACAAATGGGATTCACACACAGGACTTTTAAAAAGTTTGTGCAAATACACATCTGCTGACAATTTTCAACTTGTTTATTGGAAATCACAGATTTATTTTTAAAAACTCACTAATTATTTTGCCATACAAGAGCAAAATTCAAATAATATAAATATTTAACATACTGGTATAAAATTAATAATATGGAAAAAAGATGCAAACCAACCAAGAGGTAAAAAGTTTTTAGCAATAACACTGTGTACAACTGTTGTCTACTCAAGTGACCATCCGGGCTGATAGTTTAGTTTCCCTTTGTTGACGATTTTTGAGACAGCCCTGCATTAGAGCACCAAAAATTTTTTTCCTTCTTTTTTTAAAAGGCTGGAATCCTTTTATTTACAAATATTCTTCTCAGTACTTTAAATCTAACGAAGGAAGCATCTAGCAAGTTCCTTCTTATTAAAAAAGGAAGTGCCTTCATATTTCCTTTAAATTTGAATCTGTTCCATTCTATTCTAAGCAAAAATAAAAATATGAACACAGTTGAGGAGAGCTCTTTTGCAAATAAATAATTGTTTCACAAAAGTATTGCTGTAAACAAGATCATCTCAGTGGCCAGAGAGACACTTATGTTTTCAACCAGTGGAAAATTTAAACAGTTACAAGTGTAGATACACAAGGTATGTATGGCCAAAAGGCAAATGGTAATTAAGGAATCAACTAATAAAAATTAATTATAAACCAGCTTTGTCAAAATGTGATTTTGTTATCTACAGGTTTTAAAATTGGTCAGAAAATTGAAACTGTCATGATCTAAAAACATTGAACCTACTCTGAAAGTAACTACAAACCCAGAATGGTTGACACCGTAGTTTGGACATTGGTTAAAAATCCTAAATTATCTGAGCAATCAATGTAAACAAACCTCAATTTTCAAAATAGAAAAAAAATTAACAAAAAATTCCTGTAAACATTAAAAAGCTATCTGCAAAAAATTACAATATGTATCATTCTCCAGTTGTGTCTCCCATGAATTCTTTTAGTTTTGTTTTCTTCTGCATGTTTCAGACCTCACCTAATGAAATGAGACATCTTAGTTTTCCCTAACAGGCACCTCTGCAGAGAGAGAGGTTTTACAATCAGTTCAACTGCTTTTGCTGAAGTCACCATTTTGGACGTCGTATAATCCCTGCGACAATAGACATCACCTAGTTCTTTTTGTAGTGAGGGGAGTTTATTGCATCATGACCACATTTCTATCGTGCCCTGTTAAGATGAATGCAACTTACTCTTTTAGAGCTGAGCCACATCTCTTTGCATAGGAAGCTTCACAAATGTTTTAAACCTCCTTCTGGTGACAGTTCTATCACTTCATTCTGCTTTCAAGTGTGAAGTATTTCAAAGTTGATGACACCTCTGATAATCATTTTGATGAAAGAACTGATTTTTTTTTTAAGATAGGATAGCTTTGATTCAATGTTGAATGCTCTCGATTTTAAAATCTGACAAAGTATTGTGGTTTAGGAGACCTTGTTGGGGAGGGGTAGGCTAATTTTCGTCATCGTTACAATAATTTACATACTAAGAATTTTATTTTATAAATTACAGAAAAGGAGAAAAGAGGCTTTTAATGTTCTTTCTTTTTGAAGTCCTCTCCATTATTATATTCCTCTCTGCAAACTACATTCAAATAACTATCTTAAAAACAGACCAATATTGAATATTTAAAAACCAGCTGAAAAATTCATTAAAATTGGCTGATTTGAATTAACAATGATTTCTCCCTGAAGAAAGACCCTGTGAGCAACAAACTGCCCATGTTTTGTGTCATTTCTAATAATCAAAAAATTCACATGAAGTACCAGTTAGGACAGAGCGAATGACAGCTCAAATTTCACATTACACTTTGAAAAAAAGATATAAATATTTTTTAAATGATTCTAACACTATCTAGGTAAATTAGCTACATGGATGTGACAATAAGTGATTTGGCTGTTTATAAAGAAATCGTGTACATTTTTCTAAGTCTCCTCTGAAGAACAGGAACTTTCTTTTACCAGATTCACATATTTTCTCCTATGCCAATCCTCCGTTGCCCTCATCTCCCCCAGTCACGTGCTCTCCAATAAAAACTAATTTGTAAACCTGGTCTGACAACATATTCATTTCTTTGAAATGTTCTACTATACATTCACTAGGTATTTTCCAAAAGCAGTTACTCTAACACCAAGGCACCTTAATAAATTCTCTATGCCTCAAATATACACGTGGCATCGAGTGAGAACTTGAATTTCCCTTTAGTTTTGTCTTCATAAACCTTTTCTAAATATAACTTCCTTGAAATGAATTTAGGCCATGAAGTAGATAAGTTACGTTGAATAGCTTCTAGAATCAAAGAAACATTCTGATAGACTGGGTTTTCAAAATATTTCTTTGTTTTTTCATACTCATTTTACTTAAGGTATCGACAAACATATAAAGTTTTTTCATCCAGGTTTGGCTCAGTGACAGTGAAAACATACAACATTCAAGTACCATTAGACAAATGCGGCCCTACAAGGATACGTGTCAACATAGGTCAGTTTGCAGAGGAGAACGATCTTAATTATCCTGCAGTATATCTGACCATAAAACCCTTTTGAAATTGTTTTGACTTTGGGGTCTGTGGCGTCCCTCCAGAGATCCTGAAGGTCTTGTACGTGTCCATGAGATGTCATCATTTTATCGTAGATGCAGGGATGATAAGGAGTTTTCCCTTCCCCGGAGAAAAACACATGGTGTTGTGGTACTATCCCCATTTTATTGGCACAGAGGCCCATGAACACATCATCTATGTAAAGACTAGAGTTGAGTGTCTGTGACGCCTCGTAGACTTTGGCGGCTACGTCGCCGGAGATCACGTAGGCAGCTCCAGCAGTATAGTCAGGGTAAGCCGGCCACTGGTACATTTCGTAGGGGACATAGTATTTGCTGCGTTTGTCTCTCACAGGAGGAGCACCGCGGTGAACCCGACCAATCCAAAAGTCCTGAACACCAATCTTTTCTAAACTTTGAAGGTATTCGATAAGATTTGGCATATGAATAAATATGTCATCATCAGCCGTCATAAGGAATTTGGCATGAGGACAAAAGCTGTTTGCCCAACTGAACTGCAGAAGTAATTTAAGAGTAAGATTATAGAAAGAATCCTCAAAGTCTTGCTGGATTAGATCACTGTACACCTGATCTTCCCTGACCAGTTTTCTCTGCAGTTCTTCTCTCGTCAGTGGGTTAGAAGGCGTTCCTAAAGCAAACAGAGTTTTGATGTTGGCATTAAGTTGAGACTGAACATACTTCTCATTGCCCCACGTTTTCCTAATTGCGGAACGTCGATCATAGTTTTCGGGAGCAGTTTTTACAAACAGTAACAGGAGGATGTCTTGTGCCTGACACTTCTCCTCATGGTTCATCAAGTACTGGTAGCGAGTCGCCCCATCTGCACTATGCTTAAGAGACAGGCTGTCATTCACAAAGTCATAGCTATTTATGAGGTATCTATAAGAGTAGGACTTCATATGGCTCACAATGTGATTATCGATGGGGCCCCAAAAAAACATGAGGCTTAGTATAAAACAAGTGGCAAATAACTGAACAAACTGCCATTTTTTTACTCTTCTGCCACTCACAAACATTCTGACACCCATGCAGCTCCGTTTTTACTTCGGGTCGGTTTTAAATGGGCGCTTGCTCCTTCGAGACCGTGGAACTTGGTATCGTGTAGAACAGATGTCCATCTCAATACATGTTCGTCACTAGAAAAGCAGGAGCTTCTCGTGTCACAAAATACTGTCTTTTCATACCATTTTTGCTGAGATTGCCAAAGAGTGGAACGCCCAGTAGGAGGAGGACACCGGCCCATCAGAGTGTTTCCATACTGGCATCCTTCGCTGAGTTAGGTGCCTGGCCTCGTGTAGCTAGTCTGTGGGCTTCCTTCTGTGAGAGTAAAGTGCCACCTGTTAGAGTCAGGAAGAGAAAAGATGCCAAGTGAATGGGTGAGAGTGACCAAAAAGAACGAAACGACTTTTCGTTCCTTTAAAATGAAATGTAATGTGCCCAATGTAGACAGAAGGTGATGAGGCATCTAGTGTTTAGCAGAGACATACAGATATTTATTTTTTGGCAGTGACGGGGGGAGGGTTGGGAAAGAGAAAGAACCACTCACTCTCTACGGTCCTCCCCTTCAGAATACAGAGGCCCTTTCCTCATCTCAACCCTAAAAAATAAAAAGCTTCCCAAATGGCTATGAGCCTATACACTTAAAGTTCACAATCTCACCTGGGTGTGTCCAGGAATACACTGATCTGCAGTGCAGCCAGGAAGAAAGTAGCCATGGGGACTTTTTTAAAAGCAAAGTTTTATGGCACTTTGATACACTGCCTTTTTAACAAGTTGAAGGTTTATGGCAACCTGGCGTCAAGCAAGGGGTTGCCATTTTTCCAACAGCACTTGCTCTCCTTCTGTCTCTGTGTCCCATTTCGGTAATTCTCATGGTATTTCAAAAGTTTTCGTTATTACATTTGTTTTTTGTTTTTAAGATTTTATTTATTTATCTGACAGAGAGAGAGATTACAAGTAGTCAGAGAGGCAGGAGAGAGAGAGGAGGAAGCAGGCTCCCTGCTGAGCAGAGAGCCCAATGCGGGGCTCGATCCCAGGACCCTGAGATCATGACCTGAGCCGAAGGCAAAGGCTTTAACCCACTGAGCCACCCAGGCGCCCCTCGTTATTACATTTGTAATGGTGATCTGTGATCAGGTGACTGTGACTCGATAAAAGCCTGGATAATAGTTAGCATTTTTTAGCAATAAAGTATTTTTTAATTAAGGTATGTACATTTTTTTAGACACACTGCCATTGCACACTTCACAGGTTACAGTATAGTGTGAACATAACTTTTATATGCGCTGGGAGATCAAAAAATTCATCTGACTCGCTTTATCATCATATTTGCCTTATTCTGGTTGGTCTGGAACCAAACCTACAGTGTCTCCAAGATTATGCCTATATATAGTTCAAGGCAAAATAGGTGAATGATGAAAAGAAAGTTCGTAACAGTTAAAATTCATTAAAGCTTGCCTCAGACAAGACAGGAATAAGAGTAAGATTTTGCTTTAAAAAATCAAGGTTTGTAAATCAAGGAGTCGAGATACATTTTTCAAAAGCATAGCCCAAACTCTCTCTAACCAAAATGACTTTGTGAGCCCCACCTCGATATAGTCCTCTTTCTCCTGTTCTTTTTTCATTTGGAAATTCAACAGGCACCTCAAATTTAGTACGTTCAAACCAGGAAGGCACAGGGTTATAGCTAAAGAGCACCATCTTTGTAGTCCGGCAGGGTGAGCACCCGGGCTGGCTCTCCCACTGCACTGTGGGCACCTAACCCAGGAATCTGAAAAACCGGGATGACCCCATTTAACTCAGTCCTTATGCAAGTTAAATGGGAACATACACAGATCTATAGACAGAGGGAGGTGGATAGATAATTACCTTGCACACAGGGACACTCCAGTGCCATTTCTCGCCCCTTCTACGGTCTTCTCCCCTAACACCTGCTGTTGCCATTTTCTCTTTCTTTGTGTCTGACTACAGTTCATGCATCTCTGCCAGAAATCTGAAAGTCCTACTTTTCCTCCATTCCATATCCAGGTACTTAATCCTGTGAACTGCTTCTTCTAAATCTCTCTTCACCTCTTCCTGTTATCATCACTTCTCACCCAGACCAGTGAAGCAGCCAAAATGATCCCCTACCGACCTTCCTAAAACTCAGATCTAGGGGCGCCTGGGTGGCTCAGTCATTAAGCGTCTGCCTTTGGCTCAGGTCATGATCCCAGGGTCCTGGGATCGAGCCCCATATCGAGCCCCCTGCTCAGAGGGAAGCATGCTTCTCCCTCTCCTACTCCCCCTGCTTGTGTTCCCTCTCTTGCTGTCTCTCTCTCTCTGTCAAATAAATAAAAATATTTTTAAAAAATAAATAAAAATAAAACTCAGATCTAACCATGAGACTAACTGAGCTCCTTCACCCCCTTCAGATGCTCTCTACTGGTTGTCAGTACCAGAGTTTTGGCTGGAAGTTCGGCCATGCTTGCTAGTTCACACATGGCAACCTTTGTACCAGCAGTCCTGTGGCCTGCTGAGCCCCGCTCCCCTTGCTAATAAGTAATATAATCTTCACTACATTCTACAGCCACCCTTTTCTGGGAAGTCAGAATTGAGGCCACCCTCCAGCACTACCACCAAAGATTATTCTTATCTGTATTACCACAGCACGTTCTTGCACCCATCTTCCCAGACTGACTTTTTAAATCTAACTGCCTCTACCAATTACACTGTGAACTCTGTGATGTAGGGCACGATGTCGCAGACATCCTACCCTCAGCATGCAGGTCAGTGCCTGACCTGGTAGGCATTCTCTGAATGTTGGTGCAAAGAACCATGGTTGGGGTGGAGCCATCCTTCACTCAAACAGTGGGTCACTTGGGGAAGAACTGGGGTCAGGAGGCCCAGTCAGTCACATGTCCTCCCCTTTCTTTCATGACTAGGAGACAGTACCTCCCGTCCTCAAGGACTCTGTCCCTGGCCTTATCTGAAGTAAGATACATCCTTTTGCCTGGAGAAATAGTCTCTCCCCTCAGGGTTAAGATATCAGTCTCCTGAGTTTTCAACAGATTGACGGGGAAAAGACCATGCAAGCTCCACTCAGTCCAAGCTGGCTGGGTAGCTGAGCCCACATCACAAGCCCCAGGGAAAAGGCCCTGCTTTTGTGCCCAAAGATCTCAACCTCAAGTCCCCCACCCTTTGGCCCTGCTGTGAAACCAACTGCATACACTGAGAGCACCCTGCTCTACTGGGCTAACCTTGGCTGTGGGACTTCCTTCCCAACTTCTGGCCCTTTACGTATAGCTGTATTACCTATCTGCCAAAGTTACTCCACGTTGGGCTGATAACAGAAAAGACCAGGCGTGCAAAAGCCCAAGGAGTATGGGAGATCAGAGCCAACCCTCATGGAGACTTTGTCCAGAGATAATCATCTTATCCCGTAGGGCACAGATTTTAAAACTTGCTAGTGCCTCTGAGGAAGTCACAACCAGTATTTAAAAAAGGAAAAGGAAGAACAAAATAGAGAATGGCATAATGCACTGAAAGTAGTTTAAGTATCATTTTGTGAAACTTTCAGTTTTATGTATATGTGGCTTCAGGTTGTAATGTAAAATGTATTTTGTGTGTGTGTGCTTTACCATCAAAAGAGCAAGGGTAGATCAGAATCAGTAATTTCCCCTCTTGGTTTGGCTGGTCTTGGGGGACTGAATCCTCTAGAGTAGAATGGAAAAGATGGGGAAACATCAGTTTCTGATGGTGGCATCTGCCTAAATTTGCAGAATCACTTTCATTGCAGGGGGCAGGGGGACGACACTTCCTCTCGGTCTTAATAGTGCTCGCTTAGATAAGGGTCCTCCTGTGAGGGTGGATATCCCCTTCTACCTCTAGAACCGGATGCTTAATGCAAAGCAGCAGAGAATTCTTTTTTTTTTTAAGATTTTATTTATTTATTTGACACAGAGAGAGAGAGATCACAAGTAGGCAGAGAGGCAGGCAGAGACAGAGGGGGAAGCAGGCTCCCCGCTGAGCAGAGAGCCCGATGTGGGGCTCGATCCCAGGACCTTGAGGTCACTACCTGAGCTGAAGGCAGAGGCTTTAACCCACTGAGCCACCCAGGGCCCCAGCAGCAGAGAATTCTTAAGGGCAGATTTTAAGATCCCCTAACTGTTTAAGAATTCTAAGAAAATTATCAATTGAAACTAATCTGCAGTTTCTATTCCAGCAGACCCTGGGAAAGAGACAGAGGGTAACCTCTGGAACTACAGGCAAAACCAGCTTCTCATTTCTGAGCAGCTGCACTCATAATCTTGCAATGTCAGCTCGCTTTGCACCTATTCCCAGTTGTTAACAAGTCTGAGCTTCTTGCTAGACAATCAGCCCACAGGCCTAACTCCTCCAACACCCCCATAAACACTTGACTCACAGAGGCCCTAGTATCTCTCCAATGAATGGGGCCTATTACTCCTCTGGTTGGTGTGTTTTGCTGCTAACATGCATTCTAGTAGCCACCCCAAAACATGCGTTTATCCCCCTGCTCCCCACCCCTGATACGTATGTATTTATTTTATTTCCGTATATTTCTTCACCTGTTGCCCATTGATCTCAAAGACTCAAAACAGTTTCTGAAAAATGACAAAGAACCTGTCACAAAGCCAACAACCCACACTACTTATTTAGGTTCAGAACAGCACGTGCAATTCTAAAACAAGATTTCTCCAACCTCAGCAGCTTGAATTGTGTAGCTATCATTTATACCAGTCATAACCAAAGCCCACTGATAGGACTGATCTGATGAGGGGGAGATTAGGAAAGGTCAGCTACTCTTTGGCACTACCCAGCTTCTCTTTTATAACAAAAAGAACCCCCGAACTCCTCCAAATTGAACATAGTCCCTAGGCGGCATTGCCCAACCAAAAGCAAAAGGCCTGAATTCATGAATTACAACCAAACAGAGTTGCCCACCAGCCCTGGCTTTGCCGATGGGCACCACGCACACGCCATCGCTGCCACTCTTTGCTTCACACAGAGCCTTCAGGCTCGTCCCAAACATGTCTTCTAGCTTCGGTCTCCAAAGAGCAGGGGAGGGGACTGCTGCAGAGAAACCCACAGGCCTGCCCGACCTGGAGAAAGAAAATGCTGGGCCCGACAGGGAACAAAGGAGCCAGATAATGCCTGTGAGCTCAGGAACCAGCCCACCAGAACGCTGTGCCAGCAGCTTCCTTTGTGTGCACACTGCACAGCTCAGGGATCAGGCCCCAGACTGCAGGCCCCAGGGCTACCCCCGCTGGGGGCCAGGTTCGTTGTGCAACCTGAGGCCACCCTCCCTGAACTCTGAGTTGGTGACTTCATCTGTAGATCAGGGGTGAATGTCAGTGTATTGTTATCTAGGGATGTAAAAATTACAGATGACTTCAGAGTCTTGCTGGAAAGAGGAAACAGGAAAGACCATAGGAGAGAACAGCACAAAGAATGGTTTAGAGGGAAATACACACAGTCCCCGACTTACAATTTTTGTATTTCGTGATGGTATGAAAGCAACATGCACTCAGTAGAAACCATACTTCAAATTTGGAATTTTGATCTTTTCCCAGGCCAGTGATGTACCATACAATAGTCTCTGGTGATGCTGGGTAGCAGTGGTGAGCTGTAGTTCCCAGTCAGCTGGCAATCATGGGGGTAAACAACCACTACACCTACAACCATTCGCTTTCTCACTTTCACTACAGTATTCAATTACATGAGCTATTCAGCATTTTAGTATCTAATACACTTGGTGTCAGATGCTTTTGCTCCACTGTAGGCTAATATAAACATTCTGAGCACGTTTAAGGTAGGCTAGGCTAAGCTATGATGTTTGGTAGGTTAGGTATATAAATGCTTTTTTGACTTCTAGTATTTTCAATTTACAGTGGGTTTACTGGGTTGTAACCCCATCCTCCATTGAGTGAGACCTGTATGCAAATATTCAGAATATAACGGGTTTGCTTCTATTTGGATTGAAAAGAAGGAGCAGATCCTCTCAGTATTCTCTTTCCTAATAGAGAGGAGTAGCCAGAAGAATAAAGAATAGAAGTAGAATAGGAACATCAGAAAAGAAGGTGGCTGACCCTACCCCAAATGCTTTTCAGTCTGGGAGCTGTGCCCTACAGTTACTCAAGAATGTTTCTTCACAAGAGAACTCTTTAAACTCTCCCAGAAACAACTAGGGACTACAAGTTACCCTTAAATGACCCCTGATTTTTTTTCTACTTTGCTCTTGCCAGTAACACATTTTGATGTTGGGTCTACTTTAGTAGATCCTGAAATACTATACAAAACCTGATCAAAGTTTTGAAATTTTAATCAAGATAGCAAGGCCTACACTTTAAGTTCAAGTCAAACGACCTCAGTGTTCAACCTTTCAACAAATCCTACAAGTATGTGAGTATTTGCTATGAAATCATTATGCCAGTTGGGCGTGGTGGGAGTCATGTAGTAGTATTTCATAGTCTCCTCTCTGAAAGCATCTGCAGTCTAATTGAGACAAGACTCATGATGCCCACTTGAAAACTCAGTTCCAAAGACAACAATCAGCAGATCACAGTAAATTGCAGATAGCGTCACAGCACTAATTTAGACAATACCAACTCTAGGCAAAAAAGGCAAGTCCCTGGTAATAGAGATCAGTGACAGCAGGATAGGAGGGCCTGAGGATGAACAGGATTTAGGTGGTTACAGGAAAAGAAGCAATCTGTTTCAGGCAAGAAAGGAAAAAAAAAAAAACATCACAAATATTTGAGAAACAAGCAGGTATTTGAAAGCAGGGAGATCGGGGCCCACTTATGGGGAACGTGGAAAATGAGGCAGAGGAGTCAGCATGTGCCGAGGGCAGCAAGAAGTCCCAGAAGTTTCGGTTTTTGTTTTTAATGATAACTGCCTTGTCGATATGCATGCACTAAGCGTTATCTGAAAGGGACTAATCTGATGGTGGCACGCGGGATGGATGGGCGAAGCCTGGAGATAGGGCCCCCAGCTCCTTGGGGCCTCACACTGAAGCAGAATGAGGTGGGGAAGGCCTGGTCTAGGGTGGTGGAAGTGAGGAGGGAAGTCAGGGGTAAGGAACACCCTTTGGAGAAAAACAAACCCAGCGCTACCTGCTGAGTGGCCTGGGATGGGAGGAAAGGAGGAGGGGGGACATCTGGTTTCCAGCACTGGCGACACCGGAGGGGCAGCTGGTTTCTGCAGCTGGTTTCTGGAGGGGCAGCTGAGTTAGGAGTGAGGAGGGAGCCTGTCTGGGTTTGGGCTGGTGTTGAGCGGGAGGTGTTTGAGAGAGACAGCAGGTGGAGCAGTCCAGGGGGTCAGGTGAGACCGGAGGAGGCAGTGGGCTGCAGAGGAGGGGAGCGCGCTGAGCATAAGGAAGGTGGCTACTGGGAGGCCAGTGAGCCTCCAGGACCAGAGAGGAGCAGAG
>CM052898.1:118463502-118533039 GCA_028534135.1 Potos flavus | reverse complement strand
GGGGGAGCCCCGCTGGGGAAGAGGGTGGGAGGGAGGCTGGCACGGGTTTCCCCTCCATGCTGCCAGTGCTAAGACAGCCCCAGGGACAGTGACTCGGTACCACTTCCGACGGGGGCTCGCTCAGCATTTCTTCTCCCCTCCCCACCTGCAGATCTGACGTAGGCTTCAACCCCCCCCCACCCCCAGGGCCCTGTGCGGTTCTGCGAAAGGTCCAAGGGGCTGCCTCTCACTCCATCTCTTCCTACTCAGGACGGCATATCCCAATGGAGTGAATGAGTGACATTCGTGTAGGGACAATCTGGAGTGTTGTCTGGTTATTGCTTGTAGTTTAGAAGACAGCCAGCACCAGCCTTGTAGAGCTCTCCAAACAGAGCAGAATGACCTGGGTCCTGGGATGGGGTGGGACAGAGGAGAAGACAATACAGAGCATGGGAATGTTCAGAAAATAGTTATTGGCTATGGTGCGGGGGCTACATGCCTGGCCCAGAGGCAGTCATTTGTGTTAGAAATGTTGTACTTAAAATTAAGTTTGTGCTGATAGAATATCATTCTCTGTGTTCCTCTTCTTACTAGTTAATAATTACTAAGTGCTCATTGTGGAGTATTTGTGGTTCAAATACCGTTCAAACCAATTCTAAAGGACAGATTTTTATTGAGTATTACTTAAAATAAGTGGACCATTAATTAAGAGTTAGGAACAGTTTCGTTATACTGAGATTTTTCTTGTAACAGCACTTCCAAAAGGTCAGGTCTAAAGTCCTTGATAAATCATATAATCTGAAACAACACACATTTCATGAATCAGTCTTGGTTGGTCTGACGGTATAAGGTCATAAAGCCCAATATCAACACCTATTTGACCCTGCAGGTAGGGCTAAGGAATATCGGGAAAAGAGAGCAATATCTCTGAGAGGTATGTTTTTATCATATCAGATAAATAAACAAATAAACCCTCTCGGGAGGAAAGGGGTTAATAGAATAATGGGCTATCTGCTGAGTAGATACAGATAAGAATGGGTCTGCAAAAGGGGTACATAAGGTAGAGAAAGCAGTGTGTCTTTTCTCAATGTTTTTTGATCTTTTAAAATTTATTTTAAACATGGGTATTTTACCTTTGGGAATCTCTTTTTTTGCAGTAGATTTCTCTTTGTTTGTATGAAGTAGAAGCCTATTGGCAGTCTCAATTTTTTTTCTTTGCTAAAAATTATTGAGTTACTTGGCTATTCCTTTTGGAGTTAGTACCAGTACTACCCTTTCCCATGAGCTGAAGTAACAATGATTTTCCTATCAACAGTATTCCAGGGATCTCCTTGGTGTGCCAGAAGTCTCGCACAGGATGTCTTAAGTTGGATTGCCAATATGCCTGTGCACCTCAAATCTGAGATTTGAGGCAAATAGATCTCTTGACGCTTACACATAAACAGATGATGGCCTTTTTCTCTAACCTGCTTACCTGTGTCCTCACTGTGTAGGCCCCGTCGTTTATGGAGCCATGCTACAGAGTCAGAATAGTGTGTCCTATTGCAGTGGCCTAACCTTCACTCTGGGCACATCAGTTCCCGTCACTGGTGGTGGAGCTAGAGGGCCTGAACTTGACCTTTGTGGCAGCGCCTCCCCAGCAGTTTGACCTCAATCAAGTCACTTAATTCTCTGAGTCACTATTTCCTCTTCTGCTAAATAAAAATGACAAATTAGTACCTACTCTTGCTCACAGAATTGATGTCTGTTCCTTAACTCTACCATTCATCCATTCGATAAACATTTATCGAGAATCTACCTACTTATAAGGCAGGTGGACAAGGATAAATAAAACAGGACGTATGCCCTGGAGGAGCTCTTTGCCAGGTGTTGAATGGATCAAGGAAGGTAATACTCACATTAAGAAAACAACTCTATGGGGCGCCTGGGTGGCTCAGTCATTAAGTGTCTGCCTTCGGCTCAGGTCATGATCCTGGGGTCCTGGAACCGAGTGCCGCATCGGGCTCCCTGCTCAGCGGGGAGCCTGCTTCTCCCTCTCCGACTCCCCCTACTTGTGTTCCCTCTCTCGCTGTGTCTCTCTCTGTCAAATAAATAAATAAGATGTTTAAAAAGAAAAAAAGAAAAAGAAAACAACTCTATTTCACACCCATTAGGCAGGCTATCATTTGAAAAAATGGAAAAATGGCAAGTGTTGACAAGGATGTGGAGAAATTGGAACCCTGGTGCATCGCTGGTGGGAACGTCAAGTGGTATAGTCACTGTGGAAAACAGTGTGGTGGTTTTTCAAAAAGTTGAAAATAGATTTATCGTATGACCAAGTGTTTCTACTTCTGGGCATATACCTCAAAGAATTGAAAGCAGAGACTCTGACAGTCTCTTCATAGCAGCATTATTCACAAGAGCCAAAGGTGAAAGCAACCTAAGTATGCATCAACAGACAAAAGGATAAGCCGAATGTAGTGTATGCAAAAACTGAAGATACTCAGCCTTAAACAAGAATGAAATTCTGACATGCACTGCAACACGGATGAACTTGGAAACACTGTGCTTAGTGAAAAAAGCCAGACACAAAAGGACAGACGTTGTATGATTCCACATAAACGAGGCATCTAGAATAGGCCAACTCTTAGAGACAGAAAGTGGAATAGAGGTGACCATGGACTGCGGGGAGTGAGGAATGGAGAGCTAGTGTTTAATGGATACAGAGTTTCAGTTTAGGATGACTGAAAAGTTCTGGTGATGGCTGCACAACATTGTGAATGTACTTAAAACTACTGAATCATACACTTACAACTTGTTTAAATGGTAAATTTGATGTTGCATATATTTTACAATTAAAGAAAACTTTATAATCCCTAAAATGCTATCCAAATGCAGGATGCTTAACTTGAGTTAGGATTCATGAGACTGGGTTTACAATCAATCCCTCTTTTAAAAAGTGCGGTATGGGTGGAATTATTTTGTCATTATTTATTACATGTTATTGAAGAACAAGCATCCATCCAGATAAACTTTAATCACAATTTACTTATGCCCCATCCTCTTCCAAAAAGAATTTGAGGTAGTTTACTCTAAACATGTCAGAGTAATGACTGAGGTCAGATTCAATTGACATAAGGTGAACTATAGAACCTGAGATACAAAAGAAAAGGAGAGGGAACAGATGGCACATGGGCAACAGAGCAAAAGTCTCAACTGTGAGCCTTCCAGGAGCCAGGGAAGTGTTTCTGTTCATCAGACCTTTTCTTAATGCTTGAAATACCATTGGTTTCAACAGGATCATTGTTCGAGTCTGTAGTGTTCACATTGGTACCATTTTCAGTTCTGAGAATTGATTGTGTCATTACAGAACACCTGACCGAAACAGAAGAAGGATGTAGAACCAAGAACATCTTAAGTCCGAGCCCTCAGGGCCCATTCTGTGCTTAAGGAAAAGGGCCCCTGGACAGTTGCCTGCCCTTCTGGCCAAAGCATCTCCTGCCCCTTCCCCTGGCCTCCTGCATCAAGTCCGCACTGTAGCCTGGCAAGAGGAGCATTTCCTCCATCCGGGGTCCCCCCTGCCTCCCTGGCTCCCCATCCAGCCCCCTCCCCAGCAGCATGGTTCCTGCCAGGCCCCCGTGTGGCCAGAAGTCCCATACCCTGCTCATGTTTCCTTCTTGGAACACACTGCTGTCTTCCTGGCCAAGCCCTCACCTCTTCCAGAGGACGGTTCAGATTTCCTCTTCCCCGGGACATCTCCAGCCCACATTGACTCCCCTCGCCTGGATGTCCCGGTGTACTCTTCAGTTACACCTTAGCTGTTTAGTTCATCGAAGATGTGAAGGAATAGAAAGTCTTATTAGAAATGAAGAGCAAGTTGTGATTAGACCAAAGACCACATCATACAGTTTATTAGAAATGGTAATATATTTAGGAAATGATCATTGAGAGGCAGCACAGATACTCAGGCTTATCTAATTTGGCCTTTTGACACATAAAGAACTGAACACCCTGGGAAAGAAAGGGACTTGTTCAAGGTCACCCTGTATATTGGAGGTAGAAATAGACTTGAAAACCTAATGCCCTGAAACCCAGTATTTTTACAATATCATACTAGTTTCATTTTAAATTGTGTTTTATTTAGTAATCAGGAAACAGGCCTTTGGATGCATTCCAAACACAGGCAGAGAGGGGCAACGTAACAGTGCGAAGAACATTGGTTTAAAGGCAAGGATATTTGGCAAGTCGTGTCAAGGCTCTGGACCTCTTATTTTTACATCTGCAAAATAAGAATGAGTTGAATGGTCTCGAAGGTTATATTTGCTTCTGGATTTTATGAACCTACGAGACTGTTGGCCCAGCCTCACCAAAGAATTTACGAGTACTGGTAGAGCATACATGTCTCGTTTCTACTTTCTCCTTCTACTGTTCCGCTCAGCCTGAGACATACTTCTTTTAAATGTTCCCCTTGCTTCCTCTCTTTTTTAAACTCAGCTTAAACTTCACTCAATGCAAAATTGGCAGTGTCTCCTGCTACTCTGGGCTTAATTTCAGCCCCTCTTCTGCACCTAACTCCTCTGACTGCCTGGTACCTTATCACACTGTATTGGAGTCATTTATTTTCTTGCCTCTGCCACTGGACTGCGAACTAAGGTCTAGGATTACGGTGCGTTTCTTGAGCTCAAGTGGCTATGATGGTTCCTATAACCAATACATGTTTGGTTTAATGGATCTAATGGTTTTTGCCTGGGAAGTAAGGACAAGACTATGGTACCGATGTCATTCAAAGCTGTTAGAGTTTTCATGGAAAAGGGAGACTTGGAACTGAGTTTTCAAGAATGATTAGAATTTGAAAGGGAGTGTAAAATAATAACACTGTTTTAAGAAAGTAAAGGCAGGGAGAGGGAAGGAAGTGGTTAAGGGGCATGGGGTCAGATCAGTGTTGCTTGTTCGAACAGCAGAACATCTGCATTAGGTTGTCTGGGGTGCTTGTGCGAATGATAGAGTCCACCTGTGACTCCCACCTGTTACTCCCTATTCTGGATCTGTCGGTCCAGATCTACCTTTAGAACCAGCTCCCCAAGTAGATTCTTATCACATGAATGGAGAGTCTTGAAATCCTGGAAGGAACTTTGGCGACTGTGGGCAATTGGAAACTACTTGAAGTTTCTGAAAGGGGAGAATGATGGCATGATGGAAATGGAGCTTTAGGAAAGGCATAGACGAGTGGTCTGCAAAATAGGTTGGTGGGAGGGAGGCCTCAGAGGCCAGGGGAGCTGCCAGGAGTGCACCAAGGTGTTCAAGATGAGAGGAGGGGAGAGCTTGCTTTCTCCTGGCCACACCAGAAATGGTGAATAAAAGGTGACTCCAAGAGGCATGTTGAGAAATGAAATGATGAGGCTTGGCTCTAGATAGGTTAAATAAACAGTATGGTAGGGAGGTGTTTGAAATGACAACTGTGCTTTAGGGACAGAGGAAATGGCAGTTCCACTGATACACATGCTACTTCTGTCTAATGAGTTCTGTTTCAACCCAAGGTGATTGAGGCATCTGGGAGGCACCCAGCTGACAAGTGTGTCAACTACTGGCAACATGGGCTTGAGTATAACCGAAGGTGTGGAAGGAAGATCATGGTGTGGGAGGGTCAATACCATGAGAGAAGAGGAAAGAAGGAAGATTGAAAACCCGAGCTCAGAGCTGTGGGAGCAGCAACAGGAGGAAGAAGATGAGGCATAGAGGGAATAAACAAAGAGGGAAGAAACAGAGAGGTGGGTGGTGAATGAAGGTTGAATAATAAAGAGAAACCAAAGGGAGACAAAGGCTTAAGAAGGTGAGTATCCATTATGTCAGATGTGCTAGAGTTTGAGAAGAATAAGAACAGTCCTTTCGACTTGGCAAAAAGGGTTTTAGATGAAAACTAACTGTTAAAAAGGGAAAATCTATAATACTTTCTGATGTGTACGCTATGATCTCTCATACCAGAAGTAATAAAAACTCGTGATGGCAAATTGTGTTGACAATTAATGAGCAAAAATAAAAATATACTTCAGATAGGCTGGTTTCTGAAAGGATACCCTTTCTTTTATTAGAGAGCTAGGAAATGGGGAGGGGAGATGGAAGGGATTAGGATGCATGGGCAAAGAAGAAACATCAGGAAATCCTAACATGTATGTACGTTAATGATCTTACTTACAAAATAGGGTTGCATTCAGTTTTTATTTTTTATTTTTAAAAAAATAGTTTATTTGAGAGAGAGATCAGAGAGAGAGAAAGAGCAGGAGTGGGGTGAGGGGCAGAGGGAGGGGGAGAAGCAGACTCCCTGCTAAGCAGGGAGCCTGAGGTGGGGCTCCATCCCAGGACCTTGGGATCATGACCTGAGCTGAAGGCAGAGGCTTAACTGACCCAGGCATTCTGCATTCAGTTTTTAAAAGAAGTTCAATTCTTGCCCCTTGGTTATGGTGTCATCTGAAAAAAACATGAGATGCCATATAGAATGCAACCAGATATCCAAAGCTCCACTTTTATGCTACCTTGAAATACGGCTTCAGAAAAGAAACAGTTCTTTAAAACACATTACCTCTCCATTTCCTCCTTAATGACCTCAGGGTCAGGAGGTGGGGGGAGATCCACATTTAAATGTAAAACAAAGCAACAGAATGTACACTAGTGTAGAGTTCATTACTGCAGACTGATCTGGCATGGTCAACTCCATTTGGTGCACTAATTACAGTGCTCTACCTCTGGATAGATACCCATCAGGACATAAATTGCTCTAGGTGTTCAAAGGTTTTTACATGACTTGAGTACTTTCCATATTTTCTGTTCTTCATCTACATTATATGTACTTAATGATTTGAGATGTTAAATCCTTGATAGCCTTTTCTACAAAGTCATGTGCTTTGGAATAGTAAAGCAGACAATCATCAGAATCATAGATTTTCTCCCATTTAATAATGTTATTTAAAAAAAAAAAAAGCTAAGGAGAGAAAGGAAAAAGAATGGCTTAACCATGGTGTGAAGGCTATTTAAAAAAAGAATCTGGGGGCGCCTGGGTGCCTCAGTTGCTTAAGCGTCTGCCTTCGGCTCAGGTCGTGATCCCAGGGTCCTGGGATTGAGCCCCACATCGGGCTCCCTGCTCGGTGGGGAGCCTGCTTCTCCCTCTCCCTCTGCCTGATGCTCTGCCTACTTGTGCTCTCTCTCTGTCAAATAAATAAATAAAATCTTAAAAAAAAAAAAAAAAGAATCTGAACTAAAATCTAGGCAGATGGTGTACAGGGGACTTCTTATCATTGAAGTTGTACCCATTGCACTTGAACAAGTAAAATGAAGCAGTTGGATGAGATCTCTAGATTGTTTCCAAACTATAAACTGGGACACGACCTGACAAGGGATTTTTTTTTTCCTTCTGAGTTGTGAATATTTTCTTCTGTCAGATTCTTAAAAACTCCTAAGAGTCTCTAAGTTCTTATGTAACTGTTGGGTAATAAAATTGATTTCTACCCATATCTAGTTATTTCTGTCTTCTGACTTCATGTAATTGTCAATAGGTCCTTAAACAGATTTGCCAAGTTGCTTAAGCCCAGTGCTTAAGAGGCTGGTTTTCTATGAACCAGAGAAAACTCTGGTTTTCTATGAATACTTAAGTGGGGATATGGTCCTACTTGATGCCACGGCTCATAGAAATAGATTGGTATCAAGACCCCTATTTCCTTATGACAGTAAATGTTGTCATTTTGGGGTGATTATAAAAAGCAGAACCTCTTAGTGACTGTAGCTAAATGTGATCTTAAAGTAACTATTTGATAATCTGTATACTTCTTGAAATTGTATCCTCTGTCAGTGACTATCCTTTACCAGTCTTGTCTTATAATAAGCATTTATAAATAGATGCAAAGAAGATATACAAATGGCCAACAGACACATGAAGAAATGCTCCACATCACTGGGCATCAGGGAAATACAAATCAAAACCACAATGAGATACTACCTCACACTGGTCAATATGGCTAAAATGAACAACTCAGGAAACGACAGATGTTGGCGAGGATGCGGAGAATGGGAAACCCTCCTACACTGTTGGTGGGAGTGCAAGCTGGTGTAGCCACTCTGGAGAACAGTATGGAGATTCCTCAAAAAGTTAAAAATAGAGCTACCCTATGACCCAGCAATGACACTACTAGGTATTTACCCAAAGGATACAAACATAGTGATTCAAAGCGGGCACATACATCCCAATATTTATAGCAGCAATGTCCACAATAGCCAAAATGTGGAAAGAGCCCAGATGTCCATTGACAGATGAATAGATGAAGAAGACATGTATATATACACAATGGAATATTACTCAGCCATCAGAAAGAATGAAATCTTGCCATTTGCAATGATTTGGATGGAACTAGACGGTATTATGCTAAGTGAAATAAGTCAACTAGAGAAAGACAATTATCACATGATCTCATTGATATGTGGAATTTAAGAAACAAAACTGATGAACATAGGGGAAGGGAAGGAAAAATAAACTAAGATGAAAATAGGGAGGCAAACCATAAGAGATACTGAACTCTAGGAAACAAACTGAGGGTTGCTGAATGGGAGATGGATGGTGGGGAAGGGGTAACTGGGTGATGGGCATTAAGGAGGACATGTGATGTAATGAGCACTGGGTGTTATATGTAACTGATGAATCACTAAATTCTACCTCTGAAACTAATTTTAAAAAAGGAAAAAATAGACACAAAAATTGTTATTTTAAGAAAAGATAATTGTTGAGCTATAAAATACCTAAGTTGTAGGTTTTATTTATATCTCTCAAATGGGGTTTATATGTTATAACTCCAGTAACATTCATTTTAAAATGTCATGTAAACCATTTTTTCAGTTATAAAACTGGTAAAAGTTTTTTTAATCAAAGATTGTAGAAGAGTGTAGAGTAAAATGTAAAAATTCTCCTTTCCTGCTTTCTAGCCTTCAGTATATCTCTCCAAAAGCAATCACTGTTAACAATGTCTTGTTTCTTTGCATGAATTTTCTGAACGTACACAATTTTACGTATATATGTACACATACTCATTTTTACATAGTCATACTATGTAAATTGTTCTTTATGTTGGTTTTTTCTTTTTTTAAGATTTATTTATTTGGGGGAGATGGTGGGGGGAGAGAGAGAGAATGAGCTGGGTGGAGGGGCAGAGGGAGAGAGAGAAGCAGGCTGATCTCAGAACCCTGGGATTATGACCTGAGCCAAAGGCAGATGCTTAATTGACTGAGTCACCCAGGGGCCCCATGTTGTTGAAGTTCAAATAATTACAGATAGTGAACTTTCTTAGAAATGAAATTACTGAACCAAGGGGCACGTGTTTTAAATTTTGATGACATACTTCCAAGTTTCTTGCACGTAGTTACATTTCTATAAATATTATCTGAGAGTGTTTCCACATTCTTATCTATTAGTCTTCCTTTGAGATTTGAAATTTATGCCATTCTAGTAGTTGAAAATTGTTACTTCTTTTTATTGTGCCTTTATTGGATTAGCATTCATTGAGCATTTTTTTCATTAAGATGACTAGTCATTTTTATATATGTGTGAATTTCCTGTATTGTGTCCTTTGATTATTTGTCCCTTGCCATATCCATTTTATGAGAAAAAGAAACCCTTTACTGGGATAGACTACCATTTATTTATGTATTTTTCTAATTTTTTTTTAGTTCAGCTTTTTAATTTTTATTTATTTATTTTTATTTTAATTCCAGTGTAGTTAACATACAGTGTTAGATCAGTTTCAGTTGTACAATCTAGTGATTCGACAATTCTGTACATTACTCAGAGCTGATCATGATAAGTGTACACTTAATCCCCATCATCTATTTCACCCATTCTCTCACCCACCTCCCCTCTGGTAACCATCAGTTTGTTCTCTATAGTTAAGAGTCTGTTTTTGGTTTGTCTTTTTTTTCCCTTTGTTCATTTGTTTTGTTTCTTAAATTCCACCTATGAATGAAATCACATGGTATTTGTCTTTCTGTGACTGACTTATTTCCCTTAACTTTATACTCTCTAGTTCTGTCCATGTTGTTGCAAATGGCAAGATTTCATTTTATGACTGAGTGATATCCCACTGTAGATCTGCACTACGTCTTCTTTATCCATTCATCTATTGATGGATACTTGGACTGCTTCCATAATTTGGCGACTGTAAATAATGCTGCAATAAACATAGACATGCATATATCTTTTTGTATTCTTTGGGTAAATACCTAGTGGAATTACTAGAATTCTACTTTTAATTTTTTGAGGAACCTCCATGTTTCTCACAGCGGCTGCACCAGTTTGCATTCCCACCAACAGTGCACAAGGGTTCTTTTCTATTCACATCTTCACCAACACTTGTTGTTTCTTCTCTTTTTGATTTTAGCCATTGTGATGGGTATGAGGTGATATCTCATTGTAGTTTTGATTTGTAGATCCCTGATGATGAGTGATGTTGAGCATCTTTTCATGTGTCTGTTGGTCATCTGGATGTCTTCTTTGGACAAATGTCTGTTCATGTCTTCTGCCCATTTTTAATTAGATTATTTGGAACTTTTTGGTGTTGAGTTGTATAAGTTCTTTATGTATTTTGAATACTAACCCTTTATCAGTATGTTTTTTACAACTATCTTCTCCCATTCCACAGGTTGTCTTTTAGTTTTGTTGGTTTGTTTCCTTTACTGTGCAGAAGCTTTTTATTTTGATGTAGTCCCAATAGTTTATTTTTACTTTTATTTCCCTTGCCTCAGGAGACATATTTGGAAAAATGTTGCTATGGCCAATGTCAGAGAAATTACTGGGATAGGCTACTTTTTAATAGATAACCTACCAACAGTTCACAGGAAACCATAAATGTATGTATTGTACACAGCATCACCAGTACAAATACTAACTCACTTAGAAGCCTAAAAGAAAGCCCAAAAGAAAAAATGTCTGTGAAGAGAAAGAAAACAGTCTATCTGGAGATAGGTGTGGGGACTGGCCTCTTTTTCTATGGCTGCAAAAAATATGACCACTAACTTAACAGCTTACAATTTCCTGCAAATTGTAAGGGGGTCCAGGCACAGCATGACTGGCTTTTCGCTCAGGTCCCACAGAGCTAAAATAAACTTGGCCAGCTGTGCTCAGTTTTCTCTTCTAAGTTGATGTGGTTGTGGCAGAATTCAGTTCCTTGCTGATGTCCTGGGAGGTAAGTCCTGGTTTCCTTTCTGGTTATCAGCTGGGGGTCACTCTCGGCATCTAGAGGCAGCCTGTGTTCCTTGCCACATAGCCTCTTCCTCTCCAGAGCCAGCCAAGGAGAGCTTCCCTTGTGTTAAATCTTTCTCATGCTTCCGATCTTTCTGACTTCCAGACCCAGGTCTGATGAGTTCATGAGACTTGGAAAGCCCAATCAGGTAATCTACCTATCTTAGGGTCAACTGATTTGGAACAAAACAGAATGGCCAAGACCCTCCACAGCAGCACCTAAATTAGTGGTCAGTTAATTAACTGGGAAGAGGCGTATGTACACAAGGGGTCAGGAATCTGGGGGGGTCATAATAGCATTTTGCCCACCACAACCCCCCACTCCCCATCTTCCTCGAAGGAAGCAGACAGAGGTCATGTCTGTTGTCTGAGGAAACCAAGCCTACTGAAACATTAGATGCCAGAGAAAGGGAGCACGACTGGAATCCACCTCATGCACAACAAAGTCCAGCCTTGTGGGTCAAAGATCTTGATATAAGCGATGAAATAGCAGAACGCTGCAGAGAAAATCTCAGAAACCACATGTACAATGGAAGAGTCAGGCGGGCCTTCCTGACCAAACATCCAAACCTGGCATTTCCGACTCCACAACCTCTGCCTTCTTGACCCCTACACAGTGACCCACCAGATGACAGGTCATTCACTGGCTGTACAAATAGATTTTGAGTCCTCTAACCTTACTGTTTCTCCTTATGCCAGTGTGATCAGAGTATGCTTTTGTGAGCCGTTGGCCTTGGGTGTTCAGTAGAACAGAATGAACTGACCACAACCTAAGTAGGTAAGCCACTAAGGGAAACTGTATTGATGAGCATTATCCTAAAAGAATTCTAAAGACTCCTCCGTCTCTTTCTCTTTCATATCCTGCCCCCCCCCCCCCCGTTGCTGTGATTCAGGCGCATCATACATGACTTGCTTGAGACGGAAAAGATTTATATAAAAGAGATTAAGAGCATAATTGATGTAAGTAGACTGGGGTAGTGGACATTAAGCATGTATTCAAATTAGAGAAGTTCTTTTGCACAAAGAGACTTAAAATAGTTGCCTTATGTCTCTAGAATTTCCACCAAGAGTTCCGGTCTTATAATATCACAAGTATCTTTGCAGTAGGAATAAGAACATTCTTGTGACTATTGATCCATGTAACCAAATAACTTCCAAAGGATTGTATCAATTCATACTGATTTTAGCAGGGCCCAATAGGTTCACCCTATGGTTGCCAACAATGGACATGATCGTTTGAATGCTTCTGATCATGTAATAAGGGAGAATTGTTTCAAGTCAGATACTTTGCTTGAGATTGAAAATTTGAATTTTTCCTATTTTCCTAAGGAAATAATCTTGAGAAATAAATGATCTGTACAAAGTTATAATAGAATTTTTATAATAAAATATCAGAAGGAAATAAAATGTCTAATAAAAAGGGGATGTTAATAAAGTCTGATGTTCATGCTGAATGAAATATTATTCAACTGCTACAAAATAATTATTTTGAATAATACATAGCAACATTGAAAAATGCATGTAAGATTAAATTAAAAACAGTAAAATATGCTTTTAAAAAGTCATGAAGATAATATAATAAAACAATAGTAATTGCATTTGGTTTTAACATGATGGATAAGGTTTTTGCTTTCACACTTGACTTGTATAACTTAAACACTTAAAAAATAAGCTTATTCTTTCTATAAAATGCCATTTTATTATCATTGCCATTTAAATTTAACCATCTTCTTCTGAAGATGGACACATGAAGGGAATCATATCAAAAGAAAGCATTTGATGAAATGGCTTTCAGGAAATAAGTGTGCCATGTTTCCCAAATATTAAAGTTTTGGTCCCTGGAGTAGCTAATTCAGATCATCTCTTCCATGTTCCTATCTGTAAAACCTACCTTGTTTCCTCCTTTGCAGGGCTATATCACTCCAATGGATTTTATTTGGCTGAAGCATCTGATTCCAGATGTTCTTCAGAATAACAAGGAGTTTCTCTTTGGGAATATTAGAGAACTTTATGAATTTCACAACAGGTATATAATAACTCAAACTATCAGGGAAAATGGAAAATGAGAGAAAAATGGAAATCAGACTGATGGGATTTGGAGATGAACATGTGTAGACATTGCCAGGCTTAAGCAAGTAGTCCAGAGTCAGTGGACTTGATTGGGGTGGGATGGGATGAGAAAGAAGGGAGAAGTGCCACAGATCTCTGAGGGAGAAGGGAAAAGACATCAGTGGAGCATGTACCATGTGTCAGGCATTAATGTTATATTTTGTGTGTGTTCTTTTGCTTATTTAACTATTCATGCATCTGCCTTTATTGAGGACCTGCTTTGTGTCAGGCACTGTGTTCAGCATTGGGAGTGCAAAGATGACCAAGACACACGTCCACATACCTGCTATCATTGAGTAGTGCTGGGAGCTAGGGTCTTGGAAAATGCTAACTGGTCAGACAAGTTGTCCTTTTAGCCCAGGGCTCCTTGGGTGTTGAGTTGTAGAGAATTAGAGGAGGAAGGGACTTTGGAGATCATCTTCCAAGCCTTTCGTTTCACAGATGAACCTGCAGCTCGTTTCCTCTCTTTACTCAATATGATAACCCGAAATCACACCTGTAATTGATGGGGAAGAAGAGACTGTTTGGTGAATTGACCCAAGTTGTTTTTCCCAATGCTGTCTCCTGTCCATTGGTCAGACAAACAACTGAAATGGAAATCTCATTTCTGCTACCTTCCCTGGAGAATTATTTAACCTTTATTACACCTCGGATTTCACATTTATGAAACTGTATCTTACTAGGTTTGGTGGAGGATTAAATGAGATATTGTTTATGAAGTACATAGCTAATGCCTGGCTTGCCTCAAGCCCTCAGTGATATTAGCGGTAGAAGCAGCAACAATCATTCTTATTCCTGTGATTCTCATGTAGCAGGGAGCATCAGTGCAGCTTGTCTGTCTACAGCTGGTGCCTAGAATTATCAGGACAGGAATGATCAAGGAATCCTAGTAATGTCACAGAACATTTTTTTTTCTTCCAAATCAGTATGTTGAAGGTGAGCCAAGAGCAATAAATCCTGGAAAACAGCATTTTTCTAAGCACCTCTTAAAACCTTACGTGATTTTACTAAAAAAACAAAAACAAAAAAAACCCAAAAACAAACCTTATGTGTTTTAACCTCATACATGTAAAAAATCAAAACATGATTATACTTTTCCTTCCCTAGGACTTTTCTAAAAGAATTGGAAAAGTGCACCGAAAACCCTGAACTTCTGGCGTGTTGCTTTCTCAAGAGAGTAAGTCTGTGCTCCCAGTAAGTCAAAATAACCACGTGATTAACATTAGCCTTTATTTCTCTGTGTAAGGGGCAAGGGCAAATGGGAACATCAATGGTCTGAAACGTTACACATGCCTTTTGAGTGCAGAGCAGGAGTCCTTTGCAGTGTGTCGCTCAGCGTGAGATGGGTCCAGTTTGACGAAGCTCATAGGACAGATGGAGCAATTTACAAGCTTGGGCTCCTGCAAAACCCAAGGACATGGAGGACTGCCCCCCCTCAAAACAGATGATCCTCCTCTGAATGACTAAACTAACTGTTTTTGAATAAGAATCACACAGCAGGCTTAAATTCCTCACTAAAGTTGTATTAACACTCCCAAGAGAAGTACTGAGGCTAAACTAAAAGTCTCCGAAAATGTCTTCCATTTTATTTTTTTTACAGCGTAGAGGATGGGTAGAATATGTTAAGTTTGTGGTCCTTTTTTTTTTTTTAATTTTTAGTTTGGAATTTATTTATTTTTTATTCTTAATGAAAAAATAACTTTGGAGCATATTCCAAAGTTTATTTTCTTAGATTTTATTTATATTCAATTAATTAACATATAGTGTATTATTAGCTTCAGAGGTGGAGTTCAGTGTGTTTGGTCCCTCTTATGCTTAGTACTCAATTTATGATTTTCCACCCTACACCAGCATCTCTGACTACTTCCCTTCCCCATGCGTAGACCTCTTCCCTCTTGCCCTCTCTGAACCCCTGCTTTGGGCAGTGACTATGCTGTTTGGGCCTACTGAGCTGGCCAGAGACATGTATTACCTAGCACCGCTCCCCACCAAGCACTTTCTTCTCTTGGGAGGACTATGCAGATGATCCTCGCGCCCTGGACTTTCTAAGTCTTTTGCATTTCTCCCCTCTCTCTCAACTAGCCCTTCTTTTCATTCTCTTCCTTTGTTTCCTTTTTGTGAGCCTGAGACAACAGATCAAACAACTTAAAAATTTTAAACAGCCCAAATTATGACTGATAAGTCTAAGAGCAGTACCTGTGGTAAACTGAGAGCAAGCAAACACAAATCCCCAGGTTTCAAGGCATTTGACATAATGGAGAAACAGAGCCTTCAACTCTCAGAGTTCTTGCCAGCTTGGAAAGCCCTTTCCATGGCCCCGTAAGGGCTTTCCACCATAGCCTCATCATAGGTTTTTTTTTTTTGGTCAAGTGCCAGAATTCAAGGTACACTGAACACTATGTTGTATTTAATCTGATTAATTTCCTTTTTGAATTACTTTTATAGCATTATTTGTGTTTTGTACCATTTTTTAATTTTGCACTCATCAAACCACCAATGTGAAATCTAGTATCAGGGCTTAGAAGTATTTTACAATTGCTTATGTCATTATTGCAAAGACTTATTTAAATTGTTGGATGAGAAAAGGACTGAATTCCTGTGGGGAAAAATGGAAATGATTAAAAGAAATTGTCCAAGTATAAGGCAATGATCAGGGAAAACATCTTTTCCTAGAAGAATTCCTCACCTAAAGTTTTGCAAAGCCTTCTATAGTTCCCCATGTTGGGAGAAACCCAAGAAATCATTAATCCAGACCTGCATATAAACTCTGCATATAATCCTATATGATTTATGATGTTAAAGACATAGTACAGGTAATAAGTTCTTCTCAATCATAAACTTATTAGTCTGGGACAGATGGAGTAATTAAAAACCATGATTAGCTAATCTTTGAGGCTTCTTGAGGGAATTGGCTGCTGCTGTGTATTTGTTAGCCAACAAGGTGGGCCCCTCACCCATTATTTACTACAATGGTTGACCTTTTCTCAATAATATTTGCAGAATTCCATTAATTATGAAAATTAGTTTTGAAATATTGCTCTGGCCAAATGTTTTAATCAGACTCTGTAGTCTGCAGAATCCAGGAAGATTCTGCCCCAGAGACCAAGCTCTATGTAGAATAATATTTGTCAATAGCCTACTTTGAGTTCCGTTAGCTCTGAGATGTGACAAGGCAAAATGGAAAGAACACTGGGGTGTGACTCAGGAAATGTAACTTCTTGTCTAAATCGAGCCACTTGCTATCTGCCTGACTTCATGTTAAGTCACTTAAAGCCCTGAAGTCTCACTTCCCTCCTCCATACGATAGGCTAAATAATACCAGTATGTAAAGTCGTTGTGGAAATCTAATAAAATAGTGTATACAGAAGGCTTCTACAAAGTAAAAAATGCTTTGTCAATAACTACCAGGTATTGGGTACTTCGTATGTATTGGGCATTTGTTGAAAAGTTTCTATACATCATCTCATTTAATCTCACAGTACTCATAGTTGACTGCTGTTGTGAACCCACTTAATAGATGAGGAAACTGAAGGATAGGGAGGTTAAGTAACTGAACTTGGGCCATCTGGTTTGGGAATGACAAAGCCAAGAACTGAACCTGGACCAACCACCACCATAAACGATTGTATGTGAATATGAGTTTTTGGTAGCGATTTTTTTAGCCTCTTAATTTATTCTATAAGCAGGTGAGGATAGTTGGGCACTTTCATATGCTGCTGGTTAGTGTATATCCTTTCCGTAAGGAATTTTGGATTGAAGAGCAAGTTAGGTCAACAGTCGTGTATTGGTGCTTGAAGGCCTATGGTGTTCTGCATTGCTCAAAGGATAGACATAGTACCAAGGGGTGAGGGTTTCAGGAGCACACGTTTCAGCTCAGCATCCACCGAGAAAACCAGGTGCCTCTGTTGCTGGGAAAGTTTGGGGAAGGGTGGCTGACAGTTTCACTGGGTGGGCGGCTGGAGCTCCAGTCTCTTCCAGCTTTTATATAATCTTCTGGTGGTTAGTGTTGAAAGCAGTGAAACCTTGAATTCTTTTAGGAGCTAAAGGCCAATGTTTTTGTGCTCTGACAGACCCAATGTGGATGAGATGCCTTAACCAATTGGTAGCATTGTATAAGCCTGGCCTCCGGTATGGCAGGAATATTCCCTATGTGTAGGCTGCTCTGCTGCGGAAGTCATTGAGTTTAACCAATATACTTAGCACAGCGCCTGGCACAACAAAGGCACACAGGAGACAGTTCTTGAATGAATAAATAATGAACATACTGTTTGGCTCTGAGTTATTCCTGTTTCTTAACCTGTCTGAACAACATTTCTCAAGGGTCATCTCCCTTCCTTCCACATGCAGATGGGAAAGAAATAGACATAGTTGAAGCTATGAGGAAAACAATAACCTATGTCCACATGAAGGCCATCAAGAGTTGGCCTAAGAAAGATAGGCACACAGAAATCCACCAGAATGCAGCCCTGTGGGCTTCCCCATAGAGCAGCACAGGCTCTGTGACCAGCATAGCTGCTGTGGTCCAGGTGCGAGGGATGGAATGGATGAAGCTGGCAAGCTGGCTCCGTAGGTAGGGAGTAACCTTTCTGGGGGTATTGGTGGGTATGTGCCTACCTCTCGTGATGTTTGATGCAATGCGAAATAGGCCACACAGTACTTGGAATCCGTCTTGATCTCCAGCTCTGAGATAGTCATATAATGGTTCCTGTCTTGCAGCCTGGTGCTGCAGGTGGAAGGTGATGTCTGAGGCAGAGCCTGCTGCTTTGGGGGTTGCCCAAAGGACTTAGAGCTATGCTGTTTTCTCCAAGCTGCCACATTTTCCTTTTGGGGTGTTTCTATCTTTTAGTTGTCTTTTGGGTTTTTTCCCCCTGGGGTTGGCATCATGATGATCAAAGTACGAAGACAGGGAGAAAGGAGGGGCTCTGAGCTACCAGCACCTTTTCTGTCAATTTCGTCCCTCACTGGAGAGTTATTGTGGGGAGACAGTGATGTCCTGGATAAAGAGCAGAGGAGGAAGGATGAAGATTAAAACCTGCTCCTGTTTATAAATTTACCGATTTACCAGAATCTTGTAGTTGTTCCCACAGCATGTTCATGTCTGTGTTTAGTGCTTTAGGTTGTTTAGAACCCTCTGTTTACCTTCCCATCACACAGTCACCCCAACATGAGGTTATCGTGCATCCCCAGTTCTTCACACCATGCAAATACTCAGGCTTGTTGAATATTTGAATGAATAAACGGTATCATCCTGTCCACTTACTGAAAAATGCTACCTGATTAATTTGTTCCAATTCTTTTCCCACTCAGAAAGAAGATCTTCAAATATATTTTAAATACCATAAGAATCTGCCCAGAGCTAGAGCAATCTGGCAAGAATGTCAAGACTGCACCTTCTTTGGGGTAACGTTGAGATCACAAAGTCTCCCACAAATGGTTTTCCCTGGACAATATTTATGTGTGCCAAGTCTTTAAAGAAATCAGAAGTATGAGCAAGGCAGGGGAATCTGGCCTTTGAATTTATGTTTATTAAAAGTCTCTCCTATTTTGAAATTACACGTTGGAAGCTTTGATGAGGCCCTGGGTCTCTGTGGGACAGGCCAGCGAGGAGCAGCTGTAGCCCGATGAGCAAACCAGAGCCCTCGTCTAGGATGGGGAATTGTTAAGAGGAATTAAGTCTGAAAGGCCACACTCTGGGGCTCCTTGCAATGATATTAGTAAGTCATCCCGTAACTTCTAGACTCAAAATGACCTGAATAGACACCACCACCCCCAACTCAAAGATAGGCTGCCTCTTTTTCAGGATTCAAAGTGCCCCACTGTCTTCTAGTGGACTTGTTTTCTAAATAAATGGTCGTGCTTCCCTAGCTGCATCTAGAATTACTAGCTGAGCCATCCTCTTTCCCCTTTCTTTCATTTGACACACTGTTCCTAAGGCCCCCTACAGCTCAGAAACATTACCAAGCTGGTCAACACAGCTGCACCTCCCCCCCTCCAAGAGCCTGTTTCATTTCTTGTATTCAAATGCTGCTTCTTTGTTTTCTCTGTGTGTTGTTGTTTTGTTTTACATTGTTTCTCTTTGGCTTTTAAAGGTATGCCAACGCCAACTGGATCACAATCTCCCTCTTTTTAAGTATCTCAGAGGACCAAGCCAGAGACTTATAAAATACCAGATGCTGTTGAAGGTAAAGTCGATGAGACAGTGCTTTCCTGTGCTGGGAAAACATGTGTGTGCTATGGTACTCTTCCTTAGACATGTAGAGTTGTGACTTCGTCTTCCAAAGGGGAAGATGTGTCTCCCCTTCAGTTTTCTGTCCTCCAAGTCTAAAGCAGCGTACCCCAGTGAAGAGAAAGACCAAAGAATCAGAGAGTTGAAAGGAACCTGGAAGCCTGGCTAGTCCAACATGCAGCCTAAGCATGAATCTCTAAGGAGGCTGGTTTGGGGCAGGAGAGGTCCTGGGGAGAAAGGGGAATGCCACCACTCTGCTGGCAGCTGAGAGGGCGGAGAGGCAGCCAGACCCTCTTCTCTCATGTAAGGTACCTACAGGTAAGATACCATCTGCTCCATTTTACAGATGAGGTGAGGAGCTTCAGAAAAGAGGTTTGATGTTCCCCAAAGTCACGATTTTCTGTGGATTAAAACGATGGAAGGGAGAAGGCAAAACTGGACTCTTTTCTCCTTTTGTAGCATTTACCTCCCTTCATTAAGGATCTTTCTGGAGAGCAACATTGCAGAGTGAATTTTGCTCTGCTGAACCCCTAGGTGGTTCTTTGTCTGTCTGCCAAGAGCACACCTGCAGGAAAGTACTCACAGACACCCCACACAGGAGAGAAAGCTCTGTCGGGCTGCCTCCCCATATGTGAGCTGAGGGAAAGATTTGAGCCACTTCTCCAACTTGGGTTTTGCATTAACCTTGATGAGCAGCTCTTGCCCAGTGGCTATTATCTCTCAAAAAAACGAAACAAAACAAAAACAAAACAAAACACATGCGCCTGCTGTTTACTGGGTAGCTAGCTTCCCATATGTATTTTTTATTGAATTCCCACAATCAGAGCACTGGAAAGGTTCTGGAGTGTGAAGAAACTGAGGCTCAGGGAGGTTACCTAACATTCTGCCGTCAGAAAAAGTTGCCCCTGTCAGCTTTGCCTCAGCAGTCCCAGCCTCAGCTGGACCCGCCCTGCCGTCACCAGGTGTGGCATTCCCGGACCTCTTAGGCCTTGTTTCCTCATGTGTGAGGGGGGATCCTAGAACCTCCTCCAGAGGATTGCTGTGAGGAGCCAGTGCTCAGTGTGGACCCCCAGGAAGCTTCCTGGAGTGCGAGGCCGTTGTTTTACACAGAGAGACGCCACAGCACTGTGGGAATGCGGATGGCCCCCACCGCTTCCCTCCGTGAGCGGCATCTGTGAGTGTGTTTCCACACGGCGCTCACGTAGAGCCTCGCACTCCTCTGACCGGCCCATCTTTCCTGTCATCGGAGCTGTCCGAGTCCTACCACTGTGCCCCGTGAGGAAGGAGCAGGACGAGTGGGGGTCTTCGCCACCTCGGGCTGGTCGGTCGGGTACTGAAGTGCCCGAGTTTTCCCTCAGAAGCGATGTTGCCACAAGAGCCAAGTCCCGCAGCACACACGGAGGGCTACGGGGCGCAGTAATCAGAAACCCAGGCTGAGGCGGCCGCCGTCCGGGCCGCGGCTCCGGCTCTCACGCTTCCGGGCGGGCGGCATGAACTCGGGCAAATTACTTAACCTCTCTCTGCCTCAGCTTCCTCAACGGCAAAGTGAAGAGAGTACTAGTCCTTTCCTGGTATGCTTTTTGGGAAGCATAAACGAGGTAATACCTGTTAAAAGTAATTAGAGATTTTTGTTGGTTTCACCTCACTGAGGAAACGAGACGGAATCATTATAAAATATTCCTTGGGGGATCTGTGTGAAAGCACGGGAGGCTCTTCAAGGCAAACCAGTTTTTCCCATAGCTAAGCTTGCTGCGTGCTGGAAAAACAAGTCCAAACCACTGGCACGCCGGTGAAGAAAGGAAGAACTTTGTAGTGTTCTCCACCCTGAGGGAGGGACAGAGCTCATTCCGCAGCGCCTACCATCAGCTTCTTTGGGAGCATGGATGTCTGACTGACGGCCTCATGGGCTTCGAAAGGATCATGGAATCCTGATGTGAGAGTACACACCAGGATTTTTCCCAGTACAAAAGAAAGGGAAGGGAATGATAGATTATGCCATTAAAAACAGACACATGAAAATTGGGTGAAATATAATATTAGCAAGATATGGGACAGATGGTCAGCATGCTTAATAATGAGCTTGTAGAAGTTTATAATTTAAAAAAACAAAACCAAAAAGAAATGATACCTATGAAATGCTTAATATCTTTTCTGAGATAGTACGAAATTAACAGTTGTGACAGAGTTCTTTGAATACATAACGTAATGTCTAATGAGTCATGACAAGCTGATTAAACAATATATTATTTATTAGCATATATTAGAAATAGATGCATTTAGGGACTACAGGAATTCACTTTTATTGAGGTCATGATTTATGTCAAAGAGGCTAAGTGATGTATGGAAACTATCGAATTTATTTATTTATTTTTAAAAATATTTTATTTATTTATTTGAGAGAGAGAACACAAGCAGGGGGAGCATCGGGCAGAGGGAGAAGCAGGCTCCCCACTGAGCAGGGAGCCCGATGCAGGGCTCAATCCCAGGACTCTGGGATCATGACTTGTGCCAAAGGCAGACACTTAACATGAGCTGAGCCGAAGGTGCCCCAAAACTATCAAATTTAATGTAGAGAATTTTTTTTTACCTGGATTTTAAGATGTGATTTGGGAAATGGTGCATTATTAGTTTACAATAAATTTTGCTTATTATAAGAATGTTGTCCTAGAATAGCTGGTCATGCTGATTTGCTGTGTAATGCAACTCATGTCATAGGAGTGATATTCATTTTTCTTCTTTTAAAAAAATTAAATAGACTACTATTAGAAAAAAGAATTAATAGGGAGAGGTTGGTAAAAGGATATAAACTTTCAGGTTTTGTTTTTTTTTTAAGATTTTATTTATTTATTTAACACAGAGAGAGAGATCACAAGTATGCAGAGAGGCAGGCAGAGAGAGAGGGGGAAGCAGGCTCCCTGCTGAGCAGAGAGCCTGATGCGGGGCTCCATCCCAGGACCCTGAGAGGATGACCTGAGCCGAAGGCAGAGGCTTTAACCCACTGAGCCACCCAGGCACCCCATAACTTTCAGTTTATAAGATGAATAAGCTATGAAGATCTGATATAAAACATGGTGACTGTTGATAACAGTGTATTATGTAATTGAAATTTGCTAAGAGTAGGATTTATATGTTTTTGCCAAAAAAAAAAAAAAAAAGATAAATATGTGAGGTAATGATGTGTTAATTAACTAGATGGAAGAAATCCTTTTATAATATATATGTATATCAAATCATCACTGTATGCATTTTGAATACCTAACAATTTTATCTGCCAATTATACCTCAAAGCTAAAATAAAAAAGAAAATAATAAAAAAAAATGAACAGAGGACATAGGCAGTTTACAAAAGAATAAATGTTAATAGCAAACATTTTTTTGAAAGTTCTACCTCACCAGTTATTTGAGAAATTCAAATTAAAACAACAGGTAGGATTTCTCTGTTGATTGAATTGGCAAAACTTTTTTATTAAATGTTAATACTCCAAGTAGGGTGGGGGCTGGTGAAACAAGCTTTCATATATGACTGGTGGGAACATAGTCTTTCTGTGAAGAACTTGGTGAAGAACTTTTAACTTTGGGGCGTCTGTGTGGCTCAGTTGGTTAAGCGCCCAACTCTTGATTTCAGCTCAGGTCATGATCTCAGGGTCTTGAGATCAAGCCCCACATTGGGCTCTGGGCTCAGCACAGAGTCTACTTGTCCCTCTCCCTCTGCTTCTCCTCCCCCACAAAATAAATAAATAAAATCTTGAAAAAAAAAAAGAATTTTTAACATTGACAGTTTCACTTCTAGAAACTTATCCTTAGGAAAAAAACTCACAAAGACCGTTATTATTATAGTAAAAAATTATTGAACCTAAATGGTTAACAGAAGGGGAAGATTAATGAATTATGATTTATCTATAGGATGCAATACTGCTACAATTAAAAAACATGTTTTAAAACATAGTATCTTGGGGAAATGTTCATGATACATTGTTGAGTGAGAAAAAACAGGCTGCAAAACAGTGTGACCAATATGATTCTGTTTGTGAAAAGATATCTGTGCTATTCTTTCCCTCTTACAACATAAATTTATGTACATCCTCTATTAATTTAGCATTGGCTGGAGATTGTTTGCGCAGTAGATTTAGTTGGCATTTGACTTTCTGATTTCCAATAAGACTTTTGGGTTAATGCAGGGTCTTCTGGATTTTGAGTCTCCTGAGGATTTGGGGATAGACCCAGGTGACCAAGAAGGTTTGGCTAAGGTACTGTATATTAAATATTGTTTTATATAGCTAACTGTTAATGGTGTTTGTCTATGGGTGGGCCAATTTATGGCAATTTTGTTTTTCTTGTTTATGATCTTTATTATTTAAATTTTCTAAAATAGTATGTATCCTATAATTTATAGTCATAGAAAAAACAAAAAAATTAAAGGCAATTTCAAAGTGAGGTTTTATAACAGAATAATGAGTAATATATTTTCTTTCCTCCTGTTAAAAATGTTTTAACAGGAATACAAAATTAAATGAATGTGTAAAATGCACATATAAAACTATAAGTAAATATTACAACATCTCTGCTGTGGTTTTCCTGCAGGGTAGGATTATGTATGATTTATATTTACTTGTTTGTACTTCTTAGTATATCTAATTTGCATACATTATACCCTGCTCCCCTCTAAGTGTGTTTGTGGGTGTGAATTCTAAGACAGCTAACATTCCCTCAGAGGAAATGTTGACCATACCGTATTGGGAAGAAATCCATGACTTAGGAGTGGGGTTTCTTTTAAATTTTCTGTAGAATATTCTGGTTTTAACAACAACAGCAACAACAACAACAACAACACGAGAAGCAGTCATTTGCATGCCTTCTCCGCTCAGAGAAGCAGGGACTTCTTGGAATTGGCAGGGACTATGGCAGGGACTCCTTGAAATTAAGAGCAGCTCAAGACACAGGTAATAATTTTATAGCCTGGAGCAAGGGGAGGTAGGCTGAGTTAGTTTAATAATGTTCGTAAGGATGTTTCCGAGCCCTGCATCACACAATGTAAAAGTGGCTACCTGCTGTGTTTGTGGGAACGAGAGGGAATAGGAACAGTTGAGTCTCTAAAAGCAAGTTGAGTTTTAAGTGTTGGGTAAAGAGGAAGACCCCTGGTGTAAGAAACCAATCCTTTATTGATGATGTTACAAAAAACTCAGGTGAGAGTCTGCTGTCTTCTCCCAGCACCTGGAGCATATGAGTGAGAAGGCAAGAATCCACAGCAGATTGTTGAGTGGAGGCAGCGTGTTTTGCCCCATTCATCGGCCCTGTCACTCATATCTCTGATCCAAAGAAGCTAATCCCCGGTGCTTAGGCAGAGATTAGGAGAATCCACAAACCTTTGCTTATATCGCACTGTAGAGGACAAAAAGAGGCGAGACTATACAGGGGAGGAGGGGACAGCAAAGAGCTGTCTGTTCTTTGTTATAGGAATTGATGTATTAAAGAAAAAAAAGGAAGAAACCAAAAATTTTTTGTTGGTATTTACCATAGAACAGATAAATACGCTATGTGAGTAGCAGGGGAATAAAATAGTGGAACTGTAAGCGAAAGACTTTCCCACTGAATCAATCATCCCTATTATGTCCTAAGTGTCTCAGTAGTAATAATTGGAACACTGGTCTCTTGAATTAGCAGTTACAGTGTTTGCACTCAGTGCTGAGTCTTCCCGTTTGGGAGGTGCAGACCATGTTGGCTTATCTCTTTGGTGTTTTTAATGGTGATAGAATGTGAGAAAGACTGGGGAAGGAAAAGAGGGAGGAAGGGCAGAGCTGGGGTGGGGTGTGGGGATTCAACGTGGCAAAAGGAACAGTTAGGGCATTTACACGTTAATCATGAGTAAACTCCACGTGGCAGCTCATCTCTGCCTTTGTAGGAGATTGCAAATATCCTTCCCTGGGATGGTTTTAAGTATAATTTTACCCATAGGACTAGGACTTTCACATTACGTACAGGAATACGATACTCAGATATTACTTTTCAGCAGCTCCTGGGTGTGAAAAGGAAAAGCAGCCTATTTAAAGGCTACGAGTTTTTCATGCTTTAAAGGTCAGTATGGTTCTTATACAGCAGGAATATAATGTCCCTGACTTTATGAACTTCATTCTTCATGAGTGCAATGTACAAAAGGTGTGGCCGATGATTTTGCTTGTGTGTATATCATATATATAAACCAGCAAGTATCTTTAGCCACTATTCTTTGGAAACAGGGCAAGAGACCCATGGATCCACCTTCTCTGTCTCTGTGCTGGCTGGATCCCTGGCTCCTTATCTCTGTCCTGTTTCCCTGGTTCACTTGGTTAGATGGTTTACCTTTTGATTTCCAACAAAGCATTTGGTTTCTGCAGAACGGGCCAAAGAGGACCAAGGATTCTGCATTCTCAGCCGAACTACAGCAAGCTTTGGCCATGATGGAAGATTTGATCAAGTCCTGTGAGTTGGCCGTGGACCTGGCAGCAGTCACTGGATATCCGGTATGGACCATAGCAAGTGTGGGAACAGTTCGGCAAAAGACAGGCACAATATTACAAAGATAGGAGATGCTGTGGCGAAAGTAGAGAGGTGACCTGTGGTGAAGGAATCTGACTCTGAGGGAAGTAGCCTAAATTGTGCAGCAAATCTGTGCTGTGGGAATCCAAGCAGCCTCTCAGCATTTGGGTTGGACTCCTTGAGGTCCTGAATGTTGAGACTGAGCCACACTCTGGAACAACCAGGAACTTAGAGGCCAGACATAGATGTGCAGGGGAAGGTGCTGAAGGAGTAATTTATTCTCTGACTCATGGCATTATTAAAAGATTAAAAGATGTTCCTTCCTACCTCAGATTTTCTTTATGCGAAGTCCTTTGAAAATGGGTCCTAGGTGAAAGTCTAACTCCATTTTTATGTCACAGATCTCAGAAGAGTACTGACAAGCATATATTGTACATTCTGTAATCCAAATGGTTGAAGAAAAATGCCAGAAGAGGCAGTGCTGGGGAGTTGAGCCCTCTCAACCCGGGCGTGAGGGTAAACCCTGAGAGGGTCAGTCCCAGGAATTCTAGGCAGGCCATTCTCTATAACCATATGAGCTCCTTGGGACTGGGACATCGTTGCTATTCAGCTGTTTTTCACTGGCAGGTGCTCTAGATCTTGACTCAGGTGGATTAGTTTTTCATTCCTGTTGTAATGAAATTACCACAATCTTGGTGGCTTAGAGCAGCATGAATGTATTATATTATAGTTCCACAGGTCAGAAATACAACACAGTCTCACCAGGGTAAAATCAAGGTGTCTTTCCTTTCAGGAGGCTCTAGGAGAGAATCTGTTTTCTTGCCTTGTCCAGCTTACCAAGACCACATGCATTCCTTTGCTCATGGTTTCTCCTTCCATTGTCAAAGTTCTTCCTGTCTCATATCATTCTGACCTTTTCTTCTGCTTCTCTTCCACTTTTGAGGACTCTGTGGTTACATTGGACCTACCCATTCATCCACGGTATCTCCCTATCTCAAAGTCAGCTGATGAACAACCCTAATTCTATCTGCAATCTTAATTCCCATTTGTCATGTAACCTGACATATTCTCAGATTCCAGGGGTTAGGATGTGGACCTCTTTGGAAGGCCATTCTGTCTACCACACAGGAATGAAGCATTTTGAGGATTACATTTCAGATGGATACTTTTCCTTCTCTCTTTTTCCTTTTCATTTTTACCTGGTTTTAACATACTATTCCTTGAGGTCTGGGCAAAAGAAATGACCTTTCTTTTCTTTCCTGATCACAAGTCAAACAATGCAAATTAATTAGGGGCAAAAAAAAAAAAACCAACAAAAAACCACACACACACACAAAAACCCCGTGATCTTTTTATTTCCCTCCCTCCTGGCATTTCTCTGGCCAGCATCTCAGAAGCAGCCCCACTGGGCCCACAGCGATCCAGGTAGTGATGCTGTTACCATCCCCTGGGACTCAAGAGTGCTCTCTGCTTACTACTGATGCATGATTCAGGAGGGTATTCATGAACCACTGGGTATGCGTGGGAGGGGATCATTTTCTTGGTAATAATTTTTTCTCTCTTCATTTAAGGAGGCTCAAGGGAGCCATTTATTTAATCATTTTGGGACATCTTTCTGCTCTTTTTATCTTTAACACGCATCAGCGACCCCTATTAGATATCCATTTCCCTGAATCAAATGAATGTCCTGGAAACCATTCACAGGGCAGGAAACTCCCAGTTATTATTCTGAGTGTAAGTATCAGAGGAGGAGGAAGTTATGAGAAAATAATTAGTAAAACATGAGTAAATAGCAATCTACTCTAATTTTATTCCAAGCCAGTTTGCATACAAATAAGATGAACCAGCTTATAGAATTGTAGAGACTCTTTACATCAAATGCAAAGAACTTTTTTCTCCCATATGTCCTCAGAATTGTGCCTTTGACATAAACTCTATTGTTTTTTTTTCACTAAGATTTTAACTTGCTTTGCTTCTAGTACATTAGCTACTTTACCCTGACAGTTTTGTATAATCCTATTGAATTATGGAAGAGCAGGCAGTGAATTTTCCCTTTTTGATTCATGAGTAGATCCACAGAAAGTAGAATTAACTCCCCCAGGATCACACTGTGCATCAGCTTAAACCACTTCTTGGACCTCTCCACTCCTGTCCAGAGTGCCATTCATTCTCCAAATGCATTCTTCGTCTGCTTTTGTTTAGAGTCTACTAATAGCTCAGCTACTCCTAACTCACATCTAATGATCCTAAGATTCTTTGACTCAGCTTTGCAGAACTTTATCACTAGGGGCTGAAAATCACATGCTGAGTGTGTGGATGAACCCAGAACCTCACTGTTAGTTTCTCTACTTGACATCCAGTATTGACCTGGTTTTGAAAAAGAAAGACATTGAACCTGAGTGGGTGAATGCATAATTAAAACAACTAGGAAAAAATTCCCCCCAATATTTACATTTTATTTCTGTTGTGTACACTCAGTTTTCCACTTAATTCAATCACAGGAACTTTAAAGTTTTTTTGTTTTGTGGAACACTGAGGTGTCATTTACTTCCCTCCATTTGCAAAAAAAAAAAAAAAAAAAAAAGATTTCCCTCTATTCAATCTAACACATAAAACAGAGATGTGTATAGGGTCCTTTAAAATCCTGGCTTGTCAGGAACAAGTTCCAAAGTTCAATAGTAAAGGTTGAATGAAATATTTTTATTCTCTGGAACAAATTTATGTCATTCAGTAAATGAAGTATTTTTATCGCAAGTTTTGTGGACTAAGGCCAGGCATTTTATTTCTGGTTCAGTCTCCACTTCCCTGAGCAGAACGTTGGCTGCAGAGGTAAGGCCGAGTAGATAACCTTGAGGACTCCGTGAGATTGGCTGCGTATCTTCCCGCCTTCTAGACACCTATGTCAAGAGTGGCTGTGAGGAAGAAATGAGGATTAAGTCATAATAAAAGCACCTAGCACCGTGCCCGGCACCTGGGAGAGGCTGAGTAAAGGACCCTTGGGCTGACTCACTTGGAGGCTTGATCAGATTGGAAAGGAAGGAACCCTGTTGCTTCTAGTGATTATACTTACAGGTTCCTCCGTCATACAGTTTCTGCTTTTTTGTTCCTGGACTGGCTTTGTGCTGATTCACTTACCCAGATGTTTCCTCCTTCTTTGTGCAAGAAGCATACAGCTCTGTCACATTGTGTCACCGCCGGGAATGAAAACCTGGGCACCTAAAAGTGGTCTCTTTCTGGAGGCCAGCTTCCCCAGACACCCTCTCAGCCAGATCCTTCATTCGGCTGATGTAGTCACGTCTGAAATTCTTACACCAGAGCTCTTAACTACAAAATTCCACATGAGAAAAGTGGTAACATTTACTAGTTTATTTTGCCATCATTTCCCATATGGAGGAGGCCATCTGACTTTTCACTTGCTTATTTGTTTGGGGGTAGCCAATACCAAATGGTGTTGTATCTCTGAGTTCATACCCATTAGATTCAACACACACACAAGCGATGGCCATCACTAGTGGAAAAACTGATTGCAGACATATTCATTTCCTAGAGCAGCTATAATAAAGCACCACAGTTCTGGAAGCTAAAAGTCCCAAATCAAGCTGTTATCAGGCCTTTTCATCCTCTGAAGGCTCCAGAAAAGAATCCTTCCTTGCTTCTCTCCTGGCTTAGCTGTTGCCGGCAGTGCCTGGTGTCCCGTGGCTTACAGCTCTATGACTCCAACTTCTGCCTGTCTTCATGACTGGCTTCTCTATGTGTGTGTCTGTCTGTGTCTGTATTTCTGTTTTCTCTTCTCATGAGGACACCAGTCATTGGATTAGTGCCCACCCTAATCCAGTAGGACTTCATTCTAGCTCATTACATCTGCAAAGACTTTATTTGCAGATAAGATCACATTTTGAATCCTGAGTGGACATGAGGTTTTTTGAGTCACTATTCAACCTAGTACTGGGCCATCACTGAATAGAGTTTCCTCACGATGCTGAGCATTCAGCCTCATATCTCCACAGGCACTCAAGCCAGTAAATGAATAAATATTATATGTCTGGGGGACATATATCTATAAGAGTCGTGCATGTGGTTCCTGGTCTTGGGACCAACTGCAGTCTGATTGGAAAGAAAGGATACGTATGGTTGAAAAGATGTCTTGCTCAGAGGAACTCCACTCTCCCTGCCCTTTCCCTTGGGATGTGGGGTTGCCTGCATGCAGGCATGCATCCTGGCTGGTGGTAATATGCATGCACCTGCCCTCCAGCAACACTGCATGGGGCATGCAACCTCAGCCACTGCAAGATGGGCCTTGAGTATTGAGATATCCAATCTCATCACATGCAACCCTTCTTTTTCAGCTGGACTCAAAAGACCCAGCAATTCTCTCCCGTAACCTTCAGTGATGATGCCCTTACTGGAATGGGTGACCACAGAGGCTTGGGAAGAGCCAGGCTTATGGAGGTGGGATTGGGACAATTCCAGGACTCATAGCAGTTCCAGGATCTTGATTTGGGAGAGAGTGGGGATTCTTACCTGTGTGCTCTACCTGTATGTGCCAGGTCCATCCACACACTTGCTATCTTCTCCTCTTATCACCTGCTATCTGGTTCTTTCCCTCCATCGTTGTCTTTCCTTCTTCCTCATAGTTTCTGGCTTTCTGGTGACTCACTTTCTTTGTTGCTCTGCTGCCTTATTGTTTATTCCACCTCCTGCCCTTTTACAAAGCATCTCACAACTACAACTCCTGCCACTTACTGTCTCAGTTCAGACAGGGATCAGATTGGCCTCTTTGGTCAGGGGCTGGTCCCTCTCTGGATTCACATCCATTGGTCAATTGACTGCTGAGGTGCAAACCGCTATGGCTCCTGAAGGGATGAGGAGGAGAGAGCAGAGGTGAAAATGGCAACATCACTGCCTAACGTTGCCTCTTTAGCAGGGCTATTGACAGGGCAATTTCCTCTGTAGCCCATGGCCTTGGCAAACACCTTAACTAACCTCACCCAGCCCTCTACAGGTCATTAGAGAGTGCACACTGGGACTTGTTCCCCACTCCCCCATCATCTGGCTTCTTTTATTTATTTTTACTTTTTTAAAAAATTATTTTTAGACAACCTTTATAAATAAAATGTAATGAGATGCCTATATTTTATGTCTCCACTAATTTTATTTTTAATTATTTAATTAATTAATTTAAGTAGTCCTCTTTTTAAAATTTAAATTCAGTTAATTAACATATAGTGTATTTTTAGTTTCAGAGGTAGAATTCAGTGATTCATCAGTCTTTTATAGTACCCAGTGCTCATTACATCACGTGCCCTCCTAAATGTCCATCACCCAGTTACTCCATCCCCCATCCTCCTCCCCTTCAGCAGCCCTCAGTTTGTTTCCTATGGTTAAGAGTCCTTTATGGTTTGTCTCCCTCTCTGATTTCATCTTGTTTTATTTTTCCCTCCTTTCCCCTATGATCCTCTGTTTTGTGTCTTAAATTCCACCTATGAGTGAAATCGTATGATAATTGTCTTTCTCTGGTTTACTTCTTTCCCTTAGCATAATACCCTCTAATTCCATCCACATCATTGCAAATAGCAAAATTTCAATTTTTTTGATGGCTGAGTAGTATTCCATTGTATATATAAACCACATCTTCTTATCCATTCATCTGTCGTTGGACATCTGGGCTGTTACCATAGTTTGGCTATTGTAGACATTGCTGCTATGAACACTGGGGTGCAGGTGCCCCTTTGGGTCACTACATTTGTATCTTTGGGGTAAATACATAGTAGTGCAATTGCTAGGTCATAGGTAGCTCTATTTTCAACTTTTTGAGGAACCTCCATACTGTTTTTCAGAGTGGCTGTACCAGCTTACATTCCCACCAACAGCATAAGAGGGTTGCCCTTTTCCTGCATCCTCCCCAACATCTGTCATTTCCTGACTTGTTCATTTTAGCCATTCTGACTGGAGTAAGGTGGTATCTCATTGTGATTTTGGTTTGTATTTCCCTCAGGCCAAGTGATGTTAACATTTTTTCATGTATCTGTTGGCCATTTGTATGTTTTCTTCAGAAAAATGTCTGTTCATGTCTTCTGCCCATTTCTTGATTGGATTATTTGTTCTTTGGGGGTTGAGAGTTCTTTTTGGTTTTGCATACTAGCCCTTTATCTGATAAGACATTTGCAAATATATGCTCCCATTCTGTAGGTTGTCTTTTGGTTTTGTTGACTCTTTCCTTTGCTGTGTAAAAGCTTTTTATCTTGATGAAGTCCCAATAGTTCATTTTTGCCTTTGTTTCCCTTGCCTTTGGAGACATGCCTATCAGGAAGTCACAGAGGTTACTGCCTGTGTTCCCCTCTAGGACTTTGATGGATTCCTGTCTCACATTTAGGTCTTTCATCCATTTTGAGTCTGTTTTTGTGTATGGTGTAAGGAAATGGGCCAGTTTCATTCTTCTGCATGTGGCTAATTTTCCCAACACTGTTTGTTGAAGAGACTATATTTTTCCAATTGGATATTCTTTCCTGCTTTGTCAAAGATTAGTTGACCATAGACCATAGGGTCCATTTCTGGGTTCTCTAGTCTGGCTTCTTTCAGAATTGCTTTTTACAGCTGTGCTTTGAAGTGATGCCTCCACACTCACCAAATGTGTTGTCAGAAACAGCTTTACCTAAAATCCATTTGTTTATCTATTCTGGGATGTGGTTGAGGATAGGCTCAGTATTTGACTCAGTGACTCTATGAGGACAAAGACCCATGGGAGAAATTTCTCTTGTGTCTTATTAATAGGAATTGCTGTGCATTTTCTGAAAAACTGGTTTAGGTATGTCTTTGGACATAATGTATCATACAACTCCCTGTGTTTCCCTCTGTACTGCCCACTAGAAGGTCCTAACCTAGTCTGCAGTAGGTTTACATGGCTTTCTTATATGGGTTTTATGTACAACCTCTTCATCTTATTTTTAAAATCTTTTTTCACCCTAAGTAATTGGTTATTTTCTGTCTGCCTACAATGTATATATTTTTATAAGTTAGATCAAATTTTTGAAATGAGGTGGAGTATAAGTACATTTTAAAATAGAAACTATGCAATCATTGAAGCTTTGGATTCAGGGCATGCTCTCAGGTCATGGGATCAAGCCCCGCATGGGGCTCTATGCTCAGAGCAGAATCTGCTTGAGATTCGCTCTCCATCTGCCTCTCCCACTCATTCTCTCTCTCTCTCTCTCTGAAATAAATAAATAATTAAAAAATAATAAAATAGAAACTACTGATTATAGTTCATGTGGCAAATATTAAATACCAACTTTTGCCAGTCGCCTTGATGAAAACATATTTCCTGCATTATTTGTATCTATCTAGTAGAAATAGAATGGGTTTTAAAGAGAATACAATCACTGAGGGCTGGAGTGGCTCCTGGAAGAATGTGGATAAGTGAAAAACTTCTCAAGGCATGAACCCATCACCCATGTGTCTCAGAGCATGGTCAAACTGAGCCTGTGCAAACAAACCAGTAGTATCGGGCTTTTAGGAGAGCAGTCCTTATGACTGGAGCTCTTTATTCCTCACTGAGGGGTTCATTCACCAAAGTTTACACATGTAACTTCTACAAAGCATGAAGAGAAAAACAGCACAGAAAATATGCCACAAGCACCATAGAAATGAGTCGTGTTTATGCTCTTGAAGTTTTTATTTTAGAATTTCAGAAGTGCAGTAAATTATTTTTAAAACAATATTCACAGTTTGTTCAATATAAACAATAAATTATAAAAATGCCCAATTAGAAATAATGTACATATTTGTAGTATTAACTCACATTATAGGGATTTATCTCAGCTAGACATAACTCAGGGAAATTTCTCTGTCCTGGTCCTATTCAAATACTTTTCTCCTTTTGGCATTTTCCTTGAGGGAAATAAATTCTTGATTATCTGCTTCAAGTGATCTAATGTTTAAAAAATGCCAAATAAAATACAATGTTCTTAGCTCATCTCACTCTACTACCCTTTGGAGAGAGCTCAGAGAAGGCAGGGTCACTCATTTGGGCTCGTAACCAGACAGGTGAGAAAGAGGGGCTTGCTGGTGGAGGGATAGGCATAAAATGCACCCTGGAGCCAGAAAGGCTTTTTAAAAAATTTTGTCATTTGGGATTATCTTTGCCCTCTCCACTTACTCTGAGAAATGCAAAGTTGAATGTCATTATTATTTTCATTACGATGTTATGAAGATTAGGTTATATGAAGCTTTTCTGCTTTCCAAACAAATCTCATGTTCTCAGGTGCTCATACCCAGAGCAGATGTTGGGATGCAGAGGGAGCACATGGATGATTATGGAAAAGGTCCACTATGCAGCAAAAATTCCGTCTCCCCCGAATATACTTAAATGTTAATTTTTTTGCCCTTTTAAAGTAGACTGTCATGTATCAAAAACAAAGAAGTGGACTTAGAATTCTGCTAGCTGAAATTAATTACAAAGGCCAAAATATCAGAGTACCAATATCTTTAGTTCAAGTATTTCTAACATGCTTTATGTTTATTACCTTGCACAGACCTACGTAACTGAATGGAGCCATGCTCACTGAAGCTCACAAAATTATAGTTTTGATTTAGTGACAGATGAGCCTGTTTGGCACTTTTTAAATTGTCAACTTCAAATAAGCATCCTTTATAATTTGAAAGCAGACCCTTAAGAGTTCTTTCCCTGTCAAGTAATGTAACAGCTTCTTTTCATGTATGTCTATCTTCCCCAAAGGATGATATCAAGAAACTGGGCAAGCTGTTGATGCACGGCTCTTTCAACGTCTGGACAGTTCACAAGGATCGTTATAAAATGAAGGATTTTATTCGATTTAAGCCCAGCCAGAGGCAAATCTATCTATTTGAAAGGGGAATCGTGTTCTGTAAGATTCGAATGGAGCCCAGTGACCAGGGCCTTGCTCCTCATTACAGTTTTAAGAAATCTATGAAGGTAAAGGGATCCTGTTACACCGGAGAAGCAGCATGGCCCTATGGAGAGAAAAATCAGGATCCTTATTTTACAGATAAGGAACCTGAAGCCTAGAGAGGAGAGGTTAACTTGCCAAATGCCACACAACAGAACTAGACTCCGCACCCAGGCCTTTCTAACTCCAACGTCAGAGCTCATCATCAGTCACTGGACAGGGCCAGGGCTGGGATAGAGCTGCCTTTGTGCTAGGTAGAGAACAGGGACCATATGGTAGCCTGTCCTGACAAACGAATTAGGAAAGTACCCTCCAGGCAGAGGGGTGAAAGATTTGGTGATTAGAGCATGGGCTGGATTTCATCTCCGACTTGTCCTTCTCAACCCCACATCTTTGCATACAAGCATTGGCGAAGACTCTGGAGGTCTAAGAACCTATGTCCACACCAAGCCTCATCTCTAGCCTGTGTAGGAAATATTTCATAGCTGGTGATGAGACCACCCAACCCCCCCACCACACCTGTGTGCATACATGCACACACATACACATATATCTGTGCTCTTGTGATTGAAGTTGTTCATTATTCATGGTAGCTTTTGTTATTTATGTTTCTTAATAGATACTAATTCAGTTACTGTTATGCACAGATTTGTGAAATACTTGGGTGTTGAAGGAGAGATGATCTCTTTGCTTAAAGGTTGAGGGCTCCAGCCTAACATATAAAAAGATGCAGTGTGTGTTGTCCCCTGAACCAGAGAGGACAGATGACACTGCCACACTGTACTTATGCTTTCTGCTCGCTGGGGCCATTAACAGAGGGCAACAAAACACGTGGAAGGAAGATGGAAGAAGAGAGCTATCAAGGGTAGAAAGAACCAGAGTGGCTGACGGGGACAATTTTAAAATCAGAAAATGGTAGTACAGCAATTTTTCTTCTTTCTTTACAATAGTTGATGACACTGTCAATTCGCCAGCTTGGAAGGGGGAGCAGCCGAAAGTTTGAAATTGCCCACCAAAATGGACTCGAGAAATACATCCTGCAGGTAAAGCTCACGTCTTCCCCATAGGTGTCTGCCACTCTTTCCTGTGTTCCCATGACTTGGCAAGTGTTTTCTATCTCATTATTCTAGAGATCACCCAGAGAATAAAAAAAACCCTGTCCAGTTAATGCTCCAGGTGATCTGATACTCATAGTATCTTCTTATCTGCAATTTGCAGGCAGCTTCAAAAGAAATCAGAGATTGTTGGTTTTCAGAAATAAGTAAATTACTGATGGAACAACAAAACAATATTAAAGGTAAGTTTACCTTGCTAAATTTAGTCTGGAGACTTATACTGATTTCAACTTTGTGGTAGGTGTGCACACTGGGGATATTGTTGAAGGCAATGGCTTCCCAAGAAAATAACTGTGGGCCCCATTTTCATGGTACCTGGAAGCACCTCTGCTTGCTTTAAGTTGTGTGGGGGTTTTTTGTGGTTGTGTGTGGATGTGTGCCTTTCAACTGTGTTCCCCCCACATACCTAATTGCCAAGATCAACTTTCTCAACCCCAAGTCCCAAAGCCACCCAAGATTATGCGAATGGGGATTTAAACGGCCAATACTACTTTCAGAAGCTGTACTGCCTTTTTTTTTTAAAGCCGAGATATAATTAACATACCATAAAATGCACACTCTTAAAGTGTGCAATTCCATGGTGTTAGTCTATTCACAAGGTTGTGCAGCCATCACCAGGACATTTTCATCACTCTTCCAGCAAACAAACCCGGTACCCATTAGCAGTCATTCCCCATCTTCTCCCTCCTCCCCCCGGCCCCTGGCAACCACTAACCTACTTTCTATCTGTATGGATTTTCTTATTCTGGGCATTTTACATAAATGGAATCATATAAAAAATGGCACTTTCTGTCTAGTTTCACTCTGCATAATTTTTATAGTGTTCATCCATATTGTGGCATGTTTCAGTACTTCATTCCTTCCCATGGTTGAAATATAGTGCATTGTATGGATATGGCATATTTGTTTATCCATTCATAAGTTGATGGATATTTGGGTGGTCTCCGTTTTTTGGATATTGTGAATAATGTTGCTATGGGAACTTGTGTACAAGTTTTTGTGTGAAACTCTGAAAGAGTGTGTATGTATATAAATAATTGCTGGGCCATATGGTAAACCTATGTTAATTTTCTGAGGAAATTCCAAATTATTTTCTAAAGTACTAGCACCATTTCTTGTTTGCACCGGCAGTGTATAAGGGTTCCATCTTCTCCCCTCCCTCACTAACACTTGGGATTGTCATCATCTTCTTCTTCTTCTCCTCCTCCTCCTCCTCCTCCTTGTTCTTCTTTTTCCCACCCCAGTAGGTGTGAAGCGGTAGCTCATTGTGGTTTTGATTTGCATTTCCCTAATGCTAGTGATATTGAGTATCTTTTCTTGTGCTTATTGGCCATTTGTATAATTCCTTTGAAGAGACATCTATACAACTTCTTTGCCCAGTTTTTAATTAGGTTATTTGTCTTTTTATGGTTGTCGAAAAAATTATTTATAATTCTGGGTACTAGACTCATCAAATATATGATTTACAAATATTTTTTCCTATTCTGTGGGCTGTCTTTTCATTTTCTTGGTGATATCTTTTGAATTATGAAGGTTTTTAATTTTGATGAAGTCTAATTTATCTGTTTTTTCTTTGGTTGCTTGTAGTTTTGGTGTCATATCTAAGAAACCATTGCCTAACCCAAGATTTACACCTGTGCTCTCCTCTAAAAATTTAGCTTTAACTCCTTGATCCATTTTGAGTTAATTTTTATATAAGGTGTGAATTAGGAATCTAAGTTTATTTTTCCACATGTGTGTGTATATATGTATATATATATATCCTGCTGTCCCTGAACCATTTGTTAAAAAGATTATTCTATTCCCCACTGAATGGTCTTGGCACTTGTTATGGACTCAAGTGCCATAACAATGTTTGTGTTCCCCCAAAATTCATTTGTTAGAACTTTACCCAATGGTAATGCCCAATTAGGTAAATTGGGAGTGAAGTGAAGAGTGAAAGCGAAGACTTCGGGAAGTAATTAGGAGTAGATGAGGTTATGAGAGTTGAGCCATCATGAATAGGATTAATGCCTTTGTAAGTGCCATGAGAGAACTTGCTTCCTCTGTCTGCTCTGCTATGTGAGGATATAATGAGAAGTCACCAATCTGAAACCCAGAAGAGGATCCTCGCCAGAATTCAACCATGTTGGCACTGTGATCTCAGACTTCCAAGCCTCCAGAACTGTGAGAAATAAATTTCTGTTGTATATAAGCCACCCAGTCTGTGGTAATTTGTTACAGCAGCCCCAACTAAGACAGCACCCTTATTGAAAATCAGTTGGCCATAGATATACAATTCTTAGTTGACAGTCATTTTCTTTAAGTATTTTGAGTATGTCATGTCATGTACTATTTTGTGGCCTCCATAGTTTCTGATAAGAAATCAACTCTTAGTCTTATTGAAAATGTCTTGGGGCACCTGAGTGGCTCAGTCGGTTAAGTGTCCGACTCTTGATTTCAGCTCAGGTCATGATCTCAGGGTCGTGAGATCAATCCCTGCATTGGGCTCTGTGCTGGGCATGGAGCCTGCTTGGGATTCTCTCTCTCCCTCTCCCTCTGCCCCTACCGCAGTGCATGTGTACACTCTCTCTAAAAACTACATATATATGTAAAGATCAGAGATAAAGTTTTTTAAAAATGTCTTGCATTCGACAAGTTGCTTTTCTCTTGCTGCTTTCAGATTCTTTATGTTTTGTAGCCCTCTTTGAATTTATATTTCTTGGAGTTTGTAGATAGATCATTTGGATGTGGAAATTAGTGTTTTTCATCGAATTTAGGAAGTCTTCAGCCATTATTTCTTTAAGTATTCTTTTAGCCCCTTTGTTTCTGTCTTCTGGGATTCCCATTCTGTCTCTGTTGTATGCTTGATGGAGTCCTACAGGTCTTAATGGCTTTGAAAATTCTATTTCATTCTTCTTCTTTCTCTTCCTCAAACTGGATAGTTTCAATTGACCTATATCTAAGTTCCCTGACTCTTCTGCCTGTTTAAATTTGTTTTGAGGCCACTCTAGTGAATTCTTCATTTCAGTTATTATACTTTTCAACTCAGAATTTCTATTGGCTCTTTCAAATATAATTTCTATTTTCTCAATTTGATGAGAATTTGTTCTCATACTTTCCTTTAGTTCTTTTTTATGGTTTCCTTTAATTCTTTGAACAGTTTTTAAATAGTTGATTTAAAGTTTTGGTCTAGGAAGTCTAATTATCTTCACTTCCTCAGGGACAGTTTCTCTTGATTGCTTTTTTTTTTCTTTCTTTTTTTTCTATGTAGGGGTCATGCTTTCTTGTTTCTTTACATGGCTTACAATTTTTTTGTTAAAACTGGACATTTGTTTATTTTTTAAAAGATTTTATCTATTTTTTTGACAGAGAGTGACACAGCAAGAGAGGGAACACAAGCAGGGAGAGTGGGAGAGAGAGAAGCAGGCTTCTTGCCGAGGAGGAAGCCCGATGGGGGTCTTGATCCCAGGGCCCTGAGCCACTTAACAACTGAGCCACCCAGGTGCCCCAAAACTGGACGTTTAATAACATAATGTGGCAATTTTAGAAATTCGAGTCTCCTTCATCTCCAGTGGTTTTTGTTGGTATTGTTTGTTGTTTTTATTGTTTGTTTAGTAATTTTTCCAGTCTTTGCCAGGAGCTTGTGTGGATATTGGGGTGCACTTTCAACACACCTTCAACACACAGCCAAGCAGGTGACAATTCCACCTTAGCCTTCACTTCCTGTTTGGTCAGAGCCCCAATCTCTCTCCCCACTAGAAATGAGAGCATAAGGTCTTCTTAGATTTGTCCTGAACATGCACACAGACTTGAGTATTTATACATGGTCTTCTAGATTCTCAGAAATATTTGGGAGCTTTTCAAAGCCACTATGGACTTCTCATTCCCAAGCTTTTCCTTTTAAACTTTTGATTAGCCTATTTTTGCCCCAGGTGTTATCCAGTGCCTCGGGCAGCCAAGAAGTTAAACAATTGCCTCTAGTAATTTTCTACAAATGCCCCTGGAGAGAAGGTTTTTCACACTGTGCTAGCTATGAATAGGTCTAATAAAGACAGCATTGTAAGGAGGGTGTTCCAAGGAACCCCCAAACAAGTCAAATAATGACAGTTCTCTGGGAATGAGACTTTGAACAAACTCAAACCCTGTTCTGCTCCCTCCTATGGCTGCCAGATTGCTAATTTTCACCATGATTGCAGGCCGTTGATTTCTAAAGCTACTATCAAGAAGGAGGGGATAGGTTGGGAACAGGGCAGCTAAAACACCACAAAGCTCACTGTTCATACCGAGATTCAGCCATTTCTCTTGAATAAATGTTGTCCTGGTTGCTGTAAGACTTTGCTTAATTTCTAGTGTTCTGAAAATATTGTTTCTGACTATTTTGCCAGTTTTTTCAATGTTTTCATGGAGGAGAGAATTTTTGAAGGTTTTTTTTTCCCTGCACCATTTTCACAGGTATCATTTGCTGTATAGTTTTAATAATTAAGAATCATCTTTGAGTAGGCATTGCCCTTTCACATTTGTGTTTTCAGTTGATCCTCATAGCAGCAGGGATATTTGGTAGGAAAATCCACAAGCTGCATCAGTTGAGTTCAGATATTTCCTTCAGGTAATGTGAGGGCTAAGAAATGCTAGTTTCATGTAGAAAATTGATCTCCTATCATTTATACTGACAATAATTTGTTTGTTTGGTAAGGAAAGTTATGTAAATATGAAAAGATCAACTTTGTCCTCAGAGACTTATCAGGAATGCAACCATTTCACATTCTTTCTTTGTCTTCTCTGACCATTAGTTGGACAGGAAGATGGAAGGGTGGGTATGCATGATGAGATGAGGAAATGGATAAACTAAAAATTGTTACTGGAAAACTACCACATCAGTTTTCTGTCACAACAACCGAGTGATGTAAGTTCCTTATTTAAACTATTGGCCTTTGCCAAGAAATAATAATTACATTGTATAGTATATTTTAATTTATATAAAGGTAAGATGGGGAAACACTATGATTTACTCTTAAACTATTAATACTGTGCTAACTATATGTTAAGGTAATTGAGTATGAATGCTCTGGGGGCATATGACAGGAAGACGTCACAACCCCAGTAGAAAAAGTTACTTCTTTTCCCCAGAAGCAACATTCTAGTCATAGATTGTTCTAGAAATCCTTACTATAGTTTCTCAAAGGATGTTTTAGGGATAGTCTGCATTAGAATTACTTGAAGGGCTTGTTACAAATGTAGATATCTGGGTCCTACCCTAGAACTGTGGAATTAGGGTAGCTAGGGTTAATGCCTTGGAATATGCATTTTAGCTTATTAAAGTTTCTGGGCAGAGGCCTTAAACTATTTTTTAGAAGATCTTATTTATTTGTTTGAGAGACAGAGAGAGAGCAGGAGGAGAAGCAGAAGGAAAGGGACAATCAGACTCTGTGCTGGGCAGAAAGCCCAGCGTACAGCTCAATCCCAGGACCCTGAGATCATGACCTGAGCCAAAACCAAGATTCAGATGCTTAACCAACTATTAATTTTAAAACAACTTTATTGAGGTATAATTAACATAGTAAAGTGCACATATTTAAAGTATGCAATTTGATAAGTTTTGACACATGTATACACCTGTGAAAACATCACCACAATCAAGATAATGAATACATCTCTCGCCCCCAAAAGTTTCCAAACGCCCCTTTGTATTACCTTTCTCCTGCCCTTCCCTTATTCCCCACTGCTTCCCAGGTGGTCACTGATCTTCTTTCTATAACTATAGATTAGTTTGAATTTTCTATCATTCCATAAAGAGAATCATACAGCATGTAATTTGGTCTGGTTTCTCTCACCCAGAGTAATTATTTTGAGATTCATTCCTGTTGCTTTGTGTAACAATAGTACATCCCTTTTAAGTGAGGTGTAGTATTCCATTGTTTGGATATAACCCAATTTCTTTTTTTTTTTTTTTAAGATTTTATTTATTTGACAGAGAGCGAGAGATCACAGTAGGCAGAGAGGCAGGCAGAGAGAGGTGGAAGCAGGCTCCCTGCTGAGCAGAGAGCCAGATGCGGGGCTCGATCCCAGGACCCTGAGATCATGACCTGAGCTGAAGGCAGAGGCTTTAACCCACTGAGCCACCCAGGCGCCCCGTAACCCAATTTCTTTATCCATTTACCTGTTAATGAATATTTCCACTTTCTTGGGCTATTTTGAATAACGCTCCTATTAATGTTCAGGTATAAGTTGTTCTTGTGCACATGTGTTTTAGTTTCTCTTGGGTAAACACCTAAGAGTGTAATGGTTAGGCCATATGGCAGGTACATGTTTACCTTTTTAAGAAGTACTATTTTCCAAATTGGTAATACTGTCTTTATTCCTACAGTAGCGCGTGAGAGTTTCACTGGCTCAACATTCCTCACCAAAACTTGGTATTGTCAGTATTTTAATTTTAAGCCAGCCTTATAATAGGTGTTAGATAGTATGTTATTGAGGTTTTAGTTTGCTTTTTCCTAGTGACTAATGGTTAAGCGTCTTTTCATGTGCTTCTTTGCTATCCATATATCTTTCTTCGGTGAAGCGTCCATTCAAATCTTTTGCTCATTGTTTTCTTATTATTAAGTTTCGAGAGGTTTATTTTTATATAACAGATACAAATCCTTTACTAGGTTATGCTTTGCAAATATTTTCTTTCGGTGTGTGGCTTATCTTTTCATAGTCTTAAGAATATCTATTGGGGGTGCCTGGCTGGCTCAGTCTTAGGGTCTTTCAGGATTGGTGAGTTCAAGCCCCATGTTGGGCATGGAGACTACTTAATTTTTTTTTTGAAGAGTATCTTTTGAAGAACAGAAGATTTTAATTTTGATGAAATCCAAGTTTTAAAAAAATTTATGGATCATATTTTTGGTGTGTGCCTAAGGAATCTTCATCTAAGGTCACAAAGATTTTCTCAGTAGTTTTACAGTTAGGTCTCTAATCCATTTTGAGATTTTTGTTTGTTTTGGTAGATGGTGTGAAATGTGGATCAAAGTGCAGTTTTTTGTTTATTGGTGTCCAGTCTTTCCATTACCATTTCTCTAGTTAACTATCTATATAAGTGCATCCATTTCTGGATGCTCTATTCTGTCTCATGGATCTATTTGTCTGTCCTGACATCAGTACTTTACTATCTTGAATACTGTAGATTTATAATAAGCCTTAAAATAAAATCCTTCAATTTTGCTCTTCCTTTTTAAAAAAATATTTATTTAAATCCATTTAGTTAACATACAGTATAATTTTTTTTTAAAGATTCTATTTGTCACAGAGAGAGAGATCACAAGTAGGCAGAGAGGCAGGCAGAGAGGCAGGCAGAGGGACAGGGGGAAGCAGGTTTCCTGCTGAGCAGAGAGCCTGATGCGGGGCTCGATCCCAGGACCCCGAGATCATGACCTGAGCCGAAGGCAGAGGCTTTAACCCACTGAGCCACCCAGGCGCCCCACAGTGTGGTGTTAGTTTCAGGTGTTACAATCTAGTGTCTCAACACTTACATGCAACAGCTGGTGGTCATCACAAGTGCACTCCTTAATCTCCATCACCTATTTAACCCATTTTCCCCTACTTGCCCTCTAGCAACCATCACTTTATTCTCTGTAGTTAAGAGTCTGTTTCTTGGTTTGCCCCACACTTTTGCCCTTTGCTCATTTAATGTCTCCTACTATTGTTGTATTATTATTGATTATTTCCTTTATGTTTGTTGTAAATTGTTTTATATATTTGGGTGCTCCCATGTTGGGTGCATAAATATTTATAATTGTTTTATCTTCTTGTAGGATTGTCCCCTTTATTATTATGTAGTGCTCCTCTTTGTCTCTTGTTAGATTCTTTGTTTTAAAGTCCAATTTGTCCAGGGCACCCAGGTGTCTCAGTCGGTTAAGCATCTGACTCTTGATCTCACTCAGGTCTTGATCTCAGGGTTGTGAGTTCAAGCCCTGCGTTGGGCTCCACACTGGGCGTGGAGCCTACTTAAAAAATAAACTACAGTTTGTCCAATATAAGTATTGCTACTCCAGATTTCTTTTGACATCCATTTGCATGATACATGTTTTTCCAGCCCCTCACTTTCGATCTGTATGTGTCTTTAGGTCTAAAATGAGTCTCTTGTACCCAACATATACATGGGTCTTGGCTTTTTTTTTAATCCATTCTGACACCCTGTGTCTTTTGATTGGAGCATTTATTCCATTTACACTCACGAGAATTATTGATAGATATGTATTTATTGCCATTTTATTACTTGTTTTGTGGTTGTTTCTGGAGATTTTCTCTGATTCTTGCATACCTTTCTCTTTCATGTTTTGCTGCTTTTCTTTAGCGATATATTTGGATTTATTTCTCTTTATTCTTTGCATGTTTATTAGTGTTTTTTGATATATGTTGACCATTAGGTTTGTATATAGCCTCTTCTGAAAATAGCAGTCTATGTTAAGTTGATGGTTGTTCAAGTTTGAACCCAGTCTTTTCTCCTCTCCTCCCCATGTTTTAGGCATATGTTATTATATTTTATATCTTTTTTTGTGTTTGAGTTCCTTGACTGATCTTTACAGAAAAATTCATTTTTACTGATTTTGTGTTTCCTGGCTTTCTATTGTCACTTTTCTCTCCTTTCTACTCAAAGAGTCCCTTTTAATTCTTGCAGGGCTGGTTTAGTGGTTACAAGCTCCTTTAGTTTTTGTTTGTCTAGGAAACTCTTTATCTCTCCTTCTATTATGAATGATAGCCTTGCCGGGTAGAATATTCTTGGATGCAGATTTTTCCCATTTAGTACTTTGAATATATCATGCCACTCCCTCCTGGCTGGCCAAGTTTTTGTTGAAAAATCTCCAGCTAGCCTTATAGGGTTTCCCTTATAAATTAATAACTTCTTTTGCTGCTTTTACGATTTTTTCCTTTATCACTATATTTTGCAAATTTAATTACCATATGTCTTGGTGTTGGCCTGCTTTTGTTGATTTTAATGGGAGTTCTCTGTGTCTCCTCAATCTGGAGGTCTGTTTCCTTCCCCAGAAGAGGTTAAGTTTTCAGCTATTATTTCTTCAAATAAATTTTCTGCCCCCTTTCTTCTCTGTTCTTCTGGGACTCCTATAATATGAATGTTATTACATTTGATGGAGTCACTAAGTTCCCTAAGTTTATTCTCAATTTGCATATTTTTCCCTCTCATTTGTTCATCTTCCTTGCTTTCCATTATTTTGTCTTCTAGGTCATTTGTTCATTTCTCTGCTTCTTTCAGCCCGCTTTCATTGCATCAAACATGTTTGTAATATTATTTAATAAACTCTTCATTTCTTTTTTTTTTAAACATTTTATTTGTTTATAACAGAAAGATATAGTGAGAAAGGAAACACAAGCACAGGGGAACTGGAGAGGGAGAAGGAGACTCCCCGCCAAGCAGGGAGCCCGATGTGGGGCTTAATCCCAGGACCCTGGGATCATGGCCTGAGCTGAAGGCAGACGCCTAATAACTGAGCCACCCAAGCACCTCGCACTCTTCATTTCTGATTTATTCTTTTTTAGCTCTTTTATCTCTGTGGTAAGGGTTTCATTGATGTCTTCTATTCTTTTCTCAAGCCTAGTGAGTATCTTAAATTTAAAGAAATGATAATTTCTTTAAACTTTCTATCAGGCATGTTACTTATATCCGTTTTGCTTATATCTCTGGCCATGGCCTTATCTTGTTCTTTCATTTGGGATGAATTCTTCCATCTTGACACTTTGTCTAGGTTTCTGTCTTCTTCTCTATGTTAGAAAAACAAGTTATATCTTCTGTTCCTGAAAATAATGGCCTTATAAAGAAGAGGTCATGTGGTGCCCTGGGCCTGGTGCTTCAGGTAGTATCTTCAGTGTGTGCTGCATGGACTCTGCTATTGTGTTCTGGTTCCTCTATCCTTTAGACCAGTCATCTGCAGAAGCCCTCCTTGCCTGCTGTGAGTAGTGTTTGATCCCTGGCCTGAATGTAGCAGGTGTTAACTAAGTGTGCTCTGGTCTGCTTGTGAAATGAGACCTGGCACCACCTCCACCAGAAATGAGGCCCTGCAAAACTCTCTGTTTGGGAGATGTGGTGTGGGCAAGAGTTTGTACTGGTCTTCTGGAAGAGGGGTCCACCAAGCTGGGACTGAGGCAAGTGTGCCTGAGAAGAATAGTTCCACTGGAGTGCAAGGGTTGGGGCTTAGTGTAAGCAAGTTAGGCAGCGAGTGTTGGAATTGCTTCCTGCAGGTGGTTCTATGTTTATGCTGAGGGGCTGGGGAGGGAAATGACACCAGCTATCTCCTTTTTTCCCGGAGAGGCATCTCCACGAATGCTGTCTCTCAGGGAAGCACTCCAAGAAGAACAAATAATCTCCCCACTGTGTGCCCCAGGCACTGTTCAGATCACTGTTGCCGTGCTGTATGGGCGGGGGTTGTTTGTCTGCCTTCTTCCAGAAGCAGCTCAGTGCCCTCCAGGCTCTATCCCAGCCAAGCCCACTGAACTTTAAAATTCCAGGCTTTAAGCCTTGCTGGTTGCAAGAACTCATGAAAATTCAGCCCCTCTCATTTTCCAAACCAGTGTCTATGGGGAAACGTTCTGCTTGTGCATTCCCCTGTGTGCTCCTCTTTCACACCCTTCTCTGTGATCACGACTCCTTTCCCTCTGCAGCAGCTGTGATCTGTTTCTCCCCTAAACCACATCTCTGCACTTGCTACCTTCTTCCATGTGGCCTTTTCTCTCTCTTTAGTTGTGGAGTTTGTTCTGTCAGTCTTTAGGTCAATTTCTGGAGTATTTAGGATGATTTCACAGTTATCTAGTTGTATTTGTGGGATGAGGTGAGCCTAGGGTCCTCCTACTCCACCTCTGCTGTTCTTCCTTTTTAAAGTTGTTTTGGCTATTCTACATCCTTTACCTTTCTGTATGTATTTTAGAATCAGCTTTTCAATTTCTACAAAAAAAGTTGTCAAGATGTTGATTGGTATTGTGTAAAATCTATAGATCAACTTGGTAAGAAAGGACATCTTTACAAAATTGTGTTTAATTGACAATTTAGATTTTAACTGAATCATGCTGCCTACATGATTCACACAAAAAAGAGACATGTTTGTTATGAGGACATGGCATTTATTTAGTTAACAATTCAGAAATACATTTTCAAGCCCTTCTCAAGTCTTAGCACTGTGCTCCCTATGTTATGACAGGAATGTAAAATCTAGATAAGAAGCAGAACCCCCCATGGATTATTCTCCAGAACAGATCACATGACAGGCCAAAAAACAAGTCTCAATAAATTTAAGAAGATTGAAATCATATCAAGCATCTTTTCCAACCACAACAATATAAAATTAAAAATCAAAGGGTATCTAGGTGGCTCAGTCAGTTAAGCATTCAACTCTTGATCTCAACTCAGGTCATGATTTCAGGGTTGTAAAATTGAGCCCTAGGATTCTCTCTCTCCTCTCCCTCTGCCCCTCCCCCCCTTAAGAAAAGTTATAGGAGGGACACCTGGCTGGCTAGTAAGTAGAGCACGCAACTCTGGATTTCAGAGTTGTAAGTTCAAGCCCCATGTAGGGTGTAGAGATTACTTAAACATGAAAAAAAAATGAGTGCCTGGGTGGCTCAGTTGCTTAAGTATCCAACTCTTGGTTTTGGCTCAGGTTATGAGCTTGGGGTCATTAGATCGAGCACCACATTGTGCTCCATGATGAGTGTGGAGCCTGCCTGAGATTCTCATTCTGGTCTTCCCCCATCTCCCAGCTCATGCCTATGTGCATGCACTTTCCCTCCCTCAAAATAAATAAATAATTAAATAATACATAAATAAAAATCTTTAAATATCAGTTACAGGAAAAAACTAGAAGAAACACAAAAACATGGAAGCTAAATACTGTGTTTCTAAACAACCAATGGGTCATGAAGAAATCAAAGTGAAAATGAAAAATACCTGCAGACAAATGAAAATGGAAACACCACAGTTCCCAATCTTTGCAACACAGCTAAAGTTCTTTTTTCTTTTTTTATTAACACATAATGTATTATTTGCCCCAGGGTACATGTCTGTGAATCATCAGGCTTACACATTTCATAGCACTTACCATAGCACATACCTCCCCAATGTAAGAGGGAAGTTTATAGTGATGCAGACATACCTCAAGAAAGAAAAAAAATCTCAAATAAACAATTTAACCTCACACATAAAGGAACTAGAGGGCACCTGGGTGGCTCAGTTGGTTAAGCAACTCTTGGTTTCAGCTCACGTCATGATCTCAGGGTTGTGAGATTGAGCCCTGCATGGGGCTCCATGCTCAACACTGCTTGTCCCTCTCTCTCCCCCTCTCCTCCTGCCCCCACTTGTGTGTGCATGTGTTCTCTCTCTAAGTAAATAAATACAATATTTAAAAACAAGGAACTAGAAAAATAAAACAAAACCTAAAGTTAGTAGAAGGAAGGAGGTAATATAGATCAAAGTGGAAATAAATGGACTAGAGACTAAAAAATAGAAAGGATCAATGAAACTAAGAGTTGGCTCTTTGAAAAGCTAAACAAAACTGATAAACCTTTAACTAGGCTCATCAAGAGAAAAAGAGAGAGGACTCCAATAAAATCAGAAATGAAAAAGCAGTTACAACTGACACCAGAGAAATACAAAGGATTATAAGAGATTGAAAAACTATGAAAAATTGTATGCCAACAAATTGGACAAACTAGAAAAAATGGATAAATTCCTAGAAACATACCATCTTCCAAGACTGAATCAGGAAGAAATAGAACATCTGAACAGACCAATTACTAGTAACAAAATCGAATCCATAATAAAAAAAAAAACAAAAAACTCCCAACAAACAAGAGTCCAGGACCAGACAGCTTCACAGGTAAATTCTACCAAACATTTAAAAAAGAGTTAATACCTATTCTTCTCAAACTATTCCAAAAAATGGAAGAGGAAGGAATGCTTCCAAATTCATGCTATAAGGCCAGCATTACCCTGATACCAAAAACAAAGGTGCTATAAAAAAAAAAGAAAATTACTTGGGGCGCCTGGATGGCTCAGTTGGGTAAGCGGCTGCCTATGGCTCAGGTCATGATCCCAGGGTCCTGGGATTGAGCCCGCATCAGGCTCCCTGCTCAGCAGAGAGCCTGCTTCTCTCTCTCCCTCTGCCTGCTGCTCTATTTACTTGTGCTCTCTCTCTATCTCTCTGTCAAATAAATAAATAAAATCTTAAAAAAAAAAGAAAAAAAATTACAAACCAATATCCCTGATGAACATAGATGAAAAATCCTCAAAAAAATGTTAGCAAACTGAATTCAAAAATACATTAAAAGAGTCATTCACCACAATCAAGTGGGATTTATTCCAGGGATACAAAGATGGTTTAATCTGTGCAAATCAATCAATGTGATATATATTAACAAAATGAAGGATAAACATCATACAGTCATCTCAATAGATGCAGAAAAAAACATTTGACAGTATTCAACATCCATTTATGATAAAAATCTCTCAACAAAGTAGATTTAGAGGAAACATACTTCAACATAATAAAGGCCATATATGAAAAACCCACAATTAACCTCATACTCAACAATGAAAAAATGAGAGCTTTTCCTCTAAGATCAGGAAAAAAACAAGGCTATCAATTCTTACCACTTTTAATCAACATAATACTGGAGGTCTTAGGCATCAGGAAAGAAAAAGAAATAAAAGGCGTTCAGATCGGCAAGCAAGAAGTAAAATTTTCACTATTTGCAGATGACATGATACAGTCATGTACACATGACACATGATACATGACACAGTTTCTTATATATGATTGATACTATATATAAGAAACTCTAAAGACTCCACTCAAAAAAAACTATTAGAACTAATAAATGAGTTCAGTAAAGTTGCAGGACACAACATCAACATACAGAAATCTGTTGTATTTCTATACGCTACTAAAGAAATAGCAGAAAGAGAAATTAAGAAAACAATCCCATTTACAATTTCATCAAAAACAATATAATATCTAGGAATATATTTAACCAGAGATGAAAGACCTGTACTTTGAAAACTATAAGACATTGATGAAAGAAATCAGAGATGACACAAATAAATGGAAAAATATATGAAGCTCATGGATTGGAAGAACAAATATTGTTAAAATGTCCATAATACCCAAAGCAATCTATAGATAATGCAATCTCTATCAAAATACCGGTAACATTTTTCACAGAGCTATAACAAATAATTCTAAAACTTGTATGGAACCACAAAGGACCCCCAATTAGTGAAAGCAATATTAAGAAAGAAGAACAAAGCTGGAGCTGTCACAATCCCAGATTTCAAGATTTACTACAAAGCTATAATAATCAAAACAATACGGTACTGGCACAAAATAGACACAGATCAATGGAACACAATTGACAGCCCAGAAATAAACCCATGCTTATATGGTTAATTAATCTATAACAAAGGAGGCAAGAATACATAATAGGGAAAAGACGGTATCTTCCATAAATGTTGTTGGGAAACCTGGACAGCTATATGCAAAAGAATTAAACTGGACCACTTTCTTATACCATACACAATAATAAATTGAAAGTGGATTAAAGACCTAAGTGTAAGATCCCAAACCACAAAATTCCTAAAAGAAAACATAGGCAGTAATCTCTCGGAAATCAGCCTTAGCAATATTTTTCTGGGTAAGTCTCCCCAGGCAAAGGAAGCAAGAGCCAAAATATAAACTATTGGGACTACATCAAACTAAAAAGCTTTTACACAGCAAGGGAAGCCATCAGCAAAACAAAAAAGACAGCCTACTGAATAAGAGAAAACATTTGCAAATGATATATCCAATAAGGCATAACTATTCAAAATATATAAAGAACTCATACAACTTAATGCCAAAAAACCCCAATGTGATTAAAAAATGAACAGAAGACCCAAATAGACATTTTTCCAAAGAAGACATGCAGATGGCCAACAGACACATGAAAAGATGCTCAACATCACTGATCATCAGGGAAATGCAAGTCAATACTACAATGAAATACCACCTCACACCAGTCAAAATGGCTAGTTTCAGAAAGACAAGAGATAACAAATGTTGCTGAGAATGTGGAGAAAAGGGAACCTTCGGGCATTGTGGGAATGTTAATTGGTGCAGCCATTATGGAAAACAGTATGGAGATTCCTCAAAAAACTAAAAATAAAAGTGCCATACTATCTAGTAATTCCACTTCTGGGTATTTACCCAAAGAAAATGACACTAATTCAAAAAGATATATGCACCCTTATGTTTAATATAGCATTATTTACAATAGCCAAGATATGAAAGCAACCTAAGTGCCCATAGATAGATGGGTGAATAAAGAAAAGTAGTATATGTACACAATGGAATATTACTCGGCCATAAAAAAGAATGAAGTCTGGCCATTTGCAACAACATGGGACGGACTTAGAGGATAGTTGGACTTAGAGTGAAATAAGTCAAAGAAAGACAAATATTATATTATTTCACTTATATATGGGATCTAAAAAACCAACCAACCAATCAATAGTAACAAAAAAGAAATAACTAGGGGCGCCTGGGTGGCTCAGTGGGTTAAAGCCTCTGCCTTCAGCTCAGGTCATGATCTCAGGGTCCTGGGATCGAGCCCCGCATCGGGCTCTCTGCTCAGCAGGGAGCCTGTTTCCCCCTCTTTCTCTGCCTGCCTCTCTGCCTACTTGTGATCTCTCTCTCTGTCAAATAAATAAATAAAATCTTAAAAACAAAAAAGAAATAACTGATAAATATAGAGAACAAACTAGTGGTTGCCAGGGTGTGGGGGGTGAGGAATGGGGAAAATAGATGAAGGAGATTAAGAGGTGCAAACTTCCAGTTAGAAACTAAATGAGTCACTGGAATGAAAAGTATAAAAAAATAAGCAGAACCAGACCTTAGCATGTAGATAAAAAGAAAAGCCCTACTGAACTCAAAGACAGGCCCAGAGGTATTGTCCAGCACCTTCCTTTTACAGATTGGTAAACAGAGGGTCAATTTCATACAGCTTTTCAGCAGCAGACCAGAGCAGAGCCTTGGTCTGGTCCCTGAGAGAAGAAGAGACTTCCCAGATAACATAGACTCAGAAGCAACAGGCAACGGTGGAGGGAGGTTTCAGAATTGGGACTATCAGTACCTTATGTCTGTCTTGCATTTTACAAAGCTCTGACACATATCTGATTATCCTCCCACTCCATTCCTGTACCTTTAACCCTTGAGATTGCTGAACATAATAACTTCCTACATTCTGGACAAGGCACCCACACTCTCACAGAGTACTCTATCACCGCATCCAACAGGCTATATTATAATTTTATGATGTGTTTAAGTTTTTCTCCCCACTAGACCATGAATTCCTCTAGAGCATGAAGGTTGTCTTAGTAGTTTTAGCTTCCCTTGGGCCTCATATTATACAAGGGCCTGGCACTCATAGGTGCTCAGTACATGTTTAGTGAATAAACAAATAAAAGAACTCATTGAATAATCACGTCAGGCTGGCAAACTACTCTGTAAGCAGAGTCAGTGGTGATGACTCACCACACTAGCTCAGGACACATCTCATTCATCTCAGATCTCCAGCGCCTCACAAGTGTTTATTTGTTGAGCTAGTCTAACCCAAAAGAGTTACTATTAATCGTTGGCATTTCAGGACAGAGAAGAGGGAAGGAGGGAGCTGTAGTGAACCAATGAAACAGCTTATGAGAGTATGAAAGGGGATTCCTTCTCCTCACCTCTCCCACTTTAAGACTTGAAGCTGGGGTGCCTGACTGGCTCAGCTGGTAGAACATGGAACTCTTGACCTCAGGGTTGTGAGTTGAAGCCCCACATTGGGTGTACAGATTACTTAAAAATAAAATCTTAAGAAAGAAAAGACTTGCAGCCAGTTAGATGTTAACTGTATGATCCAGCAAGTGGTGTCCATTGAACAGTCCGTTATTGAATGTCATGCACAGAGCTGGGCCGGGTCTTAGACTAAAGTGAAGGAGGAGGATAAGCAGGTCCTTGAGACTTTAGGAGCACCACTCCAGCTGGTGTAGGGAGGAATGCATGCGCCATTCTTTCCTGTGGTTCACTGTTCATGTATATTTCTCTAAAGCAAAGGCATTAGAGTGGAATTTGTACCCCACATTGAAAATATGGAAAGAGCTACCAGCAGTAAGGAAGACCCAATACCCAGCATACATGGGATTAAAGGTAGGATCCAGTGGGAGAGTGGGGCAGCAATGGGTGATAGAAGCTGAAAAAGACATGTCTGAGTCTCAGCCTTTCCTTAGTTATGTGAGTGAGAAGAAAGATATATTAGTTTTTTCGCTATTCATTTATGTGGATCTAATTAGGCTCAAATTAAAATGAAGGGCAAATGTTTCACATCGAAAGTGACTCCCTCTTTGGAAAAGCTATCCTCTTAAGGAAATGATTGTAGGGATTAGAGCATTACCAGAATGTCTCTGCTTGGGAATAAAGACACCAGCTCGTGGCAACTTTATTTCTTGCTCTATCCAAGATTTATGGATTTCATCTCCTCTCCAAGCTTTCCATGGAAAGGTGAGGAGCACTTGATCCAGGTGCTTCCCTGTGAGACTTCAACCCTGACTTCTTCGTGGATCAGTTTTCTGGTGGCCAGAATTTGGTATGGGATCACAAAGAAAAACAAGTGTGGAAGCTTTTTATACTTTGTATCTTCATGACAGAATAGATTATGGTTTATGGGGTTCCGAATGTGTTGCTTTTGTCATCATCTTGTCTTTCCCTGGCTGTGGAGATAACCTTTTCCAAAAGACCTTCTACGTTATGCTTTTATCACTGCCCATAATCAAAGTCTTGGGAATTTAGTATTTGAGATTTTGGTTTTGGACTATTATGTGATTAATTTGATGGAACATGAGGTATTATTCAGGCCTACAATTTATTTAGAAAAGGCCCCTGGAAGGAATTTTAGTTCAAAACACATTTATTGTCTACAAAGTACACAAGTCATTGAAGAAACATACACAGATCTCACACCCCCACTCAGGGGCAAAACTAACTAATGTTATATTTCTTGGTCAGACTTCTAGACCCTTAGATGCTAAGGAGCATGAAATCACAAATTAACAGGAAGATGGTCACGTAATAAGTAATTGGATGTGCAGTCTTAGTCAACAAATATGAATGGCAATGCCATTTAATAAAGCAGTGATCGTCAAGGCACCTGGGTGGCTCAGTCGGTTAAGTGTCTGACTCTTGATTTCAGCTCAGGTCATGATCTCAGTGTTATGAGATCGAGCTCCACATTGGGGCCTGTGCTGGGTGTGGAATCTGCTTGGGATTCTCTTTCTCCCTCTGCCTCTTCCCTCCCCCCAAATAAATAAATAAAAATAAAGCAGTGATTTCCAGTTAGAGTATATATTTGTGCTCTGAAGTTTTGTATTTGGAAAATACAGACCAGGAAAAATGAGGTTTTAGAAAAATCTTGACTGGTGAGGGTTCGTAGAATATAATATAGTCCCTAAATTTGCTTTGCATGGTAAGGCCTATCCTTCTATGGGATATAGCAGAATCTCTGCAAGGTGTGAAATTTCTATGTTTTGTTTTCCATGGGTATTTTGTAATGGCTTGTAAAAAAAAACTTTTTTAAGAAAAGATAAAATCAGATTTTTATCTCCTAAATAATTGGCTTTATCTCCCAATACTGTCTCTAATCAAGTCACATCCTGACTTCCTTGTCTATTTTGAAAAGCTCAAAATGAAGGAAGACCCCTGATATTGGACTCTCCTTTTAGCTGGGGCCCTACAGATGAGTAAAATGTATATTGATAATTCCATTCCAGGTTCTTTATTTAACAAGCAACTCTTCAGATTTTCAAGGACTATATTTTAAGGACTGTAGACTATTAGAAAATGGAGCCTATCGACCTTATCTGGTCCTAAAGTATATTTTGTTCTTGAAGCCTTTAACTCCTTTTTTTCATATGCCAAGAATCTCTTAAAGAGATCTTTAAAAGACCCTTTGCTTGAAGACATTGGCATACATTGGTCAACACAGTGGCATAATCTATAAATTTAGAGATGTGAGAGAGAATTTGAGAGAATTATAACTCCTCCGCCTGAAGCATAAGGATGTGGTTTGTCCACGTGCCTTTCTTCTTTTCCTTCTGTCTATCCTGCTAATTCAAAGTGATCAGACTCAAAGGTGTGAGATGAGCAGAAGAATTTATAACATTTAGTTAAATGTGTCTTAGTGTAGACTTGGCTGTAGACTGTTTACGTTTACGTGTGTCTGTGTATTATCGTGCTAGGGGAGCAGGCTGGTTTCAGAAGTCAGGAAGATACAAGGGGATAACCATGATGTCCATGTGAACTTTGATGACTTTCTCCACGAATTAGTTTCACAAAAACCAGTCAGCTCTTCAGAAGATTGGCTGACACCTCAAAACAAAGCAAAAAAGACCCCAAAAGAAGAAGCAAAACTCAAGAGTTACAGTGTGAAAAGTAGTCTATAGTACACTGACACCACCAAATGCTGGTGATGATAGGAAGCAACAGGAACTCTCATCCACTGCTGGTGGCCATGCAAAATGGCATAGTTGGACAATTTCTTACAAAAGCTAAAAATAGTTTTACCATTCAGACCAGTGATCATATTCCTTGGTATTTACCCAAATGAATTGCAAACTATGATATACCCATACGATGGGATATTATCCAGGAATAAAAAGAAATGAGCCATCAAGCCACAAAAAGACATGAGGAAACAGAAGTGGCAAATTGCTAAGCAAAAGAATCCCTTCTGAAAATACATACTGCATGATTCCAACTGTTTGATGCTCTGGAGGAGACAACACTATAGAGACAGTAAAAAGATCCGTGGTTACCAGGGATATGGGGGAGAGGAGATGAGTAGGCTGCACACAAGAGATTTTTAGGGCAGTGTAACTCGTCTGTATGAAATCATAATGGTGGATCCATGACATAGTGCATTTGTCAAAACCCGTGTGTCCAACACAAAGAGTAAACTCTTATGTAAACTATGGACTTTAGTTAATAATAATGCATCAGTGCTGGTTCACTAATTATAATGAATGTACCACACTAATGCAAGATGTTAATAATGGGAGATACTGTGTCAGGAGCCAGTGCAGAGGGGTGATTGGGAATTCTCTGTGTTTTCTGCTCATTTTTTCTGTAAACCTAAAACTGCTCTAAAAATAAAATCTATTCATTTTTTTAATTAAAAAAATCCACACACTGTAGTGTCATAGGGCCTGAAGACACCTTGCCTACATCCTTTTTATCAGGTACACGCACCCACTGTCCAGCTGCTGTGAGGTTAGCTGCTAGCAGCTCTCAGTTGTGCCCTTCGGAGGATTGCTGACCAGAGCTGATCAGAGCTGTCCAGCCAGGAAGTGCCTGAGAAGTTATGACCTCCCTCAAGGGCAGCTTATGGCCAGCCAGCCAATGTCTGACTGATTCGGGGTACAAAAGGGGACACTTGTGGTGCCATCTATGGTCCAGGGTTTCCCAGGAGATCACGCCGGTGCCAGACTTGAGTGGAGCCCACTTTTCCCTGCCCTGTCTTCTGTCCTCAGTGCTCTTACAGGTTTCCTCTGAAAGCCTTTTCTCCACCACTCACTTGTGCAACCTGCTTCTGGGAAACCTGACCCAAGACAGTACCAGGAAAGGTCCTAGAAGGATGGAATTCTGGTGTTATTAGGTCACTCGCCAGCCAGGTGGCCCTTGGCCCTGGTTTGTGGTAGAGGTTCAGTGACTAAGATCTTCACCTGTGGTGACACCTGGGGTCAGATACAGGGGGACAGGGATGTACCAGTGGGTGCAATGTCTCTAGCATTTGAGAAGTTTGGGGAGACTATTAAGTATCAGGACCACAGAATTGGGAGGCTATTGCTAAGCACCATGGATGCACAGAAGAGAGTGAAGAAAGTGACGACCTCAGATTTACCACCAACTTAAAGCCCAATGTGACAATCAGAGGGCTTCCTTGCCAACGTTCAGCCCCTCATCTTCTATAGCATGGGAGTATGTGAGAGAAGGATGAATTCTCAGCCTAGGCAAACCTGCTGTCTGATCATTTGGGGCTCCTCGTGCTAGTAGAAGAACAGGCAGGTCACGCCCTGATAGGGAAGATGTGGGACTGTAACGCTTGAGATGAGGATATCTGGGTCTAGGCCCTAAATCCCCCTGCTTATGGGCTGGCATAAGTGTCCCCCCCTTGTTTGAATAAAGGCCCTTCTCCCCCAAAGATTATGCAGAATCCTCAAATGAGACATACAAGCCAATACTTGCTCTTCTCAGGATATTTCCCCACCTTCCTTCCAGAGTAATAATTAGCATCTAATTATAACATGATATGACTGGGGGAGAAGCACAGAGACCTATCGACTTAAGCTCAAAATGTGAAGATCTTCATACTGTGTTCATGCCCATAAGTGCAGGAGAGGTGCCAAACAACTAAACCGACTGGATGACTTAGCCAGCAGGGTCAGCCGGCTTTTTCCTTGGTACCCCAGTACCTGCACAGTGGGCTCATAGAGACACCTTCACAGCAGAGTGGGAGGCTATGCATGGGCCCCGCAGCATGGGCTTCCTGTTATCAAGACCAACATAGCTACGGCCACTGCTGAATTTCCAACCGGCCCCTCAGATGGACGCTGAGCTCCCAGTTGGATACTATCCCTGGAGGAGAACGGTCGATGTCACCAGACCCCCTCCAGGCTGGAAAGTACAGTAATTCACTCTGAGCAGGATTGACCTGTGTGCCTTTCCTGCTCACAGTGCCTCCATGCGTCACTGTTCGAGGACTCGTGTCGTGTCTGATCAACCATACAACATTGCCTTAAGGGAGAGACTCAGCCATATGCACATGACCGCAGGACTGACCTGCAGTCCATCCGCACACCACCCCATTTAGAAGCTGCCGGCCTCATAGAGCCACGGAATAGCCTCTTGAAAACGAGGATGTGTGACAGTTTAGACATGACACTGTGGGGTTGGGGTGCTAACCTTCAGGGTGCAGTATGTACCTGAAACCAATGGCCATGTTACGGCACTGTGCCCTCAGTAAGCAGAATATATTAATCTGGGAGGCAAGAGGTTAAATGAGTTGCGACCTTATTCATTATCACTCTCTAGGGACTTGCATAGGGCCTTTGTCTTCCCCATCCCTGCAACGTTGGTCGCGGTGAGTCTAGAGGTCTTGCTTCCCAAGGGGGGAGTTTGCACGAGGGGATATAGTAAGAGTCCTGCTGAACTTGAATCTATGCCACCTGCTGCTGCGGTTGGTCTTTAGGTTGTACTGTTGTTATCATCTCCTCCCACTTGTTCTGGATACCCCTCCTTCTCATCTTCTGCTGGTGGTGTGCACAGTGGGCGTCCCAGACTCTTGTCTGGCTATTGTTCTTTTACTTGCCCATTTACAGTTACAGCTGGGTGTGGAGGTCACCTGAGTAGCAGGCACATTCCTCTCTGACGCTGTTAGGTAACAGCCTGACCTCCTCACGATGAGTAGGAGCAATTGCTTCCTCCCGTGTGGCAACTGCTTTCTTTGCCTGCATGGCTACTGGTGTGAGGATGGAGTGGGGGGACTGCTCATGGTGGTAGTGGTAAGGCCTGGACAGGGGAAGGCAGTGAGGTGGGAACTCTCCTAAGAACTGAAGCAATTTCAAGATGGGATAGTCGCAGAACAGAAGAGTATGCTTTTTCTGGTGCTATTGGTTAACATGAAGGAGCTAATAGTATTTTATTAGCCAGAATTGCATTGAATACTTTGACTTCTGAATTTAGTTTCTTCCTTTTTTTAAAAAAAGATTTTTTAAAATTTATTTATTTGACAGAGAGAGAGATCACAAGTAGGCAGAGAGGCAGGCAGAGGGAGAGGGGGGGAAGCAGGCTCCCTGCTGAGCAGAGAGCCCAATGCGGGGTTCGATCCCAGGACCCTGAGATCATGACCTGAGCTGAAGGCAGAGGCTTTAACCCAGTGAGCCACCCAGGCGCCCCCTGAATTTAGTTTCATCCCTGATTTTCAAAACCCTGGCTGTTGAAAGATACGTAAAATGAGAATGACCATTGCGCCACAAAGGTAGCAGAAGTTGAGCCTGTCTACTAATCCTTAGCCACAGGCCTAAGTGCAGGCCTACCTGTGGGTCCCTTGTCTGGTCCCTCAGGGTCTTGGGGGTGGGCGCAGGCTGCTTTAATATCTGTGAGCCATTTAGTGTAGCACATAAGGGTTGTTTGCTGATTAGGTGGGGATTTCCTTTTAGGCCTAGATTTGGTTACTTTTATTATTTTGTTATTTTATTGTTATTCACAATGATTTCATGTAGTCTTATGATAAAGAAAATGTGGTCTGGCAAACAGTCTTCTCTGGTGAGATTGTGGGTTATTTTAGATAACCTGACCAATAAGTTTTCAGTATTTTAAGCTTCATTTTTCTGGTTATAAAAAAAATACATATGCAGATTATAAAAAATTTAGCATGTAATGAAGAAAAGGACAAATAAAAATGCGAATCAGACATAACTGGAAATAACCACTATAAATATTTTACCCCAAACTTTTCGTCTATAGAAATACATATTTAAAAAAAATTGGAGCCAAAAAAAAAAAATTAAAAAAAAGAAAAAAAAATTGGAGCCATACTATAAAACACGTTAGGGATCTTCATATTTTAGTCTTCTTGAAAAATTCCTATTACATTTCTGGTAAAATGGACAAGCTCTGACTGACTCCAGCTAGCTACATCGGCTTGTCCTACCACTCACCTGTGGGCCTGTTCCAACTCAAAACCTGTGATGGCAGCTGACTGCTGAGCTCGGAGGTGGTTTCCCAGTTCTGAAGTTTCTTTGACCTCGACTCTTAGCAGCTCTGAACATCCAAGACAACAAGGTCAGACTGCCCTAGAAGCCGGCAAGGATTTTGACAACAGAAAACACACTTAAAAAAAAAAAGGTGCTGTGAGAATGTGTGCCATCTGAAAGGTATTAATTGAATGCCTAGGAGTGATTCCTTCTTCTTGGCCAAAGGCAGGTTTGCCAAGGAAATGGACACTTTAGATATAGACCAGCTCTGATGTCCACATTTACACTCCGGGCCACCAAGCAAACGATCCTAATCCAGCCTAGTACCTGTGGCAACAACCTGGAGATCTCGCCTGTCGTGTGAGCTGCAGAGAGCTGCTGGGCTGGATTAGGCATAAAGCGACCCCAGGAGTTAACTCCTAGAAGGCAGAGAAGGAGCTTCGTTAGCAGCACAGCATAGTGGTTAAGAGCTCACAACTCAAACCCAGCTCTGTGTTTTTGGATGAATTACGTCACTTCCTTGTGCTTAAGTTCTTTTCATCATTTATTTTATAAAATGCAGGTGATACTGTATAGTCTTACTGTGAGAATTAAATGAGATGAAGCTTTCAGACTAGTGCCTAGATGGCTGTTTGCATATTATCATTAGCAACTAGTTACCCACATTCGTTCCTCCAGGGAAGGAAAGGAAAGGCTTACCCATAATTTTAAGCCATGTCTCCACCCCACTGCCCCCCAAGTGAAAATGGTGTACTTTAGTTCATGTAATAGAGGTGGCCTTAAAAATTTTTGCATGAGGGGCGCCTGGGTGGCTCAGTGGGTTAAAGCCTCTGCCTTCGGCTCAGGTCATGATCTCAGGGTCCTGGGATCGAGCCCCGCATCGGGCTCTCTGCTCGGCAGGGAGCCTGCTTCCCTCACTCTCTCTCTGCCTGCCTCTCTGCCTACTCGTGATCTCTCTCTCTCTGTCAAATAAATAAATAAATAAATCTTAAAAAAAGGTGTTTTTTGCATGATTGGGGCACCTGGGTGGCTCAGTCAGTTAAGTGTCAGACTCATGATTTCCTATCAGGTCAGGATCTCAGGGTCCTAAGGTCAAACCCTGGTTAGGGCTTCATGCTCAGCGTGGAGTCTGCTTGAGATTCTCTTCCTCTCTTTCTCTGCCCCTCACCCTGTTTGTGTGAGCGCACGTGAGTGCACCCTTTAAAAAAATAATAAATCTTTTTTTGAAGTTTTGCATAATTGTAAGGAATAGAGAAAAGTCTAGTTTCAAAGAAAAAGAAAAATAGTTTGCCCACTTGAAATCCGCGGGGTAAGGAGCAGCCTCTGAAAAAGTGGGCTCTGCAGTGGTCCCGTTATGCCATCTAGTGGACAGCAAAGGAAAGGCATGATTTTATCTTCAAAGGTGGTAATTTACCCGAAACATGTATACTGGTGAGGATAAAAACTCACTAATAGGTTCAGTTGTTAATAAATGTCGTTCAGTTTTTAAACCAACATAAAAGATCAGAATTCTGAACACTAAGTGCCTAAATTAAATTCCCAAAACTATTTAGGACTTATGTGATGTATTCTACAAAGATCATCCACTGAAGGAAAAGAGAATATACACCAGTCCTTACTAGCATGAATTTTGACAGTCCACCTTTCCCATTCTTCTTATCCTTCTCCACCAACATTCTTCATGCTTATTCTGGTACATGGACTTGGAGTGCCCCAGAGACTCAAAGTATACCTTCCCAACACACCACTAGAACTTGACTGGTACCAGAGCCATTCTGCTCATTTTCCAAGAATGCAACTATCACTTAAAATTTTGCTGTAATCAAATTGACTATTTTTCAAGGACTTATGTGTTTGGTTTTGTTTTTCTTGTGTGTGTGTGTGTGTGTGCACGCACGCGCACGTTCTGTTTCCTTTCAAAGCCATTTATTACTTTTATAATTTGTTTCCTTCTCCAGATAATTATGAGGGTGAAGACAACGGCAAACAAATCTCCTCAAAATGTGAGTAATAATAGCATACTTGAAGTAGCTACAGCTGTTCTGAAACCTTTAGTATTATTGTAATCACTATTAACCATAATAATAACAGGTGTTATTTATTAAATTCCTAAGATGTACCAGACATTTTAATTTATAAGCCCTTTTGCTAATCTTGATATCAAAACTGCAATAGATATCATTATCCCCATTGTTGTAGACAAGAAAACAGATGCTCAGATAGGCCAAGTGGCTTACCCAGGACCACAGAGCTAGCGAATCAGCGACAAAGTCAGAACTGCCCTCAGGTCTCACTGACTCCAAAGCCTCTGCTCCTACCACCGGAAAATAGGTCTTTCATTTATTCACTCATGGGATCTGCCAGACCCTGAGCCCAAGATTCTGGGATCTCCTGAATGCTGTCACCTCTATAGGAACTAAGACTTAGTCCCTAAGACCCCTGAGAGCCCATGATCAGTGAATCCAGGAGGAAGAGCTTCAATATGCAAATGACAGAGATGCACCAAAACTCAGACTGGGAACTGCACTTTCGTCCTTGCACTTCTGGCTTTGACTGAAGGATGTTCTCCAAGGTGTGCTGAGTCTCTTCCAGAAGCCTGGGGGGTACTGGGTGAAGAGGATATAGTCTCTGCTGCCAAGAGCGCGGGACTCATGGGGGAGACATAGGAGGGCTCGCTCAGAGCAGCTGCCGTTTGTGTCAGAAGTTCTCTCTTGAAGAGTCTTAGGAGGTGATTGTGGGGGAGCCCACCACCTCCACAGCCCCTCTCCTCCTCTGTATTCCCAGAATAGAATGAGATAGAATTGACTAGAACACAATAGAGTAAAGTAGAATGGAAGAATAGAATTGACTAGATCAGACGAGGACATCATATCCGTAAGGGGACTATTGTTCCATAAACTTGTTTTCATGTCACAGACGTGTTATGTGTGTTCGCTATGTTGGATGGAAAATGGGCATCTCTCTGGGGCTGCACCCTAAGGAGTATAGACAACTTTGGTCTAGACTAAACTGGGGGCCTGGGGGACCCCAGGCCTCCCCCCACCCTCACCCGTGGTACCAGGAATGAAGGAGGTCATGTGTGCTGACAGTCCCCAGCCAGGAGGTGGCATCTGGGTATTGTCAGCACTGGGAAGATCAGTTCTCTTTCCAGGCTCAGGCAGATCTTCCCTGAAGGCAGGGAAAGGCCCAGATGACCTTGAAATAATGCCGTCGACCTGTGGCCAAATGTGTGAGAGGTCCTCTGTGGCAGCCCTGTGCCGGGCTGAGGGTCCCCTTCCCCTCCGGCTGGGCCCACGGGAGAGGGGAAAGCCACCACCAGTGCCTGGTCATCATTTTACCCCAGAGGCCACTTACCTTCAGAGCAGCTGGAACTGGGTGTCAGGTGTCTCAGTTGTAGCATTGCCCCCCAGTCCTGCTGCCCCCGGGCCCTGAGGGCTCCATGACTGCCAGGGGCCTCAGGGCCAGGCCCCACCCCTGGTCTCCCAGCAGGTGGCTCTGGGGTCCCTGCCCCCCTAGCCCCCGCTTTGTCTGGGGCACTGAGGCCACAGCCCCTGGAGATGCAGTCCTTCTGTTCACACAGTGGGATGGGGGGAGGGTGGTCCAGGGCAATGTCTCCAGTGTCCTCCCTTATAGCCTTTCAGCAAGACTGCCATTCCTCATCTCACTGCTCCCCGGTGTAAGGGGCTCTGGGATGGATGACAGCCCTAGAGAGATGTCTCTGAGAGTTACTGCGGATGTCCCTGAGTCCTATCTGGGGGAGGGCAGTGGGAGGCACCTCCCTGAGCCAGAACTCTGTCCTCCACCCCTCACTCTACCATGTCCTGGGACTGGAAATTAAATCAGGTTTGCTGCAGTCTGAGAGCATTGTGTCCAGCTGCCTTACAACCTTCCAGCATCAGGTGGGGTCCCTGGAGGTCTCCAGGAAAGGGCTGCCTGGCTGTTCTGGGGAGAGCCCTCAGCCCCAGAATGCAGCTTGGGAGGTCTCTGGGCAGCAGGTCAAAGAGTTCCCACATGTGCACTTCCTGCTCACTGATAAAACTGAGCCACCACACCCAACTGTAGGCTCCTTTGGGATTCCCATGACCAGGAAGCCCCCACTCCCCATGCCCTGCTTATGCCCTTCCAGGCCTCACCCCAGTCCCTGCCCTTGAATTGTCACCTGAACAGAAACTTGGTCCTGCAGTCAGATTCCTGTGGGATGGATTACTCAGCTGCCGTTCAGCCACTCAGCCAACTTGGCCAAATGATTATTCCTCCCTCGTCTCAGTTTCTCATCTGTGAAATGGAGCTAAAGCTCTTACAGGGTTGTGTGAAGCTTAACTTTTGACCAACTGGCATCCAGGGAGGCAAAAAGCAGGGCTCAGTGTTTGGTGGAGGTTGCTGTTCTCCTCAGTATCTAGCAGCCCCAGGGCCATGACTGGTGCACAGTGGCATGACTGGCCTGTTAATGAATCAATTCATTGGAGAGAGAGGCAGGATGGACTTGCTCCTCTGATTTCCCGTGGGGCAGCAGTGACAGAGGCTACCAAGGGAATGGGAAATGGGCAGTAATCAGGGGAGAGAAAAGGGAACAAGGGGAAAAGAAGGGAGGGAAGAAGGGTGGAGGGCAGGAAGGTCATCAAGCACAAAAAGACAATGACCGTTTTCTTGGAGGACAAGGAGTAGGGCTATGAACACCACGTAGACATGTCTTCTCACTCACACTTACAGAAATTTGAGCTGGAAAAGGGAGATCACAGACCTCCACCTCCGCCCCCAAGGTGAGGCAGTCCAGGTCCTGGGAGGTTAGGAGTTAGAGATGGGAGAGAATGGGTTCTTGGGGACAGGCACTGCCTGGGACATCTGGCCATCCCCTCTCCCACATAGCAGGCCAAATTCTTCCCTTTCTTTCTCCAAGGCTGCTCCAGCAGAGAGTTCATCTCCATGGAAACCTTTGAGGAGCCTGAAGGTGCAGAAGAAATGGAAAAGGAGAACAGTGCTCTGAGTGTAATTTATTTTGTTCTTACCTCTTTCATTTTTCTCCCTCACTCCTATTCATCAGCTTCTCCTGCCTCTTCCTCTCCCTGTTTCCTCTCTCCCCCCTTTTCATAATTCTCATCCAGGACCAGGCCTAACCCAGGAAGCTGAGGTCACTGAATCTACGAAGTGCCTCAGACCCTCCCAGCCTAGCATGACCCCTGTCTCCTCAGCAATGCACTAGTTTCTCGTCCTAAATATGGGGCTCCTGCTGGGATCTCAAGTGGCCCCGTGGGAGAGCTAGGGTGGGCCCCAACCTGCCGGCGGGAATCATTGGTTGCACCTGGCCCGGGCTCAGGCACTCCATGGCATTGCCAGCTCTGAGGGTGCACCACTGTCCCCTCCCTTACAGCTATCTGGACTTTTCCAGTTGGACGACAGTTATGAAACGTGTTCCTCCAAATCTGTCCTGGAAACGGGAGAAAGCATCCAGGGGAAAAAAGAAGGTGGCGATGAGGACATGTGAGTGTGAAAGAGGAAAGAACAGTAAGCGAATTGGTTAGCCATTGCTCCCCTGACTCTTCTTGGAATTTCAGGACAATAAACAAAACTAAGCCAGCGTCCACTGGCTTGCTCGCCCCTGCGGGGGGACAACTAGCTTATGGGCACAAGCAGTGCGGGCGAAGGAAGGATGCCTGAGGACCCTCTCCCCAGAGACTGACACTGGTACCGGACCACCGCGGCTCCCCGCTCGGCTGAGCCGCCCCAGGCCGCCTTCGTTCCGGTCACAGGCTGCGGCGGGCGCTGGGGACCCGGCCCACCCTTAAACAGAAAGCAGCCGAGGGGCCTCGGACCCTCCGATTCTGGCACCCTGGCGCGAATCTGGCACCTTGGAAGGGCCAGGACCGCGTTCCAGAAGCCCAAGGAAGTGTCTGCGGCCTGCCGATGGAGCCCACCCTCCCGGTGCGGGCCGCGGTGCACCTGGGAGCTCCTGCCCACGCGCCTGCGCGACCTCCGGGGCCGTGGGCACAGACCCGCAAACTCCCGGGCCGCTTTGCGTGTGCGCCTGCGCGGGGACTCGGTGCAGAGACCGGCGAACCTCGGGGTTGTTCACGCGCCTGCGTGAGCGCCGGAGACAGCCGCGAACCCCGGAGCTGCTCTACACGCGTCTGCAGAGGTTAGCGAAGCCCAGTCCTGGACGGCTCTGCCCAAGGTTTCTCAGCGTTGGCACTCTGACTTTGGGGGCTGGGTAATTCTTTGTTGGGGAGGGGAGGGCAGTCTTACGCATTGTAGGATATTTCACAGCATCCCTGGTCTCTTCCCACAAGATGCCGGTAACAGCCCCCTCCCACCCATTCGCCCAAATAATGACAATCAAAAATGCCTTCAGACGTTGCCAAATTTTTCCTGGGGTGGGAGTGGGGAGATCCGTTGAGAATCTCCTATCCGAGCCTTGGAGGAGCCGAAACTCCACAGGGGAGAGATAATTTAAAATAATTTTAAATTGTGCTCTTCTTCCCGAATCCCCACAAGAATGTTTGTGTAACTTTGCTTCAGGATTGTATCCTTTCAGAGAGGGTTGGTTCCAAGTTAATGGCTAAGGTGTTTCGTTTTAGATTTATTAGTTTTAAAATTAGTTTCAATTATTTTTTATTTTTCGTTTTATTAGTTAATTTTTAGTTAACCTCTATTTCTAGTTTTCTAGTTATTTCATTTTATAGCTTTAAAGTTACTTGTTTATAAATATTTTGTTTTCAAGGTTATTTAGCTGTTGAGTTATTCATTTTCAGTTTCTTATTTACAGTTATTTTAAGTTATACATGTCCAAATTAGCTTTATAATTATTTTAAATTATCTTTACAATTATTAATACCTCAGTTATTTACTTTTATAGTTATTCTGGCTTTTGGTTGTTGGAGTTTTTGAATTACTTATTTTTACCGTTACTTATTTAACTACTAAAAATTCACTGGAAGTTTTATTTTTTATTTTTTAAAGATTTTATTTCTTTATTTGACAGAGAGCGAGAGAGGCAAATCACAAGTGGGGGAGTGGCAGAGGGAAAGAAAGAAGACAACTCTGTGCTGAGCAGGGAGCCAGACAGGTTCTAACCCCAGACCCTGGGATCATGACCTGAGCCAAAGGCAGATGCTTAAGGACTGAGCCACTCAGGCGCCCCTCACTGGAAGTTTTAAAATTATTTTAGAATTATTTTCAGAATAAAGTATTTTTAGTTATTTTAGAGTTTTTTTTCCCTTGTTAGTTTTAATATTTATAGTCACAGTTATTTTTAGTTATTTTGGATTTGGGCTTGTTTATTTTTATATTCATTTATTATTATTATCTTTTAGTTATTTGGTTTTAAATTATTTTCAATTGTTGCATTTTTGAGCATTATATTTCCTGAATTTTTTATTTTCAGAGTTTTGAGAAATTAGTTTTGAGTTATTTTCAGTTATTTATTCTCAATTATTACTTTTCAGTTACATCTTTGCCGCTTAAAATTTTTTTCTGCTCTGTATTTTTACTTATTTCATTTTCAGATTTACTTTCAGAATTATTTAATATTAGAATTACTTAGTCTAGGGGATCCAAACAAAAGAGAGACACGACATCAGTTATTTTAACAGAGAGAATTTAGTATAAAGAATTGTATCCAGCTATTGGAGATTTTAAGAGGAAAAAAAGTGATAATGTGATATCACGGAGATGTTACCTGTAAGAAGCAGCTACCAGCCCAAGGGCTGAGGGAGCAAAGGGAAGAGGTTGGAAGTGGCCTTGCATAGCCCTCTGAGGAGGAAGTGCTGCCCTACAGGACAGGTGTCCCGGGAGCTGGAAGTTGGTCTGGGAGCTGCCAGCTGGTGCTGGTGTCTTGGAAGCGGCCAGGGGGAGGGGGGTTTGGAACCAGATGTTGCTCTCAGGGTGCGGACCAGTTGCTAGAGGGATGCTGACAGGAACTCAGGTGCACAGAGGTCCCTCTCCCCCCTTCCATCATCTGGTCAGTCTGCTCTATTGGCCAAGCCTGACAGGGAGCAGCTGGCAAAGGAGGTGAGTGGCCCCAGGCCACAAAGCAGAGATTAGAAGGGTGGGCTGAAAGCCGAGAAATCATGGCTAATAACCAGCACACTGACGTCTGGAGTTGTTTACTTTTAGAGCTAGTTTTGGATTTAGTTAGTTTTGAAATTGTTAGCGTTATTTGATTTTAACTTTTCACTGGATGTAGGATCTGGCTAAGTTTTTCATTCCCTGATTTGTTTCTGGAATGGAGTGGGAACTTCTTAAACATCTGAGGACTGTCTCCCATGTGACTCAAGAAAATCACTTCAGAATTCAAGAAAACAAAAATAAGTATCTCACTTTGTTCATAAAGAAGCCTTTTGACTACATGGCCAAAAAAGGGCAGAACCTAAGGGACAGACCATCAGGGAGAAGCTCTTCAGCAAAAGTATCCAACAGAGTGTTCTTTGAAATTTTTCAGAAAGTTATGTCGTGGAGCTACCCTCTTGTGCCCCTTTCCTAACAACAACGTATCTTTCTCGATGAAGTGTGTTTCACATTTGTAGACTACAATATTAGTTGTTTGAACACTAAAATAAACTTCTTTCCAAACCCACAGGAAATCTTATTTCCTTCTACTTGCATTATTTTCCAACATACATTATTCCATTTTGGCCATAGAACATTTATTTATTTGTTTGTTCAATACCTATTTCCTGAGCACCTTTGTCCTCGGGAAGGTGCTGGCATCAGGAGAGACCAGGAAGGCATGAAGATGAGTGAGAAGCTCTCAGTACAGTTGGGGGAGACAGCTGTGGAAACATCATCACAACACAGTGTGACAAATACTACGGGGGCACGGAACCCTGCCACTGGCTTCCTGATGTAGTCAGGGATGACGTGACATCTGGTCTGGGTCTCCTAGAGCAGGTGTTTTCTCCAGGTGGAGAGGAGAAGGACATCCTAGTTGTGCACAGGCACAGAGATGTGGAGGAGCGATGCATGGCAGGGAGGATGCGTTGACAGAGGCCACTGAGCCACAGGGCTCAGAAAGGCACTAATGTTAGGGCTGGCGCTGGTGCTTGACAGATGGGACCTCATTTGGTCCTCACAGTCAGTCTGCAAGAGAGCAGGAAGCAACCTCAAGAGTCAGTGCTCTTCCTGGTCTTACTATTCCAATCACAGCCTAGCAGGTTCTCTGGCTTGTCATTTCTGGAATTCTTCAGCTCATTTCTGGCTTTATCCTTGGTCCATTTGCTCCTCCCCACTTACCCTTGGAGGTGAGTCCCTCCCTGTTCTATCTTTTGATTCCTGCTTCTTAAACATCCGTGGGGAAGGAGGAGTGTTGAGACCAGCCAGCTGTGAGGTGCTGTGAGGCCAGCTGCAGAGGAGGCAGACAGGAGCAGAGGAGAGCCCCTGTGTGGTCTCCTAGGGGAGTTCTACTGACCAGCATGGTGGGCAGAACCAATCATAACCTGCAACTGCAAACAACACCCCTCGAAAATTTAGGGGGACGGCTTCCCAAAGTGAGGAACCTGCTTTACAACCAGCCCAAGCCTGTGAATCAGCAGATTGGGATTTTTAAAAGCACACAGAGCCCTTTGCTGCATTAAGAGCACTGGACATGTCTACCCAGTCAAAAGAAAGTGGAGTCCTTCCCAACCTATGATGGCATATTTTCA
>CM052898.1:118430241-118463402 GCA_028534135.1 Potos flavus | reverse complement strand
AAAGAATCTCAGGATTCTATCAGAATTGTCAGAAAACACATCACTAGGATCCTTTTCAACACTTTGACCATTGACTGGCCATGTGCCTGCCACAGGAACGGCCCAAAGCTTTCTCAATCCTTTGGACATCAGTCATTTTCTGAATTTACAAAACCAGCCCCACTTGGTGGTACTGGCAGAGTGCAAAGCACCCAACCCCCCAGGCCTCACCTGAGGAGCCTCTCCGCAAACCTTGCGTCACAGGTGGACGACCAGAGGAACCATGTCGGGACCAGTCATCATTGCTGACGCTGCCCCCAGGTGCTCTATGGTAGCCCACTCTCCTTCCACTCTGGCTCCTTTGGCTAGGCCCCACACTTCTGTTCTGCTTATAGATGTCCTCTGAGAGAAACAAGAAAAATAGTAATAAAGGGTAGCTTTTATGTGAATGAAACTTACATCTTCTTTCTGTTTGAGTAAATGGAAAAGAATTCAAAACCAGATAAAATCTTCCAGCCAGTTATTCAAGTCATCCTTAGCTTTCTAGAGTTGCCTGTTGCCCACTAGAGGGACTCCTTTCAACATGCTGCTGAAGACTGGGCATGCTGCAGCCCCACAGGAAGGTGCCCTGACTGACACCAGCCTTGGATCTGTGAAAGCTGGCTGGAGTCCGAGTCCACACTGAACACCAGCCATGCCTTGTGAAATAATTAGATGAGATAGAGACCCTCTAAATCAGCATTTCCCAGAGCGTATTTTGCAAAACAGGCGGAAGAGGGTAAGAATTCAATGAGTTAATCCCATGTTGAAAAAAAAATGTTTTAATATATTTTTTAAATAATATGTATTCTATAGGAATAGAATACATCTGGTTGATTCCAGTTAGTGAATTAAAGGATCTGAGAACTCTTTCCTGAAAGAAGTCTGTATATTTTTGTTAAACTCATAATTTCCCAAACCTATTTGACCACAGAATCCTTTTCTTTGTGGAATATAACATTCCTTGTATATTAGTAAGGAGAAAGCTGCTGTAACAGAGATCTAACCATATAGTGCATTAAAGAATAGTTATGTCTTATGAAACAGCCTGGATTGTGTATGCAGCCTGCTCTGCTCCACACAGTCATTGGGTGTCCCAAGTTCTGGGTTTTCCACCATCCTCTAGAACTTTGTCCTTGTCTACGTAGTCAAGAGCATGTCTCAGGAATGCCCAACTTGCCACTTGCAGGAAGGAGAAAGAACTTGGAAGATTGCAATGATTTAAGGCCCAGCCTACAAATATCACACAGTATATTTTCTTATATTCCTTTAGTGAAAACCTTCTTGCATGGCCACACCAAGCTACAAGTGGGGTTGGGAATCTAGTTTTGACTATTATATGTCACTGTCAACAGTGAGTGTGAAGCAAAGCAGGGACTAGAATCCAGATCTTCTAACTTCTAGGCTGAGATTACTACACTAGCATTTGCTTGCTCAGTCAACACGCTTCAAGTGTCTCTAGAGTTCCAGGTTTACTGTCAGATGAGGATAGAAAACATAACTTCACCAATTCTCTATAAAATATTTGTCAATTGCATCTGTAATCTGGAATTATTTTTTTATGTATGGATAAACTTTCAAATATGGCTATTTTTTAAAAAATATTTTATTTATTCATTTGAGACAGAATGCACAAGCAGGGGGAAAGGCAGAGGGAAAAGGAGAAGCAGGCTCCTTCAGGCTGAGCAGGGAGCCTGATGTGGGGCTCGATCCCAGGACCCTGAGATCATGACCTGAGCCGAAGTTTGATGCTTAACCATCTGAGCCACCCAGGCGCCCCTCAAATATGGCTATAAAATAGAAAAATTGTAGGTTTATATCATATTTTAATGTACCAGAGAATACATACTATGGAAATAAACAAAGAAACAGAGTAGAGAATCTCGAAATGGACTCAAATTCTTCTCAGAATTTAAAGCATGAGAAAGGCATTTCAAATTAGTTCTGAACAAAAAAGATGAATTATGTGTGAAAGTGGTGCTGGGACCAATAGATAGCAAATATGGGGGGGGAGGATAAGTTTCCCCTCAGCCCTTAAAATTATTCATATTGTTCAATTATGTGACTTAAAGAAATCATGAAAATCAAAACATTTAAAAATAATTTTGAATACTTTCTCAGCAAAAATGAAAAGCAGAAGCTACACAAGAAAATCTTGGCAATACAGGCTGTGTAAGAGGCAAAAACATATATAGAAAAAAGGAACAGTTAGAAACTCAAAACATACATTTTCAGAGCATATGGTAAAAGACTGATTTTTCTTGATATATAAAGAGATTTACAAATCAATAACAACAATAGAAAAAATGGGCAAAGGACATGAATATACACAGGAAAATAAATTCAAAATTCAACAAATATATGAAAAGAAGCAAAACAATGATATTCAGCTTTCATTACCAGACTGTCCAACATTTAAAACTTTGATAATACTCAGTGTTGGAGAAGATACCTGAAAAACAGCACTCTCATAGATTGATGGTAAAGGTGTAAATTAGTACAAGCTTTTTAGAAGACAATTTATAATAGCTTTCAATATTTTAAAATATGTATACGATTTGATCTAGCAATTCTACTTCTAGGAATGTATTTTAATGTTATATCCATACAAATGAATAAGGGGTACAGATGTTCATTTTAACATTACTCTTTTTAAAAAATTTTTTTATTTCAGAGCACACAGTGAGGAGGGGCAGAAAGAGGGGGAGAGAGAAGCGCAGGCAGACTCAGTGCTGAACACAGAGCCCAGTGTGGGGCTCGATCTCATGACCCTGAGATCATACCTGAGCTGAAACCAAGAGTTGGACCCTCAATGGACTGTGCCACCCAGGTGCCCCTTAACATTCTTTTTAATATGAAAACAAGTAGTGTGAGATGGGGAACACCCTAACTGTCTGTGATAGTGTTAAAATTTACCCCCAAATTGATACTTCTGTCTTCAAAGTCAGAGTCAAATTATCCTCCCTTTGAGTGTGGGCTGTATTTGTGACCCTAATAAAGAGACTGTGATATAAGTGATGGTAATTGACTTCCAAGACTGGGTTATAAAAAACATTTTAGCTTCTTCCTCATTCTCTCTCTTGAATTACTCTCTGTGGAAGAAGCAAGCTACCATATTGAGAGCACAGTAAAGCAGCTCTACGGAGAGACCTATGGAGCAGGAGCTGAAGCCTCCTACCAACAGCCATCTGAATAAGCCACCTTGGAATTAGAGTCTCTAGCCCTAGTCAAGCCTTTAGATAGCTTTAGCTCCAGCTGATGTCTTGACTTAAACTTCATGAGAGACCCAGAGCCAGAAGAACTCAGCTAAGCTGCTCCGGAATTCATTACCAGAAGACCATGAGATAATAGATGTTGTTTTAAACTGTTAAGTTTTAGGGTAGTTTGCTAAACAACAATAGATAACAAGTATATTACATAATAAAAAGCTGGTTAGTAAAGTAGTGTATTGGCATAAAATTGAACTCTATGCAATTGTTTAAAATAATGTCTTCTTCCTGAGATATAGGAAACTAGAGAGAACACCATCCTCATACTTACAAGATCAAAAAATCTGGAAAATATGCAAATTCACTTTTCTTGGACCCATGAAAGAGCTCAGCTCATAGGGTGACCATGTATGTAACCTGAAATCTAAGAAAAGACACCTTCAAAGGGAGATGGGACTCCAGCACTTGCTTACCTGAAGCAGGCACTGCTATACACTAGCAAGGAAAATTTACTTTAAGGACCTAGTAGGAGTTTGCAAGAGAAAATAGAAACCCTGGGGGCCACAGGTATGCAAATTTGCATCCACTTGCAGACTTTCTCCAATAACCCCACTGGGCGCTCACAAAAATGATTAACAGAAGTCCTAAGAAAGCAACCTTCTTGTCACAGACCAGGAGAGAGGAATATCAATTGCTGCAGGAAAGGCATGAAACTATGCTCAGATCCTCTTGCCCCATCTTTCCTACAGAAAAAAAGCAGAACTCAGTGCCAGAGAAGGGGCAATAAACACACCTCTAGGGGGCTGGCAAATCCAACTGCAGCTCAGGAAAGACAACAGAATAAAAACCAAATCTCTGATCCTGGGGGAGAGGCAGGAATATGTGTCAGGCCCAGAGCTGCTGGGGGAGGAGGTACTTTGAAGACCGCACATGAACTCCCACCCCAAGACCTCGGGGGGTAATGCCTGCTTGACTGAAACTCAATCAGAACTGAGCGCACTCACCCTCAACCCCAGGGCAGCTGACAAGCATCAGCCAACAAGCAACAGTGGGCTACTGTGGGGAGAGCCACAGTGCATGCTGAGAGGCTGTCTGACAGACACCAGGGAAGACCTAAACTGCAAGTGGAGCAGACACTGAGGAAAACATTTGGGTAAACAAGTCCATACCTTAAACACAGGTAACACTTGAGGAGTTGGAAGTGTGTAACCATAGCAACAAGAAACCAAGGAACTACACAGAGGAATGAAGACTGCAAAAAATCATCATCACATGAGTAGGTGCATTATTTATATCTCTAAAAAGATAATTGACTGCTTAAGTAAGAAATAATAACAATATGTTGTAAAATGTATAATAAATAAAGAATTAAAATGTATGACAACAATAGAACTGATGCCAAGAGGGAAGAAATTGAAATATATTGTTGTAAGGTTCCTGTATTACATGTGAAGTGTTATTGAATCATTTGAAGGTACATTGTGATACCTTAAAGTTATATCCTGTAAACTCTAAAGCAAACACTAAAATAACATGCAGAGTTGTAACAAATAAGCCAACAAATGAGATGAAATGGAATTTTAAAAATGCAATTAATCCAGGGGTTGGTAGAGAAAGAGGAGAAATGAAACCAAGAACAGATAGGAAAAATAGAAAATAATTGCCAAGATGGTAGATATAAACATAACCAATCATATGCTCTAAACACCTCAATAAAGGAGAGATTGTCAAATGGATATTAAAAAAAAAAAAAAAGACCACCCTTGTGGCCTGCTTTAAGAAACCCACTTTAAGTATTGTTAGATTAACTAAACAAGGAGGCCATCAGACTGAAATGGCTTTAATGCCTTAGTAGCTTAGGCAAGCAAACCAAAACCTATGCCTATAATGCCTCAAGGTTAGGAAACTGAAACCTAAGTACAACCAATCACAAACAGCCAGCTAGATTTTCTCAAAGAATGCAACCACTTAGGCTATAGCTACTCGAATAATTTCCTTGCTTTGCTTTCACCTCTTCTCTATGAAAGTCTTTCCACTAACACCTGACAGTGGAATGCTCCTAATCACTTCTGGTTTGGCACTGCCCTATTTGAATTGATTTTTGCTCAAATAAACAAATTTTTAATATGCCTCAGTTTATAGACACAAATAGATTAAAAGTGAAAGAATGGAAAAAGATATACCATGCTAACACTAATTTAAAAAAAAAGCCAGAATTACTAGGTTAATATAAAACAAAGTGGGTCTCAGAATAAAAAATATGACCAAAATAAAGATCATTAAAAAATAATAAAATAGCTAATCCATCAAGAGGATGTAGCAATCTTAACTGTTTACACATCAATAACAGATCTTCAGAATACACAAAGCAAAAACAGAAATGCAAAGAGAATAAACAAATCCATAATTATAGTTCAATATTTCAACTTCTCTCTTGCAAGAATTAATAAAACAATAGAAAAATGAAAGAATATAGAATGCCTGAATAACATTAAATGTAAATGGATTAAACACGCCAATTAAAGTGCAGGTGCTGGAAGAATGAATAAAAAAATGATCCCACTATATGCTATTTACAAAGACACTTCAGACTCACACTTCAAGACTCAGATAGATTGAAAACAAAAAGGTGGAAAAAGATACCATGTACAGAGTAACCAAATGAAAACTGGAGTACCCATAGTAATATTAGAAAAATAATTTTTTTAAAGATTTTATTTATTTGTGAGAGAGAGAGCATGGAGCAGGAGTAATAGGGGGGAGAAGGTCAGAGTGAGAAGCAGACTCCCCGCAGAGCTGGGAGCCCAATGTGGGACTCGATCCCCAGAGTTTGGGATCATGACATGAGCCGAAGGCAGTTGCTTAAGCAACTGAGCCACCCAGGCACCCTAGAAAAATAAATTTTAAAATAAAATTGTTACGAGACAAAGAAGAACATTTTCTAATTATAAAAGGGTCATTCTATCAAGAACATATAAAAGTCATTAACACAGAGAAGCCTAACAGCAGAGCTCCCCCAAAAAACATTAAGCAAACACTGACAGAATTGAAGGGAGAACTAGACAATACAATGACAGTAATTGGAGTTTTTAATACCTTGCTTTCAATAATGGATAAAAAAATTAGACAAAAAACCAAACAGGAAAGTCTTGAACACTATAGACTAACTAGAACTAACAGACAACTATAGAATGCTCCACGTTCAACAAAAGCAGAATACACATTTGTCTCAAATGCTTATACAATATTCTTCAGGATAGATTGTATGTTAAGCCATAACATATTAACTTGTTGCCTCAATAAATATGAAGGAATTGAAATCATAAGTAGGTTCTCCAGTCCTAATGGAATGAAACTAGAAATCAATAACAGAAGGAAATTTGAGGGATTCACAAATATGTGGAAATTAAAAACAAACTCCTAAATAACCCTAATAATAGGTCAAAGAAGAAATCACATTGGAAATTAGAAAATAATTTGGGATGAATTAAAATGAAATTATAACATACCAAAATTTGTGGGCTATATCTGACACAGTGCTTAAGAGTTTCCAGTGGCTTCTGAAACACCCAGCTGGGGCATCTCTCCTCTAGTCAAAGGCAGGAGTCCTGATAAACAACCCTAAAACTCTGATCCTCTGACCTACTCAGGAGACTGGTTTCAGACATCCTCCAGTAAGTGTTGACTGAATCAGTGGTTGAGAATTCTTCTCTGAAAGCCACAGAGCCCTTACCATGTATCAGGCTAACTCCTGCTTTCACGTACAACTTCCTTCAAAATGTCCAGTGGCCCCATGTCCTCTAGGGTTGAGGCTGAACTCCTCAGTCTAGCTTTTTGGCCTTTCCAAAATGACACTAACTTGACCTTTCAACCATATTCCCCACTTTTTCTCCAGTATTCTCCAGTCAGGGCTATAACCACTCAAGAGATTTTGCTCCCTGTATGCTAAGAGAAAAGGCACAGACTTCAGGGCTAGGTAGGCCATGACGCCAATCTAGTTTAGAACACTTCTTCAGCGGTAGTACAGCATGGTGCTTAAAATCCTAGACTCTCAAGCCAAACTGGATTCACAACCCAATTTCTTCATTTATTACCTAAGTGACTGGGCAGGTCACCTAACCTCTCAGATCTCAGTTTCCCCATCTGTATAATGAGACAGCAATAATAACAGTGCCCACATAGGCTGGCTGTAGGACTTAAATGGAGTAAGAAGAATGTTTGGCATATAGTATCTGCTTAATTATTGTCTGTAGAATAAATTGACTCAAAGTCCAGAATATTAGGCCGGTAGTTGTGAAAATTAGATCAACTGACACACATTAATCTTCACCTTCCACCATAAAAATCCAATTTGGAAACACTACTCTGGCAAATTTGCTTGATTAGAGTGTTTAGAGCAACATAGTAGGATCAAATCAATGTAGCCAAAGTTGTTTTTCAGGAAATTATTTGAGACTAAGCTGAAATCCCTAAACCTAGTTATCAGGAGATTACCCTAATATACTTCCTAAATGTGTATTCCTCACTGGGACTCACAGTCCTGAGAGATAGACCATCATTGTTCTGTCTGATTAGTGGAGGAAGGAGATAGGACACAGAAAGGTTGCTTTTCCAAGATGTTGAGTATTTTTTTGTGTTCCAGGTAAACAACTTGGGAGTAGGTGATATCACCCCTATTATACCGCAGAAGAAACTGAGGCTCAGAGGCATTACCCAAGGCCATACAACTGGTGGCCAGATTCAAACCCAGCTCTCCCTAACTCCTAAGCTCGGATTCCTTATGGTCTCCACAAGGTGAGGTGGCGGTGGGCATAAAGCAGAGTTACCTCAGACTTTTCATGAATACACACAGAGACAGTGTTCTTGCCACTGAGTTTTCAGACACCTGCTCACCTTCATGACTGAGGGGTTGCTTTTCTCCCAGCTGAGGAGAAAGGTACTCAAGATCTTAGAGAAAAATGGAGACCCAGCTTCTGAGAGAAGGAAATTGGCACCGCCACAGACCCTCCATCTCTTGTGAAGAAATGGTCTCAGCTGCCCTTCACCTTGGCTGGAGTAGGGGGGAGGGGTATTGCCCACCCCTCACCAACACTAAAGGCAGAGATGAAAGTGGCTGCTTTCACACAAGGGCCACTTCTGGTTTCCCTCCCCACTCAGCCTACCCGTTGGGAGGGCGTTTCAGCTACTCGTCATAATGAAAGTGACGTTGGTTTCTGTGCCACAAGTGAATGAGGGGTGAAGAGAGGTATCTTCTTTGTTCCTGGAGCCTGCCCTGGAATTAAGCTCGTGCTACTCAGAAGACGGAGAGGCGCTGAGTGTGGCCACCGAGCAGCAGCAGAGCCAGCCCCCGGTGAGGAACGGTTATCTCTGGCTCCCCAGCCATGCCCTGGCAGTTCTCTGCAGTGGTGGTGCTCTTCGTGTCCCTGGCTGGTGAGTGACACCCATGGCTTTCTGTGGTGACCCTGCTACCTCTGGTCCTGTTCGATTCAAATGCATTCTAGTGCCACGGACCAGACAGACTGGAGATAGCTGTATGTCTTCAGCTACTCTGGGTATTTGGCTTGTGAAGACCTCCTCCTTACTACCTTAAATGTGTGGAGCACACTTTCCTGTTTTTCCCAAGGGCTTTCACAGTTTGGACTTGTTTTCCATGAGTCAGGCAGAATAGGCGTCAACTCCAGAAGACAGTGATACTATACCTGGTTCCCGAATGGGTTCTGAGGACCTTATCAGGGAGAGTTTGGGAAATTGCTTAGATTTAAGAGATGGAGAACTGAGCCAGACTTTAGAAATGGGGCTCTTGCTAAGCACACTATGCCTTGCTTTTCCTGTTTTTCTCAAACGGAAGTGCTGTGTTTACATTATATAAACAGTGAACTGTGAAGATGAATGAGATGTGGTCTGGCAGACTATGCCATTTCAGAGAGGTGTAAGCCAAGCAGTCAAGACTTTTTAAAAAATATTACTATTATACTTCAGGTCAGAGAAGCTGTCTGGGAAACTGGGCTTTTAATGATTATTTTATGTGCCCACGGCCTGCTTTCACAGAGAGCGTTTTCTCTCTAGAACATTGAGTTCTCCTGTGTGCCATTACCTAGTTGCTGGTTAATTCATAATTCCTTCTAGAAGCACTGAGTTGAACATGTGAGGGAAACCCACGGCCCCACTAACATGCTCCATGGGGGGATGCAGAGGCACTTGATTGTGGCATGAATTGTCAGGAAAGTTGGATGAAGGGTCAGGCCAGCTTCCTCATCCTGGCTGTTTTACTTCTCCCACATTTTCAGAAATAGAGTTTCACATTCTTCTGGAGGCAAAGGCAAAATCTAAGCTAATAAAAAAAGCAAAAGATCTCAGTCTAGCAGTCAACCTCTGTAACCTGTGAGTGGATGACTGGCAGATTTTCAGAAATGCAATGCATGCTCAATAAATTCCCGAGGAGGTGGAGAGGAAATACCTCCAGTGCCCTCTCCTCTCTGAGCTGCAGATTCTCCAGGGTGAACTGAGTGAATGAAGTGTTCCCCATTTTCCGGATGAGGGTACTGAGGCAGGTTAAGGAATTGCTCGTGGTCACTTAACTAGCGAGTGGCAGCCCTGCATCCAGGAAGTCTGGTTTCAGGACCCCGCATGCATAGGTTCAAGACGTACTTCTTGGATTGGAGAGGAGCAAAAACCATTGGACATTTTGGTAGGAGAGAGATAGCTTCTAGGTAAACTAGCTCTGTAATCTTTATCCACTTACTTTGCTGCCCTGATCTATCCCCCCCCACCCCGCACAAAATGAGGGGATTTAAATTTGTATCGGTTACATTTAGATTCAGCTGCTCCTAAAAGACAAATAAGAGCAAAATAAACAAGATAAGTGTGTGTTTCTCTTTCATGTGAAAACAAGTCCAGAAGAATCCATGGCCGGTCCAGTGTGGGAGCTCATTATCGTGGACCCTCCATCGTACGTGTGACTCCCACCTGCAAGGTCTTTTCATGGTTCTAAATGTCTGCTGGAGCTGCCCCCATCAGCTATAAGTTTCAGGCTGGTTTGAAAAGGAAAACATAAAGGCAATAGAGAGGTTACATAGGTGACGGAGCCCCCTTCCAGCAGCATTCCCAGAAGACCCACATAACCCTACCGCTTCTACTGCTTCGGCTCAAATGCAGTCACACATTCCCACCCAGCTGGAAGGGAGGCTTGGAGGTAGTGTTCTTTATTCCAGGCAGCAAGGCCTCGGCTTAAATTTGTGGTTCTGTTACTAAGGAAAAAGGGGAGGCTGGATCTGGGAGTAGTTAGCCAGCGGCCGGTCTGTGCCACGGGACCGGAGCTACTTCCGTACGAGGGTTCTCTTTGAATCTCAAGTCCCACCGAAAGTAACAGAGGTAAGATTTATATCTTTTTGCTAAAAGATTGAAGGTTAAATTGTGAAACTGTAAAGAGAATCTTACGAAGGGCCCACCCCCGCTACCTCACACATCCTGAAACAGTCTTCCCGCTGCACCCAACTGGGGCCGCTTCTGCTCCCTGGGGAGGGGCCAGAGAAAGTATTTAGGGGCTAAAATTCCATTCCCTGCCCCTGGGTGTGGCCATGGGGCTCCATTTACTTCCCAACTGTGTTCCCAACTGCAGACATCTCCCTCCTCCTTATGTTCCCATCACGCTTCCCCCCTTGCTGTTTGCCAGACTTACCAGGCTCTGAAGACCCTATGTCTCTGCACATATTTTTCCTTCTGCCTGGGATACTACTTACTTTCTTGTCCGCCTAAAGAATTTGTCTTGGCGTTGAATTCCCCACCCCACCTCATAGCACTCAGGGCCTGCTTCTATAATAACGCTTGTCACACTGAGGGATGGGGTCCACTTATGTGTCTGCCTCACAAGGTTTTGAGCCCCAGAAAACAAAGACCTGTGTCTGGCATGGAGGCTGGCTCAGAAGAAGCTCCTACATATCTGTTGAATTGGGTGTGGCCAGGGAACCAAACAAAGGCTATCTGGGAAGTACCAGTCTTCCGGGAAGTACCTAGAGAAAAAGCCCTTGCATGGTCACTGACTTTCCAGGGCTGGGCTGATGAGTCATCTCTCAGCTCCTTCTATGGGTTGTAGGGGAATCCAAACCTTCTAGCACTTCTCCCTGCAGTTTATCATCTAGAGGAGTCCAAGCAATGGGTCTAGGTTCAGGGGTCCTTGTTTGCTGAGTCTCTTGAATCCTGGAGAGAAGATGCTAGGGGATTCGGGGTGTGGGCTTGACAAATCAGCATGTGAACTCCAGGGCTGTGTTCTTTTGAGTAGAGGAAGGGTTGAAACAGATTCTGAGCTACGCCCTACCCTTGCTTCTGCCCACTGCCCTCTTTGTGGGTCTCAGACAGACCGGCAAACTTAACTAACCCTTTACAGAGTCAAAGGTCCTGTTTAAGAACTGTGACCCAATTTTGACAAAGATTAGTCATATACGTATGATCATATACATAGACCTTATAAAAGAGTATTTTTCAGAGCATTATTTCTATTAACTACCTAACATATGAACTTTCAAGAATGTATTATAATGCACAGCATACCTACTCTTTTCAGTTTTCCAACTAATTACCTGCCCATCTTTTACACCACACCCTTCTATAGGGAAATGGGAAGGGGAGAAGAGAAGCTACAGAGGGGAAGGAGAGGACTATTAGAACAGTATTTCCCAGTTCTATCTGGGAACACACTCTGGGTCAATCTGTAACACACTCTGACACTTTGGTCCTGCCACCTGCTGGCCCAGGCTCCTGCCTACCACACACTATGTCGAGACACCATGACTGCCATCACATCCAGCCACCCCATAAATACTTCCTACGCACCCACTATATCTTGATGGGTACCATGATTCATCTTGTCCTGTTTGGGAGGCTGTGCATTCATGAACAACCAATGTGCTTTTCCTCCCTTGTTTGAGTTCATTTATCTCTACTGAGAGAGGACTTTTAATTACATGGTGAGAAAGGCTCCCCATTTTCAAGGGTGTGCTACTCAGTTGAGGATATTCTACTCAGTTGAGAAAGGTTTGCTTTAGCTCATAAGCATAAACCATGCACAGTAAGATATTTTATGAAGGATCTAATGATCTCCCCAAAAGAACAAAGGCAAGTGGTTCCTAGTCTCCCAGAATTCTCTACAGCAATCTTTGCTTACCGCAATAAGCTATTCCTTGAGAGTGCATCTGGGATTAATTCTCTTTCTCCATAGTAATAGTATAAACTTAATAGGGTTTCTGTTGGGATCATGACTAAGGAACCAGCAACTCAGGTTTAGCCCAAAGAAATTGTGAAAATAAATCTTCCACAACTGTCAACCTTCATAACAATCTTTAAAGGAAAAATCTTGCTCCAAGCTCTACAATGCAGGCATAAAGTTTCCACATACACTGATTTTTGAAGGCTCACAAAGAAAACCTACAGTCCATAAAATCCGCAACTCTCAAGTATCATACAAATTATTCAAATGAACATTTTTAGGTACAAAAAAAAAACACCCATTTAGTAATAGTCTCACATAACTTAATGTCATTAATAAGCCTTTCTTAAAGGTTATTCAAGGCAATTTAAACTGGTGATTTTGTCTTTCTCATTTGTCAAGCCAGCTGTGCAGAAATAATTCATAAGCATTAGTACTGGGCTTGAAGTTAGAACTTTTCTTCTGGACAATAATCACTATTGCATCATATAAGCTTTTGAAAGGCTTATCAAAGACCACCATTATGAGGGTCTGGAGATTTGGCATCGCCGGAGAGGCACCCTGCTCTTCTCTTCTCTGCTTTTGTCTCTTCTCTCGCCATTCCTCTCAGTGATGCACACCACCTCCACACATCCCAAACCCAAGGCCAGGCTTTGGTTCAGACAGGGGCTCAAGTCTCACCTCCAAAATTTACTAGGTGTCTTACCTCCAGAATACACTAGTTGTGGAATTATGGTCAAGTCGATGGGATTTTTCTAAGCCTGAATTCCCTCATCTGAAAGGTTGATAAAGATAGAACCATCAGAGGGTTTTGGAGAGGAGTTGGTGAAAGATGACCCTTGATCTAAGGCCTGCTATGTAGTAAGTGTCCAATAACTTGGATGTTTTATTGCTATTATTATAGGAAAAATAACCACTTAGAAATGTAATGAATGAAAGAGGGAGATAGTAAAGGAATTTATGGGTGATTTTGATTATATATGAACTTCAGGACTCTAAACACCAGCATAGAGTGAGTTCCTTTCCCTTTTACCTGTGTTTTCCCAAGTCACTGGCCAGCACCGGGGAGCTCCGGCTCCAGTGACTGTAAATACAATGGGCAAATACAATGAAACCACAACACTGAAGAGACAGAGCCATCTGTCAGTGTGCCTGATCCTAAACTCTCAATGAACATCATCTGCATTTTGCTCAATTTTCTGATCTGCTATGTGCTTGGGAGGAGACAAGGGCAGAACTACTCTGGTTGAAAAAGAGCCAGAGGCCTTCCACCCTTAAGGAAGATCCCAGTCGAGAACCTGTGACAATAACATACATTGTAGGTATGCTTGATGGTCTAGGACGACTTCGTTTAAACCAATTTGTTTGAGCCTTACAATAATCCTAGACAGTCTACAATGCTATTATCCTCATTTACCCATTCAGTTATCTATTCATCCAACTCATATGCACTGAACACTTTCTATGCAAAAGTACTGGTGGTGAAAAAAATACAATCTCCACCTTGAGGTTTCTTTTAATCTAGTGGGAGAGATGCACAGTCAATAAATAAACCAATAAATAAACATATAATCAGGGCTATTATTCCCCTGGTACATACTGTGTGGCCAGGCTTACTATTAAAAATGTTAGTACCATCCCCATATATAATTACCAGTTGTGATTAGTGCAGTGCAGGCAACGAATATAACACGGTGTTGGGGAATTGTAGGGTGGAGAACTATTTATATAAGGGTGTCAGGACTCTCTGAAGACTGGCATTTAAGCCAAACTACGAAGGACAGCCCACCAGATGCTGTCCTTCTTTCTTCCTACTTGAGAAAGCCTGGGCCATTCAAAAGGTGAAGTAAAGAAATGACAAGAACTGGTCTATCTTTACAAACACTCACAGCAAAATAAAAAATGCAAGGGAAACAAATCTCCCATCATTTGAGGTAATTATGCATCGATTGGATGAACATGTGGCAAATATTCATAGGTACAATTTACACATCAGATTAGGGTTTAGACTAGATGATCATTAAGACCCCTTTCAAACCTGGGATTGTATGATTGTATGCAAACTACACAACTCTGTATAAGTCTTTATTACCACTATTCATGCTGTCCAGCTCTATTCGGGCATCACAGCAGCACCCCACCCAGGAACACTCTCCATCCGGAACTGTCTGGAGTCACATGGGAAGATGGGGAACAAAAGGGCATCCACACTTAGATATCTAGCTAAGCATGACCACTTGGCAGTGTTAGTACCATACCCTGTACAGACAAAGGGGCTGAACAGAGAAGAATAGCTGCAGTATGATCACAACCTTGTAAAAAACATGGGTGCAACCTAAACTTTTAAGTTGTGGCCTCATGGTAGAATCTTTGGTGATCTTCACTTCATTGTTATATCCTTATAAATGTCACCCAAATCGAAATATATGCACATTCCTCATTAAAAGTAAATGAGCATGGGGGCGCCTGGGTGGCTCAGTGGGTTAAAGCCTCTGCCTTCAGCTTAGGTCATGATCTCAGGGTCCTGGGATCGAGCCCCGCATCGGGCTCTCTGCTCAGCGGGGAGCCTGCTTCCCCCTCTCTCTGCCTGCCTCTCTGCCCACTTGTGATCTCTCTCTCTCTGTCAAATAAATAAATAAAATCTTTAAAAAAAAAAAAAAAAAAAGTAAATGAGCATGTTTGGAAATAATAAAATAAATCATATTTATCTTCAAAAGAATTAGATGTAGAGCTACCATGTGATCCAGGAATCACACTTTTGACTGTGTGTGTATGCATATATATATAGGCAATAAGGTCACTATCTCAAAGAGAAAAGTAAATACATAAATGCATCTTAAATTGTAGTAAAGAAACATTAAAATGGGGGTAGGGGAGGGATTCACCAATGTGAATTCATAGCGTGATAACACTTTTGTTTCCTAATTTGCAGTGATTTTGCATTATGGCAGCCAAATAAGAGCAAAAATGTTTCCAGAAACTGAGGACTATCAACCGACAACAGCAGCAATAGCAGAGGCCACAGCAAAGCCTTTCCTGCAACTAACTCACCAAGTCCCTAGCCAAACTTTAGCAGCCAGATCAATGGATGGTCACATCACCCCTCAAAGAGCTGCCCCAACCTCCAGCTTTGAGCCCCCAACCACACACACAACAGTAAAAACTCTAGTAACAACTTCCTTGATAACTACCAACAGCACCTCAACTACCAGCCCGACAATCCACACCCTAGTCACAACCTTGGCCACACCCAATAACTCACACACAGCTGCTCCCGTCACTGAGGCTACAATTGGCCCCAGCGCAGCCCCAGGTTCACCACCAACCACCATTCCTCCAGTGGCCCATATGACGGGAACCAAACCATCGACTGTCAGCCACACAACTAGGAAAACCACCCAACCCAGGAACCAGACCGCCCTTCCAGCCACCTTGTCCACCCCACCGCATAATAGCACAGCCAGTCACAAGTCCGCTCAACCCAGTCATGCCCCAGGCCCAACCACAGCTGCACACAATACCACCCAAACGGCCTCACCTGCCACCACGACTTCCGGGCCCACTCTTGCACCTCGGCCTTCGTCAGCCAAGACTGGAATGTATCAAGTTCTAAACGGAAGCAGGCTCTGTATCAAAGCAGAGATGGGAATAGAGCTAGCGGTTCAAGACACAGAGTCGGTAAGTTGGGGCCATAGGACTGTAACACTGTCTTCAGAAAGTGTGAGGGAAGTGCGTCTTGCTAAGAATTCCCCCTGCATCTTGTGTCTTTTAATGAAATAAATAGCTGCAAGCTCCTCTTTCTCCAAGGTGCTCCATGAAAAGATGAATCTGTTTTAGAATACATATAAAAATAGAAACTGATAGCGACTGGCCAGTGGAAGGCATGCACCAAAATTGTAACCATGCACACCTCTCACTTTTAGCCAACATGGGTAGAGTGTTGGGGTGTGTTCCGCGTTGACCTCAGTCTGGCCCTACCCCTCCTGTTGACTTCAAGCCTCAGCAACTCTCCTGTGAAGTGACGGGTTTGACTTACATGGTCTCCATGGTTCCAGCCAGCTGCGACACCAGTATCAAAATTCCAGGTTAACTAGGTTAGAAGAGGTAGGGGTGGGGTTAAGATTGTTCAATTTACTAAAAGAATCATTATAAAAATAATACTTTCTTTTTTTTGCACAGGTTTTATGAAACTTCGACATTCAGGTTTTCATTTGAAACAGAAGTACATTAGACAGCAAGATCTTTCCTGTAGTACCTTGTAATATGTTTAATTTAACAAAAATTAAATTCCATGCAGTATAGCAGGAATAGACTGGGTATAAATGAACTATTGAGGAACTCTTTCTGTGGGAGAACTCCTTCTTTAAAAAATCTTTTGAACATAGTAGTTTGGAAATGAGAGATACTGAAATTTTCAAGTGAACACTCACTAGACTTGAGTTTCAAGCTCACTTACTAGCCTGTGCTTCTGGTTCCCAAGCTAGAGTTTTCCTTGATATCTCATTGATCTGATCTATTTTATTTGGTTTAGGTTTTTTCACCTCAGAGATACTTCAACATCGACCCCAACGCAACCCAAGCCTCTGGGAACTGTGGCTCCCGAAAATCCAACCTTCTCTTGAATTTCCAAGGCGGATTTGTGAATTTCACATTTACAAAGGTGAGGGCTGAGCTCCTTCATACTAACTGGCTCTAGCATCACGTTCCCTTTCCCTCACCCTGGGGCCCAGTGGTGCAACCCTACACTTTAAGTTCCAAAGGAAATAGATCTCAGAGCCTTTTGAGATATTCTCTGATAAGAATGAGGGGCATGGAGATGGAGAGGAGGGAAGTGTCGACATCTTATGTTTGCCTCCTAACCCCTTCAGCCTCCTCCGTGCAGCCCAAGATGGGCTTCAGTGCCTCTTAGGGGAGACTTGGCCTTGAGGAACCCAGCCACAAGTGCCCTTTGCAAACCACCCAAAAGAGGAAGTTAAACAGATCAACAGACCCACTGAAATTCCCAGTGAGCACACAGAAACAGGATTAATCTCAGACCAAAATCAAATGTCATGATGGGTTCTTTCCAACTGCAACAGGCAAGACGCAGGGACTAACCGGGCACTGGATTTTCCAGGCCATATTACAAAAGGGGTGGACCACAGAGTGGGGTGGAAAGACTACGGACATGAGGTCAGAGAGTCTTGGCTGAAATTTGACTCTATTACTTGTTCTCCTTGTGACATCAGGCAGGCAACTTAACCTGTCTGAGCTTTATTTAAATACTTGAGAAAAGGGGGAATGGCATTAAAGATCACCTCTGTAAAGGGCATTTTGTCCAATAGTTGGAAAGTAGATGTTCAAGAGCCAGTAGCTATGATTATAGTGACTCAAGTGGGTGAATGTCTTGGGGCTACAACGTTGGTCATCCCACTCTCAAAGGAGAGACTTGTCCCTGCTTCTCCCAAAGTATCATTCAGATTGGCCAAGTAAGAACTGGAGAGGTGGTGCTGAGAGGACTCTTGCAGCTGGGACTTGATGTGGGCCTCCTTCCTACCTGTGGAATGTGACCCCTGAGTTTAGAGGTCTTGGGTACCAGAGCGTGGAGAGGAATGAGCATAGACATTGGCATGAAACAAGTTAAGATTGGCTCTCAGCCATAACACTGATTAGCCACATGATCTTGGACTAGTTGGGGCATGTTTTCTTGTCTATAAGGTAGAAATAATTACACCTCCTTAGTGAGACCCTTGGGAGAATCAGAAATGGTATATGTAAATTGTCTTGCACGGTGCTTGGCACATAACAATGTTCAATAAAGGGTGTTGATGTTCTTAACTTGGTGTCAAAAACTTTATCCTCCTTGTGCATACAGTTCTCCTTAAGGTAGAGGTGCACTGGAGAAGTCAGGGGTTTCCTTTCAGTATCAAATGGGAAAAACATATTCTCTCACACCAGAAGAACATTCTGGGAAGAGTGTGTGCTCTACTTCGGGACAACTGAGGTTAAACCTACGGAAGGGTCAGGAATTCTTTTAAAGTCGCTTCAGCAAAAGGGCAGAGAGTATAGGCACAAGCATCTATGCTTTAGTTCAGGGCTTGATTCCACCCAGACTACTGCCTGTGTGAGTCACTGTCTGAAAGAAGGCATCAAAGCCCAGCATTCGTCTGTAGCACACTGTGGCCACTGCCTTAGGCAGGCCTGCAAGCAGGAGTTTCTTTGGCACCTTTCAATGTCTCTTTTTGCTCTTTCCTCTGTCTCCTGATGCCCTCTCTGCTTGCCTTCCCAATGCCTCCAGACTGGGTTCTGTTTGATCAAACTCCACTCAAGGGTTGAGCCCCTGCCTCTCTGGAAATCTCTGTGCCTCCAGAGGTACAGGCAGGAAATGAATACAGAGATGGAGCTAGAAGGACCAGCAGGGCCTTCCTCCCTTCACCCACCTTCTGGAAGGAGCAAGGAGAGCCACTATCCATGGCCCCAAGTTTGCAATAGCTGCTTTGCCTGAGTCCCACCAACCAAATTCACCTTATTCATTTCATTCCCCGGCACCAATTCCTCAAGCAGCTGACCTTAGCTCTGCGACAAGAGGAAAGCAAAGAAGGTTATAGAAAGCAAAAGTGCCCACCAGGCTTAGTCCTTCAGGAGAATTTCCACATTTTAAAAGAGAACTCGTTTAAGCTAAAATAGTGACTACAAGTTCAAAGATCACAGGGGCTAAGTATAGAATTGAAAGAGAGAAGTAGGCCAGTAATTTTTTTTCCCTTGAAACAGGCAGTCTTTCCCCTCCCCCCCCCCCCCACTTTTGATGACGACTTCATCTTCCCATTATGTCTGCCTAAGAAAAACATTGGAGGATTGAGATGCTGGAGGCGAGCCTCAGAAGTGAGGAGACACAAGGGAGGGGTAGGGAGTGCCCATCCTCCCCAGAGATGCCAGTGGCCAGGCTGGCATCCCTCCCAGGGGACTGTCACTGTCTTTTATGGTGGACATCCGTTCTGGATGGCCAGGTATACATTCTGAGCAGCTGCTGCCCTCCTCTGTCAGTTGTTAAATATTTTACATATCATCTCTCTCAGTTGGTCACCAGAAACCAGTGTTGTCAGATCTTCTGACTGTTCAAGACAAGGCACAAATCCAGATCTTTTTATTTTTAAATGTTGGAAACACATTTTTTTTTGAAAACTTGAACAAAGCTAGCAAAACAGAACACAGTTGTCAGCCAGATTTGGCCTGTGGACCCTCTGCTCTAATAGGTGGTCTGTGTGAAATGCATGTAGGCAGGAAAGCCATCTAGTTTCTTCCACAGGAGAAATGGCCTTAGTAATTCTGTCAGCCACTTTTCAAAATGTTGCTACCCTCTAGACCAGTGCTTCTCAGCTGCAACAGTATTAACATTTGGGGCCAGATAAGTCTGTGATGGGGACTATCTTGTGCCTTGTGGGATATTGAACAGTATCCCTGGCCTCCTATTTACTAGATGCCAGTAACAACACCCAGCCCCATTTGTGACAACCCCAAATGTCTCCAGACATTGCCAGATATCCCCTGGGGGAAAAAAATCACCCCTGGTTAAGAACCACCACTCTAGAGAAAAAGAATCTTGGAAAATAGTTTATGTTAGTTATGACATCATAAATGTTATAAATGAGAACCAAGTTGGAGAATGGTGAATGTTTGCTGGTGAGCAAGCCTGAATTAACAATTCACTAACAGGATTTTACCGAGCACCTACTGTGTCCTGAGCACTGAGCCAGACATAATGGGAGAAAAAAAAGAAATATAGACTATAGTTTCAGGTTTCAAAACATGGACAATAATATGTAATTTTTTACTTGAAATACTGCCAATGACAGAAGTATAAAGAAAAGTCTGCCTCCCAAACTGTCTCTTGATGTTGTTTAATTGAGACTTAAATTATCCATGTCATTTCTCGGTGACCACAGACAAGTCGCTAGCTCTCTTTCTGGGCCTGTTTCCTCCTCTGTGAGATGAGGCCAACCACCACCTGTTTTGTTAGGCTACTGTGAAGGCGAACCAGGCTAGTGTATGCAGCGATGCTGAGTGTGGCATCGGGCCCATAGCGGGGTTAGGAGAGGTGGCTTTCTTTTTTCATTTCTCTCATTTCATCTTTTAAAGAACTGAAAATCTTCCCATGTTAGTGTCTCATTTGATTAAGGTGACAAACTGAAAGTTGTTCAGGCTCTCCAGGTGCAAGACAAATGGACCTCCCTTCTCCCACTCCCCACTATGTCCTTCCTGCTAGGATAGTTTGTTTCAAAACATCTTTCCGTAACTTTGTGTAGAGTTTATTTTTTCCAGCTCAGCACTACCCTTTTCTCATCCACCTGGCTGTCAGGGCAGCTCAAGGCTTCCAGCTCTGACTCCAGGATGGGACATGGGAGAACTCAGTCGGAGGGCTGGGGGCAGAGGGAGGGACACCGGGCCAGGCAGCGTTCTGGCCAGCCAAGGTCTGGAAAGCTAATGCTGCCCACCACCCTGGTGTTTACCCAGAGCCTTCCAGGGGTGTTTGGAGCCCTCTTAACTTAGAGACTACTGAGAACTGTTCTCAGTGTTCAAATGTGAACACCGTCAGAGTGTACTATTAGAGTTTCCCCAGTATGCTGTATTATTTCATGCCCTGTTTTCCCCTATGCTTTCCCCTCTGTCTGGAATACCCCTCCCACCCCTCAGCCCCTTTTGCATTCATGCTTTAAGATGGCTTATATATCTTTACCCTGTGAAGTCTCCCCCACTGCTCCAGCCCCTACCACCATCCCAGGTAAAACTGGAAGGCTTTCTTCTTTTGGTTTCCTGACCCTCCATTGATTGTTCCCTGAACTCTATTAATGTACTCATTGCATATTTTGCTGTCTTGAAGGCGTGTTTGTGATTTACTCACAGTGCCCAGCCCTGAGTTTGTACATAAGTATATCTTTAGCAAATTGTTTGATGAGGAAATGAATCAATAAAGGAATGAATCTAAATTTCACGGGGACTCTTGGCCAAGCTGCCAAAAAGTAGATCGGCAGCTCCAAAGAAACAGCCTCTTTGGCTTCCCCTTGCTATATACAGAGCAAAGGTTTCTTGACATAGTCACAACAATGCTGAGCTAAAAAGGCCTGATGGATGTTGAAGACAAAATCCACATCCTGAACATCGGTGACTATGAAACTCCCACAATGCATTTTGCTGAAGTTAGGGAGGGGACCCTGGGCCTCAAGGTCGTTGGTATGCCTTCCAGGACAGGTTGACTGATTTGCTCTGGACCTAGTCCTTTGCTAAGGAAGATGTTTAGGTCCCTTGGGGAATTAGGGCCCCTCTGACGAGATACGGCCGAGCTCTTAGATACTGGTGATGGGGAGTCACTGTGTCAGCCTCCCATCAGTTGAATGGTGAGATGGGACTTGTGCAAGTAGTCCATTCCCATGGACACACTGTAAGAGCTGAAGTACCACAGCTTGCTGTTAGGAGTCCTTAGCCCCTTTTGGCAATGCTGATGGGTACACAAAGAATTTCACTTTGTTTTCAAGAATCTGACATGGTCTATCTTTGTCACTCTCCAACCTGAACCCCAAATGCAAAAACACACACACACACACAAAACATCTGGCAGAGAATTACTGTGTGGGCATCAAAGAAGAAAGCAGATACTATAAACTGCATAATGTGTAGCATGTAATTTCCCTTGTGCTTTGAGTTAAGTGTGACATCTGCTTGCAGCTCCCAAACCCTCCACCCCTTCCTCTGTGCCCACCTGTCTCCCATCCCCCAGAGCTGAGGTTTCGGCTCTGTTTCTTTGATAAGTAGGGCTGTCAAAGCTTAATTTGCTTGTTCTCTCTTTCCATTTGTGGTAGATCTGAGCCCTAAGAAATAGACAAGAAAAGATCATTAGAGCTCAATGAGAGAGGTTTACTGGGAAGGGGCAATCTAATTTCTTGTCACCATTGTGAATAACACTGGTTAAAATTTGAGTGAAGACTCTGTGGTAAGTTTTTTACATGCGTTCCTTCATTTAATCTTCACATCGAACTAAGAGGTGAGTCCTGTTATAATTTTTCCCATCCTACTGAGTAAGCAAAAAAATCAAATTTTTGGAATGTTCACAAAGATTTGACAACTCAAACTAGGAAACATGGGAATAAAAAGATATTTTTAATTGGTATTAAAAAAGTCTTAGCAAAGACTTGTTCTCCCAAATAGGAGATTAACTGCTAACATTTCTTTTTTTTTTTTTTTTAAATCTTTATTTAAATTCGGTTTAGTTAACATATACCGTATTATTAGTTTCAGGGGTAGAATTTAGCAATTCATCAGTTGCATATAACACCCAGTGCTCATTACATCAAGTGCCCTCCTTCATGCCCATCACCCCATTATCCCTTCCCCCGCCCCCCACCTCCCCCTCCAGCAACCAGCAGTTTGTTTCCTAGAGTTCAGCATCTTTTATAGTTTGCCTCCTTCTCTGTTTTCCTCTTATTTTATTTTTCCTTCCCTTCCCCTATGTCCATGTGTTTTATTTCTTAAATTCCACACATGAGTGATATCATATGGTGTTTGTCTTTTTCTTGCTGACTTATTTTGCTTAGCATAATACCGTCTAGTTCCATCCGCATCATTGCAAATGGCGAGATTTCATTCTTTTGATGGCTGCATAATATTCCACTGTATATGGGTATATACCACATCTTCTTTATCCACTCATCTATCAATGGACATGTGGGCTCTTTCCACAGTTTGGCTATTGTGGACATTGCTGCTATGAACACTGGGGTTGCAGGTGCCCCTTCAGATCACTACATTCGTATCTTTGGGGTAAATACCTAGTAGTGGAATTGCTGGATCCAAGGGTAACTCTATTTTTAACTTTTTGAGGATCCTCCATACTGTTTTCCAGACTGTCGGTAGCAGTTTGCATCCCCACCAACAGTGTAAAAGGGTTCCCCTTTCTCCACATCCTCGCTAACATTTGTTGTTTCCTGACTTGTTAATTTTAGCCATTCTGACCATTGTGAGGTGGTATCTCATTGTGGTTTTGATTTATACTTCCCCGAAAATGAGTGATGTTGAACATTTTTTCATGTGTCTGTTGGCCATTTGGATGTCTTCTTTGGAGAAATGTCTGTTCGTGTCTTCTTCCCGTTTCTTGACTGGATTTTTTGTTATTTTGGGTGGTAAGTTTGTTAAATTCTTTACAGATTTTAGATACTAGCCCCTTATCAGATATGTCATTTGCAAATATCTTCTCCCATTCCGTAGGTTGCCTTTTAGTTTTGTTAACTATTTCCCTTGCTGTGCAAACCCTTTTTATCTTGATGAAGTCCCCATAGTTCATTTTTGCTTTTGTTTTAACCAACTGAAAAACAAACTGCAACTTTGTTTTTCATTGATGGTGGGGAGCAGCAGTTGACAAGCTGTGGCCCCCAGACCAAATTCAGGCTGCCACCAAAAACTATACAGTCTGCAGCCTAAGAATGACTTTTACATTTTTAAATGGCTGGCGGGGGTGGAGAATATTGCGTGGCACATGGAAATCATATGAAATTCAAATTCCAGTGTCCGTAAATTAAGCTTCCTGGAACGTGGCCACACTTGCTTGTATACATGTTGGTCTATGGCTACTTCTGTGCTAAAGTGGCAGAATTGAGTGTCAGCTACACAGAGCCAGGAAGCCTAAAATATTTACCATCTGGCTCTTTACATAAACAAACCTGCCAACCCCTTTTATAGAATAAACTTCAGCCCTACCACCATTCAAATTTGTCTGAACACCATTCAGAAGTTCAGACAAATTCTGAACTTCTGAGTCAAAGAAGAAATGCTTTGCTGTAATTTAAATAAAAGACAATTTCAGAGTTTCTGGCTAGCTCAGTCCGTGGCGTGTGTTACTCTTGATCTCATGGTTGTGAGTTCAAGCCCCGCATTGGGTGTAGAGATTACTTAAAAAGAAAAATACAATTTTATTTCTATTCTCTTATTTCTATTTCTATTCCAAGACTCTACAGAAAAAGTGGGCACAATTGTCTAGATAAGACTCATTTGGTATTAGTAGCATAAATTATATAAAATTTGAAATCTCAAGGAAACTAAACATCTGTCTGTGTTTTTGTTTACACGAGTTCACCTAACAAATGCTTTTCCTTTATCCTAACCATGGACATAAGTGCAGGCCCAGGAAGCATTTGGCTAATAGCAGGAAACCTGGATATGGGCTCTGGACTCTGCCTTGTTGCGTCATTAAGGTGAACTCACAGTGGGGTGCTGGGGCGGCTCAGTAGTGAGGTCTGCCTTCAGCTCAGGTCATGATCCCGCCGTCCTGGGATGGAGCCCTGCATCGGGCTGCCTGCTCAGTGCAGAGTCTGCTTCTCTCTCTCCCTCTGCCACTCTCCCTGCTCATTCTCTCCCCCCATCTCAAATAAATAAATTTTAAAAATCTTAAAAAAAGGTGAACTCACAGTGAATGTCAGCATTCTGCCATCTGCTTTGGAAGGCCTCACTTTTGGCATTAGCCCTATACAGTACTAGTTCTTGGGGAGCAGGAATGGCCCTTCCTATCAGGGCTGGCTTCATGAGCATGTGACTTGAGCAGTCAGCTGAGCCCATGCTTGGTTTAAGCTTTGGTGTCACCTCTTGAAATTCTTCAGTGATTTTTGAGCAAGAAACCCTACATTTTGGTCTTATAGCAGGCCCCACAAATTTTGTAGCTGGTCCTATTTCTGATATATGGTTAAATACGGACAACCGCATTTCAGGGAATAGGAAAGAAAGTTCTTGCACAATGAATTTTTTGTCCATACCCACATATCCTATGGAGGCAAATGTAGGGCAGGATCCTATAGACCAGATTTTGCTTCACGTCACCTACAAACAATGTGAATTAAAGATAGATGCTTAACTTCTCTGAGCCTCTTTGTTCTCAGCTGCAAAATGGGCTATAATATTTATTCTGTCTCAGGGGGCCGTTGTGAGGATCAAAGGAGGCAATGTAGGTGAGAGCATGCACTTAGTAAACTGTGAAGCCATTGTAGAAATACAAAGCCTTTCCTTATGTGAGGACAGATCAAGGAGATGCCACAGGAAAGGGAAGATTCCAGGAGGTCCCCTATGGAGCTCGGAGCTGGCCTTATCGCTGTTCTCCTGCAGCTCCTTAAAGCAATCTCACACTGCAACCCTTGCAATTTCAAAAGAAGGTCACGCTTATGTCACTGTCCTGCTTAAATCCTATCAGTGGATCCTCTCTGCTCTTAAAATAGGGCAGAGTCTTGTATCAGTGACTTTGGGCCCTGAAGTACAGGTCTCTTCTATGCTATAAAGGACCCCAAATAAAGAATAAACTGAATAAATGATTTGTGAGAGTGACCAAAGAAGGGCCTGGCTCACAGATGTTCTCCCTAGAACAAATGGATGGGCCCAGCACTTTGCTCACCTTGCCTTTGAGAACCAAGACTGAGCACCTTGAAGGAAGGAGCCAGATCTTATTCTTCTTCCAGGACCTAGAGCAATGCCTGGTCGGGAGAGGATTCAAGAGAAGTTAAATGCTAGACATGGAGATAAGAAGCTTGGGCTCATATCTTCCCTTGCCACCTATTAGGGCTGGGACTTTGGGCAAGTCGGTGAGCCTCTGTTTCTTCTCAGAGTTGCTGTGAGGATTAAATAAGGCATGGCAGAGGAGTGTCTGCTCCAGTACCTGGCAGGAGGTAAGAAGCCAATATGTGGTAGGTGCTATTCAGTGAATTATAGGATCTAGAGTGGAGTGTACCAGTAGCAGTTACCTTACTAAAACAGCTTGTATTTTTAGAACCCTTGTATTGTAGAGGGAATCATCATTTCATGTACAAATAATTCACAAATGGACTGAATGTAGTCAAGATTATTATTGTTAAATTTCTTTATGACTAGACCTGGAACTTCTAAAGATAATTCAATTTCAGATTCTGATTTTTGTTGCTCTACCATTTTTTTCACCTCTTACTTATGCATAGTTTTCTTTCTTTCTTTTTTAAAGATTTTGTTTATTTATTTATTTGAGAGAGAATGAGAGAGAGAGCATGAGAGGGGGGAGGGTCAGAGGGAGAAGCAGACTCCCTGCTGAGCAGGAAGCCTGATGCGGGACTCTATCCCGGGACTCCAGGATCATGACCTGAGCGGAAGGCAGTCATTTAACCAATTGAGCCACCCAGGCGCCCTTGTGGATAGTTTTCTAATGAGTGTTTACAAATAAGAACTAAATCGCCTACTTTAAAAAACCCCAAAACCTCCTTTTTCAACTTACCCTTCCATATCTCAATTCAATTCCCTTTAATGTTCCACACCCTTAGTGTCTCAGGAGGTTATAGGGCTGTTTTGTAATGCTTTGCTTGTTTTGTTTTTCCAAAAGGACAATCCTTGAATAAAATGGGGAACACTGATTAATATTTCTGAATGCAACCTCCTGGGGTCCTCTTTTAGAGAATACCCAGCGGTCTCAGAGTAAACCATTTCTTTTCAGAATCCCTCATGGTGGCCCCATCTAACCATATTAAATTAATCTATTTAAGGCAATTGATACCCTCCCCAGGAAAATGCATGAAAAATTTTGCATGCACTGTTTTTTCCAGAGTTTATGAGCCCCATGAAGTCCACCCCTGGTAGCCTTAAAGATGAGTGGTCTCAGGGCGCCTCAGTGGCTCAGTCAGTTAAGCAACAGACTCTTGGTTTCAACTTAGGTTGATCTCAGGGTCATGAGATTGAGCCCCGCATCGGGCTTCGCGCTTAGCACGGAGTCTGCTTGGGACTCCTCTCCCTTCCTCCCTCTGTTGCTCTCCTCTGCTCTCTCTCTCTCTCTCTCTAAAATAAATAAATAAATCTTTAAATGATGAAGTTCTTCATGCCTTAAAAAAAAAAGATGAGCAGTCTCAGTTTGAATCTCTACCCTAAGATATTCATTACTAGTAAAAGCTTCATGTATACCCCTCCAACCTCTCCACCTTCCAGATGTGTATGCATTTTAATAGAAAGAAACTTGGCCTAACTGAAGGGACTCTAGACTGGTGGAATTTGAATTTCAAGCTCTAGCAACAAGTATGCAGTAGAGAAATTTAGGACCAGGAGTAGGCCATTACTTATTATTTATTTATTGTGTGGTATATTTACTGTTTCAAAGTTTTCAGACACAATTATGGTTCTATACCAACACACCCCCAAATCCCCATATCAAGGATTAAATAGCTGGAATCCTGCCTGAACAAAGTTTATGAAACAGGATCATAAATGTAAAAACAGATTGCCCAAAGGTTAACACACTGCTGTTTTACAGGATGAACACTCGTATTACATCAATGAAGTGAGAGCCTACTTGACAGTCACAAATCCAGGTAAGCCGTTAGAGAAGACCACTCCACCAGCAATGACACTGTGCCTGGGGTTGGCTCATTTTTCAGCCCGCTGAATTTGCTAATCTTTGATGCCGCTTTGGAGAAACAGGCTGAGAGAGTAACCAAGAGAAGACCATGCATCTCTGTATGCTTCCGTTTGCTCAGCTGCTTGTGAAGGAGGCTGGACTACATTATGTCAGAGATCATTATCAGCAACTCGAAAGTGTTTAATGACTTTGGGACAGATTTGCTAGTGATGGTGCACTGTCTTCTGTACTCTTGGAATCATGCACTCATTCCACAAAAATGTGGTTAGCGCCAGCTAGGTGCCAAGCCCTGTAAGAGGCAGTAGAAATCCACATTAGCCAAACATACAGTCCCTGCTGTCATGGAGCTTACGTTCTGGAAGTGGGGAGGGAACCACAAACAGGCACATTAAATTATAATAGACAGTTAAGTAGTGTTAAGTTCTATGAGCAAACACAAACAGGTGGGGGGCGGGGTGGAGAGGACTGGAAAGATATTTGGGAAGCTCTCAGGGGAAGTTCTCAGGGGAGGACGGCCTCTCTGAACAGGTGAGGCTTGAGCAGAGCAATATCCCCATTTGGGGGCATCTGGGCCTGGGGAAGGTTTTTTCAGGTGGCAGGAGCAACAGATACACAAGTCCTTAGAAGCCAGAGTGCGCACGTGTTCAGGGAGCAGCAGTGTCACGTGTACCCGAGAGAGGGAGCGGAGCAGCCTATCAGGTCTGACCGATATCTGGGCCAGAGCACGTAGGGCTTCTGGGTGAGGGGAGGGGAGGACTTTGTTCTCCTCCTGCTACTTTAGCTCCTCCTGCTACTTTGCTCAAAGTAGCAGGAGGAGCTGTAGGAGTCATGATTTGAGTTTAATGTGTGAAAGGATGCCAGTGGAGGGTTTGATCTAGGGAAATGGTATATCAGATTTACACTGATGAAGATTCAGTTTGGTTGCTCTATAGAGAATGGCTCACAGCGGGGCCAGTGAAGAGAACTCCTCTAAGGTTCCCGTCTAGGAAAGTAATGTTCCCGGTCCAGTGGGGGGAATTTCTCAGACAGCTCCAGTGTTTCTCTGGAAAGCCCAGAGTTTGATAACAAACTATTGCTGGGCACCTCCTCTGTGCCAGGTACTGTACAAAGAGTTTTCATATCTGTTTTCTCCTTTTTAAAATTCTATCTTTTGACTGGCTTAAACTTATCTTATTGAGGAACCTACACTAAAGAAACTTGCCAAGAAATGAAAATGTGGAGAAATGTCTATTTAAAATATGAGATATATTTTATTGATATTGTTCAAGAGGATGTTGTCCATGATTATTGGTTAAAAGTAAGTAAGATGTTATAGTTGACAACTCATTTTCGTGTATAGTACCTCACTTAGACAAGTGTACTCATAGAGGCTGGGGGATAAATATTGTGAATGCTAGCATAAATTAGCTAATGTTATCACAAGGCATGGACTACATTTTAGCCAGGAGTAGAATAGTAATGTCTCAAGAGGCAGGGGAAGGGAAAGTGAGACCAGAGGCTAAGTTAGAGGCTGAGAAGGGGGATGAAATAATTCTAGGTCCCCCAAATCCAGGCTCAACAGTAACAGGAGGAGCTGTAGGAGTCGTGATGATGATAATTTGCGTGCCGGTGGTGGCGATGGTGGTATTAGTAACAGTTGGCTTAGTTGTAATTACAGTGGTAACAACTGTTGTAATGTTAGTGGGAGTGATCGAAGTAGACTATCCTGGGATATAACGCGTGATATAGTGGTGTCCCTGGATAATTCGGTGCATCATGTAGGGCATTTGCATGTACATATGTGAGAGTCTGCAGTAAATAGTACAGTGATGGGAAGGCTCCAGAGTGAGACTGCTTGAGTCCAAATACCACTTACTAGCTATAGGCTCTTAGGCAAATAAATATTTTCAATTCTCTGACTCTCCATTTCCTTGTCTGTAAAATGGAAACAGCAGAACGGATCTCAAAAGATTATATGAGAATTAAACAGGACAGGGGTGCTTGGGTGGCTCAGTCAGTTAAGCATCTGCCTTCAGGTCAGGTTGTGATCTTGGGGTCCTGGGATCGAGCCCCACATTGGGCTACCTGCTCAGTGGGGAGTCTGCTTCTCCCTCTGCCCCTTCCCCTTTTTGTGTGCTCTCTCTAAAAGAAAAGAAAAAAGAAAAGAAACGAAAAAAGAAAGGAAAAGAAAAAAGAAAAGAAAGAAGTAAGCAGGACAGTGCCTGTAGATTACTCGTGTGGTTTCTGGCACATAGCAAGCAGCCCCATAATGTGGAAGGCTACCTTAGACACAGGCAAACACACCCGCAGAGGCAGGAAAGGGGGCGGGGGCTTTCAAGCTCCCTCAGTAATAGCCCATGGGTACTCCTTTCAGGCACAACTTTGGTAAATTCACGAAGGTCCATAGTCTGGTCCTCAGACGTGAGAGCTGTCAGCAAGCACCCCCTCCATCTCTTCAAGGAAACATTTAAACCAGGGTCATGACACTGATGTATAAAATCAAAATGCAAATGTGTGCATTTATCATGCAACTGTTTCTTATGGTAACTGCCAAGGGGGCTAGACAGTTGGGTCCTCTGGCCAGTGAACTTTCTCCCATTCAAGAAGCCGAAGTATAATCAGAAGGGTGTAGGGTGCATGCAGGATTAGAGCAAATGGAGTTAATTATATGATTAAAATGTTTACCTCCATCTGCCTTGAAGCATACGCTTCCTTGAAAAGGGTGTACCTGTCATAAAACAGCCCCAGTCCCTGAGCAGGTTCTTTCTCTCCCCAGCAGCACTCAGGTGGACAGAGATGGGCCTCTCTCTTCTCTGTGTCCCCATGGATGGATGTAACAACCCCTCCGAATGATGGGATCAGCCTGTCCTTTTGCTCTATTAACACAGTCTGGTAACATGCAGATGCTCCACTTGGTGACTGCGATGTCTATTCTGATTCACTAAGGGTTCATGTGACTGTCACAGAGAGCAATCTTACTTCTCTCATTTCTGAGATTTTCGTGGGCACTTCTCTGTAGTCCCCAAGCACTGACAATAGTCCGCACCAACTCTGCCCCCAATGATTCAAGACAACTGAAGAAAAAGTTCCTGTGAGTTCTCATTTAAATGTTATCACATTCTAATTTATGTGAGTTTGCCCCCACATACTACATAATACCAGAAGAAAGTCCCCAAAGAGCGCCAGAGTGGGTCTTCATGAAGACAAGGCAGAACCCCTGAGAGCCACATTTAACTGCATTTAACTGCACATGGGCCACCCGGTAACAGCTGACATTCAATGGATATATGCCAACAAGTGTCTATATTTCATTCTTGTGTTTTTCAGAGAAAATTTACCAAGGAATGAAAAGTTCTGTGGTGATGTTCGAGACTGTGGTTGGGCATTCCTTCAAATGTGTGAGTGAGCAGAGTATCCAGTTGTCAACCCACCTTCAGCTGAAAACAATGAATGTCCAATATCAAGCCTTTGATTTCGAAGATGACCACTTTGGAAATGGTAAGTCAAGTCTTCATCATGTCGCAAACAAAAACTTTGGAGACCCAAGGGTAGTTTCAAGTTGTTTTGTGTGTGTGCAGCTGTCAAAAGAGATAAGAATCACATGAGCTTCCTACAACAGTATGGTTCCATGAAGCTCTTAGGGCCAAGTTTCTCTGACTAACTTTCCCTCCTGCCATTCCTTTGAATCAATACCAACCTCAAAATCGACACTAACCCATTCATGTCCACTCTCCCACAGCAGGATGCATTCTCCTTGTATGACATATTCTGACTCCTCAGGTATATTTGGAGACTCTAAAGATCCTGAATAGTAGTAATATCTAAAATTCAAGATTTCAGAATAGATTTTTTCCCACTTGCGGAGGGAAAAAGAAAGTTGCAATAATTCAAGATAGAAATATACTCTGTTGGGCCCCCTCTTCTCAACTATGAGCTTGATTCCCCTGGCTAGAGCTTTCTTGTAGTTGGTGTTAGTTTCTATGCAACTTCTGCTTTGAGTTCTAACCACCACAGAGGGAAGCAGGTCCTAGGCAGAAGGCCAGGGACAGACCTGGGTGACTTTCCGAAAAAGCCCTTTTTTTCCCTTCTGGGAAAATGGGTTACAAGATTCCTACATATGTCCAGGAATTGAATTTCAGTTTCTAAACATTCCTCTCATAATAACTAAGAACATTATGAGTACTTCTCAATTTTCATAAATAGATTTAGCTAGAAGTTTAGCTGTAAATTAAATTTCTGTAATATGAATCCAACTTCTCTTTAAGTACCATTATAAAGTTGAAGATGTGCCTACAAAATCCTGCTGATATACTTGCTGGGAGGAAGTATATCAGAGGAAGGGTTAAAGGCAATCCTCCTTGAGCAGAGGAAGGATTAAAGTGTTGCTGGCCTCGGATCCCCTGATTTCTGTAGGTTTTGTCTCGAGTCTTCAAATCTCTGCCACCGTTTTAGACCTTTACCGCAGTGCTAAGATAAAAGTATTAACATTTCTTAGTAGGTGCGGCCCGCACTTTATCATCTTGTCTCAAAACTTCCAGTTTGGGGAAACTTAAGAATTCATGATGAGGCTTTGAAAAGCCTCTGTAATTCATCATGAGATCTTAAAAAAATAAGGTACGCATTTGCTCCCCCCCCCCCCCCCCCCACCGCTCAACCTCCGTGAAACAGGAAGTGAGCGGGTGGGAGATCTTGTGGCAGAGGTGAGAAATAAAACCTTTCAGCAACAGACACCTGGCCTCTCTTAGCAGTGCCCACAGGGAGATGTAGAAAATTTATCTTTTCATTTTTCTCCCCTGCCCTTCCTCCTCCTTTCATATAATTCTCAACCTCCCACATTCTCAACCCATTTTAGGGAGCTAAAATCCCAGAGCCTGTAAAAGGTTTCTCCAGTATCTGGAGCCCCAGGCTGTCCACCAGCAACCTTGAAGAAGCAGAGTCTGGATAGAAAACTTTGGCCATGCAATTTGGGGCAGTTCTCTGTTTCCAGAGTTGGGAAAACATGGCCCCAGAACTTACCCGGGCTTACAGTTCTGATCCTGACTCTCTAGACCAAACTGACGTTTCCCAAAGTTGGATCTGCCTCCCAGCGGCAACAGAATCCCCTGGGCCCCACCTCCAATGCACTGAATCATAATTTCCTGGGTGTGGGGACAGGGTATCTGCAATTTAAGTGATCACAAGCACTGCACATTTCTGATCATCACATTGACTTTCCCTCCTGGTTTTCACCTACCTGTGTCTGAGGCAGCTGGTGGGAAGCCCAGCAGCTCCGCCTCTCTCCCCGGGTTTCCTTCTTTGCATGGCTGAGGCAGGCAGGGGCAGTATCACTTCCCAGCATTGCGGCCAGCCTGTAACACCTGTTACTCTGACTTCACTT
>CM052898.1:118291968-118429741 GCA_028534135.1 Potos flavus | reverse complement strand
AAGAACGTTAAGTGTAGCAAAAATGTTTTACATTTTTGAAAACATGGATGGGGCGCCTGGGTGGCTCAGTGGGTTAAAGCCTCTGCCTTCGGCTCAGGTCATGATCCCAGGGTCCTGGGATCGAGCCCCGCATCGGGCTCTCTGCTCAGCAGGGAGCCTGCTTCCCCCTCTCTCTGCCTGCCTCTCTGCCTGCTTGTGATCTCTCTCTCTGTCAAATAAATAAATAAAATCTTTAAAAAAAAAAGAAAGAAAACATAGGTAAACATCACATGTTTTCAAGAGATCATGTGTAATCGAACAAAAATCTCTTTTATGTAAACACATTCTACTTTGCAGAGACCACACCTGGAAGAAAATGGGTCTAACGATTATTAAATCATAATTGTTGAGAAGATAAATGTGTCTTATTTAATCCTTCAACAATTTTATATATTATTTGCTTACTATATGAATGAGGAAATTGCAAGTTTCAATAACTCATCCCAGTTCACACAGTTAGTGGTGGAATTAAAAGTCAAGCCCAGTTGTGTGTCAACTATACTTCAATTAAAAAAAAAAGTCAAGTTTGGATTTGACTCTAAAGTTCATATGCTTCCCACTCTAGCCTGCTTTCTGATCTGTCCTCACCGAACCTTACCTGCTATATTGTATTTTTTTTTTCTCTCTCTCTTAGTGGACGAGTGTTCGTCTGACTACACAATTGTGCTTCCTGTGATTGGGGCCATTGTGCTTGGTCTCTGTGCGGTGGGTTTGATTGTCTATGGAATCCGCCTAAGACGCGAATCATCTGGATACCAGAGAATCTAATTGGTGCCCAGGGGAAAAGAAAATAATGGAGTTAGAGAATTTCATCGGTTCCAGGATATTGGGGACTTTCCTTAGAATTAGTCCTTCCAACGATGTAAACCACCATCTTTCACAAAACCCAAGTCATTTCTGATCGAAGTTCAAGCGGCAAATCAATTTCTGCATAGTTTTTGTTCATTTTATGAAAGATCTAGTGAGCTGTTTCAGAGTATTTTCCAATTTCCTTCAAAATATTTTAACCATTCTAAGTCAACATTTGAGATATGTTAAATTAACATAATATATGCAAAGTGGTATGTACTTCCAAATTATAAACTGTCAATTGTAATTAATGCTACTTGTGCACATTGGGGATTTTATTTTACCCTTCATTTTTCCCATTAAAAAAAATGCCTCTTCTTTATCTATAAAATGGACTTCCAGTTCTTTTAGTATCCATGTTTTATATCATATACATATGTCTCATGACCTACTTGCCTCCTTCCCACTTTAATTTTTAAGAAATCATGAAAAAACCCACCATATCACAGGTTGTCTAGGTTTGATGTGACACCAACAAGAGGAACAAACCAATTTATAATATTGAAGACTCCTCCTGCAGAATCACTAGAGACTCAGAATTTGGTGGCCATGGACAACAGAATTCACTAATAAGCAAGAAACAATAGCCCTTAATTTTTGAATGCATCTATGCCCGGCACTAGGCTAAGTTTAGATACAACCCACTTAATTCTCACAATTTATAGGTGAGTAAACTCAAGCTTAAGGGAATTAATCCCCTCCATGTTGCCCAGCTCACAAGTGGCACACCCAGAATTTGACTGCCAGCTGGTCTGGTGGCAAGATCTCTGGACTTTTCACTACACCAGTGACACTGATTGCTGCTTGAAGCCTCACACCAGCACACGCTCCTTTTTCACAGAGAAAATAAATTTCTCCAGAGTCATTAGAGATTAGGAGAAACAACAGGAGGACTTGATAGGTAATGAAATAGCTGATCCTTTGCTAAGTTCTCTACCTCCTTGAAGGGGGACTGGGGGACTCTGAAAAACAAGGGTTTCTTATTTGTATGGGATTGCGTCGCTGTGGCTCTAAAGATAAAGGAATGGAGGAAACTTTTAAGTCATTTTTTATTTCTTTGAAAATAGAGAAATCTTCTAACCGCCATCCAACTTTTCTTTCTTGACTGTAGATCCCCCCCTTGTGGTAACTTGCTTCTTCTGCACTATTATAGCCACATTTTCTATTCTAAATCACTTTATTCGGTAGAGCAACCTGCCAAGAATTGTACTCCTGCTTGTTTTTACAACTAAAGGAAGGAGCTAAGTCTATTAACAGAAAAGACCACATACCCCTAGCGTTCTTTAGGAAAGGAATAATTCAGGTCACCCTAGAGGACATGTTGACTTTCCTGACTTGTTCTCTTTTGAGTCAATAGGGTTGGCAAGGTTCTCGGTTTAGTCTTAATAGAGTATTGAATTGTATTAGAAGTTTTTGTAGTAAAAACTTTATTTTGGAGGTGAATTGATGTCATTCCTGCCTTATAATTCGATTTTTGTGCTATAAAAATTTTTGTTTACTGTCGTAGTGGAGGTTGTTGGTTGAATCAGTACGTTAAATCATCTTTCTATAATTCATTTTGTTCTATTCTCTACTGCCACTTTACTACTAGCTAGGAAGACCCACTTGAGAGAATCTGAATTTTTGAGAAGAAAACCACATTAAAGTTATAAATTAAATCTCTCAACTCTTAGACCAGACTAACTGACAAGATTACTGGTATACTCAAGTGCTGCCACAGTTTATCCATTCATTTATTCATTTATTCAACCAGCATCAACTAAGGACTTACTTAATGCCAGACACTCTGGTAGGGGCTGAGATAAATAAGAAGTAGTCCTGTATTATCTATATTAGTCCTGTATAGCTATGTAACAAGGTAACCCAAAACTTAGCAGACTAAAAGAACACACATTTGTTATCTCACACAGTTTCCGAGGGTCAGAAATCCTGGAGCAACTTAGCTGGGTGGTTCTGGTTCAGGTTCTCTTACTAGCAGGCAGTTAAGCTGTCATCTGAAAGTTCAACTGGGGCTGAAGGATCTGCTTCCAAGTTCACATCATGTGGTATATCTACAGGAATGCTCACATGACAGCTGACTTTCCCCAGGTGAGTGATTCAAGAGAGACTGACCACCTATTCACAAAAGTTATACAGCATCACTTGCATTGAATTCATGCCAACCATCTCTGGTACGTTACGGGAGTGAAGACCAGGAGAGGTGGAAATCAGTGGGGGCCATCTTGGATGCTGGCTACTCCAGGTCCATTGTCAAGGTTGAATTACTGGTTTACTTTTTGAGGGCAATTCAGGTAAATAAATTCCGGTATAGGGGCACCTGGGTGGCTCACTGGGTTAAAGCCTCTGCCTTCGGCTCAGGTCATGATCTCAGGGTCCTGGGATCGAGTCCCGCATCGGGCTCTCTGCTCAGCGGGGAGCCTGCTTCCCCCTCTTTCTCTGCCTGCCTCTCTGCCTACTTGTGATCTCTCTCTCTCTCTCTCAAATAAATAAATAAAATCTTAAAAAAAATAAATTCTGTACGTACACTAAGAAAAGTGACTTAATAGGAAACTATACAAAGGGTAATGATGGCAGGGCCCTATCCAGCCTGCTGCCAACTCTGCCCCAAGTATAGCACCTCCCCAGGAGAGCAGCCCCTCAACCTCTGGTACTAACAGTCTATTGACCAGCTGCTGTTCAGGCAGACTTGCCTTTTCACCAAGGCTGGTTGTTGGCTTATTGCTCTACAATGTTAACTGATGGCTTTGCCTCAAGAATTTGTTAACTTTTTGTCATAATATAATCCAAAGAGATCTGGACCACACAGATATCCCACAGGACGTCACACTGAACCATTACTTTGATGACAATATGCTAATTTGACAGGACAAGCACAGAGCCATTCTCATGTTGGAGGCCTGGGGAAGACATGTGTATTCCAGGAAGTAGGAGACAAACCCAATGAAGATTTAGGTAGGGACTGACCAAATCATTGAAGTTTTTAGGGACCCAGGGGGTCAGAGGCATGCCAGATATCCCCTCCAAAATAAAATACAGATATTTTGCATCTTGCCTCCTTTCCACAAAGAAGAAACCATAGAACCAGGTAGGTCTTTTTAGGGTCTAGAGACAACAGTACATAACTAGGAAAATTCCTCTGGCCTATTTACCAGGTGACATAGAAAGCTATCAGTTTTGAGTGGGGCCAGAGTGGGAGAGGGCAGGACAACAATTCCAGGCTGTAATGCAATTAGCTCTGCTGCTTGAGCTATACAATCAGGCAAACCTCATGTTGGAGGTATCAGTGGTGGGGAAAGGTATGGTATGGAATTTTTTGGCAAATTCCAGTGGGAGAATCATAACACAGGCCCTGAGTATTCTGGAGGCCATGCCATTTGCTGCAGAAGAATAGATGCCCTTTACCATACAGCTCTTGGCATATTACTGGGTCCTGGAACACTTGACTTTGGAACACTGTTACCACATATGCAGAATTGCCCATGTTGAGCTGAATTCTGTCAAATCCACTAAGTAATGAAGTCAATCGTAAAATGGTAATAGGATAGAGGTGAGTAAATTACAGCTCATGGTTTGGCCACCTGCTTTGGTAAATAAAGTTTTGTGGAGTACAGCCAGACCCATTTATTTATGTATTATCTATGGCTGCTTTACAACAGCAGAGTTGAATAGTTATAATAGAAACCAGTCCACAAAACTTAAAATATTTACTATCTTCCCTTTTACAGAAAACTTGCCAAGCCTACAGTCTTTAAATTTATAAGAAACTGTTGCAAGGTTTTTCCAAAATGGTGTTTGTCTTTCTCTATCTGGCTGGATGATTATTTTACTTCCACTATGAATTTGCTTACGAGCCCTGCTTCAACTCTGTTTAAATAAGCATTTGTATGTAGTGTTTTTATTTTCTAGATATTCTGCAATTTCAGTTTTGACTTCCTCTATTTCCCAATAGTGCACTAAAACACCTATTTATTTTTATTTACTTTTATTATTTTTTAGAGAGAGAGAGAGAGAGCACTCCTGAAGGACAGGAGTGGGTTGGGGGGAAAGGAAGAGAGAGAATCTCAAGCAAACTTCTGGCTGAGCAAAGAGCCCCACCCTGGGCTCCATCTCTGCACCTGAGATCATGACCTGAGCCAAAATCAACGGTCGGATGCTAAACCAACTGAGCCACCTAGGCGCCCCTAAACTAAAACACTTTTTAAAAAATTCGGGTAGTTTTAACCTTTTTAACTTTATTTTAGTTATTTACTTGAGGTTTTTGTTTGTTTTCTTTCTTGAGAACACTAGAAAAATGATGTGTTTTGCTCTTCATCCCATTTGACTTTTCCCCCAGGACTCTGCCTCCACCACTTTGTCACAGCTTTAATGATAAAGGTCAAGAGGCAGGCTCTCCTTAAAGCACGAAAAGAAGGAAGGAACCCAGCGAGCCAATGGAAGAAACAGCAACCCAGGACCCAGGCGTGCGAAGGAAGGCGGGGAGGCCCCCTGCGTTGCGCAGGCGCCACACCCAGACGCCCGGAGAGGCAGGGACCACACCCCCGCGGGTTCGTGGCCGATTGGGCAATCGTCGCCCCCGACGCCCTGCTCTGCTCTTTGATTGGTTTTGATGGAAACGCCTCTTCCACGCTGGAGAGGCCCAGAGCCTGACTCAGACCTGGACGGTGGCCCGTGGAGGACAATAGGCTTGCGGAGCGGGAGAAAGGTTTTGCTGCGAGTGGGAAGCAGCCAGTGTACCAAGGAGTCGGAGGGGTACCGGGCTGTGGGGACATGGCCGCAGCCTCTGCGGTGTCGGTGCTGTTCGTAGCGGCGAAGAGGAACCGGTGGCTGCGAGTCCCGAGCCTGCTGCTGCCCCCTCGGTAACGTGAGGTGGAAGGGCGAGGGATCTGTGCCTGGGGCCCGCGGCAGGCGTGGTGGTAAAGGGACTCCTGCACGCTGCGGGCGGCGCGCAGGGAGGTGGAGGGACGGTACTAAGGGAGGACGGAGGGAAAACCCCAGCCTCTTTCGGGGTGTTCTGCTTTCAGTCTTGGCATCGGGAGGGAGACCTCTTCACACCCGGCCCTTCCTTTTCCTCCCCTTTTCCCATATCCACCCCGCAGCCGTCTGCCTCTTTTTCCATTTTTGAGGCGTGGGGGAGGGGCGGAGCTGGGTCGGCCACATCCACGCTCCGCTGTCTACCGCGGCGGGAACGACGCTGGCACAGCTGCTGCCGTTAACACGGTGCTTTCACTGCGTTCCCCGTATGGGTGTATTGCTAATCCCGGTTCGGGTGAGGCCCAAACGGGTCAACGACTTGCCCAACTTTACCCAGGTGGTAAGAAATGGAGCCAGGACGCCCTCAAGCGCCTTTTGGTTCAGCTATCCCCGGTCAGGTGTCCAGTTCAGAGACTCTTGGAGTTCTTTTTCATTGTTGGAATGGATCAAGTTAACAGAAGCAAATTTGTCTTCCAGAGGGCCGAGAGGCTGTTTTGTCAAAAGTTCTTAGAGGCACGTTAACTAACCTGACTCAGATCAGTTTCAAATTGTGAGCTGTAAGCTTCAATGACATTAACTTTGGCAGTGAAGACACCCTCAGGTTTCCAGGTAGCAGGCTTCTCTCTTGCTTTGCTTCTTCATCCTCCTCCTTCTCACCTCCTTCTCCATTCTGGAAAGACAGCGTTGCTTAGTACTGAAGGGCACTCAGACCGCAGTCAGAAGCCAGGGAATCTCAGGTTTGCTACTCACTAGCTGTGTGAGCAACCTTGGGCAAGTTACTTAATGTCTCCGTGCTTCAATTTACTTACCTAGGAGGAGTGATGATACTGTTCCTAAAGGAGATAATAGAATCTAAAAGGCAGGAAAGAGAGTGGGCTTAGGTCTGATTTCAGTCTGTGTTTTCAGTCCAGTTGGAAAATGCTTCGTCTGTTAGTTGACATCAGTAGTTTGTTTTGTTTACCTGGGTCTACTTGAATATGTGCATACTAAGAATATACAACGGAGCTAAACTTAGGCCATGCAGAGACAAACATTCTGGAGGCAAATATAAGCAAGAAGTTTGCTCCTTTGAGTTGCCTTACGATTAGCTGGGATTGTGTGAATTAAATGAATTAATACATGGAAAGGAGTCAAACAGTCTGGTACAGATGAATCCATAAATGTAGCCTTTGCAGACTCCCATTTGGGTCAAATTTTTGCTTGCTTTTATTTTCCACAAGTTACGGTAGAGGTATTTAGATTTCAGTTACTTAATTGTAGGACTAGCCCCAGAGTAAAATAAGACAGTTGGTGAAAGCAGTGTTAGTGCTTTTCTCTTTCTCCTCATTTTTCTTTTCTTAGGTTTCCAGGGCTCTTCAGGATATTACACAGAAACATTTTCTCTCTCTTCCCTCTCCCTCTCAAATCTTCCCTACCGTATATAGAACTGTTCCAAGTAGCTGTCATCCTGGAAAATGTTAGTGTTGTTAATGGCATAAGGAATTACAAATCTTATCATTATAGAGGGTGGTTACATGTCTGGTAGGTCATGATTCTCTAGTAACTCAGAGAAAAGAAATCTGGTGGTAGAATTTTAGAAATGAGAATAAACTGATTTAGAAGTTATCTTGAATTATCTCATGGAAGGAACTTAATTTTGTTTTTTAAGCCATTGTTTTAAGTTATTGCTTAGATAATGGTGAAAATGGAATAGATTAATCAAAACATCGATGGGATAGAAGATTATGTTAAGTGGTGTGTATGTATGTGATTGTCTTGACTAGAATGGCAGAAGAAAACTTTAGTTCAGCAGTGGCCTTGAAACTTAATCAGAGTCTTAAGCTGGATTTACCAAGAAGCAGTCATTTTATAGATACATCTGGGCAGGACAGGCCTTGAATCTTATTTAAAAAACAAACAAACAAACAAACAAAACCTATCTGAAGAATATGATGGGAAGATGCTATGAACTAGAAGATACCTTTTAAAGATAAGGAAAACCGATATTTCTCCTTAAAGATCAAGAGACTGAGGTCAGTGGAATTGGAAAGATGTGGGAAAGCAATAGCCTCCCGAGGAAGCCTTCTTGTGGAACTCAGGTGCCATAGCTGTGGGTCTTTCCACCAGCCCTTGATGGATGTCAGTAGCTGACTGAGTGTGCATTAGAGGCCAGTGACTGCTGGACCCACTGTAACAATCCTGTCTCCTGCACCTCCGCCCCAGTAAAATGCTAGTCCTGTACAATTACCTAGTCATAGACACAGCATTTACATGCTACACGTACATAGTTGCATAGTATCTAACGTACATTATGCTTTTTATCACCTGCTTGGTAAATGATCTAAAATGGTTAGTTGTTTATAACCATAGTTTTGCCACATCTTCCAGATCTGGATAGAAAAGATGGAGGTGGAATTCCTTCTGCAATTTGTTGTTTTCCCAGTGTATTTCTTTTAGCTGACACCTGATAGGCATTATATTTTTTTGTTCCCAAAGAGATTGTGGCCTGATTTCTGTCAGCTCTTGGTTAAAGTTTTGTAACTTACTGTATCAGTAGGTATCATGGAAATTAAAAGTTTTAGACCTTAATGATTTTCTACCTAGTCATTTAGCCTCCCTGGTTCTCCATTTCTTACTAACACAAGGACTCAGCTTCAGTTGTATTCTTTGAAAACTGAGAAGTATCTTTAAGAGCACCTGTTGGGGTCTCCTGTCTTCTGTGAGGACACTGAAGTCCGAGCTGTAAAGTGAAAATTGGATCTTGAGAGCAGTAACCATACCCTCCAAGGCTCAACCCCTCCTACAAAATCTTAGTATTCGTGGTTTTTGCATTAGGGGGCCATAATGGAAAAAGGCTGGAGAAACACTGATGTAAAGAGACTTGCCTGGTATCACCAGCAGCTAGTTGGTGAGGGCTCTCACAGCCCCATAACCAGCATTCTTTCTGCTGCCCTTGATCAGCTCCTTCTTTTTACTTCTCTGGGCTTAATTGTTCAAACCTGTCTTACTTATCAGGCGTTAAATGAGATTGGTATTTTTCAAACTGTGGTTTGACCAGTGTATTTTATTTCATAAACTGGAATAGAACAGAGAGTATCAAAACGAGGGAACATCTTTTGTCATGAAACTTCTGTTTTGTGTGCGTGCCTGCTCAAAAGAGTTTGAAAAAGCTGAACTGGATGTTCTTGAAGTACCTTGACTTTCTAATTGTTGGTGACTCTGTGGCCACATGCCAGCCTCTGGAACGAGCAGGTTAGGTGATCCATTCAAGGACACACCGTACCAGGGAGAACAGCCGGAACTGTAAGTTCCGGTTTCTAGAGGGATTGTCTTCTCACAAGAAAGTCTTACTAAATCACTTTGTAGGCTTCAGGCTTAACTAAGGTCATATCTGGACTTGGTTTCAAGTTTTAAAAAATTTCGATTCTTTTGAAACAACTGATCTTGTGTATCCTGTTGAATTATAATTGCATTTGGATTCATTTGATAGGAGATGGACTTGGAAGCAGAGAACCATGAAGTATGCAACGACCACAGGTACAGTCTCTGCTCTACTTGGCTTGGCTTCAGATTGTGAAATGTTAAATTTCTTAATTTGTGTATGTAGAATTAGTTCTCGTATACTTTTGAAGTTTGGGATTTTCATGATCATTTTCTTAGTAAGTGTTGAGTCATGGTTTCCACCTCTTTTTATGTCAAATCTCTGTTGTTGAGTCTAACATACATATGGAAATAATTGAGAATGATTAGATGTATGTTGTTATTTCTCCCTCTCTGATCATTTTTAGTGCAGCGAATTGCAAAGGCATAACTATGATGGTCTAAATCAGTGCTTTACAACAGCTCTGTTAAGTAGCAGAATGTTTTCCAAATAAAATGTTACATGGAATTCCCAACTCTGAAACATACATAAATGTAACTTGTGGTTGATTGGATGCAGCTTCCTTCCCTCAACACACACATGCATACGTCATCCCAGCAGCTTCTGTGACAACTCAGGCTCTGTAGATCCCCATAGCATGACCTCGTTTTAAGTTCTGTTACCGTATTTTTTGAGAAAAATAACTATTATAAACTGCCAGGGAACCTTTCATGTGTGATGATGGAAATGCATTTTACATATGAATACAATAACATTATGTTCATCATCATGGCACTGGTACTGGTATCCTGGCGTAGTCCTCACTTATGTCGCAAGAGAACCACGCATCCGTGTGTGTGTACGGGGGCTAGAGGCCGTGGAGCCGAGTGACTGAGAATTCAGATTCTGGAGTGGTGCTAACCTGGGTTCAAATCCTGGATCCACTATTTCTTTTAGCTGCATTATTTCAGGAAAGTAATATCTCTTCGAGTTGTAATTTCTTTATCTTTAAGGTTGATGCAATAATAATAGTATCTACTCCATAGGAGTATCGTGAGGATTTAAGTCCAGATTGAGTCTTTAGCAAAGGTCCTGAGGCATAAAAGGTACTTATGAAAGATTAATTACTATTAACTATGATGGGGGTTTGAGGCTATTATAATTTGACCTTTGGCATATCAAAGCATCTTTTCATTTTAAAGCTGAAAAAGCTGAATAATTTAAGAGTTGATGTTAATGAGGGCGTCTCAAATTTTAGTGAAGAGAAAAAAAAGGCCCAATTGATATCGGTTAAAATGGTTATTTGAGGCTCCACTGTATTGATGTTACCAAAACGAATGTTCAGCGGCTGGTTAATATCATGGAACGTTTATTTTGCTTTCTCATTCTTTGCCCTCCAGTAACAATTGTGTGTGATTTTCATGGTGTTTTAAATAGGACGAAACATTGCCAAGCTCCTCATTGCAAACAGAGGAGAAATTGCCTGCAGGGTGATACGAACAGCCAAAAAAATGGGTATACAGTCCGTGGCTGTGTATAGTGAGGCCGACAGGAATTCCATGCATGTCGACATGGTACGTGGTTAAAAACCGAAAGTCAAATTTTGTACGTGATTGGCTTTTTTTTATCGTGTTGGTATTTTACTTCTTTATGTTGACAGTTTATGTTTGCTGTGTTAACAGGGCATAAGTGGGAAAGTTCAATCATCCCTATTGGGAACATTCTCCAAACATAACACTAGTCAAGTAAACAGGGTGTTTGGTTGTGTAGTTGACGTACAGGCAAAGTCCTGTCTCATCAAGGGTTGGTAATGACAGTTCACAGAATGTGGCCACGGATCGTACTTTGAGTGGCACGTATCCGGATCCCTGACGTGCAGGAAGGATCCAGGGTCCCGTCTTGGCAGCTACCACTTTCTGGCCAAGGGATCTTCGACAAGTCACTTAATGTTTCTGAGCCCTGGCTTAACTACTGGTTATAAGATTATAACTAAAAGGATCCTACTCCCCCGAGTGTTACTTTTTGTTACTCGCAGTTATTCACCAGCCAGAACCAACCCTGGTTGAATTCAACCCTTGGTCTTCCTAATGCCTGAGGCAAGACTGAGCAGCGACAGAAATTTGTGGGAGCCGGCCGCCGCTAGGCTTTCAGCATTGCACGGCAGGCCTGTGGGCTCCCTGGCCACTTTTCTCTCTCATTCTGTGTAGTGACCAACTTAAGCCTGCCTTGCTCTGTTCCAGCCCCTGACTTTCCCTCTACCCACCTGTTCTTAACCGATGATCTTGATTCACAGAGGAAGAGGAAGTGCACTTCTTCTGTTCCCTGCGTCTGCGTCTGTCCACGTCCCGCCCAAGACTAGTTGTCTTCCTGCGTTCTGGAGTCCTCCTCTTACCTTTTCACATCTTCCAGCTTCTTCTTTTCTCGCTGTATACTCTCATTCTGGATCATTTCGTCTGCTCCTAGGGCTTTGCTAAGCCCTTCCAAATTTCTGTTTCTATTTCTAGCCCAGACTCTCTTTTGAATGTGATACAGGTCCATCCAACTCCCCACTTGACATCTCTACGTGGATGTGTCACAGGTCCCAAACTAATGTGCCTGAGATTGAACTCATGACTGTTCTGTAGTGAAGCTGCTTTTCCTGCAGACTTCCCTAAGCCAGCAGATGGCAACACCGTTGCCCACAGCAGCCATAGTGCCCGAGATCCGGGAGTCTTTGAACATTGTCTGTCTTCCCACCACTCTACATCCTTCCCGTTCCCCATCTTGGCAGTCACCTGGTGCTGTTTATTCTGTTTCCCAAACACTTCTTTCCACTTCTTTCTGCCCTCTACCCCTGGCGCCTTAAGTCAGAGCCACCAGCACCTTTGCCACAGCCTCCTAAGTGGTCTCCCTACTTGCATCTTGACCACTTCCATGGTATGTTCTACACTGCAACCAGGCCAGTACCTAAAAGCGGATTTTCTCATGGTGCTCCTCTGCTTTAAATGCTTTAAACCTTTTTTTCATCTACTGGATTAGCAATTTAAAAGACGGATCGTTGTTGGTTATAATGTGGTTAAAACTATGTTGATGGAAATGTATGTTGATGGAAATGTATGTTGATGGAAATGTATGTTGGTGATAGCATTTCAAGGGATGATTAACCAGGAGCTATGAAAACGTCGTAGCCTTCACCCAGCCCTGCAGACGTTCCTCTAGATCTCAGTCCAGAGACATGCTCACACGTACGTGCATAAGGCATGTACGGGCATGCTGCCAGCATCCAGCTTTTTGCCATTATGACCTAAGTGTCTGTTCAGAGGTGCATGATTAAATGAACTGTGGGACCTCCATCCTGTGGAACATTATGTGATTGTTATAAAAAATGAGGTAGACATACGGGCACTAGCAAGATGAGAGCTCCCAAGACATACTGTTAATGAAAAAAGCAATTAGAGAGGTTTGATGCTGTTCGTATAAAAACAAAAACTTAAACTGTATGCGTTTCTGTAAATATATACAAATAAATAGGAATATGGATGTGGAAGAATATGTCCCAAATTGATCATAGTAGTTCTGTCTGGAAGAGGTTTGAAGTGAGGGGGAGAGGCGATGCCAAAAGGCTCCTTTGCCTTTGTATCGTTGTTCATGTTCTTTAGAATAAAAACGGATTTGTGTTTTTGTGGAATTAAAAGTTTAAAACAAAAAACAATACCCAGGAAACTTCATTATGTGTTCCTTTGGGAGAAAATCCAAAGCTTAGCCTCCCAGGAGGCCCCCTGAAACCTGTGCTCCCTGGTTTGTCCAGCCCCATCTCTGGCCCCGGACCCCCTGGCTCACGGGGCTCCAGCCATACAGGCCTCTGTCAGTCCCTTAAATGGGCCAAATTTCTTCCCCGTGCAGGACGTCCATATAAAGCGTTCTTTGTGGCGGAGGCTGGCCCCCATCTCCATTCCTGTTCCCGGCTCCACATTCTCCACCCATTTGCCTGGCCAAGTCCTGGTCCTCCTGGAGGAGCCCCTGACTTTCCCTCCCAGCCTTTCCCTGGGCGCCCTCAGGCCTGATCGGTCTTCCTCTTCACCTGTATCGTGTCCTTTGTTTTTCCTTCATGGCCTTTATCACAGTTATCACTAAGCGTGTGCATGTATGTTTGATGTCTGTCTCTCCCTCCAGCCAGGGACATTTGTTTACTGTTGTGCAGGTAGCTCCCACCTCAAAGCGTGGCACATAGTAGGCGTTCAATAAGTCTTTGGATGAATGAGGGATGTTTTCTATCTGGTCTGCTTCGAGGGCTGCCGTGATTATGTGGAAGTTTAAAAGGACGGTATAAAGTAGTTCATAAATGTATAGAAAGAGTGTTATCGTCATACCTGAATAATTATATAAACTTTAGTGAACTTCGTAATTTTATTTCTTGCTGAATACAGCCATCATATTTTATCTCATCAAATTGTACACTTTTGGCATTAGATAGATTTAAGGTTATTATTGTTACTAATGATGAGACTATGATTAATGCCTGTTGCTTTCTATCCTAAGGACATTTTGCTTCACTCTAGTGTTTGGTTTCTACATAAAAATCAATCCTGGGCAGCCTCTTCATGCAAAAGATTCCAAAACTGGCTTATTTTTATAGCAGACATGAGCTGGTCCTTTTGTTTCTTAATTCTTGCATTGTTCTTGGGGAGCCAGTCTTTTTATTTATAATAATCAAACGACCCTGAAGCAGTTCTATCGTGTAGTAGTGTATGCTAGCTGTGAGATCTTTTAAGCATGTAATATTCCTTAAACAGGCAGATGAAGCATATTCCATCGGCCCCGCTCCCTCTCAGCAGAGCTACCTTTCTATGGAGAAAATCATTCAAGTGGCCAAGACCTCTGCTGCTCAGGTAAGAGTCACCTATCCAGTGAGTTCATACTATTTAGACAAGTGTTTCTTAAACACTAGTTTCATTATTATTCCCTGCTCTTTTTTTTTAATAACCTCACCCTCTCTCATCCTATCCCCTAGTGAGTAAATCTTCAGTGGTGACAGGTTAGAGTTCAAACTCGTTAGCCTAGCATTTAAGGGTGTCCAATATTTGTCAGAACTTTTTTCTCATCTCCAGTTCTTTTATTATCACTACCCTGAACTTTTCTCAGTCTCCTTTAGACACATACTTATTTCTTCTTCTGAGCATTTGCATGTATTGTTCACTTGCCTGAAGTACTCTGTTCCCTCTTCTCCATGGCCTTATTCTGAGTTCCGACCCCATGAAGCTACACTCTAATAGGTGGGGCAGACAATAAATACTTAACCAGGTAAAGAAATAATACAATTAAGAATGTTATAAGTGGCGGAGAAAAGTAAAGCAGGATAAGGGAATAAAGATGGGTTAGGAGATACTCTAAAATTGGGTGGTCATTGGAGGCCTTTCCGAAGAGGTGACAGTTGAACAGAGACATTGACTGCCGAGGAGCCGGCCATATGAAGAATTTGAAGAGCGAGATTCAGGCAAATGCAATTGCCAAGACTCTGAGATGATGAAAACAAGCTTGGTGTTCAAGGGACAGTAATATTCAGTGTGGATGGAGTAAATGCAGTGAGGGGCTGTCATTTCAGGATGCAGTCAGGAACACTGAAATTCCATTACATATTTCTTTTTTTGTTGTTTTTAGAAGAGAGTATTATTACCTTCATTTTACACGTGTAAAATCTCATGCACAGAAGGTTACGTGATAACACAAGTCATCCAGTCTCACTATTCAGAGCATGGTCCATGGCATTGTTTGGGAGCTCAGTAGAAATGCAGATTCTTAAGCCTCACCCAAACCACTGTAATTTACATTTTTATGCATAATTTGCATTTTTATTAAGATCCCCAGGTACCTTGAATGTAAAACTTATCACCGAAAGAGAGAATTAAATAAGAGTCTCCTGGCTTCCAGCCCTATGTTAGACCGTGCTGAGCAGTAGAACCTTGTTGCTCTGCATTTTGGTAAAAGGGAAGGCATTATTTAATCAGAAATTTCAATTAATTAAAAACAGTTTCTTGTAGGGGTGCCTGGGTGGCTCAGTTGTCTGCCTTTGGCTCAGGTCATGATCCCAGGGTTCTGGAATCGAGCCTCGTGTCTGGCTCCCTGCTCAGCAGGGAGCCTGCTTCGCCCTCTGCCCCTCCCCCCACTCATTTTTTTTTTCTCTCTCTCAAATATAAAATCTTTAAAAAAAAAGTTTCTTGTAAGCCAGCCAGCTTCCTTATTTTATCATTGTTTTGTGCTCTAATCAGTTATTTCCTTAGAGGTGAAAATCTCCCTTTTTAAAAAAAAATTTTTTTTAGTTTGAGAGAGAGAGAGAGAGCAAGGGAGGTGTCCAGAGGGAGAGGGAGAGAGAATCTTAAGCAGACTCCGCACCGAGTGCAAGCCTGACCAGGACTCAAACTCATGACCCTGAGATCACGACTTGAGCCAAAACCAAGAGTCAGACGCTTAACTGACTATGCCACCTAGGTGCCCCTAAAATCTCCCTTTTTAATTATGGTTTGCTGAGACCATTTTTCAGTTTAAATAACAACCCTGTAGCAAGTGAATGATATGCTATTTCTGGGGAATTTATTAACTCTGTGTCTATCTGGACTAGTATTATTTAGATGCTATACTAACAAACAATGAAGAAAGAAGAAATAATTTTCACACACTTTGCCTGGATATTCAAGATTTGAGATGGCTTGTAAACATTACCTGTAATGTTTGTAAAACAAAGAATAGCATCAGAAAAATTAGTAATAGGGGACTATTATTGGGTATAGGGGTTGGAATTAAGTCAGAAAACTTAGGCCAAAGAAACCTGCTTCAGTTCTTCCTGGAATCCTGATCGAAAAGGAAATTTGGTGGGTTACGATTGCTGAGGCTCTCTATTAAAAGGATACTTGACAATTAGGGGAGTAAACCTTCCTTTAACTTTGAAGAAGAAACTTACTGATCTTTCTGATATAGGACTTTGAATAATCACATTGTCTAGTGATTTCGAAAGAAGATTGCCCAGAATGTAGAATTTTTAATGTAGCCAATTTGGTATAGGCATTTTTACAGATGCTAGAGTAACATATACACATGAGCTAAATTTCTTGTGATTTGCCTGGTGACATGGCTAACTTGAAAGAATCTAGAAAATGTAATGGTTCTCTAGTTTTCTTGGTTGTCTTTTGTCTCAGACCTTCTCTGCATGGGAAAGATCAAGTAGTGAGTGCTGGCTGAAGATTAGAATCACCTGAGGAGACTTTTTTTAAAGAGACTGTTGCCATAGTGCCTTGGGGGAGGGCCCTATAGTTACTGGAAGAAAGCTCATAGGGGTCTTGGGGAATACTAGTTATACTTTGTTTCTTGAGCTGAGTGCTGGTTACACAGGTGTACTCAGTTAATGAAGATTGTGTTTGTAAAAGCTATATACTTATGACATGCCCTTTTCTATATGTGTGTTATTCTTTAGTAAAGGGCTTAAAAAAAACTTTTATCCCCTCAGTTGACAGGATTAGTTCCTGAGCATTAATGTTTTTGTGAAGTGCTCCAGTTTCTTTTAATGTACCACCAGGAATGAATAACTTTATTACAGGCATTTCAAAATCACTGATAAGTAACTTTAATGAATATTGCAAGTTATTTAAATGCTGGTCATCCGTGTAGTTGACCAAAAGGAAATCCATATGTTTAAGTATCAGAGATGTGGATAGGAAATTCTTGGTAATAAGAATTTAAAGAGTGTGACTTGTTCTCTCCACCAAGAAAAGGACACCTCTCCTTTCTTTTTTTTTTTTAATATTGTTATTTATTTATTTATTTGACGGAGAGAGAGAGAGAGAGAGATCACAAGTAGGCAGAAAGGCAGACAGAGAGAGAGGGGGAAGCAGGCTCCCTGCTGAGCAGAGAGCCCAATGCGGGGCTCGATCCCAGGACCCTGAGATCATGACCTGAGCTGAAGGCGGAGGCTTTAACCTACTGAGCCACCCAGGTGCCCAAGGACACCTCTTCTTTCTGCCTGAAGGCGGAGCCAACAACTTTGGATCTGTACATATGCTTAGAAAGTACAGCAGAAAGGTTACAAACTAAAAGCATGGGATAAATTATTTTGGCAGAGATTTAAGGGTAGGAGATGACAGCTTCTATCTTTACTGTTAAAGGCATATTAGTACTATGGAATGATCTAAACAGGCTTGCAGTCCTGGGACCCACCAGGGAGAATTGGCAGCTAAATACATGCCCAATGGCTAGAGAATTAGCCCCGTGGTAACAGTAGTATTACTGATTTTTCCTTTTTAATATATTCAAATGCTCGAGAATACTGTGGTTTTGTATATTAAATTGTTCTTCCTAAGATAAATTAGTTAAAACTTCTTGAGGTCATTCCTGTAATGTGTGGTTGGACTTTTTTTTTCTTTTTTGCAAGAAGATAGGTGCTTTTCTTTTTAGTTACAAAGGGAGAATATTTATCTGGTTCATCAGAGTTCCATTGAATTAACTCTCTGTTCAAAAGAAGGGAAGCTAGCGACACTTTGAAAATGCAATTAAGGAAACAGTTATATTCACAATAACATCAGTAAAAATCAAATACTTAGCACTAAAGTTAGAAAAATCAGCTTTAGGATCTATGTATGAAAACTATAACGCATTGCTGAGAGGAATTAAAGAAGTTCTAAATAAATGGATAGATATATCATTGGACGATGGCAGTTCTTTCTAAGTTGACCTGTATTTAAGGCAATCTTGATCAAAATCCCAATAGGTGTTTTTGGTAAATATTGACAAGCTGGTCCTAAAATAGCCCAAAGGTCTTGTATATAGTTAAAACAATTTTGAGGGGTGCCTGGCTGGCTCAGTCAGTAGAGCATGCAACTCTTGATCTTGGGGTTGTAAGTTCAAGCCCCATGTTGGGTGCAGAGATTACTTAAAAAGAAAATCTTTAAAAAAGCAATTTTGAAAAGACAATAAATTTATAGGGTTTAGACTCTTGGATTTCAAAACTCATTATAAACCTACAGTAACCAAGGCAGTATGGTATCAGAAGGAAAAATACCCATGTCAGTGCAACAGAATAGAAAGTCCCAAAATAAACTCACACATATATGGTAAATTAATTTTTGAATAAAAAAGGTAAAGTAATTCAGTGGAAAAGATAGTCTTTTCAACAGATTGTACTGGAGCAATTGGATATTTATATACGAAAAGACAAACCTAAAATCAATAAAAAGGAAAGATGTGCTGATACATGCTAAAAAAATGGATGAACTTTGAAATCATTGTGTTCAGTGGAAGAAGGAAGCCAGTCACTGAAGACTGTATGTATTGTATAATTCCATTTATATGGAATGTCCAAAATAGGCAAATCTATAGAAACAGTAAATCAGTGGTCGCCGAGGGCTGGGGATATGTAGGGTATGGAAAATAACCACTAATAGGCATGGGGTTTGTTTTGGGGGTAACAAAAAGTTACATTATTAGATCTTAGTATCTTAGGTTATGGTAATGTTTACCAACTCTGAATAATACTAATAGTCACTGGATTGGCTAAGTTTATGGTATATCAATTATATGTCAGTGAAGATATTTATTTTTTAATTATTTTTTTATTTTTTAATTAACACATAATGTATTATTTGCCCCAGGGTACATGTCTGTGGATCCTCAGGCTTACACATTTCACAGCACTTACCATAGCACACACTCTCTTCAATGTCCATATTTTAAAAATGCAGTATCACTATGTACACACTAGAAAGGCTAAAATCAAAAAAAATGGTAATACCATGTGTTAGCAGGGATATGGAGAAACATAGGGCCATCATGCATTGCTGATGGAAATGCAAAATAATAAACCCACTTTAGAAAACTGGCTGGTTTTAAAAAGTTAAATATATACTTACCGTATTCGACCTAACAATTGCACTCATGGGTATTTACCCAAGAGAAATGAAAAATATGTTCATAGATGTTACTTGTACGTGAGTGTTCATAACAGCATTATTCATAATAGTCCAAAACTGGAAAAAAATCCAAATAAATGGATAAATAAAATGTGGGCTATCCATTCAGTGCATCACCAAATAAAAAAAGATCTATAAAAAATGAACTACCCATGCACACAATAAGGATGAGCCATAAAATTTATGCTAAGTTAAAGAAACCAGACACATAAGATTCTGTATTATGTGGTTCCGTTTATATGAGATTTCTAAAAAAGGCAAAATTACAAGAGACCAAAAGCAGGTCAGTAGTTGCCTGGTTCTGGGAACAAGGATTAATCAATTATGCATGGGGCACAGAGGAACTTACTCAAGTGATAGGAGTATTCTACAACTGGATTATAGTAATAGTTGCACAGTTGTATAAATTTGCTAAATTAATCAAACTATAAATGAGTGAATATTATGTACTGTAAATCATAAAAAAAAAAGCTGTTAAGACATTGGGAAGACTGGGATATAGACCTGTTTCACTTTGCCTCACATAAATAATATTTGACATTTCATATAAAATTACTAAAATTGAACTTTGGTTTAAAAAACATCAAACTGTGATCAAACTGACATCAAAATGTGATTATCTGGCATTTTGTTGTTTGCTGTCACTAGGATGTGGGTATTCTATTCATAAGAGTTTCCCAGACGGCTGAAGCATACCCCTTTAATTTTGAAGTGTAACTATTCTTTGGGTTTTTTTTTTTTAATCTTATTTATTTATATATAAGAGAGAGAGAAAGCATGCGCACAAGCCAGGGGAGGGGCAGAGGGAGAGGAGAGAATCACAAGCAGACTCCACACCGAGCGTGGAGCCCAATGTGGGGCTCCATCTTACACCTCTGAGATCATGACCTGAGCTGAAATCAAGGGTTGGTCACTCAACCAGCTGAGCCACCCGGGTGCCCCTAAAACATAACTAGTCTTTGAATATGTTTGTTTTGAAATAGTGTTGGCTGAACTTTCTTCTTTTTACATTCTCTTGGTTATAATTATTATATATTCTTATTATTTTAGAAGAACAAAAATGCCATCAGGTTTGTTGAGGTTGGAGAGAAAATTGCTTTATCCCTCACTAAATCGTGTAAGACTGTTCTGCTTTTTGCTTTCCTCTGTATTCTCCTTTTTGCTGTATGTTTGCTCTTAGGAATTTTACTGTCCTTCAGGTATGGATTTTCCACTTCTGTGGGCTAGAAATCCAGACAAATAAATTTCTTAAAACTCTGAGTAAAGTTGCAAGTGACTAGGTTAACGGGATCCTCTTTCCCTAAGTATATGCAGACTCTAATATGTGACTTTTTGTTTGCTTCTTAGCTTTTTTTCTGGAAAGGTGATATTGGCAGATAGTGACCTGAAGATAAATGAGGTATTACTGTGCTAGAGTGTTCCTTTCAGTTTTGGGGTACTGTGGTTTCAGTTCTAGGCCAGCTTTATATGGAGGCAGAGTAAACAACCCTCCCCTCTGCTACTCTGGAGCCCTTTACTCATGCTAGCAAATATTCATTGACACTCTACCCTAATAGCAGTATTATTTTAGATTCTTCTGTATGATCCAACAGTTTCACATATAGATATATACCTAAAAGAATTTAAAGCAGGGACTCAAATCAGGTACTTGTACACCGATGTTCATAGCAGTGTTATTCACAAAAGCAGAAGGTAGAAACGATCCACACATCCATCAACACATGAATGGATAAGCCAAAAAAAAAAAAAAAAGATGTGGGATATACACAGTGTTCCATTATTCAGCCATGAAAAGGAATGGAATTCTGATACATGCTACAACATGGAAGAACCTTGAAAACATAATACTAAATGAGATAAACTAGACACAAAAGGACAAATATCGTACAGTTCCATTTATATTAGGTTCCTAGATGGGGTATTCACAGAGACAAAAAGTAAGATAGAGGTTATCAGGGAATGTGGAATTGATATTTAATGGGTACAGAGTCTCTGGGATGGTGACAACATTCTGGAAACGGGTGGTGGTAATGGTTGCACAGCATTGAAAAGGTACTTTAATGCCACTGAACCATACACCTAAAAGTGGTTAAAACAGTAAACTTTATGTCATGTATATATTACCACAATAAAAAGAAGTATACATTTTTCCGGTGCAGGTCAGGCTTCAGAACTTTAGTATGAATGTTTCAGATACCTCTTTGGAAATAGATTTTGATAGAGCCCATAGTGTACTTCCCACCAGCATAGGGAGAGGCTTCCCCAGAAGAAGATGCTGTCTCCTGCCTCGCACAGCGTGCCAGTGGAGTGCTAGTAAGTTTGTCCTTTCATTTTCACTTCTAGGCTATCCATCCAGGATATGGTTTTCTTTCCGAAAACACGGAATTTGCTGAACTCTGTAAACAAGAAGGAATTATTTTTATAGGTCCTCCTTCATCTGCAATTAAAGACATGGGTATAAAGAGGTATTAATTTCTATCTTTAAATTTAACCGTAGGAAGGTCAACTGAAATGGTTTGTTTAACCTCTAACAGACATGGTCATTAGAACCTTTGGTTGTCATGGACGTAAGCTGTCCATCTGCCACTCCAGTGAGTTACAGAAACTGCTCATCTAATTAGGGTTTCTAATTAATCTATGAATTCGTTTTAGGGATTAAAAGCAAGGTGGGATGAGCTATCACATGAAAAACTAGATTCTAGTTATCACAGAAAAACTAATATTTTAATATTTGTGGTCTCAGACTATAGTCTTTTCTTTACCTGTGGGATGTTTTATTTTTAAAAAGTTCCGTCGTATTTGTCGATTGGGCTGTTTTGTGTTTCTCTTGTATGAAATAACTCATAGAATTGGGGCATCTCACCTTTTTTATTCGAAAGCACATCCAAATCCATAATGGCTGCTGCAGGAGTGCCTGTTGTGGAAGGTTATCATGGCGAGGACCAGTCGGACCAGTGCCTGAGGGAGCACGCGGGGAGAATCGGTTATCCTGTCATGATTAAAGCCGTCCGCGGTGGAGGAGGAAAAGTAAGATTGTGCATGCTTGTGTTTTCACTTCAGGCTAGTCTTCTTGGTTTTATTTAGGTTGTAGTCATAACTGTCTTGCTGTCTTAGGGCATGAGGATCGTCAGATCTGAAGAAGAATTTCAAGAACAGTTAGAATCAGCACGGAGAGAAGCTAAGAAGTCTTTCAATGATGATGCAATGCTGATTGAGAAGTTTGTAGACACTCCAAGGTGAGTTCAGCTTTTTTTTCCAACTCAGCTTTTTAAAATTAAATTATAAAAGAAATGCATGCAAACTATAAAAAAATTATATAAAATATAAAGTTCTACTAGTATGTAAGTAAATTAAGTTCCCCAATCCCACCCCCTGATGTAACCACTTATTTTATATGGTGTACATTCCTCCAAGCATTTTCTACCCTAATATAAAGATTTATATATATACACATAGAATACAAAATACATACAGAAATACAGTGAGTACAATCTTACATAGTATCATATGTTAATATGACACCATAGCCATCTTTCCATGTCAATAAATATAGGTCTACCGTATTCTTTTTTATTGGGCTTAATGATTCCATGATATTGATGTACCCTTAATTTATTCAGTGCATTTCTTTTTTTTTTTTCTTTTTTAAGATTTTATTTATTTATTTGACAGAGAGAGCACAAGCAGGGGGAGTGGGAGAGGGAGAAGCAGGTTTCCCACTGAACAGGGAACCCAATGTAGGGCTTGATCTCCAGGACCCTGGGATCATGACCTGAGCCAAAGGCGGACGCTTAACCAACTGAGCCACCCAAGCGCCCCTAACCCATTTCTTGTTGATGGAACTTAGGGATTTTTTCAAAATAAAAAAATTCTTGTAAGAAATTCAGTTTTATCTTACAGAACTCTATAAGCATCAGTTGAGATGCTCAGAGAATGGGAGTAGATACCTAAATTGAGTTGGTAGTGATATGTTAACAAATAATACTAACATCTCACCCATATATCACAATTACCATTTGCCACATTCTAAGCATTTTACATATACCAAATAATTTTGCTGTCCTAATCCTAATCTAATTCCTGCAACAATCCTGTAGGTAGGCCCTATTCCCATTTTGCAGGCGAAGACCCTGAGGAGCGGAGTGGTCATTAGGACTTGCTTGAGGTCTCCCAGCTGGGAAGTGGTGAAGCTGGGATCTGAATTCAGAATTCATACTCTAAGCCACTGTACTAAACTGCTTCTCTAGGTACTGCTATAACAAATGCCATGTGAATTTCTAATATTTTTATTTTCTGGAATTTTATTTTCATGTATATTGCTTAAAATAAGATACTATAAAAGCTTCTTGTTTCATAGATTTGGTGGTAATTATATATAAATACACACACACACACATATATATATATAGGCTGTAAGTCAGGTGACTTCATAAAGAATAATTCACTTGCGAGCCATAAGCAGAGAGAGATTTACTTGAAGGTAATATACTAAAGCCTCAGGCCCTTGTGTGAGCCTCTTCTAAGATCCTATACCTAATTTTATATTCTTCTTAAAGACAACCCCCAAATTGTTTTTGTTTCAAGTGCTACAAAACTTTGAACCGTCCCTGAACACAGCATGGTAAGTTAAATTCATTTAAATATTGATAGTTAAGAAGTCTGCCACCTATTAGTGGGAAGCAAGGCAAAAATGGAGGAAGTTCTAAGATAAATTGAGGGCTCCCTTTCACAATATGTTTCAAAAAAGAATAGGTTTACTGTCCAAATTGGCAGTTAGAATTATCGTGGGGATGTCAACTAGCTATTTCAGTGACCGTAACTCAATGCCTACAACGTTTTCTAAAGATGTGAATTCTTTACATGTGAAATGTTAGCTGTATATTACTTGACATTGTAATTTTTTCACCTATAGCTGCAAAGCTCCTGGGAATCAAGGACTTGATAGTACATTTCTTTTTAATTTTCCCCTATATATCAGCTGGCACGCTACTTTTCTTCATGACAAGCATCAATAACAGTATTTTTTGAAATATAGAAGTAATATAAATACATTACAAACATGGAAAATACAGAAGATGGAAAACAAAGTCACTCATAATCTCATTCTCCTAATACAAGTAATAGTATTTCTGTATATATTTATTCTGCATTTTCTAGTAATAATATTTTAATATCATGATAATTATACTATTTTGTATGTTGCTAAGTAATTACCTATTGAGTTAATGGAGTGCCAGAAGATTGTCAGGGTGGTGCTTATAACTCAGAAAAGTACATATCAAGATGTTTCATAAATCCGCTTGGAACTCTTGAGCTTACCTGAAAGGCTGGGATAGAAAGAGTCTTCAAAGTGTACTGTTTTGTAGGATAAAAAACGAAAGCAGGATCCTTTCTCAGTTCACATTCAATATGTATTCTAGATGGGTTAAAAATGTAAACAGGAAAATAAAAACTGTAGAACTCTTGGGAAATATCAAGGCATTCTTGGTAGACTCCCGCTGTATCTGTCTATCCGGCCAGATCCCAGCAGTGGCTGAACTGGAACAGCCGGGATTTGGTGCACCTCCTGGTTCTCAGACAGTCTGCTGCAGAATCTGTAAATTAGATAAAGCAGCACAGAAACAGGATCAGTCAGAAAAAGGAAAATAACAAAAGCGATATGATCACTACAGAAATCAGAACAGAACACAGATCCTCAAAAAGCTTCCCTTGTAAGCCGCCACAGGAGTAAGTGTTTCCAGTTTTTGAGAACTCAGAAGAGAGGCGTGTTGTGGCCCTGGTATGCGTTCCTTTCAGAACCCAGAGTCCCCACTCTCCTGACTCCTTCCCTGAACAGCTAACAGATGAGGGAGTGTCAGCGGAAGTGGTAAAATTTTACAGGTGGAATTTGAAAAACAACCCATTTAGTTCCAACATGTAAAGAGCTTGGAAGTTGTCACATCCAAAAAGCAAGTGCAATTCTGAACAAAATGAAAGTCAGTGAATTTTAGACTTATCAGAGAATGGGGGCCGCAGGGCAAACCACCACCCTGAAATCTGGACAGCATGTGAATACAGTGAATCATAGCCAAGAACCACTCGCCCTGAGCAGAAGCTGCGGAAGCCATAAATTGATAGGGACACTTCTGCAGGGATTATGATAAATTCCTGGAGTCTGGGTGTGGACTAGCTTGATAGTGAGAAACTCCTCAAGGTCCAGTGTTAGGGGAACCCCAGATTTTCATGAGTTTTCCCTTCAAGAACATCACCAGGTTCTCACAGTGAAAATCCAGGAAAAATTCCCTTCCGTTTTGGGGCAGAGGGAGGAGAAAAGTAACCATCTGAGATAGGCCCAGAGTGGTCTATTCTCCTTAACAAAAGCCAGCTCTCCAAGGGAAATTTGCTGTCCTGTGGGAAGGGCAGTTAGCCAACTCTAAACCCCTCTAGCTTTCCTGTTTCATGTAATGAGAGAAAAAATGCTAAGAAACACTTCTGGGGGCACCTGTCTGGCTCAGTCAGTGGAGCATGTGACTCTTGATCGCAGAGTCATGAATTCAAGCCCCACGCTGGTTGTACAGCTTACTTTAAAAATAAATAAATATCTCCCTCTCCCGCTCCCCCTGCTTGTGTGCACGCTCTCTGTCTCTGTCTCTCTGTCAAATAAAATCTTTAAAAAATAAATAAATGCACACATACATACAAACAGATGGTAATCATGAACATAGAAACCGGAAGCACACAGGGATATGGGCCCACTAAAAGACTGAGATTTAATCATTAGATCACAGAATGTGTTCCCTCCGCTGCACCCTTCTACCACGTCACCAGGGCCCCAGTATAATAACAGGGTTTCAATGGAAAGAACTGTAAGACACAGACTCTATTTAAGAAGAGCTCTTAGTCAAAGAGAACAGAAGAGACAAAACGAAAAACAAGGACACTAGAGGAAACAAGCCTCTGATACCTACTGCTACTGCAGACATTAAACCCAGCATCCTAGCCAGATTCACATTAAACTTTACAGTAAAGGTCTGTGTTTACCTTAGTTACTGTAAAGTGATAGCTCATGTCCGGCTTTTAACAAAAAAAAAAGGACAAGGCATGCTAAAATTTAGGCAAGAAAAAGGACAGTGTGAAGAGACAAAGTAAACATCAGAACCACAGATTTTAGAATTATCAGATACAGAGTTGTGTAAAGTAACTGATTAATATGTTAAGGGCTCTAATGGAGTGAATAGACAACATGCAAGAACCTTTGGGAAACGTAAGCAGAGAAATGGACACTCTAAGAGAAAAGTCGAAAGAAAATGCTACGAATCAAAAACAATGTAACAGAAATGCAGAATGCAGTTGGTGGGCTCCTCAGTAGACTGGACACAGCTGAGGAAAGAATTTCTGACCTAGAACATATGTCAATGGAAACTTCCGGAACTGAAATGCAAAGAGAAATAAGAATGAAAACAAACGTCAATATCCAGGCTCTGTGGGACAATTTTAAAAGGCATAACATATGTGTTATTTGTTTTTTGTTTTAATTTTTTTTTAAAGATTTTATTTATTTACCTGACAAAAGGAGACATAGCAAGAGAGGGAACACAAGCAGTGGGAGAGGAAGAAGCAGGCTCCCCGTGGAGCAGGGAGTACGATGTGGGGCTCAATCCCAGGACCCTGAGATCATGACCGGAGCCGAAGGCAGACGCCCAACAACTAAGCCACCCAGACACCCAACGTATGTGTTATTTGAATACTACAAGAAGAAAGAAAGGAGCAGGAGAAATATTTGAAGTAATAATGGCCAAAAATGTTCCAAAATTAATGACAAAGACCAAATCACAGAGCCAGGAAGCTCTGAGGACACCAAGCAGGATAAATATCAAAACATTTTTTTGAATCATATTCAAACTTCCAGGAAACCAAAGACAAATAGAAAATCTTGGGGAAAACATGTGGATAAGAACGTCTTACCTATAGAGAAAATAAGAAATAGATCAGGCTTAAGAAAGAATAGGGGGGAGTGAAATATTTATAAAGCATTAAAAGAAAAAAAAAAAACTAACATAGAACTCTGTGTCCAGTGAAATTATCCTTCAAACAGGAGGGAGAAATAGATTTCAGACAAACAAAAGTTGGACGTTGTTATCACAGACTTGACTTGTAAGAAATGATAATAGAAGTTCTTCAGAGAGAAGGAAAATGATACAGGTCAGAAATTTGGATCTCCATAAAGAAAGGAGGAGCATTCGAGAAGGACTAAATGAGACTAAAATAAAATCTCTCATTTTTCTCTTCTCAGTTGATCTCACAGACAACAGTTGGTCCAGAGAAGTAGTAGCAAGAAAGTGTTTGGTGATAATAGCTTAAAGATAAATGAAAAGAGGAGGAAAACTCAAGCAGGCAGATCCAAAAGGAAGAAATCAGCTCCTATTATTTTGTCAAGAGCATGTGTTGGACAAGTTGGAAAATGTTAAAATTGAACATTCAGTAGAAATGGTATATCAAGAAACTAAATTCTTCCAAGTGGTTTAATGAAGTGGCTTCATGAGGTGAACAAAAAGGAACAGAAATGAGCTATTGTGCTAAAACAGTACATTCACAAGACCCTTCCTGGTTTTTCTTTTATCATCATTTCTTTTTGACAATTTTTATTTTAAAAAATCAACAGGAAAAACATTTGCTGGTCACTCATTTGTACATCATGGTGGTGAATATGTGAGGTAAACTACACAGTGAACATATCAAAATAAACCTACTGAGAAGAATGCTTTCATGTTCACCAAATGGTCTGTGTACCCTTATTTTCTTAAGTGTTCTGTGCATTTACTCTTAATATGATTTCTCATAATTTTACTATTTTAGATTCAACATTAAAGCACCTTTTTTATTTTTATGATATAATATTAGTAATATTTTTTAAAAATTAACGATCCATACTAATTTATTTCTTAACCTTCTTATGGATGAGCCATGGTAATTTTTAGTCTGCCTGAGTTTATAAGATCTGACCATAAGAGTTGATTTTTAAAAATTCCCTGATCATGGGGTACCTGGGTGGCTCAGTCGGTTAAGCAGCTGACTCTTGATTTCGGCTCAGGTCATGATCTTGGGATCCTGGGATTGAGCCCCGTGTCGGGCTCCGTGCTCAGTGGGGAGTATGTTTCAGGATTCTCTCTCTCCCTCTGCTTGCTCTCTCTCTCTCTAAAATAGATGAATAAATCTTTTAAAAATAAAATAAAAATCCCGTGATCATAAAAAAGTTTGGTTTTTTGAGAATACATGAAATGTGACTATAATTTGTAAGTTCTATGTGAGATTTATCAGTGTTTTCCTTGCCAGTTTGTACTTGTGACTTGCACCTACTCTGAGGTCATAAATATAGTCTCCTGTGTTTTCTTATTTCCTAGTCGCTTCACGTGTGTAATTTTTTTTCTAGAATGTTTATTCTACAAGTGGAAACTTTCTCATTGGGTTTTTAAATAGGCATGTAGAAGTCCAGGTGTTTGGTGACTACCATGGCAATGCTGTGTACTTGTTTGAAAGAGACTGTAGTGTACAGAGGAGGCATCAGAAGATCATTGAGGAAGCCCCAGGGGTAAGGACCTTGTGAAGAAATTTGCAAGCTTCTAATGTAAACCTCAATCCCTCTGATTTTCACATCAGAAATCTATGAAGGTTGTGTCTCCTCCAGAGTCCTGCTGAATAACTGCTTCCCAGGGGTAGTATGATGATGAGGCCCCATCTAAGCCTGGGGGATGAGGAGGGGGTTGAAATTCCCAGGCTACCATACTGAGGCCCATGATCCTTCTGGATGGTATCTAGGAAAATCTACTATGATCCAAGTACAGACTGTCCCTGACTTCATGATGGTTCAACTTAGAATTTTTTGGCTTCACGGTGGTGCAAAAGTGATACATACTTAGTAGAAATACTTCGAATTTTGAATTTGATCTTTTCCCGGGCTCTGTGTGTGGTATGATACTCTCCTGGGCAGCAGCAGTGAGCCAGTCAGCCACACAGTCAGGAGGGTAAACAACTGATAACGCTTAAAATCGTTCTTATCTGTACCTGTTCTTACTCTCTCTGTACTCGGTATTCAACAAATTACGTGAGATGTTCAGCCTTTTATTATGGAATAAACTTGTGTTAGATGATTCTGCCCAACTGTAGGCTAACGTAAGTGTTCTGAGCACATCTAAGCTAAGTTAGGATGTTTGGTAGGTTACATGTATTTAAATGAGTTTTCAACTTCCGATATTTTTAACTTAAAAAACGTTGGGTTTATCTGGACATAACCTGACTGTAAGTTGAGGAAGATCTGTATCTGATTTATAGGGATACATGTATAATAAATCCATATAGATTTTAAATTATAATGGGAATGTTTGAGGAATGGATTGGCCTGGTTCATTGAATATGGTTTGTTTTTTTTTAAGATTCTTTTATTTTAACTTATGTTTGAGATGTCCCTAAAATATACTAGTCATCTTCCTGCCATAGAGGTTTATTGTAGAGGAGAGAGATTTGCTCTTATTTGGCAACTTTTGCCCCCTTGGAATTAATTGTTTATATCTCTTTGGGTCTGTCTCTTGATTGGTTTCGGTTGTCCTCTGGGTCAAGGCCTACTCCTAGAATTATCCCTTTTTGGATTTACATTTCTTTTAAGTGTACTACTGTCGTAGACTTTCTTATCCAAGGTTTTATACATGGTTTTTGGTTTTTTGGGTTTTCTTTTTTTTCAGTAGATACTTGTAAAAGATCAGGGATCTGAGGTTTCTGGTTAATCAGTTTGTTGTTCTCATAGTATATTCAAATTTTAATTTCTGTTGCAGACTATATTATATCGTTCAAAGTAAATGTCAACAATTTCAGTAAAGCCTTTTTTTCAAGTAGTGATTGTTTAAATATATGTCTGTAGAGCACTGTTTTAAAATGTTAAAACCTTTGCCTACTTTTTAACCTACATTTCTTTCTATGAACCTTTCTTACTAGGTTGGAATCTTAAGGTTTACCATTATTCCAAGATAATTATTGGGCACATGGCCTAGATTGTTCTATCATCTTTAAATAATATAGCAATCATTCCGAGTTTTCATATTGATACATGTAATTGGATATATAGTCATGAAAGTTCTTATGTAGGTACAAAGGAGATAGATATATCATTATGCTGAATAATATCTGCAGTTCATAGAAATTACTAACAGAACCATTAAACTTTGATATGGGACTGTTGACTGTGGTATAGGATATATTTCTTGATGAAATGTATAGATTTAGCTATTTATCTGTATTAACTCTTTAATGTAATTTTTGATACCTAGAAATGCAATATTGGATCTTAATGGAAATTTCTAGTAGGGCAAAGAACTAATGGAAATTTATTTTAAATATTTTTTTGTAGCCTGGTATTAAACCTGAAATAAGAAAAAAGCTTGGAGAAGCTGCAGTCAGAGCTGCTAAAGCTGTAAATTATGTTGGAGCAGGTACGCTAAGATTTACTTTGAATAGATGAGAAGAAAGAATCATTTATTTATATTCAGAAGGCAAAAGAAACTTACAACTTTTAAATCATTGTCTTTCAAACAAATTATACGCACATTAAGAAATACATTTTACATTAAGACCCGGTATGTACACATAAGTATTTGTAAATACATACATGTATATGTACATGTATATTTGGGAAAAAAATTCACTAAACGGTACTTATCCTAATTATGAGTAATGCTATTGATATTTTCTATCCCATTTTAAAATAAAATCACTAAATAAAATCACTAAAATGATTTCTTTTGCCTCTTTTAATAAGAGGCAGTAAACTTTAATTTTTTAGATTCACAGCTAAATTGAGCAGTAGGTACAGAGAGTTGCCATACTCCCCATCTCCACAATTGCACAGCCTCCCCAAGTATCAGCATCCCACACCAGAGTGGTTCATTTGTCACAATCAACAAACCTACAGTGACACATCACTATCACCCAGAATCCATAATTTACATTAGGGTTCACTCTTGATATTTTGTCTTCTGTGACATTGTTGTACAGTGTACATTTGGAAAAATGTATAATGACATGTATCCAACTTTGTAGTATCATACAGAGTACTTTCAATGCCCTAAATAACCTCTCTGCTCTGCTCTTTATCCCTTCCTGTCTTTAACTCCTAACAATCTCTGATCTTTCTGTTGCCTCCATAGTTCTGCCTTTTCCAGAATATCATGTAGTTGGAATCATACAGTTTGTAGCCTTTTAAGATTGGCTTCTTTCACTTAATAATATGCATTTAAGTTTCCTCCATGTCTTTTCATGGGTTGATCCATGTTTAGTGTTGAATAATATTTCGTTGTCTGGATTTACCACAATTTATCCTGTCACCTACTGAAGGATATCTTGGGTGCTTTCTAAGTTTGGCAATTGTAAATAAAACTTTTATAAAAACCTATGTGCAGAGTTCTCTGTGGGCATAGTTTCAATTTATTTAGGTAAACACCAGGAAGTTTAATCGCTAGGTCATATGGTAAGAATATGTTTAGTTTTGTAAGAAACTGCCAAACTTTCTTCCAGAGTGGCTGTACCATTTTGCATCCTCACCAGCAACATATGAGAATTCCTATTGCTCCACATCTTCACTAGCATTTGGTATTATCAGTGTTCTATTCTAATAAGTGTGTAGTTGTATCCCATTTTAATTTGCATTTCCCTAATAACATGATTGGAGCATCTTCTCATATGCCCGTTTGCCATCTGTGTTACTTCTTTAGTGAGGTCTGTTCAGGTTTTTCCCATTTTTAAAATTGGTTTGTTTGTTTTCTTATTATTGAGTTTTACGACTCCTTAGTACATTTTGGATAGTAGTCCTTCATTGGAGGTGTCTTTTGCAAATATTTTCTCCCAGTCTGTGGTTTGTCTTCTCATTCTCTTGACATTATCTTTTGCAGAGCATAAGTTTATAATTTTAATGAAGCCTGGTTTATCAATTATTTCTTTAATGAATCATACCTTTGCTGTTGTACCTAAAAAGGCATCACCATACCCAAGGTCATCTAGGTTTTCTCCTACTATCTTCTAGAAATTTTTTAGTTTTGTGTTCCAAATTTAGCTCCATGATCCATTTTAAGTTAATTTTTCTGAGAGTATAAGATCTGTGTCTAGATTCATTTTTTTTGTCTGTAAGACATATGCCATCCACCATTGCAACACCATTTTTTGAAAAGACTGTCTTTGCTCCATTGTTTTGCCTTTGTTCCTTTGTCAAAGATCAATTGACTGTATTTATATAGGTTGATTTCTGGGCTGCCTGTTCTGTTCCACTGATCTATTTGTTCTCCCCCCCCCCCCCCCAGTACTTCATTATTTTGAATACTGTAGCTTTATAGTAAATCTTGAACTCAGTGTCAGTCCTCCAACTTTGTTATTCGCCTTCAATATTGAATTGGCTATTTTGGGTCTTTTGCCTCTCCCTATAAAACACTAGAATCAGTTTTTGATATCCACAAAATAACTTGCTGGAATTTTAATTGGGACTGTGTTGTCTCTATACAACAAGTTGGGAGAACTGACGTCTAAACAATGTTAAGTCTTCCTTTCCGTGAACGTGGAATATCTCCCCATTTTGTTCTTCCTTGACTTCTTTCATCAGAGTTTTGTAATTTTCTCCTATAGATCTTACACATACTTTGTTAGATTTATACCTATTTCATTTTGGGGGTGCTTGTGTAGATGGTATTGTGTTTTTAATTTCAAATTCTACTTGTTCATCATTGGTATATAGGAAAACAATTCACTTTTGATTATTAACCTTGCATCCTGCAAGCTTGTTATGATCACTTTTTAGTTCCAGGAGTTTTTCACTTTTTTGGATTTTTCTACATAGACAAGTCATCTGTGATGAGACAATGTCATTTCTTTCTTCTCAATCTGTATACCTTTTATTTCCTTTTCTTATTGCATTACTAGGACTTTCAGTATGATGTTGATAAGGATTGGTGAGAATGGACATCCTTCCCTTATTTCTTTTCTTGGTGGGAAATCTAGTTTCTCACCATTAAATATAATGTTAGCTGTGGGTTCTTATAAATCTTCTTTATCAAATTAGAAAGTTCCTCTCTATTAGTAGTTTATTGAGACTTTTTATTATAATTAGGTATTGGATTTCATCCAATGCTTTTTCTGCATTTATGGATACAGTCATATGATTCTTCTTTAGTTTGTTGATGTGATGGATTACATTAATTGATTTGCATACCTGGGATAAATCCCATTTGGTCATGGTATATACTTATTTTTATACATTACTGGATGTGATTTGCTAATATTTTGTTGAATACTATTGTATCCATGTTCATAAGAGATACTGATTTGTAGTTTTTCTCTCATTTTAGTATTAAGGTAATGCTGGTCTCATAAAATGAGTTAGGAAGTATTCTGTCTTCTATGTTCTGGAAGACATTATAGAAAATTGGTATAAATTCTATCTTCAGTGTTTGGTAGAACTCACCAGTGAACCAATCTGGGTCTATTTTGGAGATTTGGAAGATTATTAATGATTATTTCAACTTCCTTAGTAGATATAGGCCTATTCAGATTGTTTCAGAGTGATTTTTTTCTTGTGTGACTTTTGGCAGATTGTGTCTTTTAAGGAATTGGTCGGTTTTGTCTAGGTTATCAAATTTATGGGCATAGAGTTGTTCATAATATACTTTTAATATCCTATTAACAACCATAAGACCTATAGTAATTTCCCTTCTTTCATTTGTGATATTAATAATTTGTCTCTTCTCTCTTTTTTTTTCTTAAACAACTTGGCTAGAAACTTATGTATGTCATTGATCTTTTCAAAGAACTGACTTCTAGTTTTATTGGTCTTCTCTATAGATTCTCTGTTTTCAATTTTGTAGATTTCTACTCTATTATTTCTTTTCTTTTGCTTACTTTAGAATTAATTTGCTGTTCTTTTTCTAGTTTCCTAAAATAGAGGCTTAATTTTAGATCTTTCTTCTCTTCAAATATATGGATTCAGTGCTATAAATTTCCCTTGAAGCACTGCTTTCGGTGCATCTCACAAATTTTGAAAAGTTGTGTTTCTATTTTCATTTAGTTTAAAATATGTTTAAAATTTACTTGGGATTTCTCCTTTGATCCATGTGTTACTTGGTACGGTGTTGTTTAATCTACAAGTATTTGGGGACTTTTTTCCCCAGCGGTCTTTCTGTTACTGATTTCTAATTCAATTGATTTTTAATTTAATTGTGGTCTTGAGAGCAAACATTGTATATCTTTTCTTTTAAGTTTGTTAAGGTTTTTTATGTGACCCTGAATGTGGTCTGTCTTGTTGAATGTTCTGTGTAAATTTGAGAATATGCAATCTGCTATTGTTGGATAAAATAGTCTATAGACATCAATTATGTCCAATTTATTGATGGTGCTATTGAATGCAACTATGTCCTTACTTTTCTGCCTGCTAGATTTGTCCGTTTCTGATGGAGAGGTGTTAAAATCTCTGGCTGTATTAGTGGATTCATTTATTCGCAGTTCTCAGTTTTTACCTTGCAGTTCTCAGTTTTTATCCCATGTATTTTGACATTCTCTTCTTAGGTGCATACACGTTAGGGTTGTTGGGTCTTTTTGGCATATTGACCTATGTGTCACTTTCCTTCTCTCTAAAGAACTTCTTTAACATTTCTTGCAAGATAGATCCACTGCCAATAAATTTTCACAATTTTTATTTGAAACAGTCCCTATTTCTCCTTCATTCGGAAGGGTAACTCCACAAGATAATAGAATACCAAGTTGATGATTTTTTTTCACTCAAGACTTAAACACTACTCTTCTTGTTTGCATGGTTTCTTTTTTTTTTTTTTAATTTTTTATTAACATATGTATTATTTGCTTCAGGGGTACAGGTCTGTGAATCATCAGTCTTACACAATTCAGAGCACTCACCATAGCACATACCCTCCCCAATATCCATAACCCAGTCACCCTATCCCTCCCCCCTCCCTCCTCAGCAACTCTCAGTTTGTTTCGTGAGATTAAGAGTCTCTTATGGTTTGTCTCCCTCCCAATCCCATCTTGTTTCATTTTTTTCCCTTCCTACACCCCATGACCCCCTGCCCTGCCTCTCAAATTCCTCATATCAGAGAGATCATAGGATAATTGTCTTTCTCTGATTGACTTATTTCGCTTAGCATGATACCCTCTAATTCCTTCCACATCGTTGCAAATGGCAAGATTTTGTTTCTTGTGATGGCTGCATAGTATTCCATTGTGTATATATATCCCACATCTCCTTTATCCATTCATCTGGTGATGGACATCTAGGTTCTTTCCATAGTTTGGCTATTGTGGACATTGCTGCTATAAACATTCGGGTGCACGTGCCCCTTCGGATCACTACATTTGTATCTTTAGGGTAAATACCCAGTAGTATTTGCATGGTTTCTGAAGAGAAGTCATATGTAATTCTTATCTTTTCTCCTTTACAGGTAAAGTGTTTCACCTCTGCCCCAGATTCTTTCAGGATTCATTCATTCATTCATTCATTTTCATTTTCTGTACTTTGAAAATGATTTGCCTAGGTATAGGGTTTTTTTTGGCATGTATCCTGCTTGGTGTTCTCTGACCTTCCAGAGGTGTGTGGTTCAATGTCTCGACATTAATTTGAGAAAATTCTTAGTCATCGTTGCTGCAGATATTGTTTCTGGTCCTTTCTCTGTTATTCTTTTGGTATTCCCATTATGTATATGTTACACCTTGTCTAGTTGTCCACAGTTCTTGGATATTTTGTTTTGTTTTGTTCAGTATTTTTGTCTTTGCTTTTAGTTTTGGAAGTTTCTGTCGTCATATCCTCAAGCTCAGAGATTCTTTCCTTAGCTGTGTCCAGTCTACCGATGAGCCCACCAAAGGCATTCTTCAATTCTATTACAGTGTTTTCATTGCTAGCATTTCTTTTTGATTCCTTGAATTTTCATGTTTCTGCTTATGTTATCCATGTGGGTTCTTGCATGTGTCCACTTTTCCCATTAAAGCTATTAGTGTACTAATCGGAATGTTTTTAAGTTCTTGGTCTGGGGATGCCTGGGTAATTCAGTCAGATAAGCATCTGCCTTCGGCTCAGGGTCCTGGGATCGAGTCCCGCATCAGGCTTCTTGCTCAACGGGAAGACTATCTCTCCCTCTACCTGCTGCTCTCCCTGCTGTGCTCTCTCCCTCTCTCTGACAAAATAAATTTTTAAAAATCTTTAAAAAAAAAAGTTACTGGTCTGATTATTCCAATATTTCTGTCATTTCTGAGTCGGGTTTTGATGCTTTTTCAGTCTCTTTAAACTGTATTTTTTGCCTCTTACTGTGCTTTGTGATTGATAGCCAAACCTGAGGTACCAGGTAAAAAGAACTGCGGTGAATAGGTCTTTAGTATGTGATGGTTAGGTGTGGGGAAGGTGAGGTGTTCTGTAGCCCTAGGATTACTTCTTAAGTGTTTTGGTGAGCTTGTGCCCTGAATTTCACCAGTGTGTCTCAGTTTGGTGTTTTTTTTTGTTTTGTTTTTCTTATTTGTTTTGATTTATTCACTTATGGGGGCAGGATGGCTGGAGTTGTGTATTTCCCTTCCTCCACTTCTGTTACTTAGGCTCTGATGAAACCCGCATAGTTTAGGCTCTAGTAAAATAGTTCTCTTATGGACAAATCTTGGTCAGAACACAACTTTGGTGTACTACAGATGATTCCTTTTCCCTTTCTGCTGCTAGAGGCTCAAGGGGATTTTTCTCCAGTATTCACTGTGAGGACCTGATAGTGCTTCTGGAGGTAAAATACAAAAGTACGGGGGCTGTCCTTGGAGGTTGTAACTCTCAGAGTTGTCCACACTGAGCGTCCAGCAACCTGTCAGTTACAGCGCAGTTTTTCCTTCTCTGGTACTTGTTCCCTTAGAAGTTTTGTTCATGAGTTTCTGTTCCAGTAAGTTGTGAATCTCTGCATTTGCCTGTCTCTACGATTTTGGGGGCAGCAGTTTGCCCTGTGACCTCATATCTCTGACGGATCTGAGAAAAATTGTTGATTTTTCAGTTTATTTGGCTTTTTACTCCTGTCAGGTTAGAATAGTGACTTCTTAGCTTCTTAGAGACCAGAAAGTGGAAGTCTTCACTAAACTTTTACAAGGCGCTAAAGGGTTATGACCCATAGTTTGAGAAACTGTCTTAAATTGTATGGAACTAATTTCAGCTAAGTGAAAAAAAAACTCAAACACAGAACACTACGTAGTATATGATTTCATTTATATGACATTCTAGAAAAAACTGTGGTTGCCTGGAGCCAATGACCCGGGGAGAGATTGACTACAAAGGGGAACAAGGGAACATTTTGGATGATGGAAATGTTTTGCATTTTCATGGTAGTGGTGGTGGTGGTTCTATGACTGTATTCAATTGCAGTTGAAACTCAACACACTTCCCGGGGTGCCTGGGTGGCTCAATGGGTTAAGCCTCTGCCTTCGGCTCAGGTCATGTTCTCAGGGTCCTGGGATCGAGCCCCGCATCGAGCCCCGCATCGAGCTCTCTGCTCAGCAGGGAGCCTGCTTCCCCCTCTCTCTCTGCCTGCCTCTCTGCCTACTTGTGATCTCTCTCTCTCTCTCTCTGTGTCAAATAAGTAAATAAAATCTTAAAAAAAAAAAGAAACTCAACACACTTCCCTACACCTAAAATGGATAAATTTTATTATATGAAATTATACCTTAATAAAGTTGGAGAAGATGTAGCTTGAGCTGCTGAGCAATCTTCCAGTGGATCACCAGCAAAATGACTTTTAAAGGAAACCTTCAAAGCCCACAATCAGGAGGAAAAAATGTTACTATATTTTTTCTACTGGGTTAGAGTGAGAAGGGATGTCACAGTGTGAGGTTCCAGGGATCCCAGCGCACCGAAACCGTAATAAAAAGTCCAACCATGTTCTCGCTGCTACAGCGGTTGAGACTATTCATAACTTGGGCTTACCCTTTGCTGAAAACCCCAAACATACTTTTCTGTTGCTAGATTTCATGTGGCTCCCTATTTTTTAATTCAGAATCATTTGCTGCTGCAAAATGTGAGATATTTTCTTCACGAAATGCAAAATGTTTACCATTGAATGAAGGCAGCAATAAAAGTTGATGGGATTTGTTTCTCTCTCTGGTTTTGGGAGACAAACCATAAGAGACTCTTAACTATAAGAAACTGAGGGTTGCTGGAGGGGAGATAGGTGAGGGGGAAGGGGTAACTGGGTGATGAGCATTAAGGAGGGCACGTGATGTAATGAGCCCTGGGTGTTTTATGCAACTGATAAGTCACTGAACTCTACCTCCAAAACTAATAATATACTATATATGTATATATATATATATATATATATATATACACACACACACATACTATATAATAATATACTGTATATAACATACAATTAATTAATTGAATTTAAATAAAATAAAAATTTTAAAAAATTAATAAAAAGTTGATGTGATACATCATAGAAAATTTTGATTTCTGCTGATTACATGCTATTGAAATGTGACTGTTGTATTTTATCTTTTAGGAACTGTGGAGTTTATTATGGACTCAAAGCACAATTTCTACTTCATGGAAATGAATACAAGGCTGCAAGTGGAACATCCTGTTACTGAGATGATCACAGGAACTGATTTGGTGGAGTGGCAGCTTAGGGTGGGAATATTTTTTCTGTTAAAGATCAGTCTTGAGAATATGTTACCTGCTAGCCTCCTAAAAGAAGGTATCACTTTGGACAAGGGTTCAATTCTTGGAGGTTGTCATGAAGACAGGAAACTGGGACGTTAAAGATGATATTTCATTTGTTGCTGTGACATTATTGTTACTTTATGGACTCAGATTTCTAACCTGTCACTTACCATCATTTCTGTTCGGCATGGGGCAGCCTAAGGCAAGGGGCAGGTGAGCTGCTGCCCCTGAGGCTTTCTTGTGAGCACTTTATCTCAACACCAAAGCCTTGTGCTCTGCCTGAGGCCACATTATTCTGGGCTGGGCCATCGTTTGATTTTAGAGGCAGGACAGATGCTAGCCCCAGCGAAATGAGCTAAGGAAGAGCTGGGAACGAAGAGCCAAGGTAATGATCTAGACCAACAGAGTGAGCCACATGCAAATGCTGACTTGCACACTGTTGTTGGTAGGATAAGTATAGCCCATTCAGAATAAGTGTTTAGAAATTTTTATAGTATTTTTGACATTGCTATGATACATCGATGTATGTTACAAAAGTATAAGTCTATAATTGTTCCTTTGTTATAGTTTCCTAGAACACTGGCCTGAACTAGAGTTCCACAAAGCATGTTCCTTCAAATAAGAATAATAACTTAGTCTGTTTTACTCTCATTATTGAAAACATTTGATTTTACAGCCTTTTTTAATATGAAAAAAATATTTAAGTACTATAAATACTTTTGATCTCTGTAGGATTCTTGGTTTTTTATATATTCTGAATCTAAATTTTTTTTTGCATGTTGTGATGCAAAAGTCTTGATTATTTTGATAATTTTGTCTTTTCAGAATGTCTATGGACAATAATATGATGTTCCTTTTGCTGGTTCCTTGGGGATGATTGGTTGTTTTAATTGAGCCATAAGATTCTTTGGGGCCTCTATATCCTTGGGAGCTAATGAAAACCAGGCACATAAAAAAAAAAAAAAAAAAAAAAAAACCAGGCACATCAGGCTAGTGTTAGTAAGTGATGGAAAAATTATAGCAGATTTAGAAAGTTTTGGAAAGAATGCTTCTGTTTCCAGAATTCAAGGAAAGGGCGGATGTTTTTTTTTTCTGAAGCAGTAATTGAGAGAATCCAGATTTTTTTTTTTAGATTATTTATTTATTTTTAGAGGTGGTGGGAGGGGCAGAGGGAAAGGGTGAAAGAGTTTCAGGCAGACTGCACTGAGTGCAGAGCCCAAAGCAGAGCTCAGTCTCACGACCCTGAGATTTTGACTTGAGCTGAAACCAAGAGTCGGACATGTGACTGCCACCCCAGTGCCCCAGGAGTCTAGAATTTTGAAATCATGATGGATAAAAGGTTTCTAGGGAAGGAAAGAGAAAGCTTTTGGACATAAGGGGAGCCAGTAGACTTTTTATTTCTGCCTCTCAAGAAATTGCAAGAGCTTTGAAGGCCCTTTAAAAAGAGAAAGCCTACTTATCCGGGAGGGATTCTGGAACTGATGGATACCACTGGACCTCATTTACAATGTTCAAGGCACTTTGGAGTCCAGCTTCCAGGCAGAGGGAAAACAAGGGGCCTTGCCATTTGGTGAGTTAAGAGTTCAAGCTCCAGGACCAGCCCCTGGAGACAAGGGCTCCCTAAAATTAGGCCGAAGTGATGTCAGCATCTGGGCCGCAGATGCTGGTAGGTAGCCTTGTCCGGGGGAAGCTGCGGAAAATAGCCAAGGTCCAGGAGTTCCAAAGAGTCAGTGTCTAAGCCTGAGCAAACTCACATGACACAGATTTCCAAGGATCCAGAGCCATGGTTGGGACCTATCTCTTCTGGGCCCAGATAGAAGCCAACCCGAGAGGAAAATAGGCAAAGATAAGCCAAGTTGAAATGGGGCTATATAGTCAGAAATAATATCACGTCGTGAAGTACAGACACATGGTCATTCTTTTCCTTGTTTATATCAAGACAAATAGAATTCTTTATTAAAACATCAAAAAGTACTTCATTATAAAGGATAAGAATGAAATGACAATAGCTAACACTTGTGTAGTGCTTACTGTATGCACTTTTCTCTGAAGCATCAAGAGATTAAGAAACATGCGCAGAACAGAGTAAGTATAGAAACAGAATGGAACCCAGGCAATAGGGCTGCAGAGTCTGTGGTTCGAAACACCGTGTCATAAAGGAGTTCAGTGTAGTCCATTTTCCTCTCGTTCTTAACTCCTGTGGTTCCTGATTTTTCTTACCTACAGATTTAAAGAGATAAAACCTTTGCCTCTGTTTCATGCTTACCTCCTTACTTCCATGTGATGCTAAATTACTTCGTTTCTTCCCCTGTATCTTTGGCTTTCTTAGTTTATTCTTTTCTCATCTTGGAGGACAACTTAGGGAGAGAGGAGAGAGAGAGAGAGACAGCATGTCCTCCGGTAGCCTTTTCCAAATTATACTAGTTGAAGAGAGAGAGTTGTTGTATTGGTACATAACAGTCAGTGTAATTGTAGTAGTGATAAACAACGATGGTCATCCTGTTTATAATCTGGTATCATGCAATATGCGTTAACATAACAAAATTGAAAAACCTTCATGTTCTCCTTTCTGTTTCACTTTATCACTCACTCGGTGATGAAGATGACAAAGAGGGGGGCGCCTGGCTGGCTCAGTGGGTAGAGCGTGTGACTCTTGATCTCAGGGTGGTGAGTTTAAGTTCCACATTGAGTGTAGAGATTACTTAAATAAACCTAAAAAAAAGGTTAACGAAGATGACAAATGCCACACTTTCTCCATAGCTGTGAGTGTGGTCCTAAACACCAACTAATAATTAACTATAAAAAAAAGATTGGTTTGGTACCTGAGCACTGATGTTTTAAATGAAAACAGATTATCTTGCCAGTAGGAAATTTTAATTGTGATTACATTGAAAAAACAGTGATCTTTATATTTATAATTTAGTCATCAGTCCACCTGCTTTTTCTACTTTAAAACTCTAGAAATCCATTGTAATTAATACATTATTTCCAAGCTGCATCTGTTTTTTAACCTATTTTTGTTTTTGCTCCAAACTCAGGGAGGTGGATAAAATAATAGTTTTTATTTGGCTTCATTGTAAAGCCCAACTGTACATTTTCCATGGAAAAAGGCAAGACTATCAACTTCCCCAGTCTCATAGGTGCTATAAGGGGGATTTTCACAGAAGCACATCTTCTTTTACCAGATTGCAGCAGGAGAGAAGATTCCTTTGAGCCAGGAAGAAATAACTCTTCAGGGCCATTCCTTTGAAGCGAGAATATATGCAGAAGATCCTGACAATAACTTCATGCCAGGGGCTGGGCCGTTAGTGCATCTCTCCACCCCTCAGGCAGACATTTGCACTAGGATCGAAACTGGAGTGAGACAAGGTAAACTAAAATAAAATGAAAAGTCTCTATCTTTTTGAATTTTGGGTGCGTAATTATTTCCGGACGGCATCTTTTCCCTGTGTCTTATGGAAATGTTTAGTATGTTTTAGAAAAAAGGACTTAATTGATTTCTCATTATTTATTTTTCTTTCTTGAATAGTTATTTAAAAAGATAGCTAGTATTTTTAAACAATACACCCTTTGTTGAAATGTAGCAGTACTTGTTCAAACCTAAATAACACACATTTTGTGTGTACTGTTTTATATTTCTACTCTGCCTAGTTCTAAAAGTGATTTAAGGCACTGATCGCCACTATGCCCACCGCCCTCCGCCTTCAAGGGACTTGAAGTCAAGCTGGAGAATTAATATATAGAATTAATATATAAACTCAGTGCAAGCTAAATAATCAAAGAAATAAAGAGAAATAAAACAATAACAGTGCAAGAGCTCTCACAGTCAGCGTATGATTAACAACAATGGTCATAACAATTGTTTAGCATTTACTGTGTGCTGTATACACCGTTCCAGGTGACTTTTTTACATGGGCTGCTTTAACCGTGAGAACTACCCTGTGGGTACGTGTTGTTATCACCCCCATTTTCCAGAGGAGGAAACCGGGGCACAGAGAAGTTGGGTGACTTGCCCAAGGTCCCCGTTGGGGCCAAGATTCAGACCCAGTCTCTCTGGCTCCAGAGTCTGTGCCCTGAGCTCCTATCAGCTTGACTCTAGTTGCCAGCGAAGTTATCGGATGGCAAGTGATGAAGAACAGTTCTCAGGACTGGAGGTTATATTAGGCCAGGAAAGCCGGGAAACATTTCGAAGAGGAAGCACGGAGTGGATTTGAGTCGGCAGATTGAGCAGCACACAGAACAGTGAAGAAAGGAAAGCTTAACTCCAGGCGTGGTGGGGGAACTGTAAGAAAACATGTGGCTGGAGAAAAGGGTGCAGGATGGTGACTGGTTGAGGTGCAGCTAGAGGTATAGGTGAAGAGCAGATCACACAGTGTCCTGAAAGCCAAAATGAGGAGTCGGGATGTCTTGAAAACAAATTGGAAGAATTTTGAGAGCTCTGGCTAAACCACGGCAAGCGTTAGTAGTCAGTACATGTTTTTGAACTTAACAGCAGAACCCTTTAGAGACAAAAGAGAACACTTGCAATGGAAAAGAAAGAATCTGCAGGGCAAGCAAAACTTGCAGCGTAATTTAATAAAGGTGCTCAAAGGATAACAGAGATGTAATTCTGAGAAGGACTCCCAGATTCACCTCTCTGCACGGGGAGGGTCATCTCCTCCAAGAAGCTTCTCCAACCCTCCTCTTCTGTGTTTCCCTGAGCCCCTTGTGTATTCCTCAGGCACTTTCCTTATGTTTTTTTTTAACAGTAAGCTGTTACTCCCTGTCTAGTTTTCCCATTATATTGTTAAGTTTCTTCCATGTTATATTTGTAGCACCTTGCTCAGGCCTGGGCCTAGAAGTGTTCAGTGTGTGCTGGTGAGTGGTGGGGTGGATAGGTGGGTGGATGATGGATGAGGGAGTTGTAATCTAACCCCTTGATTTTATAGATGGAGAGCTTGGGGTTCACAGGGGTCAAGTGACCTGCCAAAAAATCACACAAAGGTCCTAGAACAGTATTCTTTATAACATACTACATCCTTTTGACTTGAACCATTTTTAGCCTTGAACCATAAGATGTGCATGGTTCAGATTTTTTTTTTTTTTTTTTATTAAACTATTCCAGCCAGCAGCTTGGGTGGCACAGGCTGGCTTACGACTGCGTCTTCATGTGCATGGCCCTGAACTTATGAGGCTGCGTGGTTCGGATTCTCGTTCTCTAGGATTCTGTCGTAGCAGTGATAGCTGCTATTTGTTTATTGGTTATGCCAGGTATGGCATTTGGCCTTTTATTGTCAATCTTCCAAAAACCCTACAGGATAGTAGGATTATTATCCATATTTTTCTGATGAGGAAGCTGAAGGGTGGCGGGAAGGGAATGCTAAGGGCAGAAGTGATTGTGACAGGAGAGGGTAGAGGCAGTTTGAACTGACTTCCAAAACGAGAAGGGAAAAGAAGGTTCAGAAAAAGATAGTATGGGGAAAGCCGACCTGTGTGTTATTGGATCACTCTTTTCGGGCCTGGTGCCCTTGGATGGCCATCGTCTCCTCAGACTCGTGGTAAGTTTTTAAACCCCTGCGAGCCTCAGTTCCTCATGAATAAAACAGTGGTAACGATATCTATCACACAAGAGCTCCTGAAGATTAAGTGTGAAATGAGCATAAAGCCCCAGCAGAATGTCTTGCATGTCATATTTTGTCACTTTGAGTTTTGACTTTGAGTGGTTACTGTGGTTTTTCAATTTCAGGAGATGAGGTTTCAGTGCATTATGACCCCATGATTGCAAAGCTGGTTGTATGGGCTGCAGATCGCCAGGCGGCCTTGACGAAACTGAGGTACAGCCTTCGTCAGTACAATGTGAGTGCCCGGGGGCCATGATGGGGACGCTGATGATCTGTGTCTCTCCACAGCCAAGAATGTCTCTTGCGATTGGGCAGCCTTTGTCCTTGTCAGCTTATTTCCACCAGTTACCCAGATGTCAGAAACAAACTGATTTCACATTCTCATGGGTCAGAATAGAGTTTAATGACTTCTTGATTCAGCTAGAAAAGAAAAATTGCAGGGCTAAAACTGTTAATGTCAGTGTTATACTTCAGTGACATCTGATATTAAATTCATATTCATCCTGTTCGATAAGGCCAGCTGCACCAGTGTGGCCTACAGTCTGGTTTCATTTTCCCCAAAGGAAAATAATTGTGTTCACTTTTATTCGTTTGACAGAGTTTGTTGCTTTTGGGTAGCACATTCATTTCCTTGGTGCAGCAAGCCCCAGACCACACTGATGTAGCTTCATAGAAGGATTTACTAACCCGTGACATCCAAAGTGTAATATGTCATTAATTTGACCAAACTTCTCATCTCTGTGGCTCCAACCACACGGGTCTCTTTGCCATTCCTTAGACACATGCATCATGGACCCATGTGTTCCTGTTCTCTCTTCCAGAATGTTTTTTCCGCACATGATCGCAGGACTCCCTCCTCGCCATCCTCAGCTCCTGTTCACCTCAGAATCCTTCCCAGGCTTCTCCATTTTTTAAAAAAAATATTTTATTTATTGAGAGAGCGAGGGCGTGTGCATGCGTGCAAAAGTGGGGGGAAGGGCAGAGGGAGAGGAAGAGAAAGAATCCCCAGCAGACCTGTGTTGAGCACGGAGCTCCAATGCAGCACTCAACCCTATGACCCTGAGCTCATGACCTGAGCTGAAACCAAGAATCAGACATGTAACGACTGAGCCCCCCAGGCCCATCCATTTTTCCTTTAATTGAAGTATTGTTGATATATAATGTTATATTAGTTGTAGGTGTACAACAGAATGATTCAATTCTATACCTTACACAGGACTCACCACAATAAGTGTAGCTACCATCTGTCACCAAAGTGATTGCAGTATTACTGACTACATTCCATATGCTGTTTTCACTCCTGTGACTCACTTATTTTATAACTGGAAATTTGACCTCTTGATCCCATTCATCTACTTAACTTATCTCCTCATCACCTTCTCCTCCGGCAACCACCAGTTCTCTGTTTATGAGTCTATTTCTGTTGTGTGTTTGCTTTATGTTTTAGATTGCACATGTAAGTGAAATCATATGATACTCATCTTTGTCTGACTTATTTCACTTAGTATAATACCCTCTAAGTCCATCCATGTTACAGACAGCAAGATTCCGTTCTTTATTATGGCTGAGTAGTATTCCGTTATGTGTATACAGCACATCTTTATTCTTCATCTATGGATGGACTAAGGTTGCTTCCATATCTTGACTATTGTAAATCATGTTGCAATAAACATGGGGGTGCATATATCTTTTCTGATTAGTGTTTTTCATTTCATTTGGGCAAATAGCCAGCAATGGAATTACTGGATCACATGATATTTCTGTTTTTAATTTTGGGGGGAACTTCCATACTATTTTCCACAGAGGCTGTACCCATTTACCTTCCTGCCAACAGGGCACAAGGGTTCCCTTTTCTCCATGTCCTTACCAACACTTGTTATTTTTGTCTTTTTGATACTAGCTATTCTGACTTGTTTGAGGTGATATCTCATTGTGGTTTTGATTTGCATTACCCTGATGATGAGTGATGGTGAGCATCTTTTCATGTGTCTGTTAGTCATTTGTATATCTTTTGGAGGAAAAAAAAATGTCCATTCAGGTCCTCTGCTCACTTTTTAATTGGATTATTGGGTTTTTGGTGTTCAGTTGTAGGAGTTCTTTATGTATTTTGGATATTAGCCCCTTATCAGGACATATCATTTCCAACTATCTTCTCCCATTCTTCTCCCATTACCTTTTCATTTTGTTGATGGTTTCCTTCCCTGTGCAAAAGCTTTTTAGTCTGGTGTAGTCCCAGTAGTTTATTTTTGCTTTTGTTTCCCTTGCCTGAGGAGACATATCCTTAGGCAACATATAAATACGTTGCTAAAGCTGACAGCCGAGAGATTACTGCCGATGTTTTCTTTTAGGGGTTTTATTGTTTCAGGTCTCACATTTAGGTCTGTAATCCATTTTGAGTTTATTTTTTGTGTATGGTGTGAGATCGTGGTCCGGTTTCATTCTTTTGTATGTAGCTGTCCTGTTTTCCCAACCCCAGTTATTGAAAAGATGGTCCTTTCCCATTGTATGTTCTTGTCTCCTTTGTCATAGATTGATTGACTGTATAAACATGGGTTTATTTCTGGGCTGTCAGTTCTGTTCCATTGATCTTTGTGTCTGTTTTTTTGCCAGGACCATAATGTTTTTATTACTACAGCTCCGTAGTGTAGCTTGAAACCAGGTCACCCCATTTAAAATAGGGCCCTTTACTCTTCTCTATCCCCTTAACAAGCCTTATTTTTCTCCATATGGCCTGATACTGTATTAGATACTTGTTAATAGATATTGTTTGTATCTGTTCCTAGAACATAAGCTCTGTGAGGTTTCGTTCCTCATCGTGTCCCCGGTACCTGGATCAGGGCCTAGCACCTAATGGTGCTCAGTAAGTGGCTTTTAAATGAATGATTAGATGAACGAATGAATGAATCCAAGGCTCAGATAGCTGGTTTTACCCTTGATCCCATTTATTGGGCGTATGCGGGTTCATTTTATACCTTTTCGTTTTTATACCAGTGTGCAAAGTTTGGATTTTAGTGTTGGAAGGAAGTTCCTTTGAGATCATTTAATCCATCCCCTCTTCAGTGTAGCAATCCTATCCTCGGTTTGCAGTCTTCCTGTTTTGTGGGAGTATTCTGAGTGGAAAGTCTTCAATATCGTGCAAATAAATCTCATTTAAGTTTCTTAACATTTATCACTTTCCTAGCATGAGTCAATTAAATGTCTCCATACTACCTACCCTAACATCCTTTCCTATTTCCTCTTTATCATATAGAGTAAAATGTAGTCTACTACATTTTAAAATGTATCATACAATACAATTTTAAATGTTAAGTTCAGATAGATAGTGATGGTGAAGTGGGGTTTTTTCGTTTTGTTTTGTTTTTCCTACAAGTTGTCCTACTGCCACCACGTGATATCTTAGTAGGTTTTTTATTTTCCTTGAGAGTTGTCCATTGTAGAAAATACTTGGTACAAAGAGCAGATGCCATAGAAATGATTTTCTGAGTATGTTGTTTTCCCCACTCAGTGGGGATGTGGCCTTTATTCTCTTCCTAGATTGTTGGACTGCACACCAACATTGACTTCCTCCTCAGCCTGTCTGGCCACCCAGAGTTTGAGGCTGGGAACGTGCACACGGATTTCATCGCTCAGCACCGCAAAGAACTGTTTCCCAGTAGGAAGGCCACAGCCAAGGAGTTTTTATGCCAGGCAGCTCTGGGCCTCATCCTCAAGGAGAAAGCTATGTCTGATATTTTCAACATTCAGTCACAAGGTATGGAATGCTTTTCCCTTTCCTCTGCTCGTTAAGAGTCTATGAATGAGTATTGGAGGTGCTTTTCTTTCTTTATACCACTCTTGTGTCCCTTTTCTTCTCTTGGTGATTGACAGTGTCCTCTGCCAGTGAGGTTTTTATGTGAAGTAAAGTAGATTCACATATCGTGGATATGCCCATAAATGCTTTTTAACCCATTAAATATAACTTAACTACTTGCCTAACAGTGTCGAGACGATCTTTTTCAACCAAACACTAGTTCCTTCCTATACCCTGTGCCGACTCCTTCCAAAGCTTTTTTAATTCGCCGCTCCTTTCAAGGTTCTACATTCTTGTATTTTCTGTACCTGTGGCAACTTCCTTGTTCCTAGGGACTAAAGACAGAGCACTGGAGACTCTCAGATTCTCTTGGGTTACAGATTAATCGTTGTGTCATTTCCTCTTTTCCTTTTTTATTCTGTGCTCAAATTTCTGACGAGCTAGAGACTAGGTACTTCCTTGAATCAGAGAATCTGAGCACGGGAAGGACTGTGGCAGAGATTCGTCCTGGTTGCCTCACACACACATCTCTGCTTCAGCACCCCTGCTAAGTTGTTGCTCAACCTCTTCTTAACACCTCAGGAAGCTAGAAATTTGTAACAAGAACTCATTAGCCTATTATGGTTTCAGTCAGCTCTTCATTTAAAAGTTCTTCCCTCTAAATTGAGCAAAATCTGAGCTCTCCCAAACTTGCTTCAGAATATTTACTTCAGGCTAACTCTGACCTTTGGAGCCAACAGGAAAAAAAAATAATCCATTTATCTCTTCATTATTTTTAGGACTATTATAGGACTTTATTATTAGGATCTTTAATTTCTAGATTCATTCAAGATAGTTATATTGAAAGCTTAAAATATATATATAGCTACAGCTTTAGGAAATGTGTGCTCTATTCTCATTTTGTCCTTTTATACTACATGAAATGCCTCTAAATATGCCCACACGGTGTTCCTAAGCCTGAACCTAGCATTGTTAGAATCGAGTATCCTCTTTTTTTTTTTCTTCAAGATTTTATTTATTTATTTTAGAGAGAGAGAGAGCACGCGCACGAGGGGGAAGGGGCAGGGGGAGAAGCAGGCTCCCCACTCAGCAGGGAGATGAACGCCGGACTCGATCCCGGGTCTCCAGGATCATGACCTGAGCCAGAGGCAGACACTCAACCAACTGAACCACCCAGACACCCCAGAATCGAGTGTCCTCTTTACTCTCCTTCCTTTTTACAATTTATAACCGGTACACATTTGAGCTTCAGAAGAAATTGCTTCAGTTCAGCTATGCTGTAACTCCTGGATATCGTCCAACAGAGGATGAACACACAAGCCTGTGGGCGGGACGAGTGACGCAGAAAGAGGCTAGGCGAGAGAGAAGTAGTGAGTGGTGGAGATTTTGGTGACCTGGAATGCATTTGCCCAAGAAGGGGAGACCACTGTGCCGCTTACGCCCCCAGAGGAAGAACGTTTCGGCTGCACACACTCTGATTTTTCAGAGAAGCTGGAATTTTTCATATGACATTTCCTGAGATGTAAATGAAAGTGTCTAATTTAAATTTAAAGCAATAAGGACAAAGAGGACACATTTGAGCTACCAGTGTAGGGTGGGTGTTTTACATTTAGTTTTGTAAAGTATGAAGTCAGGCCTGATGTTTGTAAATTTCTTGCTGAATTTTGATTTTCTTCTAGATCAGTACTCACCTTTTGCATCCAGCAGTGGAAGAAGACTGAATATCTCTTACACCAGAAACATAACTCTGAGGGATGGTAAAAACAGTAAGTAATGTTTTATTAAAAGATAAATGTGCTTCAGAGAAATAGCTTATATTCATCTGGAATAAAAGGATCCACCCCAGTCACGGAGCAGTCAGTTCGATTTTTTAAGCTCCCTAGCCTAACCATTGGTGGGAATACTAGGATCTAGGATTGATTGGCTCAGGTGGTACAATTAGTGTTATTTTTCTTCCTTTTTCCTTTTTCTACATTTTGTAACTTTTCAAAAAATATGTCATAAAATATACCTAGCAAAATGACTAAAATGAAATATTCCAAGATGTCAGGTGACTTGGGTAGTGGGATTTGAGGTGATTTGTGCCCCCCCCTTTACCCCCCCACAAGTCACTTCTTTGCACTTTCTTTGCCTTGCAGTTTTTCTTCAGCAAGACTGTACTGCTTTGAAATAAGAAAAACAGTATCCAAAACTACTCTAGGGAGGAGGATTATCCACCAGTCAGGCAGTGTTTCAGGTCGAAGTGGGTTATTAAGGAGCTATGATTCATTAAGTGCCCAATCACATGTAAATTTTTATCTTCACCAAAATAGGGGCACCTGGGTGGTTCAGTTGGTTAAACGTCCACCTTCAGCTCAGGTCATGATCCCAGGAGTCTGGTGTCCGTTCGGCTCTCTGCTCAACAGGGAGTCTGCTGCTCCCTCTCCCTCTGCTCCTTTCCACCACTCATGCTCTCTCTGTCTCTCCCTCAAATAAATAAGTAAAATCTTTAAAAAAAAAAAAAATTTTTTTTGTCTTCACTGTAATTGAATGAGGGGGAGTCCCTGCCTTTCCCATGCACAGCCGATGAAACCGAGGTAGAGAAGGTGAAGTAACTTCCTGAAGGTTAGTGACATTGACATCCAGCCTTTCTGATCTTGACTCCTGTGCTGTTTTTACTTTTCCAGTGGAAAATTGATTTTTGACTGCAAACTAATTTGAATAGGCTGAGGGTGGGACTGATTTATTATAATCGAAGCCAGGAGAGTCTGACATCAAAAATTTTAAGTTTTTTTATCTATTTGTGGCTGGAACAATGTATCAGAGGGATCAGACTCCCTTGAAAGCAGTATCCCTTCTGCTGCAGGACCGTTTGCCTGGGAAGCCAGGTTGGTGCAGAGTCAGAGCTGGGAGGACTCATAACCTTGAATGCGAAGTGTCATTGAACTGTGAAAGTGCCGTTATAAAAACGTGCCTACCCGGTAGAACAGAATCCTCCTGCTAGCTCACGGCAGTACCCTCCTCCCCAGACAGAGTAAGATCTTCTTTATCTCAGCTTTCTGTAGACATCTGTTCAGTTTTTAGCAAGTTCCTTTTTCACAGATGTTGATTGGGTTGCAGCTCTTGAGATATTTTTTCATCCTGAACCTGGATGGTTATTACCTTCAATGTGTTGTGTACCTGGAAAAAAATGTTTGCAAGCATCCCTTACAGAGTCGCATTCTCCAAATGGTTAACCTATCCGTTTTATGCTGGTGTGTTTATTCATTTCATTCTAAAAAACAGCCCCTCCAAAATCAGGGATGATCTTACTCTAGACTCCTATATACCGAATATAAGTATCAGTAGCAGTAAAGTTTCAGTGGCCTCTTCAACCTAAATTAAACAGAAAAATTGCATGTGTGATTAAGATTCAGGTGAGCCAGCTGTGTTTTTGGTATGGATCTTCATTCACCAAGGCACTTAGCAGTGTTTTGAACTATGGTGCATTTCTTGGAAATTTTTAAAATTTTTAATTAGAAAATGAATACATTATTGAAAACCAGCATGATTGCTGTTCACTACATCCTTTCGGTAGTCTTTTTCAACAATGACCCAGGCCTGAATGTAACAGCTTTCAGAAATGTTCTGATGGGTCTCTGATAAATGCTAATTAACAGTAGCCATGATTGAATAAGTGAGTACGCCAAACAGGAAGTCCTAAGGGCTCAGAAGCAATTATGAATCTAAGTAGAACCAACTCTTAGTGATCTCAGTGCGAATGATGAGGTATTTTAAATACTTAAGGCTTGAAAAGTATTCCTTCTTTGTTGCTAGTGGCCATGCTTCACAAAACCCTGCCCTACCCTCAGTAATAAGAATAATAGTTAAGATTTATTGAGTGTTTTGTATATGCCAGATATTAAGTGCTTTCCATGAATTATTTAATTATCGTTTTCAGAACAGGCCAATGAAATTGGTTTTATTATTAGTGTCAACTTTATAAATGGGGAACCAAAACTTAGAGAGATGAATAATTTTCTTAAAGTCATTCCAAAAGTAATTGGTGGAGCCAGAATTCATACCCACACTCCAGGGTATATGTGCTTACCTAACACTGCGCCATGCTGTACTTCCATGCCTTATTAAATATGTAAGAGGATGGGGTGCCTGGCTGGTTCAGTTGGTTGAGCATGCAACTTGATCTCGGGATCGTGAGTTCAAGCCCCACATTGGGCATAGAATATGATTAATTATTTATAGATTATATAGATTATATCTATATTACATATAGATATATATTGTAGATTAATTATAGAAAATTAATTAATTTAAAAAATAGAGAAATAAGAGGATGTTTAACATTCTCTTGTAGAGATCTAGAGATAACTAGGGGAGGGGGAGGAACAAATTCAGTTACCCCATAACATGAAAGAATTTATTCTCTTTGGTGCAATTATAAATGGGATTATTTTCTTTATTTCCCTTTCTGCTGTTTCATTATTAGTGAATAGAAATGCAACAGATTTTTGTATATCGGTTTTCGTATTCTGCAACTCTACTGAATTCATTTATTAGATCTAACAGTTTTTTGGTAGAGTCTTTAGGATTTTCTTTGTATAGTATCATATTATCTGGAAATAATGACAGTTTTACTTCTTTATCAATTGAATGCCTTTTATTTATTTATTTTCTTGTCTGATTGCTCTGGCCAGGACTTCCAGTACTATATTGAATAAAAGTGGTGAGAGCAGACATTCTTGTCTTGTTCCTGACCTTAGTGGGAAAGCTTTCAGCTTTTTATCATCGAGTTTGATGTTAGCTGTAGGTTATCGATAGATGAATGGATGAAAAAGATGTGGCATATATACACAATGGAATATTAATCAGCCTTAAGAAAGAATGAAATCTTGCCATTTGTGACAACATAGATGGACCTAGACAGTATTATGCTAAGTGAAATAAGCCAGAGAAAGGCAAATATCATATGATTTCACTTATATATGGACTCTAAAAAACAGAACAAGTGAATAAACAAAACAAAGAGAGAAACAGACTCATGGAAAACAAACTAGTGGTTGCAGAAGGAGGGGAGGCAGTGGATGAAATGGTGAAGGGGATTAAGAGGTACGAACTTCCAGTTATAAAACAAGTCGCAGGAATGAAAAGTACAGCATAGGGAGTATAGTCAAAAATATTATAATACATTTGTCATGGTAAGCATTTCGTAATGTGTATAATTGCTGAATTCACTATGTTATATACCTGAAACTAATTTAATATTATATGTCAACTATAATTCAAATTTTTAAGAAATTTTTTTAAAGAATTTAGTTTTCCTGGCAATGTGTTTACTATGATTCTATTGGCATTCATATCATCTAAATACATTTCATATTTCATAAATTGAAAAAACCCTAATGTATAATTGGATGCATTTTCTCTTAAGAAGGGTTAAAAGATATTGGCAAGGTATACGTTGGAGAAGTTTCATTTACTCATATGTTCATTACAAAGTTTTCAAAAAAACAGATGTTTTGAGTAATGTGAAGAAGAGAAAAAAAAGATGTCTTTGTCCCTAGTTTTCTCTCTTAAGGAATTTACCATCTAGCAAAGGAGAGATGGGTATGTTGGGAAGATAGGTGGTATGCTGGTTAATAATGCAGACCCTGGGGGAACCTGAGGGGTGCGTTGGTTAGGCATCTGACTCTTGGTTTGGGCTGAGGCCCTGAGGCCCCTAAGGGTCATGGGATCGAGCCCCGCATAGGGCTCCACAGTCAGCGTGGAGTCTGCTTGGGACTCCCTCTCCCTCTGCTCCTTCCCACTGTGCTCTTTGTTTCTGTGTCTCTCTCTCAAATAAATAACTAAATCTTTAAAAAAATAAAATAAAAATAATGCAGACCCTGGAGTTAGGCTGTTATGGGTTTGATTCTGGTTCCTCTGTTGTCTGTGACCCTTGGGCAAGACACACACTCTCTCTAAGCATCAAGGTCCTCAGCCATAAATGGGAATGATAGTAATAATTACTTCCTTGGGTTGTTGTGGATATTAAATGAGACAACACACAGAAAGCTTGTTGTGCAGCATAAAGGAAGCAGTCAGTAGACATTAGCTGTCATCCTTCTCCTCCTCATCATTACGAAACTACCCCCTTGCTACTATTGAAAGACAAAGTAGATATATATGTCACATGTTAAAAAAAAAAAAGTCGGAAAAATAAATAAATAAATAAAATGTTTTTAAGTTGGCTGCAGAACAATAAGTTTAAGAATATACTATTTTGGGGCGCCTGGGTGGCTCAGTGGGTTAAAGCCTCTGCCTTCGGCTCAGGTCATGACCTCAGGGTCCTGGGATCAAGCCCCCGCATCATTGGGCTCTCTGCTCAGCAGGGAGCCTGCTTCCTCCTCTCTCCCTGCCTGCCTCTCTGCCTACTTGTGATCTCTCTCTCTGTGTCAAATAAATAAATAAAATCTTAAAAAAAAAAAAAGAATATATTATTTTTATAAAAGAAAAATATAAGTTTGTGCATTCTGAAAGGACTCACACTAGAGAGTTTAACAGTAGTTACAATAGGCAACAGAGAGGACTTTCCCTTTTTACTTTATATACTTCAGTATTTGACTTTTGTGAACAGTTTTATTTTTGTACTTTTTTAAAATTTAATTTCATTTTTTTCAGTGTTCCAAGATTCATTGTTCATGCACCACACCCAGTGCTCTATGCAATACGTGCCCTCCTCAATACCCACCACCAGGCTCACTCAACCCCCTCCTCCCTACCCTCCAAAACCCTCAGTTCGTTTCTCAGAGTCCACAGTCTCTCATATTTATTTCGTCTCCCCCTCCGATTTCTCCCAATTCACCTTTTGTACTTTTTTTAAAACAGCTGATAAAGAGAAAAATCATTCTATTGTAAAACTGGTGAGGAAAGAATCATAATGGTATTTTATATGCAAATGTTTATTGAGATGTTCAGAGGAGAGTAAATTCATTCCAGCTAGACAGACTTTTCCTAGGGACCATGAATGAACATAACGTGACCACGGGGTAAGGTTTCAGTTTATGGCTGGGGACTGACAGTGTATTAAAGGAAGAGCATGAGCAAAGAGGCACAGCACAGGGAAGACTGGAGGCGCATATGGAGAGCATTAATTGGCCCATTTTCCCATTTGGTTGTAATACAGGACCATGTAGAAGAATGGTAGGAAATAAGAGTGAGAGTTCAGGGCCTTCAACACCAGGCCAAGTATTTTGAGTATAGTGGAGACACGCTAGGAAGCATCAGCTGGAAGGGCTGAGACAGGAAGCAGGAAGTCTCAAGAAGACCTCAGTGTTACCCAGGCCTGCGGCCTTCCCCCTGAATCAGGTTTGAGTGATGGGAATGAGAGGAAGACATGAGTAGGACAGATAGGGAAGAATTTAGCAGCTTTGTAGTGACTATCGTATGTGGAAAGCAAAGGAGAAGGTAAGAATCACAGGTTTTCAACCTGGATGACAAAGTAGTAGTGCCAGTCATGGAGCTCACAGGGTGGAAGGGAAGGCGGGAAGAGCAGGGAGATGATTTATTGGACACACCATGTTCACTTTAAGGTGCCGATAGCACATCCAGCTGGGAATGACTAATCAGAGTTCTGGAGAAGGAAGGTCAGGGCTGGAAATAGATTTGAGCTGGCAGCATCAAAATGGTGGTTAAAGTATCAGAGGAGTCGATGAAAAGACTTTGGTCTGCATTCTCTCTACCACAAAACTTTTGATTTCCATCTCCTTGGAAGGTCTCCCCCCCCCCCCCCCCGCCCACATCTCCTAGGAAAGTCTTTAACCAATCTGTGTTCACATAATACCATGAAATGTATATTATATTTGTATGGTCTGTTACAGTTTACAAAGCACTTTCGCATTTAGTAAATCATTGTTACATTCTCATACCCATTTAATGGGTCAGAACGGACCAGGAAATCAGGACTCTGAGATTTGAAATTATTTAGTCAAGATCACATAGGTGATCATGCCACAGAATTACTCTCTTCCAATCCATTGCATTTCCTACTTTAACACTGAACTTTTCTTGTTGAAGGAAAAATATCTAAAATATCCTATGACATTAGAAGAGCTAAAACTCCATTTTTTAAAAATTTTAATTCCAGTGTAGTTAACATACGGTGTTATATTAGTTTCAGGTGTACAATATAGTGATTCAGCAGTTCTATACATTACTCAGTGCTCATCAAGATGAGTGCACTCTTAATCCCAATCACCTGTTTCATGTGATCCCCCCCACCACCACCACCCGCCTCCCCCCTGGTAACCACCAGTTTATTCTCTATAGTTAAGAGACTGCTAAAACTCCTTTAAAAAAAAAAGAAGAAGAAGAAAAGAAAACTTTGAAATTTACCTTTATTGGAACCTGCCTATAGATTTTTTTTTAATCTTTATTGTCAGGGAGTTAAAAGTTGTTAATATCCCTAACAGCTGGTTATCTTTAAGGTTGAAAGAGATTTGTAGAATGTCAGTTAGTGAATAAATGAATGTCTTCTAATTTTTCTTCAATTTTCCCCCCTTTTCCATAAAGATGTAGCCATAGCTGTAACATATAACCGTGATGGGTCGTATAGCATGCGGGTAAGTCTTACTGGTTTTGTTTCACAGTTTAGAGCTAAATCTGATCTCTCTCATACAGAGGAGGATTTGTTTTTTTTTTTTTTTTACGCTCTGGTTTCTCCTAAGCCAGTGACCAGTATGACTATAGTTGGAGGATGTCATGTGCTTTTATTTCAGACCAATTTGGGGAAATTACCCCCTCTACAGTTCTAATTGTCTCCTCAATTTGGCTGTGGTTCCCTTAAGAATGAAAACTTGGTAAAAAAAAAAAAAAAGTAGTAATAGCTTTGAATCAGACTTCTGACAAGTCTCTAAAGTATGTGCATGTATTTACATCTAAAGTAGCCATTCTCAAACTTTCTCGTCTCAAAATCTGTATACACCCTTCAAAATTATTAAGACTCCCCAAGGAGCTTTTATGTTAATTACATGTATTAATATTTAGCATTTAGAAAGTTAAACCAAGCATACTTTTATTTCTTACTATTCTTTTTAATGTATATTTTTAAAATTATATGTAAAATTTACCATATTAAACATTATGGAGTGTAAAGACATTGTTTTACAAGCATCACCACCATCCATCTCCTCTTTTCTCCTCTTGCAAAATTGATACTCTGTACCCATTAAACAATAACACTCCCCTTGCCCTTTTCCACCTCCCCCTCCTCGCAGCCCCTGTCAACCACCATCCTACTTTTATGTGTCTATGAATTTGACTACTTTAAGTACCTCATGTAAATGAAATCATTCAACATTTGTCCTTTCGTGATCGGCTGTTTCACTTAGCATGTCTTTAAGGTTCTTCTGTGTTGTAGCATATGTTCAAGTTTCCTTCCTTTTTGAAGCGGAATGATATTCCATTGCCTCTATATACCATGCTTTGTTCATTCATTCATCTCTTGATGAAGACTTGGGTTGCTTCCACCTTTGGCCTATTGTGGATAATGCCGCTACGTACACGGGGGACAAATATCTCTTTGAGACCCTGTTCTCAATCCTTTGGGGCATATACTCATAAATAGAATTGCGGGATCATATGTTCATGTTCTATTTTTAATTTTTTGAGGAACTACCATACTGTTTTCCACAGTGGCTGCACCATTTCATGTTCCTACCAACAGTGCACGAGGGTTCCCTTTTCTCTGCATCCTCACCAACATTGATTTTCTGTTTCTTTTTTTCTTCTTCATAATAGCCATCCTAATGGGTATGAAGTGTTATCTCACTGTGGTTTTGATTTGCATTTCCATAATGAATAATGATGTTGAGCATCTTTTCATATGCTAATTGGCCATTTGTGTATCTTCTTTGGAGAAATGTCTATTCAAGTCCTTTGCCTTTTTTTTAACTCATGTTGGGTTTTTTTTTTTTTTTTTGGTGTTGTTGTGGAGTTGTAGGATAAACTGAGAAAATTTAAAACCTAAGATCACACAAGCACACGTTCCATTAGCTGTCGGGGTAACATTATCACATATCCTGCAGTCTCTAGAAAATCCCACTGTATATTCATGAGAGAATGAGGGCAAAAAAAGGCAAGTAACGTTAGTATTATTATGAAGTGGTTTGACTTTGGGGACCCCAAGGGATCTGCAGGTCATACTTTGAGAATCTCTAGTCAAAGTGTTTATGGTAGTGCTCAAAAGAAGTCCATTACACTGGCAAAATGAAATGAAGAAAGGGATTTAAAAAACAACAACAACGTGAGAACTCAACTAAATTCCTATACAGTAAGGTACAAATTCATAAAGCGGAATAATCACTTTTAATATGAGCCAAGAGACTTCAAGTCCTACAAAAAGGATTGATTGAGGATATGCTGGAAATCTGCCAGTGCCATGAGATACCATTTTGTTTCACTGAGATTCAGAAAAACTGGGAAGTCTATGAGAGTTGTAATTCATATTGGTACTTCTGGTTTGGGGACCCTTTCTTATTCCCTTGGTAAAGTCAACTACAGATTTGTTCTAATCTGCTCTTTGAACTATATTCACAAATTTAGAATGAACTTGTGTAAACCTTTAAAAAAAACTGTTCCCGATCTAACCTTTATGTCCTGAGAATTTCACAAACATTCAAATGGCTGTTTTAGTAGGTTACAGAGCCCCGTAAATGTCATATTTAACTTAGGATAGATGAGAACCAGCGTATAAATACTGCAGTGTAACCTGGTTCACCTTAGCCTCTATAATATATTTGAAAAGAATAGCCACAGGACTTTGACAATAACCCCATGGGAATTGAAATGAAACATAGAGAAGATTTAAATGGATTTCCTGTGTGTAAAGGAATTTTTTTTTTCTTGCGCGTGTATGTGAGAAAACATTTTTTAAAACAGAAAGGTTTCGTGTCCCTTTGTCAGCTTCCTTGAAAGATCAAGTGTGAAATCTGTTCTTTGGCATTCTCTCTTACAGTGAGAGAACTGTGGCCATTCTCCAGCTAATTTATCTTCTTAAACTCAAAACTGAAACCCATAAATTTTAGCTACATGTTGGGGAGATAAAAGACATACCATCTAATTATGTGGTTCTGGCTTTTTTTTTTTTTACTAACATTGGCATAGTAAAACCAAATTTGACTTCAGGTACTCAGAAATGAATTCTAACGTGTAATACAGTCAACTGAATTTTAATAATCTTGCTTAATTTGATTTGTATTTCTATTTCATGTTTTTATTGTTATTCTTAAATGAACATTTATCTGTAACATTACAGTGCTATAGATAAGTTATTTGTTTTTTTCTTTTAATTACCTTATGTTGTTTCTATTCAGAGTATTTTGTTTATGAATCTTGGGGGAGAGTTCCTACGTGGCTTAAAAAAAAAATATTTCACCTGTTACCTTTTGAAACTATTAATAATAAAGAATTGACTCTGATTTTATTAATTCTGTAGGGTTGTTTATTTATTTTAAGGATCTTATTTTTCTGTTTTTTTTTCAGATTGAAGATAAAACTTTCCAAGTCCTTGGTGATCTTTGTACTGAGGGAGACTGCACTTACCTGAAATGCTCTGTTAATGGAGTTGCTAGTAAAACTAAGCTAATTATCCTGGAAAATACCATTTACCTATTTTCCATGGTAACGTCTCTTTTTTTATAATAACACTGTTGAGGTTTGAGAGAACACTGCTTGACCAGAGGCATCCCACTGAAACATTAGGAAGACCCTGCTTCCTCCCATCACTGCTATGACCTTTCCTCTGTGTCCCCCTCTCCACCCTGTTTCTTTGCCACATTCTTGCCTTCCCTTATTCTTTTGTTCACACAGCTCCTCACTGATAGACACATATCCATTTTCTTCCTTTAATTCTGAAACAAGTCCTGACGCCCTACTTGTCAGAGCATGTCTCACTGCCCAGTGCGCAGTATTTTCTCAGCTATTTGGAATACTTTCCCAACCACCGTCCTCCTGGCACTTGGAATTCTGGGCATTTGGGAGGAGGTGACCATTGAGGAAAGAGTCTGTGGACCCAATATTCCTTGTGGGGAAGATGGGCATTAGGAAGGTAGTGGGGGTTATTGGTGATGTCTTGGCAGTCAAAGGATGGTTGATGATTGAGGCAGGCGTGGCATAGATTTGGGTCAGAGCATGTCTCCTAACTCATTGCTCCCAGTTAGGAGCCTGCTGCCTGATGAGCCTGTAGTTTCTACATGGGCAGAAAAGAAAACGGATTATCAAATACACCGTGGCCTCTTCAGAGTCTTCTCACATTTGAGAACCCGCTTACAGATCATACTCCTTTGTGATGAGATGCCTTTAGTATTCCGGTAATTAAACTGCTTACTGTATACAGAGTCAAGGATGATCTCACGTGATCAGGCATTCCTTTCCATAGTTACTCTGCTATAACAATATGGTGGTGGAGGCAGTATGGTGGAGTGCTGACCAGTAGTTCTGGAACGTGAAGCTGCTTTGGTTCAGATCCCAGCTCTACCTCGGAATAGCTATGTGAGCTAGGACACACATAGCTAAACATCTCTAAACAGGAAAAATAACAGTACCTACCTACCTCATAAGCTTGCTGTGATGATCAATGACTATATATCTATCTGTCTATCTATATAGATATATATATGGCAGTTAAGAACAGTTCTTGGCTTTGACCAAGCACTTGATAGTGGGGATGCTGCCCAAAACGGCTTTCAGACAGTGGCTGTCTTTTATCAACAGTTATATACATTATTCCTTTAATTCCCTGTGAAGCATGATGCCATTACTCCTTTATATAATGGGAAACCAAGGCTGAGAGGGGGTTAGTACTTTGCTTAAGGTCATCAAGCTAGATTAGAACCCTCGTATTAAAGATGACTAATAGTTAACAAATAGCTTGAAAACAGTTATTACCTTAGGTATATTAATAAAACTACAGTGGTTTGATCTTGATTTCATTTCCAGTTTGTTTTCTATTTATAGGAAGGAAGTACTCAGATTGGCATTCCAGTCCCCAAATACTTGTCTTCAATGAGCTCAGACGGAACTCAGGAGGAAACCATAGCTCCTATGACGGGTACCATTGAAAAGGTAATCACGTGAATGTATGTAGACGGATGTTCAGTAAGGCCCGGTAAATGGCATATACATCATTTTTCCCTCTCCAAATCTTTCTCATTGGAAAGCATCCTATTCCAGAAAACAAGAGACTGGGGCACCTGGCTGCCTCAGTCGATAACAGTATGTGTCTTGGAATTGTAAATTCAAGCCCCATGTTTTGTGCAGAGATTACTGAAAATCCTAAAAAAAGAAAGAAAACAAGAGACCATGATAGATTCCAGTTCTCTATTCAGTCTTCAATGAAAATACCCATATACCTAATTTATGATACTGTTATTTTTGAAAGTGGCAATTTCCGTCAAAGTACAAATAATCTAAATTTGTCTTTTTATGATTAAAATGGAGCATTCATCAAGCATTATCCAAAAGGGCTGTCATTTTTAATGTTAACAGCAAATAATTTATCACGAAATAACATTTTTTCTAGTGCACATAATTGCATGTATGTTAAAATAAAATTTGAAAGGCTGGACCTGGTGAAGAACAACGAGGTTTGGTGGTGAATGTATTCAGAGTTAAGATCCACACTGAAATAACTTCAAATAGTGGTGGATCAGTAGTCTCCTTTTTATACACTTGAATATGATAGAGTCCCTGTAAATGCATCCAAGTCATAAAAATTCAACTCTATATTCTTGGTACCCAAAAAGAAAATAACCATTTAAGTAGTGAAAGTGATTGCACCCACCATTCCCCTCTACAGATGTTTGCCCCAGAGGGATTATGAGCTCAGAGGCTTGGATCACCCAGTCTCCATTCCCATGGACATTCCATATTGTGGGCATCCCTACACATCTGTGGGGAAAAGATGCACATTTTCCCCATAGCTGCCCCCTAGATCATGGATTTCATCAAACACTATTACAGCATCACCCAGCGTTGGGTGATTTGGGGACTTTCAGAGGTGTTTCTCATTTTTCACACTTTGGGCTCTACACATTGACTTTAGAACCTAACTCCACCGTGTGATGTTTCCAAAAACTGCTTCATCACCATGTTAACCAAGAAGACAGTGAGACATGGGATATATGAGTTCATTTGTACATGTAAAAAGGAAAATAGAGATTTTTTTTCCACGGTTGCCAATAAGTTTAATTCTTTCACATGAAGATAGTCTATGCATTTACTACACAGGGGCCTCAAAGCTTGGAGCACTATCCTAGACCACCTATAAAATCTAGGAAACCAGGCATGACCCTCCACTGCCTATGACATTGAAGTATATCAGTTCTTCCTTGATGGTATGGCTAGTCTGTACATTCGTGAAAACACAAAAGGATCTCAAGATACATAAAAGCATATTCATCCGATTCAAGGAAAACTAGATGGTTTGGGGATGGAGGTGAGGAGCTAAGCAGCGCTCCCCACTGACAAGAGGGCCAGCAATGCCAGATTGACGTGTAGGTCTCTGATTGGCCCCAGCACCCCTGTCTTTGGCAGATAAGACAACCACATAGATCCGTACTTTCACCGTATACATTCGTACACCAACTCTGTAGACCACGAGGGACCTCTGTCTTTTTCAGTATTAACCTGTCACTCTTAATTTCTAGATATTTGTGAAAGTCGGAGACAAAGTAAAAGCTGGAGATTCTCTAATGGTTATGATTGCCATGAAAATGGAGGTAATGAAATCACAAGTTCACTTGCCAATTAAACTTCGGGAACTTTCAGACCTACCTAATTGGTTTTTTTGCCTTATTTTATAAGTTAATACCATTTTAAATATTAAGAGCCACGGGTTGATGAGGCAGTAACTGTGGGATATAAGACCAAACCACCCTTCTTTTAAATATGTTTTCATTTTAATTTTGTGAAACTGCACTTGTCAATTCTGATACTGAAATTAAAGAAATTATCAATAGCTTAAATTCAGGCAGTCCCCCAGCTGATCATTAAACTCTTGGTATTTTCTAAGGCCAAACTTGGGACGCCAAGCATCAGTACCAAGGTGAAAACCTCCGTCAAACTAGATGAGTTGTTGAGGTTTATAGATGGTTGGAAATTCTAGGCCAGTAGTTCTTACCCTGGCCACATATTACAGTCACCTGATGGGGGAGCTTTTCAAAACTCCTTCCCCAGAATGGCTGCGTAGGGATCTCCTGCAGTGGGGCCCAGGGATCGGTAGTGTTTAACAGCTTCTCAAGTGAGACTCTGCGGTGAAGCTTGCAGTGAATTACCAGGGAGGCCAGAGCTTCCCGGTCAGTGACCTTGAGTGTGTTACGGGTATGTCAGAGTAGTGACTCCTCACAACCCCGAAGCACACCATGAAAATGTTATTTTCTCTGGGTGCTGTGGTATCCAAAAGCTGGAGGAACTTCAAAACAACTGGCTTTTGCACTTTTCATCTCTCTTGCCTTGCTGCGTGCTCTGTGGTCATTGGTATTGCAGTCACTGTCGTGTCTTGTGTCCCTGCAGCACACCATAAAGGCTCCAAAGGATGGCACGATTAAGAAGGTGTTCTACAAAGAAGGTTCTCAGGCCAACAGACATGCTCCTTTAATCGAGTTTGAGGAGGAGAAATCTGACAAAAGGAAAGCAGAATAAACTCCATCAAAGACATGCCCCGTTAAGCAGCATCTTCAATATAGTATCTCTACACCAAAAAGAGAAAGTGCCTTCCTGCTTTTCTCAGAGTCTAATAAGCAGCAGTTTTACATATGATTATATGATTAGGCTAAAACACACTTTTATCTTGAGAATCATGTACTTGGGTCACCAACACAATAAATTATCTCAAAATATTTCGTACTGATAAATTGAATTATACTTTTTATTGGAAGCTAATATCGTTTGTTTCTGCCTCAAATTTTATACACTGTAATGTCTTTCTGGAAGGCAAGGAGCACCTTGATCAAAAGAGAAGGACTGAAAGAGAAAAGGTTGTTTAAATTAATTATTTCCCACTTAAAATCATGATGAAAATAGACATATTTCAGAGACAGAAGCAAATCTGAAAACATAATTGAGTTGAATGTAATTTTCCTGGGGCGCCTGGGTGGCTCAGTCAGTTAAGTGTCCGACTCTTGGTTGCTGCTGAAGTCATGAGCTCAGGATTGTGAGTTCAAGCCTCACATCGGGCTCCACGCTGGATGTGGAGCCTGCTTAAGATTCTCCTGGGGCGCCTAGGTGGCTCAGTTGGTTAAGTGTCTGACTCTTGATTTCAGCTCAGGGTCATGGGATCGGGCTCTGCATCGGGCTCGCACTCAACTCAGTCCGCTCCCTCCCTCTCCTTCTGCCCCTCCCCCCACTCACGTATGCGCCCTCTCTCTAAACAAATAAAATCTTAAAAAAAAAGATTCTCAGGGAGCCTGGGTGGCTCAGTCGGTTAAGCGTCTGCCTTCGACTCAGGTCATGATCCCAGGATCCTGGGATTGAGCTCTGTGTCAGGCTCCCTGTGTGGTGGGAAGCCTGCTTCTCCTCCATTTGCTGCTCCTCCTCTGTGTGTGTGTGTGTGTGTGTGTGTGTGTGTGTGTGTGTGTCAAATAAAAATATTTAAAAAATTAAAAATTAAAAAATAAAAGATTCTCTCTTTCCCTCTCCTTTTGCCTCTCCCCTCTCTCTCTTGCTCCAAGAAAAGAAAGAAAAAGAAAGAAAGAAAGAAAGAGAAAGAAAAAGAAAAAATGAATGGGGTGCCTGGGTGGCTCGGTTAAGTGGCTGCCTTTGGCTCAGGTTACGAGTTCAGGGTCCTGGAGCTCAGGGTCCTGGAATCGAGCCCTGCATTAGCCTCCCTGCTCAGCGGGGAGCCTGCTTCTCCCTCTCCCTATGCCATTCCCCGTGCTTGAGCGTGCTCTCTCCCTCTCTCTGTCAAATAAATTTAGAAAAGAAAAGAAAATGAGTAAGGTGTGTTCTACATCCAAAAACAGATCTGCCCATCTGAAGTAGAGGGTACTTGGGGCTTATAAGAGGAGATGTATGAAATTTAGGTTGGGGCCAGACTAACTGGCAAGGAAGCGCCCGTTTGGATTTTATCTTGCAAGTAGCAGTTACATTGAATTATTTTTTAGCAGGGAAAACAGTGATTTGTAGAAAATTTGGCTAGTAGAGTCCCTTTAAGAAACTTTGACATTATTTCACAAGGTTAAACATTTGCATACCCTATGACCTAACTTCTAGAAATGCACAAAGGTACTTGTGCACCAAGAATGTTCATAGCCACATTACCCACCACATTGGAAATAATCCCAGTTCGTTGGCAGGAGAAGGGGTAAATAACTCTGGTATGGCACACAGTGGAATACTATGTAACAACAAAATAAACAGGCCAAGAACATCAAGGCATGCATTTTGGAATCATAAATTTAAAGACAAGAGATTAGCTTCAGGTATTAATCAGGCCAGTGGTTGAGACAGGTGAAGCATATAGAGATAGATGCAAGCTACTGCTAATGTTCTAGGGCTGAATGGTTGGCTGGTTATATTTATCATGCAATTACGTTTCATAACATAGTACATAGAAATTTTTCATAATGCAAATAATATTTTTAAAAATTTCATCAGGGAGCAATATGCATGTGGATGGAGGAGGAAAAGACTAGAGCCTAGAAAACCAGTTAGGAAGTTCTTACAGATATTTAGGCATGGGGTCATAAAGGACAAGGCCATCTCAACCAGAGCTTTTTAAAGCTATTTTTAGCAACAGAGGCTTTGCCTGGATCCAAGCAAAACTCCCTACAAGAGGGAAAAGCAAAGGGGTCCTGGTGGAAATTTGGGGTTGCTATTTTCTCCCTTTCATCTCTTTCATGGAAAAAGATCGAGCTCTCAATTTCCTTGTCACTTGACCCTGTTGGTCATAGGTAATAACGTGCGTAGAAGGAATTTCAAGCCCGCCAGTCCGATTACCCACATATTGGTGGAATCCTCCCAGAGCATCGCCAGCTGTGGTGCGGTGAGAGCAGAGTTCCTGATTACGTGTGACTGCAACTGTTCCTTCTAAAGACAGAGCGTTTGCCGTAGACCAGGGCCTCCAGGAACCAAGTGGCAAGAAATGGGTTTTGCTCCCTCCCTAATTAATGGGAAACAGGATCCAGCTGTGTAGAAGAAGGCCTCTAATTGATCGGATGATACACCTGTGCACTGGGTGTCATGGCGGGGGCCAGGTGGGGGCGTAATCACTTCTACTTTAAAGAGGCTGGGAGGCTGAGGGAGAGGCGGCGACATCTGACCTGGGCTTTGGAGCACAGCCATTTGCCAGCCGAGAAAGAAGGTAAGATAAGGCCGCCGCGGGGAGAGGGACCAGCAAGGGCTAATAATAACAGTAAGGCGTGAAAGTGCACACGGCGTCCGGGGCGCGGAGCCATCCAGCTTGGGCTGGGTCACCGGGGGCGCGGCAGAGAGGGGCTTGGGGACTTGATTCTGGAGGCAGGGAAAGGACTTGATTCTGGAGGCAGTTGAGAGCCCTGGAGATTTTCAAACACATTTTTCGACGTTGTTTCTGTCTGGAGTACAGACTGGAAAGTGGAGTGAGTCCAAGTCCAAAAGAGGCACCAAATATGGATGCCTGAGCTGGATGGGCCAGGTGGAGGAGACAGAGCTCGGTACACATGTCCACGACTTAATAGTAGCTTTTCTTTTGGGTAATGTCCATTTGCAAGCATGGGTCAAAACCTGAGCTCTGTGATTGGAAGAAAGCAGTTTGCTCCCTTAGCTCTGACAATAGCGTTCTGGATGCATTGTGTTCAGGTCTAGAATAATGAAGAAAACAACAAAAGTTGAGAGCCCTGATGGTTGCTTTTTAATAATTGGTGAGGCCATATAGCATTGTAGTCAAAACAGCCTTGGGAGTTAAAATTCTGGCATTTAGACCCTCGCCTTGCCACTTACTGGAGTGTCCTGGGTAAAGTCACTTACACTCTGAGCGTCAGCTGTTAATGGGGGTGGCAGCACTACCCCACAGGGTTGTTTGGGAGATTAAATGAGAAAATGTATAGGTTGCCTTTAGCACTGTGCCTGGAACATCATTTATTCGCAACTGATAGTTATTAATTTTTAACTGCAGTTAGAGCAATTAAGGAATGGCTCTAAATTCAGCTCAGCTGCTTATCCTTTCCAGCAAAATTCCCAGGGGCTGCAGTGGTGAGCAACCCCACCTGGATGTGCATCGCTCTGTCCCCCTCTATACCCCCTCCCCCCAGCTCTAGCCTGCTCCAGGGTCGCCCAGGCTCTTGTCAACCACAGGCAGATTGTGACACCGTATGAGGAAGGCTCTGTGGTCCCCTTCATCTGCGACAGTGGGCTGCCAGGCTAGCATGTCCTAGAGCCTGCGTGCTGATGGGACAGGAGCATGCCCAGAAGCAGCTTGCTTCTTGCACGAAGGATGGGCTGGACTTGCTCCATCTTCCAGTTGTCACATGGGTGTAGATGGCACTGGAGGCGAGGGGGAACCTTCCTTGTCCGGCTTCGGGGTCCGTGTGAGTGGGCGTCACCGCTCCCGTGGGGTCGGCAAGTAGGGAGGTCTCTTACTTGGGCTGAACTCATTCTGTTTTTCCTCCACGACTGTCTTCTCTTCTCACCCTTGCACTTACCATTCTTAACCCTCAAAGGGTTCTCTGAGGAATATTAGAAGTTGAAATGTGCATCTATGTTCTATCTACACATGGCACTTCTGTTGTGGTTAAGATATTTTACAGTGTTGATAGTAAGACCTTGCACTTCTGTCGCACCTTTCATCAGAGGATTTCTAAAAGCACTCCTGGATATTCACACCAAGCTTCAAGATACCTAGGAAGAAGAAAATATGACTTTAAACTGTGCGGTGAGAGGGAAGGAGATGGATGCCCCCAAATGCTTTGCTCTGCCCAGATCAGGGAGCCTTGAGTCATCAGTGCCTTCCCGCTAATGACACACTGCTCCCTGAAGGCTGGCCCCAGGGAGCTGCAGCCTCGGGCGAGTGGTGCTACTCCACCAGACTCTAAGTATAGGGCATCCCAGGAGGCTCCGCCCACGATCCATGGCTCTCAAAGTCACACGCAGGGTGGGAGCGGTCTTGCCCATCCGCCCCCAGCCCCTGTGAATAACCCTGGGGACACCATTCCTTCTGGACAAGAGGGTCCCTGGATTGTTAGCAGATCATAGCTGATACCAAAGATTACTCTGTCTCTCTGACCTTTGTCTCCCATATGCTGGATCTTGGGAATCCGAACGCCCTGGTGCCCCTCACTGGCTCAGTCTCCTGCAGCGGGTGTCCGGTGCAGGGAGCACCCGCCCCTTAAACCTCCCAAGTCACAGCCGCGATGTAACTCCCTCCTAAGATGGCCAACGTCATTTCTCTGTACAGACCACTCCTCATTAGCTTGATGCTAAACACTTTGTTTAGATTAGAAATAAATCCTCATTCCAAATCCATCACCCCCACAAAAAAACAAGAGCAAAAAACCCACTAACGACAACAACAAAAGATAACTTGGGGCTTCTCTCGCTCTTCTCGGTTATTCTTACTCCTTTTTCCTTACCACCTATGTCATAAAAGCACTGTGGTTTTGTTCCCATTCCTGAAGTCGTGTGTCCTATTAGTCCTAATTCAGACTGACATCCCACCTAAGTTTGTTCTCCTATTGCTCATCTGGCCCCACTGAGACCTTCCATTTCGGTTGGGCCATGCTAAGCAGGCTGCCTCAACCACCATGGGCAGCACTTGCCCTCGACCTTCCCTCCTCCTCTCTAGGCCGGGCCCATCGCACACCTGAACCCCAGAGTCATTCCACAGTAACACGAGACATCAAACAGCTACTGAAGATCTATGTGCAAGATAAATCACAGGTCTTTAGTTCCTTGGCCATGTAAATACAACTGGTCTCTTCTCAGATAAGTATTTAATCTGTGAATAGATAATACGTGCCCATGGTTCAAAATCTAAAAATGTATACTAAAAGGCATACAGTGAAAATCTCCCTTCTACCCACGGCCGCCTCACCCCTGGCAACATTTAGTTGCTTTTATTTGTTTGCTGTGTAGCCTTCCAGTATCTCTGTGCTCAAAACCAAATACAACTCTATTATCTAATTTCCAACCTTCGACAATAAAGGTCAAGCTCTGCACTTTACTTTTTTTACTTAACCGTGTGTCTTAGAGATCCTTCCATAACTATACAGGGAGTTTCCTTATTCTGTTTCACAGTTGCATGGGATTCCACTTTTTCCGCTAAACAGACATAACTTATTTAACCAGACACTTATTGGTGGATATCTAGGTTATTTTCAAAGCCTTGCTATGACAAAAAAAAAAAAGTGCAGTGAAGACCCTGACAATATTTCATTTTGCACATATGCAATTCTGTTAGGATAAATTCCTAGAAGTAAACTCCTTGGTCAGAGACTAATAATGAAATATTGAAAAATTGAGCTAAAAACACCTATATTTGAGGGTAGTGTTACTGTGCCCACAGTAACCACTCACATTTATAAAGCATTTTATGGTGTGCTGATATTTTATCACCATGAGAAGAATCACCAATATCGTCCTCATGGAAATTGAAGGGAACTGAGATTATGAGAGAGCCTTCCACACAATCCTACTTCTCATAGCTTCTCATGGTTGTTGGGACTAAAACTGAAACTGGGACTTTTCATTCCAAAATTCCCTGTTTTCTATGTATAATGCTGCCTTCTGAATTAGCAAGGCAGGGGGAAAGGCAATTTTACTCATCCAGAACTTACCATTTTCTGAAAACAGTTCCCTCCTTGGCTGAATATCTCCTCACTCTTTTAGATCTCCACCTGGAGAACTTAGTGGTACCAAGGCTCCCATGCTTGTTTGGCCAGAGAATCACAGTTAAGCTACTTGCCAGACCATCCTACTTAAAAAGTCAGTGCAGCTTAAGGTGGAATTGGAACTGGAAATTAAACCTGTTTTGTTCAGAATGGGGGTTAACATTAAAACACCCTCCAGAGACACCTGGGTGGCTCAGCTGGTTGGGCGTCTGACTTGATCTCGGCTCAGGTCTTGATCTCAGGTTTGTGAGTTTGGGCCCAGCGTGGAGCCTACTTAAAAAAACAAAACAGAACAAAAATACTCTTCCGACAAACCGGTTTTCTGGTGGTCTTATTTCCAGAATAAGATCATTCTCTTGAAACCTTAAGAGAAATACCATGTTTCAACAGCGACAAGGAATTTGTTAATTTCCCAGACGAAAACTGTGGAATTGGGGGGTAGACAGGGGAGCAGGCAATGTGATCTAACTTTCAGAGATTTTTACTTCACTAAAGGACTTTGGATATATCTGAAATTTGGAAAAACTTAGATTCAGTGACAGTTTAGGTCTTTTAAGCAGAAGGGTAAAATGTTGCCCTTCTTGTGGAGAATTGTGGAGACAGATTAAGAGAAAAGATAGGACTCATCAAGGCCAATATTTCACTATAAAAGCCGAAAGAATGTTAATTTAAAGACAACTTCCAGGGGCACCCGGGTGGCTCAATCAGTTGGACAGCTGATTCTTGATTTCAGCTCTGGTCTTGATCTCAGGGTCCTGAGTTCAAGCCCCACATTGGGCTCCACACTGGGCATGGATCCTACCTAAAAAATAAAATAAAAATAAAATAAAGACAACATCCACAGAGAAGAAACTGATGGTTGCAGGAGTGGGGGTGGGTGGGTGGGTAGGAGGATGGGCAAAATGGATGAAGGGAAGTAGGAGCTATAGTCTTCCAGTTACAGGGTGAATGAGTCACAGGAATGAAAGGTGCAGCATAAGGAATACAGTCAATGATATTGTACCAGCGTTGTATGGTGACAGACGGGAGCTACACTTGTGGTGAGCATAACACAATGTATGAAGGTGTCCAGTCACTGTGCCTGAAACTAATGTGTCAACTAGACTAAAAATTTTTTCAAAAGGCAATTTCCTCATCAACTCTGCTTTAACTATTTTATTCCTTATATATTTTGCAGACTTTTATTATTTGCTAATGCAATTCTTTCAAAAAAATTGATGAATGTATAAAAATTAACTACACAGTGAAATCCACATAAGACAACTTTGTGGGCGAAATAATTTGTCCCTTCTTCAATTCAAGTAATATGCACACATGCCCAGAAAATTGATTTTGTTATTAAAAGTGGTTTGATCTCTTAGAGACACTAATAGAACCCACAGAAAAATGTATCGACACCTTAATGATGAGTTCTTGATTCACAGTGAGAGACGCACCTGTCACTCCAATCTGGCTACTCCAATCTGGCTACTGTAGATAGTAGATTTGACTGGTGTGTTTCTCCTGGTGTGAAAAGCACAGGGAAGCCAAATCATAAGGACAAGGGTTCTTGATGGACAGGGACCCAGATAAGAGGAGTTTGATGCCTGGTATAGGATCTAACAATTTGATTCCCACAAAAGAAATGCATACAGTGGCTAAGGAGCCCCAAATGGTTGAAGTCATGCTACCACTTTTCTTTCCTGCGATTTCCTACTTTGCCATGTTTCATCTACTCGCCCCCGTTTTATCAACATATTCTTTCTTCAGATTTATTAACGCCACCATTAACCTATTTTCCCTGAACTTTCCTCATGATAGGAATCACCTGGAGTGCTTGACAAAAATAGATTTATGAATAGAATTTCTAAGGGAAAGGCCTGGCATTCTGTATATTTAACAAACCCCCTGGTGATTTTTACCAGGAGGGTTTGAGAACAATTAGTTCAGTGTATCTCAAAATGTAATGTTCCTACCATCACCTGCTCCTGATGCCATTGGTCTGGAGAGGGTCCTAGATTGTCCATTCCTAACAAGCTCCCCTGGACTCTGGCCAGGGGACAGATGGCATTTTGAGTAAGAGGCAGCAGTGGTTTTCAAAAGGTGCTCCTGGGCCAGTGGCCTGGGCAGTACCGCAGAACCTCCTAGAAGTGCCAATTCCCAGCCTACACGTAATGAATCAGAAACGCTGGGGTGCGACCCAGCAGTTTGTTTTAACAAGGCCTCTGGGTGAGATTTTGATGTGTACTAAAATTCAAGAACCACGGATCTATGGTTATGCTTAGCTGCTTCTTACTGCTTCCTATTGGGAGGTTATTTCATTGGAGATGAACTGTGCACATTTCTGATTCGATTCAGTTTAACTCTCTTTGGGGTGATACCTTGCTAGCACCTTCAAGTGTTCAGGAAACATCGGCAAGAAGCTCATCTTAGAGTATTTGGGGGAACTTATTCCTTGTTATCTTTAATTTGTATTAATACAAGGTAATTGGTCAGAACGGGGTTCACAAATGCTTAAAGGGACCAGACACTCCGAGAGAAGAGCTTTAAGCGAAGTGGCAGGGTTTCAGGGAGGAGGTCTGGCTTCAGAAAGCAGCTGTGCCTCAGCTCCCCCGAGCAGGTCCCAGGACAGGCGGGGATGTGGGCCCAGAGGAGTCACATCTTCCAACTGCTTACAAGGAGCCAAAAAGCCAACTTTTCATGTGAAATCGCATGATTTTTAAATGTTGGCAAACTATTCAGATTTGTTGTCAATATTCTGTGTGCCTAACAAGCGAGGCTTCTGTTAGCAGCTCCACGTTGGAGGGACTGGTTAGGGAAGTCATTGGTTCACCGGCCTGGCTCCTAAAGAAGAGAAAGCCGGCCCTCCTTGCTGGAAAACCCAAACCCAAACCATTTACCACGCTCTTGGAAAAAGCCCGTCAATTCTTCTCTCTAAGCAGCTCCCAGAGCAGCCATAGGTTTGAGCTCATAGAAACATGTGGAACATTTGTAATTGGAAAATGGACAGTGTCACATTGTGTGATCCATCTGGAAGCAAAGAATGTCTAAGAGTCAGGACAGCTCTGCCTAGAGGCAGATCCAGATTCTATGAGTCCTGAGGCTTGTACAATTTAGAGGGACCCTATTTGAGAAAAATATGTGAAATTATGAATACAAAGTTATTTATGAAAGTACAAAGAAATCTTAACCAAATGTGGGAAATGTTTACCCTTGCAAATTTTATAAAGAGTGAATGCCTGCTGCCTTGGAAGGGCCCACACAAACTCGGGCCCTGGGGCATCCTGGGTGTCCCCACACATCTGCCTCTGTCCTGGTGACCGCTGGGATACAGGCAGGGGTTAGGAGGAGACTGGGGGAGTTGGTGTTCTGGGTACTGGTGATGTTCTATTTCTTGACCTGCATGGGAAGGTGGATACCAGGAGGGCTTATTTTAAAACAATTTGTTAAGCTGTTTAATTACATTTTTTATAGTTTTCTGTATATTTCATAATTTGAAGAAACATTCGGCCCTTTTCTAAGTCAGCAAAAATACACATTTCATTGGGTAAACTAGTTCTTCAATAAACATTTGTTGAATGAATGCACAAGTTAATTAATGATTTCAAATCTATTCAGCCACTATATATCAAGGGCCTAATGTGTAAGGGTCCCTGCTAGGTATTGTGTTGTTAAATATATTATAGTAGGGCGCCTGGGTGACTCAGTCTGTTAAACTTCTGCCTTCGGCTCGGGTCATGATCCCAGGGTCCTGGGGTCAAGCCCCCATCAGGCTCCCTTCTCCCTCTGCTTGCTGCTCCCCTTGCTCGTGCTCTCCCTCATTCTTTGTGTAAAAAAAAAAAAAAAAAATCTTAAAAATATACATTACAGTATTTGCTATTTAAGTAGAAAGAGAAGTAGAAAAAAAATTTTTTTTAAGAGAGAGAGAGAGCTCGTACATGCACCATGGTTGGGCAGGGGTGCGGTGGAGGGAGAGAGTCCTGAGCAGGCTCCACGCCCAGGGGCTCAACCTCGTGACCCTGAAATCAGGACTTAAGCTGAAATCAAGAGTCGGATGCTTAACTGACTGAGCCACCCAGGTGCCCCTAAGTAAAATTTAATGAAAGAAATAAAATAGGGGTACCTGCCTGGATCAGTCGGTAGAGCATGTGATTCTTAATCTCAGGGTGGTGGGTTCAAGACCCATGTTGGGTGTAGATCTTAACTTTTTAAAAAAATTGTATTTTATTTCATTTTAAAAAGTTTTTTTTTACTATTGTTTTATATATAAAACTAAAAATATAAAAATATAAATTGTTTTATAAATAAGCTGGATACAGGCTTTAAAAAGCAAAGATTTAAATTTAATACCATTAACCAAAGTTCTATTTATTTTTAGCTTTGAAATTTTTTAATCTACAGTCATACAGTCTTTTAAAATGTTAGGCGGAGGGAGCACAAAAAAGAAATTGGTATTTTTTTAACATATTCTAAAGGCCAGATGAATAATATTTTTAAAATCATGTGTAATTCTACACACTAACATAACCACTATTATTTCCTTCAATCTTTTATTTATAGGTACACTTCTTACATAGTTAAAGTCATAGTGTCCAGGGGCGCCTGGGTGTCTCAGTCGGTTAAGTGTCTGACTTTTGATTTCAGCTCAGGTCATGATCTCAGGGTTGTGAGATCTGAGCCCTGCGTTGGGCTCTGTGATTGGTGCAGAGTCTGCTTGAGATTCTCTTCCTCTATTCCCACCCACCCCACCCCCCCACCGATCTAGCTCTCGCTCTACAAATAAATAAATATTTTAAAAAATTCATAGTGTCGGGGCGCCTGGGTAGCTCAGAGGGTTAAAGCCTCTGCCTTCGGCTCAGGTCATGATCTCAGGGTCCTGGGATCGAGCCCCACATCGGGCTCTCTGCTCAGCAGGGAGCCTGCTTCCCCCTCTCTCTCTGCCTGCCTCTCTGCCTACTTGTGATCTCTCTCTGTCAAATAAATAAAATCTTTAAAAAAATTCATAGTGTCTATAAAATTTCAATCCTGATTGTCTGTACCTAATACATCATAAGGATTTTCTATGTTGGTACATGGTCTTCATAATTCCAATTTTAAAAACTGCATAATTATTCCTTAGCTATTCCCAGTAAGTGGATAGAATATAATTTGTATAACTATGCTCCTAATCTTAGATGTTCAAATAATTTTTAATTTTTGCTATTATAAAATAATGCAGCACCTAACATTTTGATGTACATAGCTTTCTTTTTTCATATTATGGTCATATGCCTCAGGATACGTATCCCTCAATTTTCTTTTCCTTATAAACGCATGTATTTCATTTGTGCACTCTGAAAAAGAACCAGAATTGGAGTGGAAGTGAGAGAAGGAAACAGGTGGGGAGATGGTACAAAAGGGAACATCCCTACGCAGAGATATTTAAAATTGTTCACCTTGATTGAATCCAAGACAGGACTTCAATTTTTTTGCATTAAAATTCATAGAACAGATTTTTCTCCTATCAGGGATGGTGTCCTACCTTCTGTTGGTCACCGTGGATTTTCCGCCCAAACTGGCAGGGTAGGTCCCTCTCTGGAGAATCCATTTCTCAGATTGTCAAAAACTATGATAGCTATCAAGAAAGATTTTCAGTTGCCAAATGTTGCAGATTTGCAGTTGCCTGATTATGCTCTAGATGACATTTCATTCCAACTTAATTGAAGAAACTGAGCATCTATATTGTTTCTATTTTCTGTATCAAAAATCTGGACAAGTAGTGTGATTTTTTTTTTTCTGATTTGTGAATGTAATTGCATGAGGAGTCATAAAAAGCTTTTATTATGCATTTACTTAATTACCTCGTCTGTGAAATCTGGGCATAAGTATGGGCAAAACAGTCAAAGACAGGCATAAACAAAACACAATCTCTCTGCTCAAGCAGTTTATATTTTATTCGGAAATCAGGAACATAAGCCTGAGTCAATTAACCTTCTAAGTAAAGTTTATGTTCTTAAAATATATATATATGACACTCCAGGGAAATGTAAACACAAACTGGACACTTGAAGATCTTAAGAAATGATGGTGACTTTTTTAGGTGAGTTAATGGTGCCATATCTTGTATGTTTGTTTTTTTTTTCCTAAAATGCCCTTCTTTTAGAGAGATGGAAATCTATATGAATAAAATGTATTATATCTGAGATTCGCATCAAAATTATGCAGGCCATGGGAATGGGGTATAGGTGAGCCGAGGCTGGCATTGAGTTGGTAATTGTCAAAGTTGGGGGATGGGTACATTTGGGTGATTTAGTCTACTTTTGTATATGTTTGAAAACTTTTATGAATTATTACACTGTATTTAGCTTTCCTTGGGCTGTGAAATCAAAGCATTAATTATGATTGGAGCCTCAATGATCCACCACACAACACATTATACTCTCTCAACCTTCATGTCCTACCTTGCCAGCCTGCCTGGCCTTTCTTCCCGGGGCCTCTCCCCGACTCTTGCCATCAGCCCGGGCAGCCCCCAGGGTCTGCCCTGCATTACTGAGAGGCCCCTACCTGGAAGGGAAATGTTGACGAAGAAGCTTGGTTAGTGAGAAATGGTGCTTACTTTGACCCCTGCTTGAACTTTCAGATCTATGTTTATTTGGGAATAAAACAGAAATGATTCATCTTATGAATTTCCTCAGGGCTGGTGGAATCCTGCATTCTCTTAGATGAGTTTATTCATTCTGAGCTCTAATTGAAACCACAATGTGGAAAACGGTTGGCTCCTCTCTTATATATTCTATCTGTTTGAAGCAGCAACATCTGCCAGCATCTCAATTCCTGCTTCCTTGGCATTGGGTTGAATTAATCAATAGAGTATATAACTAACACACCAAAAAAGCCAAATAAAAAATCTTCCAGTAAAGCAAATGGAAAATTACAAGATAAAAACTTAATTCTCTGCAGTTTTTCAAGTAAGGTAAAAGAGATTCATTTTTCTTTTGATTTGAATTGTTTTGAATTAAAATTGAAACGGATAGTATAAACCTGGGATACTCTCAGAAATCATTTCTTTTGCTGTATTCCCTCTTTGTTGAAGCGCTTCCCCCTTAACTCATTGAATTATATCACTGTAATTACCCAAGTCACTGTTATTAAATAGAAGATCTGGTGCCACCATTTTTTGATTTTAGATTTAGAGTAGACAAGACGATCCCATTAATGAGAAGGGAGTAAATTTTTAATATTTTGAAGGCTCAGTTTCTAACATCTTTTCTAATTTATAACCAGTTTAATGGCTCCCAACCTCTGTACCTTTTAGATTCTTTTTAATTATTTTTATCAACAGGGGCTTTTGGCATTAAAACATTTTTTCCCCTAACAAACAACATATATTTATTAACAAGTCATCAAATAACTTCTCCATTTTTTTAAAGTAATCAAAGAACACATGTAGTTCATAATGAGCTTGGAAAAATATGTATTATCACCCTGAACTAAAATAGCCCCCAGCTAAAAGGAAAGAATTTCAATTTGTTAGCAGGTGAAAGCTTTTATTTTTTTTCTTTAGCTAAGCCATTTCTGTTAGACTTTTTTTTACATAGTGAAAATGGTCTGTGATCTATATTACCACCTTTGCAAACTGTAGTTGTGGTAATAGCTCTACCCATTAAATTATATCATTCAGAGCTCCTATAAAAGAGCCGTGGTAGCAAAAAAATAATAGGTTTTCTTGAAGATGATTTTCCCCTTCTCATTAATAGGCATTATTACACATAAAATTGCGTGAACTAGTAAATAATATTTTGGGTATATGCTTTCTTACATTCTTTTCCTTCTGCGTTTTCTTGCTGTAAAACCAATGTCCCCAGCTATTGCCGGAGAGGGGAGGCATCTTGAGGCTGACATGTGGACATGGGCTCATCAGGCAGGCAGGTGGTAAAACAAGTGGCTTATTTGGAAGCTCTTTATTTCCCTACTGACCATCTCTTCTCCCCCTGGAGTGTTCAGCCTGGTTCAATTCAGTTCACTGGGCAGAGTGTTAGGCCAGTAGACAATACTTTAGGAGACCTACAAATGTATGATGCATGGTCCCTGCCTTGGAGGATGTACAGTCTAGTCATCAGTAGAGGAAAAATGACATAGGCAGAAATACCTAAGTTGAGAGGCAAAATGAGCCAAGTGCTCTAGAGATTTCAAACAGCCTGCTTGGGCTGAACAGGGGTGTGTGTGTGTGTAGGGGGTTGTCACGTCCAGCTGTGGCAGCTGAGGAGCATGATGGAGGAACTGCATGTTGAAAGAAAAGGAAGCCTGCAGGGGATAAAGATAGGGAGATGGGGACAAGGGTGTTGCTGACAGAGAAGCAGAACCACCAGGAAATGTCTTGTTTGTCTACCTACGGTTCCAGGGAATTGGTCTCACACAGCTGTGTGAGCTGGTAGAGCAGTCTCTCTGAGCCTTTGTCTCCATGTCTGATGTTGGAACTTGAAGGCCACCATACAGGCAGTCAGGAATGGATGATGGATGTGAAGTAAGGGAGATCAGGAGAAGGCTGAAAGTCAGAAGCATAAGATGGGATTCCGGGAGGATAGACTGAAAGCTGTGTCAATTCTCGTGACCTCCGACCTTGGTGTCAAGGCTATCCTGCAGAAACGAGGACCCTAGGTCACAGAACTGAACACAAACACCTGGCTTAGGAGTTGGAGAAGCTAAAGGGAGAATCCAGGGCAAAGATGAGAAGCTGTAAGCTTAGTTGCTGCTTCATGCCAAGAGGTGACTCAGCACGTCAGCCAAACTGTGTGTGAGCCACAAAATGGCTGCTTCCCTTCTGCCCTCCAAATCTCCAAGAATCTCCCTTATGGCCCACCCTACTAGAAAACATACAAGAAAGGGAATTCAGGGAAATGTAGATCAGATGCATTCCACGCCATCACAAGGTGTATCCAGAATATGGAGCTTCTGAAAATTAAGCTAAAGAGTTAAGATGATATCAACATAAGTGGCCATTGGAATTTTTTGAGCCAGAGGACCAACAGTGAACTTGACCTTAAGGATAATGAAGTGGTGAGCAGGACAGATTGGAGGGCCTAATTCGGGAGCTCGGAATGCTGGTGAGTGGTAGCAAGGGGATTCAGGAGGTTGGAGTAGAAGGGGAAGTGGCAAAGCCATGCCTAGAAATTTCACTGCTACGGCCAGTGCACAAAGCTTGCTTTTGTGTGTTTGGGGAAGACAGCAGATCTACATACAAAGCATTGCCTGCCCTTGACATTGGTGTGCTTGTCCCATCCATTTTCTTCAGCACTAAAAATTTCAATGCCCTGGGTCAAAGTCCCAAGTTTGTGACCCTAGAAGTTCGTGGTCCTAAAGAGAGAAGATCAGCAGATATTTGTCATGTTTTAGGACACCCAACAATAGCAATTGAAAATCCTTTTTGTGTTTGGGGAATTTTTCCGCATTGAGAATCCTGCTGGAAGCCAGTACATCACTCTCTTAGCTTACTTTTAACCTAGGGAGATTCCAATTTGTAAGAAGACAGGAAGAAGGAGGTGCCAAACAGAATCACCTTTTTATTACAGAATAATATTCTGTTATATGGATATACCACATTTGCATTACCCATTCACCAACTGATAAACATTTGAATATTTTCCAGTTTTTGTCTATTATGTACAATACTGCTATAAACATTTTTGTACGTGTCTTCAGGTACACATCTAATAGTACAATTGCTGGGTCATATGGTAACTTTAAGTTTTCAGGTTTTCATTTTACATTTCCATCAGTAGTGCATGAGGATCAGATTTCTCTACATGTTCACCCAAACTTGGGAAGATCCATCTTTTTAATTATAGCCATTCTTGGGGATGTGTAGTGTTATCTTATGGTTTTAATTGCATTTTCCCAATGACCAATGATGTTGAATTTCCATATAAATTTTGGGATCAGCTCATCAACTTCTACAAAGCCTACTGGGATTTTGATAGGGATTGCACTGAATCTATACAACTCTTTAGGAAATGTTTGCCATCCTACCAATCTTCAGTCTTTGAATCCATGAACATGGGATATTTCTCCACTTATTTAGATCTTCTTTAATTTCTCTCAGCGATGTTTTATAATTTCCAGTGTACAAAACTTTCACTTCTTTTGTTAAATGTATTCCCAGGTGTTATTTTTTGATCCTATTGTGAGTGAAATTGTTTTCTTAATTTTAGATTGTTTGTTGCTAGTATATAGTAACACTATCATGTCACTATTTTTAAAATATTGATCTTGTATCCAGCGGCCTTGCTGAATTCATTTTTTTGTTCTAGCTGCTTTGGGCAGTGGGTGGGGGACTCCTTAGAGTTTCCTATGTATAGGACAATATCATCTGAGAATAAAAAAAGTTTTACTTTTTTCTTTTTTAAAGATTTTATTTATTTATGTGTGTGTGTGTGTGTGTGTGTGAGTGAGATAGAGAGCACAAGTAGGGGGAATGGCAGGCAGAGGGAGAAGCAGGATCCCTGCCGAGCGAGGAGCCTGATGTGGGACTCAATATGGGGCTCGATCCCAGGACTCTGGGACCACGACCCGAGCCAAAGGCAGATGCCTAACTGACTGAGCCACCCAGGCGTCCCTTACTTCTTTTTTCTAATCTGGATACCTTAAATTTTTTTTTCTTATCGAATTGGCTAGAATCTCAGTTCAAGGTTGATTAGAGGTGGAAAGAGCAAGTATCTTCGCCTTGTTTCCATTATAGGGAGAAGTATTCAGTCTTTCACAATTAAGTATAATAATAACACTAGGCTTGTTTTGTTTGTTTTGGGGTTTTTTTTGTAGATGCCCTTTATCAGGTAAGGAACTTCCCTTTTATTCCTAGTTTGTTGAACATTTTTACCATGAATGGATGTTAGGTTTTGTTAAATACTTTTTCTGCATCTATTGAGATGGTTGTATTGGGTTTTTTTTTTAATCCTTTTTTTCCCTCCATCACTTTTCTTTTTTTCTTTCTAAAGATTTTATTTATTTGTCAGACAGAGAAAAAGAGAGCACAAGCAGGCAGAGCAGGCAGAGGAAGAAGCAGGCTCCCCACTGAGCAAGGAGCCCGAGACACAATCCCAGGACTCTGGGATCATGATCTGAGCTGAAGGCAGCCTCTTAACGACTGAGCCACCCAGGTGTCCCTGATTGTATTGTTTTTGTCTTAATCCTATTAATATAGCATGTTATATCAACTGCTTTTCAACTATTAAACCAACCTTGCATTCCTGGATACATGGTCATGGTATATAATCCTTTCATACATTATCGAATTTGGTTTGCTAATATTTTTTAAAGGGTTTTTGCATTTATGTATTGGGTCTGTAGTTTTGTGGGGTTTTGTTTTTTTTTTTTTTTCTATTTTTGGTTTCACATCAGGAAAATATTGGCTTCATGGAATTGACATCTGTCTTGCTTCTATAGATAGGTGAATAGAATTTGCATTATTGTAATTTTTGCATTTATTTGTTTCTTTTTCCTCTCGAGAAACAAGTTTCATAAGTTATTTTTAAAACAGAAACTGGATCTTATCTACTGGTTTGACCACCAAAATTTAATAAATGTTTCATCTGAGCACCCACTCAGGGTCCTCTCTTCACACTGTCTGTCTGTTGATTGCAGACAGGGGCAGAGACAGATGGCATGCCAGGACCTAAGTGCCTCAAAGTCAAACTTCCCAACTGATCACAGAAGAGAAAGTCACCACCTTCTTTTTCTCTTCTGTGGTGTAGAGGGATAGAAAAACATTTCCTGAGTAGTCATTTACCATTGCTGTAACTTCTTGTCATAGCCCCTTGAGATTTGGGGAAGAAATGTGATAATTATATATATAACCAGTCAATCTCGCTCTACTGATCAAAATATCTCTATTTTTTTAAAAAAATTTTATTTATTCGAGAGAGAGAGACAGAGCACAGCAGGGGGAGGGGCAGAGGGAGAGGGAGAAGGACAAGGACAAGCAGACTTCCTGCTGAGTGGGGAGCCCAACACAGGGCTCGATCCTGGGACCCTGAGATCATGACCTGAGTTGAAGTCAGATGCTTAACTGACTGAGCCACCCGGTGCCCCCAAAGTGTTTCTAGATGCCAAAGCCATATCAAGTGTCAGAAGAATCTGTGTGTTGATATAGTGTTTGGAAGGAATCAACTATCTAGCCAGTGTTTCCCTTATCACGTAACCTTAATATTTGTTATGATCATGGTTGATTTGGGTTATTTTTCAGTGTATGAAACATAAAGAACAATCACAATACTCTACTTGAGGGTGCCTTTTGATTCAAGAGGCATCCAAATGTAACAGAAAAGAACCGCTTTTCTCCCAAACATCACTTTAAACGACTTTCTTCTTCTGAAAACAAACCAAGTCACCTCAGACTGAGACTCACTGCTATTCATTCTTTAGAAGGCCACTCATTTGTTACCTCTTCTAGACTAAGCAGGTGCCCACCACAGCATTACATATGCTGTCTCATTTACTCTCCACACAATACTCGGAGGTATAGGTATTTTATAGACGAAGAAACTCGGGCTCATATTAAGAAATATGCCAACGTCACCTTTTTTTTTTTAAGATTTATTTTTTATTTGAGAAAGAGACACCGAGATAGCGACAGAGATCACAAGTGGGGAGGAGAGGGAGAAGCAGGCTCCCCAGAGGGAGCCCGAAGTGGGGCTGGATCCTCGGACCCCGGGATCATGACCCGAGCCAAAGGCAGCTGCTTAACTGACTGAGCTACTCGGGAACTTCACCAACATCACCTTTATAATAAAATGGTAGAGTCTGGTTCCAGTCCAGATCTAGGTAACTTGAAGCCCACCCTCTCCTGCTACACATAGCCACCCCCCCTGCCCCGAGTCCTGCTGGGCTTCTTGGATGCAGTAGCTGTACAGCCATCTCAGACACCCTTTTCTCATCCCCCCCAGAGTTTCTACATCTGATCCTGGGGTCCTGGGGTGGGTGGGCAGGGACACCAGGACTGTTTGGTTCTTTCTTTTTTTTTTTTTTTAAAGATTTTATTTATTTATTTGACACAGAGAGAGATCACAAGTAGGCAGAGAGGCAGGCAGAGGGAGAGGGGGAAGCAGGCTCCCTGCCAAGCAGAGAGCCTGATGCGGGGCTTGATCCCAGGACCCTGAGATCATGACCTGAGCTGAAGGCAGAGGCTTTAACCCATTGAGCCCACCCAGGTGCCCCTGTTTGATTCTTTCTTTGTATGTCTAGTACCTCATACTGTGGCTGACGTGCAGGTATTCAACAAATGTCGAAATAATGACCGAGTGAGAGCAATTATGCCTCCTAGACTTTTGAGGAAAACTCAGATTTGAAACTGGAAAGAAATCAGGAATTTATCTAATCCAGCCTTGCCAGTCAGTGGACTTGAGGCTCCAAGAAGACAGGTGTGATTTGCCCAGTCATCTGGAGATAGCCAGATTAGAACACAGTTGTCTAAGTCCGTGGCTCTCTCAGGGAACCCGTAGGCCAGTTTCTGACATTTCTAAGCTGCTGCCGCTCTTCAGTTTGTGAGGTATATAAAGGTAATGCTCATGTAAAAATAATAACAAGGGATCTGAATTTTAAATCATATAGAGATAACATAGCAGGAAAAAAATTCTAAGTGCAGTGACTTCATGAGGGACTTAGAACTATTCATGACTTCTTTTGAGAAATCATCCATCTGAAGGATTGGAATCAAATTTTAAGACCCTTCTCAGCCAAAACATCAACCAAACACCTGGCCCTGGGGGGTTGGACTGAGAACCTGGGCTCTGAGCCAGACACTTGACCCAAGGCGTGTGGCCCTGTCGTGTGTGCCCAGCCTGAGCGAGGTGTTCTCTTACACACTCACAGCTCTGTTGTTACTCGGCAGGGCTGGAGCCTATCGATCAGGAATGAAAATAATCCCTTCCTCTCTCCTGCCCCCTGCCACTGGCTGTTCCTTCCAGCCAGACCTGATCTGCCAGTTGTGCTGTCACAAGGCCTGACCCTGGGCCACTATGCTTCCTCCCCACTCAACCCTTATCCCCTGCACCACTCTTTCAGGTCAGGCTGTCAACAAAATCAGGGGACCTCTTCAAATTCTCTAAAATTCATTTTGTTTCAAAGTGGCCATATGCAACCACAGCATTTTCCTTCTGGTCGGCTGAGAGTAGCCACGTCACACATTTTCTCTCTAAAGAACTCTGCCCAATCGTCTCCTCTCCCAAATGTCCCGAAGGGTCCTCACAACACATTTACCCATTTGGGCTTCACTTGTAGATTCCTTTTCCGTAGATTTGTTTTCAAAATTACAATCTCACAATAGGAGCTTCTTTGTGATTTGTATCGTTTTTTCTCATTCATAGGGCTGTAAGTTAATCTGACCCCAATATTAATTTGTTTTAAATTGTACAATATTTGCACAGAAATCTTCTCTTTTGCCTAATCTTCTCTCTCTACCCATCCCAAATAATGTCTTTGAAAAGGGTGACCTATCTTGACAGAAATGGAAAAAATGGCACTTACTTATTTACTGGGTACCGTATTACTGTATAGCCCTGAAAAAAAAAAAAACCCTCAACACTCTAAAGCAATTGTGAGATGTGTTTCAGTGTTTCATATGTCTTATTTTGATTGAAAAATCCTTATACACCAATCACATTTAACAGGATGATATAGGGTCAGGCCAATTATTGGTGTGTGGTAGGCATTTACAAATTTGTATGGGTGATTTTTCCTAGCTTGCTATATGTACCAAAAATGTTTCATATACATAAACATATAATTGTTATTAATAGTTCATTGACTACTTATATTTTTATTAGTTTTATATATTTAAAGAATTCACATTGCCCTCTTGACAATTTTTTTTCTAGTTGAACTACCTTAGCTTCCCCAATTCTAAATATTTTTGTACTACTGTTATATATAGATATAACCAATTTATTTGGTTTTCATTTATTTCCTGGAAGTAAGAGTACTTATTTCTCCCACTCGTTGATTATCTATTTCCAGGCCAGACACTGTCTGGACCTGTGCTGGCCAATGTCGTAGCTATTACCATATGTGGCAACAGAACACTTGAAATGTGACCAGTCCAAATTAAGATGTACTTTAAGTCTAAAATACAGATCAGATTTTCAGGACTTGCTCTGAAAGAAAGAATGTAAACTATCTCAGTAATATCTTAGGTTGAGTACATGTTGATATGCTGATATTTTGGTTCTCTTAGGTTAAATATTAAAAACGAAACAGGGGAAGCTTGTTTCTTTTCACTCTTCTAAATGTCACTACTAGGAAATTTAAACTTTCCTATGTGCTTCACATTTGTAGCATGCATTATATTTGCCATACAGTGCTAGTCTAGGTACTTCATACACTTAGAAATGAATGGGTAGGTGAATGAATGAGACAAGCTCTACTTTCCTGATCTTTGAGGACAGCTCATAATTGTCTACCAGGAAGGAATCAAACTCCTTGAACCTTACCACAATTCAACCCAATCTTCTCATTTTGTAATTGAGAATACCCAGTCCCAGAGAAATTTGCATGCCTTCTGCACTATCCACTGAATAAAGACAGGAAAGCAAGGTGTTGTTGATTCAATACCAGCATTTTCTCTGTCATCATCAGTGGCAAATGCCTTAGTGAAGATACCCAAAGTATCCAGGGATGAACATTCTGGATTCTAGAGGACTGTCAACTGTACTACCTGTAGAACTATTTCAGCCTTTATGATTTCAATGAATTTACTCTCTGCAACTGACCAGAGCTATCTAAGACATATAGGCTGAGCTGCAGTCTCATGTGGGAGGGACCAAGCTGGGCTGGGCGGGGGAGGTCCAGGATGGACACCTGGGGACAGTGGGACATTGTGACATCATCAGTGATGGTCTCAGATGGTTTCCCATTGCTGGCCCTCCAGTCTCAGCTGTTACTGCAAGTCCATTCCTCTACCATGAGTGTGGAGCAGCTAAAATCAACACATCCACATGTACCTTGAGGTGACAGACTGGCTCTGGTGAATACTCCCTTTTCCTGGTTAGAGGAGACCCTTCTGTTGGCTCTTTTGTATGAAGAGGACAATGGTGCTCATTTTTCTAAGGATGGTCCTTAAGGTTTATCCTTTTGTCCTGATTAAGGATTCCTATTCAAATAGTTCAGAATGTGGGGGAAAGAGTCCCAGGCAGTCGTTCATTTCTTTGGCTGCACTGCTCATGCTTATTAGGGAAAGGAGAGCCAAAAGGCTTCCATTTCTTCCCGTACCCTGGTGAGTTAGGCCTTAATTTGGGGGCTCTGGCTCTCACATTAGATTCCTTGCAACTGCACCAGGGCCCGTCCCTGCCCCTGAGGCCTAGTCCTGTCTGCTTCACCCTTTAAAATATTATCATTCTGGATCAGTAAGACTGAAAGGCCACGTTTTACTCAAACTAAAATAGGTTGCATTGGTCAGTCTCATTTACTCCTATGTATTTATAACCAGGCGGGCTTGAATTCAATAAGCACATTTATGTAAATGTTGGGCAAAATTGAGTCCACCCAAGTGAAGTGTGGGAGGGTGGTGGCTGTGGATCCCAGACTAGTGCCTTTGAACTGTAACTATGTATACATGGTTCCCCTGCAGGATTAATTTTAGCTAGATGAACTACCAGAAATGTTAGCAATCTGTCTCTTCAGATTACTTTTGCTCTTTCCCTTTGCTACAAGACAGATTTTAAAAGTATGGAATCCTTGGTTTCACATGTTTCTTTAAACAGAACTGTAACAATTTTATCAGCAATTATATTTATCTTAACATGAATTTTTAAGCATCCGAGGCAACACGCATTTTCAAATAGTTGCATGTTTTACCTTGAAAAGTTACACTATCTATAAATACCCTATATTAATGTGTCTATGTAGCTATAGATGTACAGTGAATATATATGTATGCATGTACTTTCTCTGTGTATATATATACACATACACATATATGTTATATATAGAGATGTGTGTGTATATAGATACACACAGAGGGAATGAGAATAGTGGATTTCAGCTGGATAGTTCCACCTTATTTCTTATTTTGTGTTGAGATTGTCACTTAGGAAATAATCTTTACAAATTCTGCTCTTAAAAAAAAAAAAAACTCCAAGTCTTAACTTAAATATCTGAAACCTCGTGACAAAAAAGTATCGTGAACATGTTAATGAATATTCCTTAGTCGATCAAATATTGTAACTTATGCTTTACTTCAGGACTTTTCCATTTCCAAAATAATCAGGACAATTTTAACAAATATGTTTCTCTCGATAATGATGACTGAGTAATAATCCTTCATTTCACATTCAGTTCTGTAGCTTGTAAGTGCAGTAATGGGTACAGTTGCTACTACATTTACCATCTGACCATATGGTGTAACATACATCTGCCAAAGAGGACAGACATTCCATTACAATAACAAACAACATAGGCATAGTCTTAAGGCAAATCGACAGACATTAGATATCTTCCAACTATTATCACGTAGCACATTCTATGTCATATATGTCAGATACTTGCGTTGGCACTGAAAACTCTAAGATGTGTGCAGCTGGGTCTCTGACCTGGAGGAGTACACAGTCTGGCAGGGGAGGTGGTCGTGTAGGCAAATGATTATCCTATGATGTCACGATGTCCTAAGTGTAATAGAAGCATATATGAGGTGTCACAAGTGCAGAAAGAAAAACAATGCCTAACTGCTGGAATCCAGGAATGAATGAGGTCAGGAGATAACCACAGAGAAGATGGTCTTTGAATTGAGTATGAGGTCTTGGTCGGAAATACAGTGTGGTGGTTAAAAGAATCGTCTCTAGTCAGACTCCATGGGTTTAAAATCCCAGCTTTACTGTTTACCAGCTGAGGAAACTTAGGCATGTTACTTAACCTTTCTGTGCTTCTGTTTCCTCCTCTGTAGAATGGGCATAATCACTGGGCACAGTTCATGGGGCTGGAGTGAGGATTATGTGAGTTGGTGTGTGCCATGGGCTCAGAACAGTGCATGGCACATGGAAAGCTCTCAAACAGTATTAGCTTCAATGCCAGGGATAGCAGAAGGAGAGAAAGCAAGGAGACACAAACGAGTACGGCAGGCTTGGCTTATCAAAACTGAAATTTGAGGTGTATTTGTGGAAGGTGGTGGGAAATGACAAGGTTGCAGGACACATTATGGCGAGAGAGACTCATATGCCACACCCATGAGGCTCATGTTTATGGAGCCTGTAGAGAATTTTAAGGAACAAATTCAGGTTTGTATTATACAAAGATAACTCTGGAGCAATGAGGAATGAGTAAAGGCCAGATTAGTTAAGAGGTTACTGATGAGATAGGATCAAGTCTCCCGGCTGGGGGATGGAGGGTAGGGTGGAGAGTCAAAGTTAAAATTGATTAGACCTGGTGACCGATTAGATTAAGGTAGAAGGAATTGTGGATGACTCTTGGACTTCTAGTTTGGGCGATGTGGTAAAAAGACTGGAGGAAAAGCAGGCTTGGAATAAGGTTTGGGATTTGTCAAAATCGATGGGCCTGTGATGTGACCAAAATTAGTGTTTAGGCCTGCCACTCAGGAGCTAGAAGTCAAGATTCAGTGCTCCTCAAGATCGAGATAGCAGCTGACATTGTGGGAATGTGAGTGACACATGGTACAGGTTGTATACAGGAAGAGATTCAGGGATGGTTCAGGGACATTTCAGAGCCAAAGAAAGCTGAGCCAGCAAAGGAGAGTGTTCATAGAAGGAAGAAAATGTAGAAGAAAGCGGAATCATGGAAAATGATGGAGAGGAAATTCTGGGAGGAAGCGTTCAAATGCAGGAGAGAGGTCAAGTAGAATGAGAACTGAGAAATGTACTTTGGATTTGGCAATTAGAAAAAGAGCTTAAGAAAACCCGTATTACCTCGGTTAGTATAAGAGCGTGAAGAAAGAGATACAATGAATCCTTTTCATTAAGGCCCTAGATGTTAGTTCATATTTCAGGTCAAATCTAGGGGAATTTCTGGAGAACATCCAAGGATGTGGGCCAGCTTTAGGCTGGCTACGGGAAGCAGATCTGACCTGCCCTCAGGGAGCTGTTTACCGAGAACCTAGCAAGGGGCTGTGGTGGCGGGAGATCTGTCTTAGTGGAGGTCTGGGAGCTCCTGATATCTGGCTGGCTCCAGAAAGTGTTGAGTGGCCCTGGGGAGTTGCCAAAGAAGTTCTGTGGCTTTGATAAGAACTTCAAAGCCCCTAAGTTATAGTTGATCTGGTAGCTTATGCCCATGTTGGAGGGGAAAAGGGGTTGGTGAGGATAGTGGTAACAGGTTGATTCAAGTTGGTTCTGTTCTGGAACACATCCAAATTCTTGGCTCAGTCTTAGATGTGATTTTTCTGATTAGGTTTGCTTCATTACCTGTTTTCTTATTTCCTTCGTGTATGTAAGTGTCTCATCTCTCCAACTGGATAGTCAGTTTCTTAACGGCAGGGACCATACTCCACAAACAGTGTTTTGTACTCCCTGTAAGCACATTCCTGTCCAAATGAACCCTAGCTCAGAATCCTGGTATCCTCAGCCTCACCGGACTTAGAACCAAAAATAGATCAAGCCTGTACCGTGCACCTGGCGTGACGTCAACCATCAGCAAAAAAAAGTTCCACAGATACTTCCCAAAACTTATCCTAGTAAGGTTGAACTGAGGGGATATTTAGAGCAAGCAGTAGGTGTTGATACTGCAGCTTTTGGATGCGCTGGGCCTTGACCCCTCAGGACTCAAGGCCACCACACTGGTCTCCCAGTGGACACTTAGGTCTGGGAAGAACCTGTGCCATGCTAAAGGACATTATGGCTCCCACGTGGCTAGACTAAGGTCTCCTCTGGTATGTCCACAGGAGACCTGATGCAGTCCAGATATTGCACCTGGGGGGCCAAATCGGAAACACTGGGTGGAGGTGTTTTCACTTTTTTTTTTTTTTTTTTTTGGTATTGATGGGGAGGGGTGGTTTGAGATGGATCTAGCGCCTCAGCCCTATCCCTTCCGACCTCCCTCGGCTGCTCAAGTTATTGGCCACCACTCGTCCGCTTCTCGGAACCGTGCAGACAGGGCCGGCACCGTCCTACGGCGGAAGGAGCGCGTAGGAAGCGGAGGTGGGTGTCCCCCGGCCCCCCGCCCCGCCGCAGACCGCCAGGCGCGACGGGAGGATGTCGGCGAGCGGAGGGCGTGCGTCGCCCCCCCTCCTCCCCCGCCCGCGCCCCCCGCCCTGGGGGACCCCGCGCCCAGGGGAAGCCCCGCGCGGGGTGCCGGACGCCCGCCCCAGTCCCTCCGCCTCCCCGAGGCCCGGGGCTGCCTCCTCGGGCCGCGCTGGGGCCGCCCCGCACTGCGCATGAGCGGGAGCCCGGCAAGCCCGTGAGAGGAGCCGCCGCCGCCGCCGCCGTCCATTCGCTGCGGAGCCGGAGGAGGAGGGGAGAGGCCTGGAGGACACCAACATGGTGAGGCACTGCGGCCGCCCGCCCGGCCGCCCGCCCCGCCGGCTGGGGGCCGGCGCAGCTGCGCACCCCCGCCCCGCCGCCCTCCGCCCCGTGGCGACCCCGCCGCCCCGAGCCTCGGCCCGCGGCCTCCGTCCGCTCCCCGGCGGGGCTCTCCTCCCCTCCTCTCCCTTCCTCCTTCGCCCCTTCCCGCCCGGGCGCCGCCGCTACGCGAGAGCCGAGGAGGCGGAGCGGAGCTGGGCCTAGTCGGGAGCCCCGGGGAGTTTGGGGCGCGGGGCGCGGCCCCCGGTGCCCCTCGCCGGGCCCGGCGCGGGTGGGGGAGGCGTTGGGGCGGGGGGAGGGGAGGGGGCAACGGCCCTGCCCCTGCCGGGCCCCCTCGCCGGCTCCATTGTGTCTGGCCCGGGACCGGGGTCCGGGGTTCCGGGTGAGGAGCCTCCCCCCGCCCCGGAGCCGGGGCTTCCCCCTCCGCCCCGCCGGCGAGAAGGAAAGACTTTCCCGGCGCTCCTCTCCCTCCTCCGCTCCCGGTTCCAACACCCCTCAAGTCTCCAGGCAGTTTCGCTTGGGGCGGGGTATCAGCCCTTTTCCTTTCTCCATCACCTCTTGCTGCGTCCCATGCTTTTGGAAAATTGAGAGTTTAACTGGCCAGTTGGTGGAGGTTATAGTCGCCTTTCCGCTGAGAACATGGGAAACCGCTGAGCTTGGGGGACTTGGGGAGGAGGGCGGGGAGTACGGAAGTGCAACCTGTTCTCATTTTATAAAATTAGGAGAAACAGACTTGCTACCTTTTGAGCACATGTTTAATTTGCTTGGGATGGGAGGAGTAATTGCTTTATTATGCCAGTGAAAGACCATTTGTGATTTTTGAAAAACAGTTTGTCAAGTTATTCCCCTCTTCTTTTTCGTTTATGGAAAAAAACAAACAACAGTCTTCTTAGCAGCTTGAAAAAGTGGTAGTCAGGTTATCTGTTTACATTTTGGTAATCTTGTACCTGACTTTCTTGGGTTCTCTTTTTTCCAGAAGTGATGTTTGGCGTTATAGTTTGAGCATGAGTTGAATTCCATGCAGGTTACTGTATGAATAGACAGTAAAAATGATATTGTTGTCCTTTTGCTCATGGGGAACATAAAGGCCTCTTTGAGGACGGTATATGCGTGTGTCTGTGTTAAGGGAATGCCTCAGTATCTTTGTTTTTAGTTGGGTTTATTTCTGCTGAATAACACTTATCTGGCTCCAGCCTCTAACTTGGCAGAATTTTGGTGTCATGTATGGATATGTGGTTTGGTTTGTCGTATATTCCATGGTAAGTTTCATGAAAATTTACCATTCGTATTTGTCAGAAAACTTGCCGTAAAGTACAGGTTAATGTTTGGATTGACTCTGCAGTGTTCAAAGATCCACTAGGGCATCTAAACATTTTCTAAATTTTAAAGTATTTTGAGGGTCATAGACACTACTCCTGAAGTTTTTTTTAGGCTCTTGACATGTAGATAAATAGTAAGTTTGAAGTAATGAAATGTGATTCCCTGGTAAACACTCTGTGAGAGCACTGAAATGTGCTCTGTTCGTAATAGTCTGTAAATCGGCAGCATCCTCTAGCTGGCTCTTGATAATGCTCATCACCTGCTTAGGAATTCAGAATTCGTGTGGTTCATGCAAGAGTTCAGCTTGGATTGGAGCTTGTAAGCGTCTGTCCTTCTGTTAATATTACATTAGCTAGTTTTGGAACTTAGCCATAACTCATCTAATGATACCAGTAGTGGCAACATATCACTAATTTAAAACACTTTCTGTGGCTGAACTCAGATCGTGTCACTAGGATTGTCTTGGTATGCTCTTGTTAGTTTAGAAACTCAGTCACCATGCAGTCTAACAGGAAGTTAGGGCGTAGATTTTTCTAGTTAAGTTTCTCATCATAAATTATAATTGTTTCTTGATAAAATTTTTGGGCCAATATTTCTCAGTATGTGTAACTCAGCCTATTTCCAGAAGACATGTTATTGTTAATTCTAGTGTAGCTTAAATGATGGAATATCTGAAATATTTTGTATAAAAAAATGTTTAGTTAGCCTTACCTGACACATACATGGACCAAAAATAACTTCAAAACTAGACAATATTCTGTTATTCCTGAAAATCTTTTAAAAAGTATTCAGAATTTCTGGGTTGTTTTCTATTTGTAAGATGACAGGATTGAATTTGATGATTTCTAAAGTTCTATTCAGATAAAAATTTTGACTCTTAATTTCATCGTGTAAGGAGTGTATACCAGGTAATTACTAAATTTTTATATTCATGACATAGGATTTTTAGACCAGAAATGGTTCCAGAGATCATCTGTTTTACTCATCTTCCCTTTTACAGAAGAAGAAACTGGGGATCAGGGAGGTTTTGAAGTTCAAAGTTGCAAAACTGTTTGTTGCAGAACTGAAACTTTTTCTCCTGGTTTACTATTTCTGCCAGTATTTGTGGTACATGTTATCTCTTAACTCACATGGAATCTAGAGAAATCGTTGAAAATTGGATTTGATATTAAATTACAGTATTCATTTAAGTAGAGGAAAACCCATGTGTTATTAATGAATATGTTAAATAACAAATTTCAAGTGGATGACTAATGATTTTAATTACAGTGCTTTTAATAGCTTTTTAAAAAATGTGTGGACTTAGAAATTTAAGATTGTACTTTCTTTTTTTAAGATTGTACTTTCAACAAATACAGAGTTTACAAGTCCAAATGAATGTAGTCCTGTTTAGGTTTGTCTCTTCAGAACTTATTTCACATTCTTTTGCATATCCACAAGTAAATTAAAAGAGGGCCTTAATTCATTTCAGTAATTATTTATTAAATACTCTGTGCCAAGCACTGTTCTGGGCATTGGGAATGTGTGTGTGTATGTGTGTGTATGTTTTGTGTTTTACAGAAAAAATGAAAATCCCTCCTCTCTCGTGAGGGCTACATTTTAGTAGGGAGACACAAATAATAAACATAGTATATATTTTTCTTCTACTGTGTTAGAAGGTATTAACTGCTGTGGGAGAAAACAGTGTTAAGGAGGGGTATTGGGGGAGGGGTGGGGACACAGTGGTAGTGGGTTTGCAAAATGGTGTCTGCACGAATGATGAGGTGAATTTTGGACAGACTAGGAGATGAAGCATTAAGCTATGCAGAAATGTGAGACCAGTGTGGCTGGAGCAGTGTGTATGGGGGCAAGGGGTATTTGGGCATTAGAGCCGATGAGATCTGAGTGGTAAGGAGTAGAGATGGGCGGTGTGGGTGGGCGTTGTAAGGATATTGGGTTTTTATTCCAGGAGAAATGAGAAGCCGCTGAAGGATTCTGAGTGGTATGATAGACTGTTTCTGTTCGCCTATAGTGTCCGATTATAATATTATAGGCAATTATTTTTTAAAGCAGTTTTTAAAAACAAAACCCTTAGTATAATTTTCTTTACCTTGCAGCTTCTGTATATAGGGTTTTCAATTCTGTTTAAGATGACTCTCTAGTATTCAGTAAAAACTAGTTGACCATTGAGTTTACCTAACCATGCTAGTTAATAAAAACAACAAAACCTCTTCCATGGATTGCTTTTGAATATGTTCTAGTAGTTTGTACATAGTTTAATAGCTATATGCAGAAAGTTGGGCCTCTGGGGAGAAAGAAGGACATTAACATTTATTGAGAACATACCATCTGCTAGTCAGACAATTTACAACTGTTATTAATCTCCAGTCTTGAGATGGTTATTACTATGTCCTTTTAACATACCTGGAAGTGGAGATTTAGTGGTTCTAAATGATTTGACCAGGGTTAAAGAGCTAGTATGTGGCAGAGCATAGCTTAGAAGCCTGGTCTCTGATTAACACACTTTATCTACGCCCCCCCTCCTTTTTTTTTTTTTTTTTTAAACCCAGCAAGTGCTCTTTCAGTATAGGTGTGGAATTTTTTATTAGTTTCACTCTTGTTTCTTTGTTATCATATTTCCTAGTGACCTGGTTGTTTCTGTATCAAATGAAATGATCTGATGTAAACATTTAAGTAACTGAAAAATTAAAACTCTTTTGGTACATATAGTAAAAAAGTTGAAAGTAAAATTAACTCTCCTGGTGGTGGTGGTTTGTTTTAAGCTTAAAAAAAGCTGAGCTCATTGAGTCAAGTTGCTGTTTCCATTATGGTCTTCTAGGTTGGGTCAGCATAATGAAAATCTGTGAGAAACCTCCTTTTTAAATTTCAGTGTGTGTTGTTCAAGTTGTGATAGCATGAGCCATGACATTTGATGAAGAGAAATAGTTCTAAATAGGATTCAGTTGCTTCGTGGACACAAATAAGCTCTTGAATAACCTGCTAACTAGTTTACTGGTTTACCTAGTCATTTTAGGTGTACACAGCCCACCTAAGAAAAAGCAAAAACAGAAAAGAAATATGCCACTAAAGCATTTTTCATCACTTTGTTGAATCCCTTTTATATAATTAGTACCTAATCACTAACGGTGATTAGGCTGCTTGTTTGCATTGTAAAATTTTGAGATTTACTTTTAAAGAGTTCTTTTCCAAAGAATTCTATTGCATTACACTTTTGAACCCTTCAACACTGAACATGGTGTTCAGCAACAGATAAATTGCTGAAATTCATGGCCCATATCTTTGTTATATTAGGATATTTTCATTTCAGTAAACATTTAGAGAGCTTATTTATTATTCATAGGATTCTAATATTTTTGGAATTAGGATTTGAATAGATACCAGATCTTAGAATTAGGGGATTTCATTTTTCAAGGATCACTTATTTATGAAACAAATATCACATGACTCTTGAATACTGGTCATCATTCTAAGTTATTTAACTATGAAACTTTTAAAATCTCATTTAATTCTTTTCTTTGTTTGTTTTGTTTTCGCCTGAGTAATCTTTTTGTTAATTCTAGATTTCTTTAGAGAAGATGTTTATGGTGAGGAGAAGCAAGTTTAAATTAGCTACCTTGACTGCTTGTTACAAGGTCAAAAATTAGTTTGGGGGAGCCAATTGAAATATGATGGCTAACACAAGTATTTTAAAGAGGTAATTTCTATTCTATTATAGATAATCAGGATTTAGTAAAAATAACTTTTTAATAGAACAGTCTTGCTGAAATCCAAACATTTATTCCGTTTACAGTGGAAGTCATATTTTGAGTATCTGGTAATTCTTAGGGTGAGGAGAAGAAAGTCCTTTAAATTTCTGTCAACAGAGTACTTTTTTTTTATATATTAAAAAAATTTTTTTTTAATTTTAAGTAGGCTCCACACCCACGTGGGGCTTGAACTCACAACCCTGAGATAAAGAGTTTCCTGCTCTACGGACTGAGCCAACCAGGCACCCCAGTATACTTTTTTAAAACCTATAAGGAAAATTATACTGAACCAAACAAAATTGAGAAACATAAAAAACCAGTTTGAATCTTACAAGTATACTTTCTGTAATATTTTTTTCAGGTGAATTGCTATTATATAAAACATCATTGACTATAGTAATTGCATAGTATAGTATAATACAATTCCACATTCAATTTAGTGTTAGTATAACACCTCTTAAAGAAGAGTTGGTCATTGAAAGTACAGGAAGTTTATGGAATAATGGTAAGAGGCACAGGCCTAACCATAAATAATTATTCTAACCTGCAGATTATAATTTAAAATAATACTGAGTGTTTTTGTTTTGCTTAATATTTGAAATTGTACACATTTGCTTATATTTTGGGGGCATAACCTACACATGTGTTTGTATTTTCTCTTGGTTTCAAGCCTTCTCATTGGAGAAGGAAATCCTGACTTTGAGTACTCTGCAGTTTTCCATCTCTACATTTAAAGATATAGATTGTGGACAGCTCTAAAAATAGACTATGACATGACAATAAACACATTTTTCTTCCTGTTGAATTACTTTTCTTAAGAAATAACCCATCACCCTCCTCTCCCATCCTCTTCCTCCCATAAACCCTAAAAGGGAAGTTCCATCCCTGAATTAGCCTCTTATTTAGGTTGTGAGGGAATGCTTAATGGGCAATTATTAGTCAGAATGCAGATTGTTTACATGAGATTGGGGAAAGGTCAATTGATCACTTAACTTTTCCGTAAAAATAGGTGAAGAAATATTGCTCACAATTCCCCTCCTCCCCCCAGTTCACACATAATTAGTCAGTGGTTGCACTTTTGCCCTTTCTGTTTTCTCTTTCACTTGATGACAATATGGAATAAATGGAAAGACTGCATGCCCTGAAGCCAGGCACTGGTTTCTTTCTTAGCTTTGCTACTTTTTGTATAAGTCTATCTTTAGATAAATCAAGCTCTGAGGCTTGGTTTTCTCATTGGTAAAATGGAATCAATGATAACCACCTTGCAGGATTGTTAATAATTAAATACCTAGTGCAGTGTTGGCACACAGTAGGAGCTCAAATGTTAGCTGCTAGTTTTCTGATTATGATTATTTTATCATTTGCAAAATTTTTTTTTTTCCCTCTGAAATAGTCTTTCCTTCACGAACTTTAAAGGAGGCCTTACTATGTACTAGGTATAGTTCTAAGAGTTTACCTGAATTAATTCGTGTAACCTTCACACCCTGTTTATAGATGAGGAAATTGAAGCACTCAGAGATTAAGTAATTTTCCCAAAGTCACACAGCAATTAAGAGGCATAGGTGGGATTAAAATCCTGCCAGTCTGGTTTGAGAGTCTACACTAATCATATACTACCTCTCTGTGCAAGTAGAAGAGAAGAGGATTTCTGACTTCTGCCTAGATTCTTAGTCTGGCTTACCTGCAGAACTTTGCCCCTAGGTGAAAGTCTTCTCTAGGAGTGGGTAGTCTCATTAGTTGAATTGATTTTTCTTCCCACTTTTGACTTCAGACCAATAATCTTACTGGGACTCTTTTATAGATGAGTGGCTTGGGATATTGGTAACGTTTGGTTATAGCTGCTGAATACTATGTATCATATACAGAAAGTGTGATTTTTCTGGACTTAAACTAGCTCTTCTAAGTTTTAGGTAAAGTTAAACTGTTAATCAAATGGTAAACACATAAGAATCAATATTATAGAGCATTTAGTGAGAATTATGGCTGATCACTACAATGTTTTGATTTTTAAAGCGCCTTTTGTGAGCTAGATTCATCAAATCCTGAGAGAACTAGAATTGAGTTAGAAAATTAATTCCTTTAAAAGTGTAAAGACCTTAGTATCTTTTTTTTTTTTTTGGCATTCAGACTGAATTTGAAACTTAAAGGTAAGAAGATGAAAATTTAGAATAATAGAAATAATGTATCTTTAAGTTTTTGCTTTAAAAATATTGCCCATTGAAATTATTTTCATTTTTGAATTACTAGGACTTAGTCGACTAGGAAATAATTTTCCATGGTCATTATTTTTCTGAAGGGAAATACTTAAAAGAAATTTCTTAACATTATGATCATTATTTTTATTGTAGAACCTAAGTCCCCGTTCTTTTTTCTTTTTTTTTTTTTTTTTAAAGATTTTATTTGTCAGCACAAACAGGGAGCAGCAGGCAAAGGAAGGGGGAGAAGCAAGCTCCTGCTTGAGCAAGGAGCCAAATGCAGGACTGGATACTAGGAGCCCAGGATCATGACTGGAGCCTAAGGCAGATACCCAACCAACTGAGCCACACAGGCTTATCCCAAGCCTTTCTAAGTCCCCATTCTTGTATCACAAAAGACTCTATAGGTTCAGTGGTAAAATGTACTTGACTGTATGATACTTGGCTGCATCCAAAACATTTCCCCCCCCCCCAGATAAACTATTTTACTTTTTAATAATTTTTAAAAAGAAAGCGAGTGAGAGAGGAAGCACGGGTGGGGGGAGGGGCAGAGGGAAAAGCAGACCCCCCACTGAACAGGGAGCCAGATGCTGGGCTCTGATGCTGGGAGCCAGTCCCAGGACCCTGATCATGACTTGAGCTGAAGGCTGATGCTTAACTGACTGAGCCACCCAGGAGCCCCATAAACTATTATTTTAAATGTGATTCATAAATTTCTTGAGTGAAAAAAAGTTGCAGACATGCTAGACTTAAGTATTAAACAATACATGTGGATAACTGGATTTTTTGTTTCGGAAAGATGAACAAATAAGTGTTTTTTACTGTCCAAATTATAGTAGTATCTCTAACTTTGGTGACTGTATACAATTTTAATTAGCTTTCTGTTACAAAAGATAGCACTTCTCTCCTTTTTTCCCTTTCACTCTCCTACTCTTCCTCTCTCCCCCTTTCTCTGGTTCCCCCCCACTTTTTTTTGCTAGAATTAAAAATCATCAGAATTGGGGCACCTGGGTGGCTCAGTGGGTTAAAGCCTTTGCCTTCGGCTCAGGTCATGGTCTCAGGGTCCTGGGATCAAGCCCCTCATCGGGCTCTCTGCTCAGCGAGAAGCCTGCTTCCTCCTCTCTCTCTGCCTGCCTCTCTGCCTATTCGTGATCTCTCTCTCTATGTCAAATAAATAAATAAAATCTTTAAAAAAATAATCAGGATATATTCTGTATTTTGTACATTTTACATATTTCAATACTGAATTTCCTTGAAAATTTGATAGCATATTTGAGTACTAAAGATTGTATTATCTAATCTTATTTAATGATTTATTTAATGATTGATTTAGTTTAAATAAATAAAATTTATTTAAAAGGAACAAACTAAAAAAATCAAAGTAAATGACGTATACTTATTTGAGTGCTGAATCATTGTAGTTGTCACGTGTTTTTGCTCCTAGGAAGATCCCCACTGCGTTTGTAGTAGAAATAGAGAAAATCCATCTGTTTTTGTCTTCTACTGCAGTTTTCTATCCACCCTCTCATCCCCTGTAAATAATTTTTTGCTGGCTAGATACTGTTTTTCTCTTCCTTGATAGAAATTTAAACCTTTGATGCCATACTCTTAAAATCAGAAAACCTTGCCTGATGTCCCCATGTAGCCTGAGAAAAGAGGGTGAGAGTGTTAGAGGTCTAGAGAACTTGGGGAAGGGGCAAACTGTATGTAGTACACTCCAGCTTTATTCTAGGACAGTCTTTGAGACTACAGAATTGAGTACATCCTCCCTAGTAGGGGAGCACATGGTTAAGATTGATTCTAGGGACAGAGAGCTGACAGAAAAATGGTAAGAGTGCATTGTAAGTACAAAAAGGGGAGGGCATTTACCAGACTTTGCAAGAATGGGATTGCTTATTATATCTTGGCCTAGCAGAAACCCATCCTATCAGTTCTGTGCCAGGTTTCTTTCATTAACCTTTATAGTGTTGGAAGTGGGTAGCTACAGCCCTTTCCTTAAAATATATTGATATTGCCCCATATACTGGAAACTTTAACCAGTTAAGATAGTCTATATATACATAGACATTATTTATTATATACTTTTTTCAAATAAGATAATAGAGTTAAATTATTCATTTGTATAATTTTGTTACTAATTTTTGTGGGTAAGATGATTTTTTATCTTTGTTCCCCAGTTTTCTCATATCTGGCCCTGTGACAAGAAGTCAGTATAGATTGAACAGTTCTTTTGGCTTGCATAAGTGACTTAAGCTGTATTTTTCCTTCCTCTTTTCAGCAAAAACGATTCCAAGTTTCAGGGAACAGAGCACTGGACTAATATTGTATGATGAAACCCCAAATAATGCTGATTGTTTTTCTGTCTCCAACTTTCAGGGGAATGGGAAAAAGTTAATACAAATAAGTTAATTCAGGCTTAATTAAAAAGTAATTTCCAGGATATATCCTGTAGTGGGTATACTTCAGATTAATCTCCCAACACTTTTACAACCTTATTCAGTGGTCACTGGTGATCATAGTGACCATCAGATACTTCACTGTTCTTCAAAGAAAAATTAAAATGTATGTCAGTATACTATCTCTCAAGGGAAAAAGGTATACTAATTTTAAAAATAGTATTTCATAATACAAGTTGAAGTCAAAGTGGCTTCCTTTCAGTTAAACAGTATATTAAAATAAGGCGGGTATCTTCCTTGGCGTTTGATTTCATTGTGGGTTTGTTGCAATTGAATAATCAGTCTTGAGGAGATACTTTTCAAAAGGGAAGAATCCTAGACTTCTGAGAGATGTTTTTTGTAATGTGGTATGAGTTAGCTGGTTTACAGAGGTGGTAGAGTTATTAGTGAGGTAACACGAGGTTAGTGAATTTGTAGTTTCTCAATTTTAATGGAGAACAGAGGTTGAGATTTTAATCCGTAATCCTAAACAATAACATTTACAGAGAGAGGAGTGTGGCTAACAAATCAGACTTCAGGGCATAAACATTTTTCGTGTTATAAGAGATAGGGTTGGTTTTCATATTTGATTTTGCATGTTCTTATTTTTATTCTGTAATAGGTGGAAATATTTATATTTTTGGTAGTCTGTTTCTTGAAAACCTCAAAAGGCTTATAACTATGTACAGCACACAGTGTGGTTTGTGGAAAGATTATGAAGACTCAGGTTCGTAAGATCTTTCTCTTCCTGTTCCGTTTCTACTAATAATAACCTGGATGATTTTTGAACAAATTCCTTAACTTTCTGGGTCTCTTCTCATCTGTACAATCAGGATTGAGGTTTGTGATCTGTCAGTTTGGGCTAGATCAAAGATGCTGGGGTTCTCAGATGTGTTGCTTAATCCATGGAACTCTGTCTATTAATGTGTGCCCTACTCATGTGCTTTTTTCCCCCTTGCAGTAGTAGCTCGGCAAGAACTCAAGTACTTTGCTGAGAGATGGTGATAGGATTTGGTAGGGGGAAGAATAATAATGGGGAGGTTAAAATTGCACAGGAGACCAGGTTGGGTGGGAGGGGAGGGAGAACATGGTCCTTGATACTGGGAAAGTAGAGGGCCTGATTACCCTGCTTTATTTTGCACAGGGTTCAGGTCAGATGAGAAAGAAAACTGTGTCAGCATAAGGCAAATAAGAGGTTATTACAGCAGAGAGCGTGTTTGGGGAGAGCCTCTGCTAGGCTTGGGCCAAAGGAAAGAGGTGATTCTTTCAGGGGAAAAAAAGTAGTAGTCTATTAAAAATTACCTTCATTGGAAGGATCCAGGGTACTTGTTCATATTGCACTGCTTTCTATTTGAATGCAAATATGGGGAAATTCATTTGATAATTATCTCGGTTTCTGAACACCATCAGGAGAAATGTAGGGTACTCATATTTCATTTCTTTTTCACATTTGGTAAAAATAGCAAGAAAACAAGGGGTGGGGTTGGGAGAATTGTACCCTATATCCTTTATAAAGGGTTTTAAGACTGCAACTAACACCTGTTAATCTATTGTTCTCTGGGGTCATTGACTGTTCTGGCTGGCTAGATAATGTCACTTCTTCACCTCCACTCCTTACGCATTTAGAGCTTTGTGCTTGGTCTAGGTTTTGAGAGTAGCTGTACTTCCCTTTCTAGAATCTTTATATATGTGCTCAGGATCCACTTTTAGGAGAAGTGCAGGGTGGTTGAATTTCCTTTACCTTTTAATTTCTTCTGTAAAATAATACCAAACTTTGTGTTTTACATTAAAAAATTCTTTGATTAATAGATCAAAAATAAGTCTTGACTTGAAATATTTTAATATTTTATGAGGAAAAAGCATTGCTAAGAACGATCAGTTAGCCATGTAGATATAGTCATCTGATTTTATGTAGAGTTTCAATTTATTTTTTGGTTTCAATAGAACAAGTTGAAATCATCGCAGAAGGATAAAGTTCGTCAGTTTATGATCTTCACACAATCTAGTGAAAAAACAGCAGTAAGTTGTCTGTCTCAAAATGACTGGAAGTTAGATGTTGCAACAGACAATTTTTTCCAAAATCCTGAACTTTATATACGAGAAAGTGTAAAAGGATCATTGGACAGGAAGAAGTTAGAACAACTATACAATAGATACAAAGGTGAGTGCTTGTGACTTTAAATATTTTGAACCAGGTTTTCCAGTTACATGCTTATGAGAAATCAGCCATACATTGAACATAAATTAGGTGAATGTGTCCAACAGAGTTCTGTAGATCTTAGAATTACTTCAAGAGATCTGAGAGAAATTCTTTTCCTCTTTTCACTAAAATTTCTTAGCCTCTTTATTTCTTCCTCCCTTATCCTCCCTCTTTTTTCTTCCCCCAAGATCCAGTTTTAGAATAGTCACTGGGGTCCTGGATTTTTCCCCTCATTTTCATAAAATTCAGCTGAACCAATTTTAAGAAAACCCGCATAATAATTTTAACAACCTTTAAAGAACTATGAAGTAATACTTTAAAAAAATTAAACAACATAGATGAATAAAGAAGTTGATAGCTTCTCCCTCTTTATTCTCCTGAGGGAACCAATATTTGATAGCCTGGTGTGGATCCTTCCATATCTTTTATGTTTATGCAGAAATATACCTACAGTTTCTTTCAAAATTTTTCCCAAAGTGGGATTACATTTTGTGCTTAACTCATGCCCAGAAGCCAAGATACGCACGTTTTTTTTTATTTCTAGAGATATTAGCAAATCACCTACAGCAGTGCATTGTATGAACGTCTCTTTCTCCTTGTATTTATCATTACTTTAAATTTTTGCCATCTGATGAGTAAATATATTGATAGTTGGGTTTTTTCTTTAATTTGACCAACAGATGTTTATATTGTTGAGATTGGGATTGAATTGCAGAGTTTATAGTTCTTCTGATATTAAGAAATGATTGCCATTATAAAATGAACTTTGCTGTAAGAAAACAAGAAATTCCGTATGTATGTTCAGAAAAAAACCTTTTTTTCTATATAGGAATGTCTGATTTTCTGAGTGTATATGAGTATGGGACATTTTTCACGTGAATAAATAAAAATCAAGTGCCCTTTCCACCCCCCCCCCCCCCCCGCCCAATCTTCCTGTTCATCTCAAGAATGCCATTTCAGGGACAAAGTGGCTTTAAATATTATAGTGGGAAGATATGTTAGAGTATTACCATTTCATATCTCTGATCTGTTGTGAACATTTTTTAAATGGAATATAGAGCTTTACTTTTTCCAGTTTTAAGCATAGCATAATAAAGTATGACACTAATTTAATATTGCACTGTTATTTTTAAAGATCCTCAAGATGAAAATAAAATTGGAATAGATGGTATCCAGCAGTTCTGTGATGACCTGGCACTCGATCCCGCCAGCATTAGTGTGTTGATCATTGCATGGAAGTTCAGAGCAGCAACCCAGTGCGAGTTCTCCAAACAAGAGTTCATGGACGGTATGACAGAGTTAGGGTGAGTATATAATCACCACAGGAAATTAGGTACATTACTATGAGAATTAACTGTGGAACTGAATTGTGTTATGAATTTGTAAATGTCAGTTTTTAAATTTACCAGCCTACAAACATTGGTATAAGTAGAAATGGACTAGTTTGCCAGCTCCTTCCCATGTTAAATAGTTTTCTGGATTTGTCAAGGTTTCTGTGTAGTTTAGCGTATTCCATTTGCATTATGCTTTTATCATTTGTTTCAGAGGAAGGTTCGTTAGTATTAAAATAAATTACTATGCTTTAATATTTAACACGGATAAGTGAAATGAGCAAGCTTTAATTTATTTCTCACTGTGAGGTTGTGAACTCTGAATTTGTAAACAAACTCCTAGAATGTTAAATCTTAGAAGTTACTAATCGCTTTTTGTTCCACTTATACCTTGAACAGCTGATTAGCTAAATGTCTTGGGATAAATAAATTAAAAAGTCATGGGCAGAGATTTTACCTGTGGTGTCTAGTTGTCTGTAGTTAATGAGAATATGAAAAAGTTCAGTCTACGGAGCAGTAATGGGTTGCTGCCCTTTCTGTTTTGAGGGGATGACGAGTAATAATAGCTAACATTTGTTGAATATTCATTTTTATTTCAGGAACTATGCTAAGTAAGTAAGTATTTCACTTACACAACAACTTTGTGAGAAAAGTAGTGTTTACCCGTTTTAGAGAAGTGGAAGGTGAGGTACAGAGAAATTATGGAATTAGGGAGGATTAGAGCCAGAATTTGAACCCAGGCATTCTGATTCTCCAGCCTGAGGAACATTATAATCAGTCAGGGTCCAGAAAAGACACAAAAGCCATGTCAGTAATTTAAACAGGGAAAATTTTAAAAGTACTGTGTAAAAGGTAAAAGAAATTCTAAAGTATAACAGAAGCGGCAGATGCAGGAAGCCACCATCACCCTCACGGTGGTGGGAAGTGAGCGAAGAAGGAACCTAGAAATCCCTGCAAGACAGATTGAGGAGTTCTGAGGAGAGGGTGTGGCTGCTGCAGGAACACCGGGCCTGTGGTGCTTGCGTTGCCTGCCACTCTAGTCGAGAAGAAACTGGCTGGAGTCCACTTGTGGCTGGGCCATGTGAGTTACCACCATTGGTGAACACTTCTGGGAGCTCCAGCACACAAAAACCCTTGCTCTCTGTGGAAAACAGACTTCGAGAGGGAAAATTTCTTCTTCCTCTTCCAGCCTCTCGTCGCCCTCTATTGGTAGAACCTAACAGTGAGCCAGCTGGTCAGAAAAACAAAGCCTGACAATCGGTAGTTGACTGAAGATAGTCACAAAGTAGGGCAAAGAAGGGTAGGTTTAAGTTGAGGAGCAATAAATTAATAACTGGCCTAGACACTGTGTTCTGCCTCCCGTGCCAGACCTGTCCTGAACTTGTTGGAATTTTCTGTACTAGGACAGTTTCCACTAGAACTTACTTTTTTTCATTTGAAACTGAATTCATATAAAATGTAATGAACTTCCAAATAAAAATTTTAATCTACAAACTAATGAGCTAGAAGGTGTTATGAAGAACATAGAAGAGAAATAAAAGCATAAATGATTAGAAGAAAAATGCAATGATGGTTTGTGGAATCTATAAAAAAGAGAGAGGATTTCTGGGGCACGTGGGTGGCTCAGTCATTAAGTGGCTGCATTTGGCTTGGGTCACCAAGCACCACATTGGGCTCCCTGCTCGGCGAGAAGCCTGCTTCTCCCTCTCCCACTCCCTCTGCTTGTGTTCCCTCTCTTGCTGTGTCTCTCTCTGTCAAATAAATAAATAAAATCTTAAAAAAAGACAAAAAAGATGGAGGATTTCTGCCTTCAGGCTATTATGTGGAACGTAAGATGGGTACATAGACCCTTTCAGTTCCTTGAATTGGAGTTGAATGCTCTACAAATGTAGAAAAAGCTTAATACTGATTTGAGATAAGCAGTTGGAGATGGTCGGGGTTCAGCTGATACTTATTATTATACTTTGTATAACAGCACCTTTTCAAGGGGAATGCTTCTTCATCTAAGCAAGAGACACTGTGCTTTCATTTAGTTTGAGAGCTAGACATGTGCTTTGTTACCAGGTAAGGAGTATCTACTACTGTTTAAACTAGTGATTGCTACGGTGATTACATTCTATTCACTGTAGCTGACTTCTACAATTTGGGTATGTTGATAGTCCAGTGAATTACATAATTAAAAGTAATACTTATTTCTTTTAAAAATGGTAATTCTGACATTTAATCACTCCAGACCTTTACTTCCTCCAGCTAACCCCATACTTGTTTATGTAATGTAAAAAAGATAAAATTTCAACCGATTTTTAAAAAAAGTTCTATGAAATAAATACAAGCTATCATAGGAATAAATAAGTCCTTTACTTTATAGTGAAAAAGTTTATCTTTTATAAACTTTAATTTTACAACGTAGATGTGACAGCATAGAAAAGCTAAAGGCCCAGATACCCAAGATGGAACAAGAACTGAAAGAACCAGGACGATTTAAGGATTTTTACCAGTTTACTTTTAATTTTGCAAAGAATCCAGGACAAAAAGGATTAGGTAAGAATTTTTTAAATTATATTTGGTGTTTCAAATATATTAAAATACATTGACATTGTCACTTTTGTAATAGAAAGTTTTGTGTTTTGAGCATAAAGTCATCATGAAAATACCAGTTACTAAAAAACAATGAGAAACAATGAACTTTTAGCAAATCAGAAAATACTATGCACGTTGAATAATAAGGTTACCCTGGATACCATATCTGAACCACTGATTTTTTTTTTAAGACCTGTAATAGAGAAAATTTTCGCTGGCATACATGTATACATTTATTTACTTGTGTATATTTATGTATATATATATTTGCGTATATTTATTTATTATCAAGAAGATATTGTAGGCTCATAGGACCATAAGTTATTTCACTATGAATCTGTAGAAATAGCATTGTAAGATTTCTGAGTCATAGAAATCTATTCTTTTTGTTTATGATTTGTTTGGAAGCTGTAAGAAAGAATAAAAACGAAGATTGTCAAGTATAATCTTATCCAGAAATCCGATCTATAATCTACCACTCTTAACAATTTAGATCAATCAATTTATGCTGTATATAATATCCATACACTTGCTTTGGGGATGGCTAGGGGATATGGAAGTAAAAGCTACAGTGTAATTTACAGTTTACCTAGAAAGATTTGACGATAGCAGGTAATACACAATAATAAATGTGTGTGAGGGTTTTAGATAAAAGGAGTAATGAGTAAAAGCAGGAATGGTTGGGAAATGCTTCCTGGGCAAGATGGAATATGAACTAAAGGATATGGTATTTGACTCTATAAGGGACGATAAAAGGTGCATGAGAAGATGGTTATGAATGACTATCTGAAACTTCAGAAATAAGCTTGGCTTCTTTGTAGGAGAGAGAAAACGTTAATGTGATTTTAGTGGGAATGCTTATTTGAAGATGAAGTTGGTGAGACATTGTAAGGCTTGACAACCACAGTCTTCCTTTAAAAACAGGACGGAAAGAATTTAAGTTAGAATTTGTGGGCAGTAGGGATACACTGAAGATTTTGGTGATGTCAGTATCTTCCATTTACTGTGTGCCTGGCAGTGTGCTAAGGACATAAACTGCTTCATTTCATGTTTAACAGTTTTACGAGTTACTCATTTTTCATTCAATAATTTGTCACCTGCCATGTGCCGTATACATAGTAATAGAGTGCAAGCCATTTTTCCATCCTGATTTTGCAGATGAGGAAACCTTCCTGTGCCTACAGGAAGGTTAAATAACTTACCCAATGATGGAAGTAAGTTTGTTTTTGATTTTGAAGATAGATAGTAGTTAGAGAAGCTAATAGGGGCCTCTTGCACTAATCCTTCTTTATATTTTAAATTAGAGGGGAAAATGCATTGAGAAAAGGATTATGTGAATAGGGATTAGATCAAGGAAGTGGTTGAAAGCCAGTGGGGAAGGGATAAATGTACAACATTTGTATTGGAGATTTGGCCTAACGAGTGACTGAATGTGATTGAATTGATTGAAGATATACAAGATATCTGTAAAGCAAAATTACAAATAGGGAAGCCTCCTTTCCAACTGATTCTTCAGTTTAGTTTGGAATTTCTTCTTGCAGTAAAATTCCTCATTTTGCAGGCAAAAATATGCTGGGATGGATGATACGTTGGGTTAGTTTCTCTGCCATCAGTTAACTGGGCTATTTTTTCCTAGTTTCCTCCTTCCTTCCCACAAATAAAAACTGATTAAATTTTTTGAATTTGTATGTGTACACTGCAGTAATTGTTTTTGTTGTGTTTAGAAATGTAGCACAATATTTTGATAAGATTAAACAAAACGTTATCAGTATAAACTGTTGATTTAAATGGGCTGAATCTATTTCGTTTGTTATATCCCTTTCCTTATTGGAGCACAAAACTAATGATATTTTGGGGTGAATATATAGTTTCGATATTGAATCTTAGTTTTTATGATATGTGGTGAAAATAAAGCAAAATTAAATTTTTATTAGATATTGGATATTTTAAATTGGAATTTCGGATTGTAGGGAAAACTGCAAAAAAGATTGTTCAGAATTAGATTTAAAAATTTTATTATCAGGGGTGCCTGGGTGGCTCAGTGGGTTAAAGCCTCTGCCTTCGGCTCAGGTCCTGATCTCAGGGTCCTGGGATCGAGCCCTGCATTGGGCTCTCTGCTCAGCGGGGAGCCTGCTTCCCCCTCTCCCTCTGGCCTGCCTCTCTGCCTACTTGTGATCTCTCTCCTCTCTGTCAAATAAATAAAATCTTAAAAAAAATTTTTTTTTTATTATCTAATGTAGAGTACTGAACTTAAGAAAATTGTAGTATTTTTAATGGATATAGAGTTTCTGTTTTACAGGATGAAAAAAGAGTTCTAGAAATTGGTTGCACAACAGTGTGAATGTACCTAATACTAACTGAGCTGGACAATTAAAAATGGTTAAGATGATACGTTTTGTTATGTATATTTAACCACAGTTTTAAAATTGTTTTAAAAAACCCCATAGAATGTAGAGCCCAGAGTGAGCCCTAATGTAAAATATGGACTTGAGTTAATAATAGTATATCTATATTGGCTCATCAGTTGTAAGAAATATACCACACTAAAGCAAGATGTTAAAAATAGTGGAAACGGGGGGTGGGGAGGTATATGGGAACTGTCTGTACTTTCTGCTCAGTTTTTCTGTAAGACTAAAACTAAAAAATTCTTAATTTAAAAAAGAGAAAAACATAATAGGAAGACAAATCCTAGTTTCTCCTTTTGTTTTGCATTGGTGTTGAGTGTCAGGAAATGTAATGACTTGCTTAGTTGAAAACTTAATTAAAAAGAAAACCGTTTTCTTGACAGCGTTTCAGAGGGCTCACAGGGCTCTTAAATTACAGTATTTGGCAGAGAAGAATTAAAAGATCATAGGAGAGGAGGTGAGGCCCAAAACAAATTGGCGGAGTGACAGTGACAGCACTGTGGTTTATTTATAAAAAGCTCTGCTAGTTATAATGAGGCTGGTGTTTTCCATATTTTCCCATTTTCTATAACTTGATTTCCTTTGACACCGGGATAGGGTCCTTCCACTCTCACTGTCTGCTTCAGGCACCTGGCATTTCTGATAGTCTTCTGAATCTTACATTTGAAAGAGATTTCATAAGTTGTCTAACCTGTCCAAAGTAACATCCATTGCTGATGCTTATTTAGTTTTTACTTGGGAACATCCAGGGATTGGACACACGTTGTTTTAGGAAGTGGTCCGTTCTTGTCACAGAATACTCCTACTTCTTATCACACAGTTCTTCTTTATGAAGTGAGCATCTTTGTCTTGTTGACTTCTACCACTGCCCTTATCTGTCCTCCACCCGCAGCAGAGCAAAGGAAGTCTGACCATCTAAAGACTGTTGTCACTTACCCCCTTCTCCTTTTTTTTTTTTTGCCCCAGGTCAGCATCCCAATTATTTTAACTGTTCTTCATTTGAGAAGACCTTTGTTATTCCTGTTACTGTCCCCTACCAGGCACATTTCCAATTTCTCAGATTCACTCAAAATAGAGCTCTTAAAGCTGAACATAATACTCCAGAAGGAGGCTGTTTAATGTAGAACGCCATGAGTCTGTTATTTTTTGTGAGACTGTTTATTCTGTTTGGTCAAAAATTACGTTTGTTCTTTAGCAACCATGCCATTTTTAGGACCATCCTGAACTTTTATTGGACTAAATATTGTAGGTTATTTTCTTGTGAACTGTGGTTCAGCTAGAATCTTATACCTGTGCAGTTGATTTAAAAAATTTTAAGATTATTTGTTAGACATTTATTTAGAAATAATTTTATAGAGTGTTTTTAAGGTATATTTTCATCTATGTAATCCCATTTGGTTCTTGTAACAACTCTTTGAGCTATGTAAAAAACCTATCATCTCCTTTGTCGTAAAGGTGGAGAAATTCATGGATAGAGAGGTTGACTTACTAAGGTAATGTAACTTTAGAGTTGGTAGAACTGGGACTCAGTCTCAGATCTTCTGGCTCCATGTTTTGTATTTTTTTTTTTTTTAATATTACATTGTGCTAACTGTAGATATTTCTAAGTAAATGAAGACATTGTGAATAGGATTGTTAATCACCATTCCATCCTCTCTAGTGATTTGGCAACATTTCGTTTCCCTTAGGGACAGTATTTGGATCCAGTCTCAATTCATTTCCGTGTTCATTCAGCACTCAGTTCATCACCTTTTATGAAATCTCACGTTGCCTTGTTGATTTTGTTTGACACTGGGATTACCTCACATTTTTAATTTTACTATAAGGGCTTGAAAATTCATTCTGCAAGTATCAGTTTTAGGCAATTCTGTTATTTGCTTGTGCTTGTCTCTTTTTCTCTGTATGTTCCTTCTATTTATTATAACTATCGTTGCCACTTGTTACCTTCTTGTTGAATTTGCTCTGTTTTCCAATACTGCTTCAGAATCTATAATAATTTTAAAAATTATTAAAAATAAATAATAGTGATAGTAAGGACTCATGTATTATTTACCAGGCACTATTCTGAATTTCTTATGTCTATTAACTCGTTTAATCCTCACAGCAACCCTGTGAGAGTAGGTACTGTTATGTTTATTTTAAACAGAATTATAGAGAGGTGAGTTCACTTACACAAGTTTCCTTAACTAGTGGTAGAGTTGGAATTTAAGAGGCTAACCTACTATTTTAAAACACTTCTCTCTAACTAGGCTCTTTTCTCTGTCACTCAGACATTTCTTTCTAAAGGGCAGTTTCTCGTATGCATGTGGCAATTGCTGTTTTATCTCTGTACAGTCTTATGCATTTCAATTCTTTTTTTAAAAGATTTTATTTATTTATGTGAGGGGAGAGTGAGGGAGAGTGAGAGGGCGAGAGAGAGGGCATGCATACACACATAGGCAAGCCAGGGTGGGGGCATGGAAAGGGGCAGAGGGAGAGAATCTCAAGCAGACTCCTCACTGCGTGTGGAGCCCATTGTGGGACTTGATCTCAGGACCCTGAGATCATGACCTGAGCTGAAACCAAGTCGGACACTTAATCAGCTGACCCAGCCAGGCGCCCCTGCATTTCAGCCCTTAATTATAATTTATTAAGTCTTTTTGAGTATTCCTTTCTCATTCAAAAATATTTTTTGACTTCTTACTCTGTGAGCATAGAGTCAAGAGCATCTTAAGTCTGTCTGGGTGAGTTTGCAAAGTCTTCACAAAGATGATTAATTTTTTTTTCACACTACAGTGGTTAACTTTATTTGTTCAAGGGCTCATATTGCAACCATTAAACCAAGCATGGGCTTTGATTCTGTGAGCCCAGATTCACATATTTAGGAAGATAAAAGCACACTGTGATCATGTATATGGATGAAAAACTAAAGGCTCACAGTTAATCACATTGTAGTGTTAAATTTCTACAGCCTAGAAGCCAGAAGTCACAGATCTTTTAGGTTTTTCTGGATGTCCCACAAGATATCTGCACTTTTCTTTAGCTGGGCAACCTCACCATCCTTCAGCTTCTGGTTGACCACACTGGTTAAGCCCTGAGCGTTCAGGATACACAGAAGGCTCAGGAAGACTTTTTTCTCAGTGCCTTATATCCTCTTCACCATTGTTGACACTGGATGAATCCTGGATAGATTTTTCAACATGGATTCAGTGAGATCAGCCACACTTAATCCAATAGCCCAGTTGGTATATCCTTTTAGCTTGATGACTCCATAGGCACTTTCAAGCACCATCTTAGGCACTTCGTTCCAATTTTCACTGTCGTCGTCTGTTCCCATTTCTGGATTCAGTTCCTGAAGAGAAGCATCTGCCACATTCAGTCCACTCCGCACAGCCTTGTGTCCACAGCCACAACCCTTGAGTTGCCATATTTTCCTAGAATCCATCCATGGCAGCTGCTGGGATGAATGTCAAGTTTTTCAGCCATAAGATAGCAAAATCTAGCAGAATTCAGATTATACCTACTTATAATCACATGGTGCTTGTGTGGTCCACTTAGTTTCCAGGTAACATGTGAGAATGTCCGCTGGGTTGGAAACCACAATTATGGTACAATCAGGACTGTACTTGACTACCTTCGGAGTACTGAATTTGAAGATTGAGCCAGCTCTCTCCATTGCTGGTGGACTCCTGCAGTCACCACCACAGTCTTAGAATTGGCAGTCACAGAGCAATCTTTATCTGCCACAATTTTAGATGTCTGAAGAAATAAGCTGCCTTGTTGCAGATCCATCATTTCTCCTTTGAGTTTATCTTCCGAAACATCCATATGGGCAAGTTCATCAGCTAGAGACTTTCCTAGAATGCCGATGGCACATGCCATACCAACTTGTCCAACACCCATTACAGTGATCTTATTGTTTGGGAATGGTTGCCTCTTCTTCTGCAACTGGTGCAATCAAGTTTTTCATTAGGAGTTGCCATTGCGCCCAGAGAGAACTGGCTGTAAGAGTCGAGCGAGGAAGACAGTGTTAGCTGTGTGCATCTCCTCCAGCGCAGGATCTGCAAGCGAAGATGATTAATTTTTGAGCCTTGAAGCATGAGTTATGTTTTCGAGGCCAAAAAAAAAGAAACCATCTCTTTTGTGGAGAGATTAGCAAGTTCAATTCTTCAGAGTTCAGAGACCTAGAACCTTTGAGGAACTGCAAGTAAGTTCATTTAACTAGAAGTGTAGATTTTATCTAAAGGCAATAGGAAAATCATTGGAGATTAAAAAAAATTTTTTTAGTAGACATTTTTTGAGCTGTTTTAATTTTTTGAGCTGTTTTAGGTTTTCAGGAAAATTGAGTAGAAGGTACAGAGATTTTCCTTGTACCCTCTGCCCCCACACATATATAGCTCCTTCCACTATCAACATCCCTCACCAAAGTAGTACATTTCTTACAATTGGGTATACAATATAGGTACGTTAATGCATCATTATCACCCAGAGTTCAAGTTCACATTAGGGTTCACTCTTGATGTACATTCTGTGGGTTTGGACAAATGTAATAACAACATGTATCTATCATTATAGCATATAATTAAAGCATTATATAATTACAGCATTATAGCATTATAGCAGAGAATTTTCACTGCCCTTAAAGTTCTCTGCTTTGCCTATTCATCCTTTCCTCCCTCCTAACCCCTGGTGACTGCTGATTATTTTACTGTCTCCATAATTTTCCTTTTTCAGTATTAGCCTTTTCAGACTGGCTTCTTTCACTTAGTAATATTAATATGCATTTGTTTTCCTGCATATCTTTTCATGGCTTCATAGTTCATTTTGTTTTAGCACTGAATAATATTCCTTCATCTGGTTATACCACAGTGTATATGCTCTCTCTATTTACTAAAAGACATCTTGGTTCCTTCAAAGTTTTGGCCATCATGAATAAAGCTGCTATAAACATTCATGTGCAGGTTTTTGTGTGGACATAAGTTTTGAGTTCATTTGGATAAATACCAAGGATTGCAATTGCTGAATCATATGGTAAGAGTATGTTTAGTTTTCTAAGAAACTGCCAAACTGTCTTCCAAAGTAGCTGTATTTTACATTCCCCACCAGCAATGAATGAGAGTTTCTGTTGCTTCATATCCTCGCCAGCATTTGGTGTTGTCAGTGTTTTGGATTTTAGCCATTTCAAAAGGTGTGTAGTGGTATCTCATTGTTGTTTTAATCATTGAAGAATTTTAACATGGAGGTGACACTAAATTTATATGCCTGAAAGGTTTATGTGAAAGCATTGTGGTTCTTTAAAAGGAGTGGAGTCAGAACTAAAGGAAGAGTGATTGGTTATGAGGCTCTTGCAGTGATTTAGCTGGATGAGGAGGACCCTAGCATTCGTCCTGCCAGTAGGGATGGAGAAGAGAGAGATTTTTTAACAGGTACTTTAGAAGCCAAAATGAAAGTGCTTCGACTGAAAGTGTGTGATGAGGAAAAAAAGAGTTTATCAATTCTGAACACCTTTAGGGAACATTCGGGCGGGTGTTTTTTGGTTGTCATAATGACTGAGGGTTTCTTCTGGCATTAGGAGGGTGCTGAATGTCCTACAGTGTAGAGGGCAGTTCTTCACAATGTGACATTGTGTTTCAATGAGAAACACTGTAGGGTGAGGACATTGAGAGAACAAATAGCAGGTCTGTAGAGGAAAATAATGAGTTCAGTTTGAGCTCTGTTGAATTTGAACTGTTTATGGATACCCAGTTGAAGATGTCCTTAGGCAATTTGATATATGATTCTAGAACATAGAGATAAAAGATTCAGATTTAGGAGTTGAAGACAGTTGAGCATACGATGTAGGAAAAGGTAAGGGTTTGAAAAATCTGTGGAGGGTAGAAATGATTGTTGCTGACATACAGTATTAACACCAACATCGAATGGATGAATGGTGGAAGGGGAGCCAATAAAAGAGAAAGCCAGAGAGGACAGAGGAAAATAATAGAGTGCTGTCAGTTAAAGCTGAATGACAATTCCATCTAGGAGGTGTATTCAGTTTTGTCCAATATGGCAGAGAGCCAGGTAAATTAAGGACATCAAAGTGTTTATTTGGCAGAGATTACTTTCAGTAGAGTGACAGAGGTACACGCTAGTTTATAGAATTAAAGAGTGTGTGGGAGGCGAGGAAATGAGGCAATGAATGTAGATTACCAAAAAAAAATTCTCTTCTTGTACAGCCTAAACCTTCAAACATCATACACATATACTTCCCTTCCGCCCTTGTCAGATCCATTCTTTCGTGTATCAGCTGACAAATGGGCGTTTATAGGTGTCTCCTGGTTTGTAGTTATTTGAATATCTTTGTTGTTTCTTATCCTTATTTTGTGAAAATTAGTTGAAAAGGAAAAAAAATCCTAGCACTATTAATAAGCTTAGTTATACATTTCATGCATTTGAAGGGAAGAAGGAAATCATTAACATGCTATTGTGTTGCATTTGAGCCAGAGAGTTAGCATGTTTAGTTGTTAAAGAAAAGAACAAAATTGAAGAACCTTAAAGGAATATTGGCTGTAGAGCCTTAAAGACTGCAAAGATTAAAAAGGTATTACAATTAGGAGTTAGTGTCATATTTCTAGTTTTCTTAAAACCTGGGGATCTGAATTTGACTTTCAGACTTGATTTCAGGAGCACATTATGTATAAAAGTAGAAGACTTCATGTGCTGCTCTAAGATTATCTGTGAAGAGAAGGAGAAAGAGGTAGCTAGTTACCTAGTTAAGGGGATGAGAGATCCAAGAAAGTGTTTTTTAAAGGTAAGTGCTACAACCTGAGGATATTTCTTTGTGAAGGGGGAAAAGCCAGAAGACAGGGCAAAGTAGATGTAGGGAGAGAGGACAACTAACCAATAGGTAAGATTTCTGAAGGATGGTATTGGCTTGCGAACAGTGGTGTCAGGGGCTTATCTTTGGATAAGAGAAAAAGTGATACCTTTTCCACTGAGTTTGAAGGAAGACATAATGGTGGATTTGAAGGTAAGTAGTGCATTTCCACATGGACTGTAGGAAGTTCATTCAGCAGTTTCGGAATGCATACTGTGTGTTTCAGTCTGCTCGTTTGGGGATATCCCGTCCCTATCCTTGAAGAGGTGAAGGTCCAGTGCGGAAGGGGGATTTTTTTTGTCTTACAACCTATATATTGTTCTTTGAGGTAGGACGTGAGCCTTTTTGGTGTCTTCCCTAGTCTCAGGAGTCTTCCCGGGTGGTTTGGAGATCATATCTGAAAGGACTGTTAAGTTACTTGGGATGTAATTTTCCCTGACTTGGAAATGTAAATTTACTCATAAAAGCTTGATATTTTCTTAACAGGTTTAGTTCCTTGACAGAGACCATAGTTCTTTCTCTCTGTCATGGCAGGTATTGTACTTTGTCGTGTAGCAGTATGGCTTCACTCTGCCCCAAACCCAATTAAGTAGCCATTTATATCATCTTCAAAACTTTTCCAAAAGCAGTTCTTAGTTGATGAATTTTAATTTTTAAATTAGTATTCTTAGTGGTCTCTGAAAGATCAATCATTGTGGAAAGCAGTCTTTTGCATTACAATCTGTAGTTGTACGTTGGTGCATACAACTGGGGGCAGACAATGAAAAATTATTTGGTTCCAAATGTCAAAGGTGCTGAGGTTGAGAAACACTGATGTACGTTAAACAGTTTAATACTTAACTAGTCAAGTATGCTTCTCTGCATTATTCAGTTTAGCCTTCAGAACCCCCCTGTGAGGTAAGTGCTATTCCTCTTGCCCTGAGGGGACATTAGTGAGGGAGGCAGGATACAAACCTTGGTCTTACCTGTATATGAAAATTTTATGACGTAAGTCAGGAAAAAAACTTTTTTTTTTTTTTTTTTTTTAAGGGCTATCTTTGGTATTACCTGTTTTTTTTTTTGCAGGGATAAATATTCATGGAATTTGAAATACATAATTTATTTTTAATATTACAGATCTAGAAATGGCCATTGCCTACTGGAATTTAGTGCTTAATGGAAGATTTAAATTCTTAGACTTATGGAATAAATTTTTGTTGGTAAGTTCATGTTTTCTGCAGCTCTATCTTTTCTGTACATTTTTACTTTGAAGATAAATTAACATTTTTTAAAGCATGACTAACTCATCTCAGAGTGTGTCGTGAACATAGAATGAGAAATTTGATTACCAGAATTATACAAGTTATTTTGCATTCTTGAATTTAGCATCATTTGGGCTGTTATTTTGAAACTCTCTTTAGTGATTTGGATGTTTTTTGCTTATTTTTTAATAATAGGAACATCATAAACGATCCATACCAAAAGATACTTGGAATCTTCTTTTAGACTTCAGTACAATGATTGCAGATGACATGTCTAATTATGATGAAGAAGGTAATGAATGAATTTTTTTTTTTGCCTTACTAATTTTGGTTTTGTTTTTGTTTTACTTTATTGCATACTTTTGAACTTCTTATCTACTTCTGCTTTTCATGGAGTTGGATTTCTGTCCTTTAACCTTTTATTTGTATTCTTCTGAATGTGTAAAATGCCTTTGTCCTCTTTACTGGTCTATATTGTTCTGTTTCTTTCAATACCAACGCAGTCATCCTGTCTTCCAGAAAGTCATGAATAGTTTTCATCCATGTTTTAGATTTTCAGTTTACTTATTGCTCCTCTTAATGTACTTTTATATTTGTGTTTTTATTGTTATCTGTTTGTCTTGTCTGTGAACTTGACTGTAAACTCAAGGTTAGTGACTTTGTTAAATTTGGAATGTACTTCAGATGCCTATTGTAGTACTATTGGCATTCAGTAGATGATCATCAGGTGAATTCTTTTCTGATATTTTTTCATGTATGTAAAAAGATGATATTACCATCCACTACGAGGACTTGTGCTTTTATCTTTTGAGAAGTGGCAGTGGTTTACATTGATTTCCTCACACATCCTTACCTAGCCTCCCTTGAGAATTAGCAGGATGATGCATTTTTGAGATTGTTGAATAGACAGAGGTACTCTTTGGAAAATGTCCAATGACCTTGGCCTCCTTAAAAGTGTCCTGGAACTATTTAATCTAATCAGAGATGGTGTTGTTTTTTTCTCTTTGTTTTCATATGATGTACAGTCTTCACTAACAAGTGGGAAATGTCTAATCCTGCGTATGACTGATGATAATTGTGCTTTCTGTTAGGCCTTACACAAACCTGGAGAACTTCCTGATTCTGGAGGTTGGCATGTGGATGTGTAGAGGCATGCATATATGCTATTCACAATCTTTTAGTAATTTTATTATCATGAAATAGGATAGAGTTTGATACTTGCTGTTAATTTCCCTTGTAAGTTTGCCACAAAATGCCTGGAAACTTTTTTCCTCTTACCTGACTATGCTTAGTGCTGGTGGCATGCCACTAAAGCCTAGGCTGCCAGTTCAGTGGCCTTCAGAAAACCATGATATTGTTGATTGATTACCAGAAGAGTTCAGGAGATATTCAGGAAATTATCAAGTTTTAGAATAATAGAGCAGAGAGAATGCAAGGAATATTTTAGGTAGAAACTCTAAAAAGTCAGAATTTTAGAAGTCTTATCAGTGGGAATATTTGTAATGATATACTTTAACTGTTATGGGGAAGTTATTTTAAAAAATAAAGGATTCTCTTTAAAATGTTTTATTTCTGCTTTTCTTCCTTTCTTTGTTCCCATACTTCCTCCCCACCCCCCAGGAGCATGGCCTGTTCTTATTGATGACTTTGTGGAATTTGCACGCCCTCAAATTGCTGGGACAAAAAGTACAACAGTGTAGCACTAAAGGAACCTTCTAGAATGTACATAGTCTGTACAATAAATACAACGGAAAATTGCACAGTCAATTTCTGCTGGCTGGACTGAACTGAAGATCAATCCTCACAATTCAGACTGAGGGTTGTGTCAAAACTTTAAGGATACATCTTGGACCATATCGTATTTCATTCTTCTAATGGTGGTTTGGGCTTGTCTTCTAGTCTGGGCCGCTCTAAACATTTATAATTCCAACAGTGTGGATTTCATCTTATATCTGTGGACCATCCTAGTTTATTCTCCCATAAGTCTTAGAAGCTTTATGGTGATTATTTTGAGGTTTCCATTCTTGCATAAAGCACAATGCTGTCTTCATCAGAAAACAGTTTGGCATAAGAATTAAACATATGAACATCACAAACAATTTATAAAAACTTCTTAAATATATGCTTTGGGCTAGTTGCAAAGACTATGCTGATAGCACTTCCAATGAGAGTGATATATTTAAGTGTACCAGATCTGGAATGGTGTTTTGGTTTGGGGGGATTTTTTTTTTTTCCTGGCAAATCACATGTATTGTTGATGTGAGTAGAGTAACTGATGTCAAAATAACCAACGTGAAAAATTTTTAGGATAACTTGGTGTGCCTATCTGAAAAATTTATTGTGTTTCAGACCCTCGATTTCAAAGGTTCCACAGAGCTAGTCTGCACTTACCTTGCCCATGTTTATATATAGTTGTCTTACAGGGAACTTTTATTTAGGAAATGTCTGCATAATGTTAGATTCTACTCCTGTCTACATTATGCACTACATAATTGGATTTCATTATGATTTTGAAATGCTTATATGCCTGTCGAATAAGTTAAACTATTTAATTTGTTTTGAATGTTTTAGATTGCTACACAATACAATATTCTAAATTTAGGCATGAGGGTTTATTTTTGTTTTTTCTTTTTTGTTTTTTTTTTGTCAGCACACTATGGAACACAAATGAAATTCTCTTAATTTATAAGAAGATAGTAGGAATTAAATTTTGAAAATGGTCATGATGAGCCATGAAGTTCAATCCTTATAGGTACTGCTTTCAGACAAATAGTCCATTTTTGATGACTTCTTATTTTGTTGAAATTGCTTTAACTGCTAATCACTGTGGTTGCCAAATACTTATTTCAGGAGCAAAAATTTTCAAGCAAGCATGTACTTGATGCAAAATACCAATCTGGCTTTTATTCTTGTAAATTATTGAGTTTCTTCACTTTTTTTGTTTCGTTCGAATTAGCTCATGTAGCTCAGTTTTCACATCAAAGCAGAATTCTATCTTGTATGTATTTTTTTCATTACAAGATCCATGAACTGCTTTCATGCTGAAAATGCCTCATTTCTCTGTTCACTTCCTGACATGTGAAGGGTTTCTTGCTTTCTTAAACATTTCTGTAAGGCAAGTAAAAAAAAAATGTAAAACTTCATATATTGGATGGCTTTGGTCTTTAGCAGGAATAGGGTTTGCTTGGTATATCCAGGCAACTCTCTTAAGATCCAATGTTAAAATTATCAAAGGAATGTACTTCAGAATAGCAGTACGTTTTATGTAGATGTGGAAATGATTTTAAGAAACAATGACATCTTACAACTACTTTTTATTTACACAGTTTCTGAAATGGAGCTTTCCCCATAGATATTATATTAATATTCCGATCATAACTTTAACTCAAGAATATAATTCTACCAAAAGAATATTTTGAAAACTTCTATTCAGGTTACTGGAATTGGTTATTTTAAAAAAAGGAAAAAGAAAAAAAGAAGAATCCTGCTGCTTTCAGTATTTCCTGATTTCATATTTGTAAATATAAAGAGAAACTTCAATTATGAAAAATTTAAAAAGATATATATATATATGTACTATTTTGTTTTTTTGTCTTGAAGATTTTGAGTTATGGTATTGTTTTTGGATTGATTAATTCGAGTATGCTGTGTTTTAGAATGAGATCCCATTAGCTTTTTTTTTTCTTCAATATAAATGGTTTTTCTTAGAAGTCTGATATTGGTTCATGGCCTAGTGCCTTGGGTTTACAGACTTTTCCTTTTAAATGCAAGACCTTTTTCAACAAAATAGTGTTTGTCATCATTTTGGTACTAAACATTTATAATTACTGTGTAATTATAAACAAAAAATACATAAAGCTTTGAATATAATTATGTAGCATAAAAGTTAAGGTTGTTCACTCTATGATGGCATCTTAGAATTAAACAGTACTATTACTAGGGCTGAAAAGAGAAGACTGGTTTAATGTGGTGTGATTATTTTGAGGATAAGTGTCTGGTTACAGGGAATATTTTGTACTAAAAATGCTTATACATATGGCCATGTATGTGTGTGAGTGTGTCTGTGGGAGAGTTTGACAGAGAGAGAGGGTGAAAGACACACACACACACACACACACACACACACACACACACACACACACCCACACACACACCTTGAAATGCTTTAATTCATTAAGTGTTTCAGTCTTCATTTTGGTAAACTCCCCAGGCTGATTCTTTGTTTCAAATTTAACCACAGGTACAGTTTCCTTTTTGCCAAATGTCAAAACAGGTACACATTTTAAAATGTAATGCTTTTTAAATAGTAAAGTGTATAAAATTAGAAGTGCCCACATAAAAAATACTTGAGATCAAGATTATCTTTAGTGACTATCATCTGCATATCTCTGTAAGTTCAATTGTGCTTCTTACAATCCCTGTCATATTACCAACAGAGGCAATAAAAGCTTCAGTGAAATTGCCATGACTAAATCTTTTCACATATTATTTCAGTGTAATATTTTTAAAGACTAAAATATACCTTAAACTTTTCCAGGAAGAATAATTATTCATGGAAAGAGCATTGTAATGGCAAGTTTTGGGAAGAAAAGACATGCCAAGTCTTGTTTACTACATTTTTAAAATGTTTACAACTATACTGGGCTGCTTTATTTAATTAACAGTACTGTAGTTGTGTAATATGGCATTATAAGTGTGTGTTCTTCATTAGACTTTTAAAAAGTTTTAATGAGGGAAAGTAAATAAAATAACATGAGAAATCTTTTATATAATATCCTTACTGGGGAATTCTTATTTAAACAAGGTTATACTATTTTTTTTTTCCTCAGAAAGATTTAAGTGAATGAAGTGTTCATCTATTTTTTATTTGATGATAATCAAGGAATTTGAGTAGTTGTAGCTAGTTTAATGTGCACTTTGCTTAGATTTTTTTAAAACATGTTACTATTAAGACTACGTATTGTAAACCTTCTGTAACTTTTTCATATGAATGGCAGAAGAAAGTTAAACCTAATGGAAAAGGAAAGTGGAGCTGGGGAAATTTATTATAGTTCACAAAGTATGCCTTTGTAAACCTGAATCAACTTTTAGCAAGAATTAATTTATGTAGTTCTAAATGTTAAGTTGTATATTTAATAGAAAATAATTATTTGGCACCTCAGCAGTTTTCTTTAAATGTTACTTTATAAAACTTTTAACAATATAATTTATATTGAATACATAGATGTTTTGATAAATTTTATCAAATTTGATTATGTAACGATAAAATGTTTTTAAAATGTGAACTATTTAACATATATCTTAATAACTGAGGACACAATACCTGAATTGTGATTTCTACATAATGTGATAATTAGGGTTCAAATTATGGCTCATCATTTGATTATAAACGAGTATATTTCTAAACTCTTTACTTGCCTCCATTTTTACAGTCATATAGCAATAATTTCTACTTTTATTTTATAGAAATGTGAAGTTATATGTCATGGCATATTTACCTTTGATTTCTGAGGGGAAGGGTTTATATTTTGTAGTTAATATAAACTTGAAAATTCTTAATAGTACAAATCCCCTTTTCCAGGTTTATCCCTACTATTTGTTGCTATTTTGGTTGAATATTTCCTTGATTTATATCTGATTCTGGAGGCAGATAGTGCTTTTTTTTTTTTTTTAATTCATAATACAGATACATAAATGGTTTTACCAGAGCATTCTTGCCATCTTATTTTCCTGTACTGCCTGTTGGGTAATTGGCATTTCCTGCTGACCAACTTATTTATGTAACCACTTTCCACTGGGCTCAATGTTCTGTGTTACTGTGGCTTTTGGCTTTTCTTTGATTGATCTTTTTTTAAAATCTGTCATAAATAAGGAAATTATGATAAAAGGTACACAATCTCTGTAGTAGATGGAATTCCTAAAAAGAAATGTATTTATGAAGTTTAAAAGACATTATTTTGGGAATTATTTTATAATTATCTGTTTTTAAAATTGAGGCCGCAAAAAGTCGATTTTTTATTTAAGCATATCCAAGTTTTTCATATGAGTAGTGCTTAAATATTTTCAGTTTAATTTTTTTGTATTTGTGCTGTGCTGAAATGTGACTTGTAACGTGGAGCATTGGTTTTTAAGCCATACCTTGAGGCTGCTATATTCCGTGAGGTTGGGTCATGGAGGCAGGGTGCCTCTTTTTCCACTTTATCCATAGCTTCCTACTTTATCTCTTGCAGATAAATGGCATGTCGTGTGAAATTTGGTTTGGGAAAAATGGTTAAAAAAAATTTTTTTTTAATGTCTGGTTTAAGCGGGAACATTACCACTTTGGCCGATTTTCAGTGGAATGGAAAGAGATGGAGTTAGACCAAAATTAAAGCAGGTCTGATCATAGAAGACAGCAACTGCTTTGAAAGAAGAATCCATCAAATAATTTTAAAGCGAAGAATTTTGAACCATAGTGAAGGCAAAGCTTGATTTGAAACAATGATATTTGAAACTTGCCAGAGGCAGTATATGAATGGCTTAATTACGAAACAAAACAAAAAAGGATAATATTTTGTATTTAGGATGTGTATATTTAGAAGCATGTTCGATATAAATTTTTACCTAAAATTCTAGTTCAAGTTATGAAATACTCTTAAGAAAACTTTGTATTTAACGGAAAACTGGGACAATACCGAACAAGATTTTTACAAAAAGGAATAATGTCGGGCATACGTTCAGGGGAAAAAAATGGCTAAGAGAAAATGCTAGTGTAGGCTGTAGACAATGATTTGTCTCACAATTAACGTGATGTGGCTAAAAGAGTAATACTTGATCAGTAAAGCTTAGAGATGTATGTACTTGGAATCCGTTAAAAATAGCATGTTTAGGTTTCAAGCAAATGCTAATATTTTTAATCCTGAGAGTATGTTTGAACTCATTCTATTGAAATTAAATGAATAGGCTGTCAGCGAGAGCTTTAAAATAGTCGTTCCTAAGACTTTGGTGTGATGGTACTTAAAAAAAAAAACAACTTTATTGAGGTATAACTTACACATGATAAAATTCACCCATTGTAAATATACAATTTGATGGTTTTAGTAAATTTATAGAGTTGTGCAACCATCCTCCCAATCCAGTTTTAGAACATTTCCATCAGCCCATAAAAGTTCCCCTCATGGTCCTTTGCAGTTGATTCCCTCTCTTACCCCCAGCCCCAAGCAGCCACTTTCCTCAGTTTCATAAATTTTTCCTATCTGGAAATTACAGATCAATAGAGTCACACAATTTGAAGTCTTTTGCATCCAGCTTCTTGGCATGATGTTTTTGAGGTCTTCATGTTGTAGCCTATGCCTGTACTTTGTTCATTTAATTGCTGCATAATCTTCCAGTGTATGGCTGTACTACGTTTTGTTTTTTTCACCAGTTGATAGACATTTGGATTGTTCATATTTTTTGGCTATTATGAATAATGATGCTATGAACATTCACATATTTGCCTTTGTGTGGACATATGTTCTCATTTCTCTTAGGTAGATTCCTAGGAGTGTAATTGTTGGTTGGAAAATTTTTGTTTAATTTTCTAAAAAACCTGCCAAACTCTTTTCCAGAGTGGCTGTACTATTTAAAAATATTCCTCTCACAATGCATAAGCATTGCAGTTTCTTCACATCCTTGCGAATACTTGTCTTTTTTTATTATAGTCATTCTGGTGGGTATATATTTTAAATGTGCAAATTATACCTCGCAATCCTAACTCGTGTGTCCATAGATTGGATATGCAGTTTGGGTGAGTATAAGATGGCCTGAGGGATCACTATAAAATTGCTTACTATAGATGTGTACTTAGTTGAAGGTAGTATTTTCTGTAGCCAGTGAGAAAAGTTACAGCCTTCCAGTGGGAGTACGCTGGTCCCTTAGGACTCTGCTGAGGAGAGGAAGTATGTAGGTAAGTAGCACTCGTGGCTGGTACTTGGTGCTATTGTGTGGATCATAGTTGATAAAGCTGCCTGTGACTGGTGGTAATATTTAAAACATTGTACAGACCTTGCACTGCATGGGTATGTCACAGTCTCTAAGTTTCCCAGAGTTCTTTTGCTTTAAGATAACTGGGAATTTCTTAAATTTGTAAAAATTTAGCTGGTATCATTTGGTTGCTGCCAGCTACCTGTGCTCTTACACATCATGGACATTGGAGTAGTGCTTTTTAAATTTTTAATAGAAAATTTCAGACATACACAAAAGTACAATAGTATAATGAACCTACTTCATCACGATCAATTTATGACCAATCTTGATCTATATGCCACCCATCTTTGCAACCCTGATTTTTTTTGAAGCAAGTCCCACATAGCAGATAATTCCATTTGTGTTTCAGTATTTATATCGAAAAGATAAGGACGCTTAAATATAACCACAATACTATTACCACACTTAAATGTTAATAATTTCTTAGTAATTTTCCAATCAGTATTTTAAACTGTCTTATAATTTTTTTCCAGTTCAAGTCAGAATTCAAATAAGGTCCATACATTGCATTTATCTCTGTAAATCTTTTTACCTGTGGGTCCCCATACACCCCCCAACTCCTTGACTTGGAATACATAAGTTTGAAAAAGCAGTGGTTGCTTTAAATTTTTAAATATATATGCAAATTATGTTTAAGGTGACATCTCCTGTGCTTAGAGAATGTATTCTAACTTGAAAATATTTTGAAAGTTAATGAAGTGTGGTATAAAAAGCTATAAAAAATCAACAGATGTTTCCTTAATTTAAAATTATAATGGGTCCTGTATCCAGAATATATAAAAACCTCTTAACAATTTAACAATAATAAGACAACCCATTTTACAAATGAGCAAAGAATCTGAATAGCCATTTCTCCAAAAAAGATATACAAATGGCCATTATACACATGAAATGATGTTCAGCATGATTAGTCATTAGGGAAATGCAAATCAAAACCACAAGGACTTCACACCTACTAGGATTGCTTTAATCAAAAAGACAATAGCAAGTATTGATGAAGATATGGACAAACTGGAACCCTTGTACATTGGGAACGTAAAGCAGTGCAGCTGGTTTGGAACACAGTTTGGCTGTTGACTCAAAAAGTTAAACAGCATATGATTCAGCAACTCCCACTTCTAAGAATGTAAGAGAATTGAAGATATATATTCACACTCCAGCCCCTGGAAAACACCTTCTACTTTATGTGTCTATGAATTTGATTATTTCAGATGCCTCATATAAGGGAATCACACAGTATTTGTCTTGTTGTGATTGGCTTATTTCACTTAGCATAACGTCTTCAAGTGTCATCCATGTTGTAGCATGTGACAGGGATTCTTTTGTTTATGGCCGAATAATATTTTATTGTAGGTATATACAACATTTTTATCAGTGAACATTTGGCTATTGTGAATATTGCTGCTATGAAATTAAATGTACACATATCTCTTTGAGACCCTACTTTCAATTCTTAGCTATATACACAGAAGTGGGATTGCTGGAGCACATGGTAGTTTTGTTTTTAATTTTTTGCAGACCCCGCCCATACTGTTTTCCATAGCAATTATACCATTTTACAATCCTACCGACAATGCACAAGGGTTCCAATTTCTCCACATCCTCACTTTTTTCTTTATACTAGCCATCCTAATGGGTGTGAGGCAATATCTATGATTTTGTTTTGCATTTCTCTGATGATCAGTGATTTTGGACATCTTTTTATATACTGGTTGGCCATTCGTATATCTTTGGAGAAATGCCTATTCAAGTTCTTTGCCCATTTTTGAATTGGGTTATTCGATTTTCTTGTTGAGTTGTAGGTGCTCTTTTGATATTCAAGATAGGGTTAGGGTTAGATCTGGTCTAACGTGTTAAGTCCATGTTTCCTATTGAATTCCTGCCTGGATGATCTATCCATTGATGAAAGTGGGATATTGAAGTTCCCTACTATTATTGTATTGCTGCCCATTTCTCCCTCTAAGTCTGTTAATATTTGCTTTTTTAAAAAGAACTGCAGGCATCTTTGTCTTGTTACTTTTCTTAGAGGAAAAGTTTTACATCTTTCACCATCGAATATAATATTAGCTGTGGGTTTTTCATGTATGGTGTTTATTACGTTGAGATAGTTTCCTTCTATTTCTTGTGTGTTAAAGTTTTTTGTTTTAAATCAGGAAAGGGTGTTTGGTCTTGTCAGTTGCTTTTCTGCGTCAATTAAGATGATCATGTGGCTTTGTCTTTCATTCAGTTAATGTGGTGTTTTAGAATCATTGAGTTTCATATGTTGAACCATCCTTGCATTCCAGGAACAACTCCCACTTGTGTATAATTCCTTGATGTGCTGTTGAATTTGGTTAATATTTTGTTGAGGACTTTTGTATCAATATTCTTCAGGGATATTGGTCTGTAGCTGTCTTGTATTTCCTTGTCTGGCTTTAGTATTGGCATTGCCGGCCTCACAGAAAGTTTGGAAGGATTCCTTTTCTTCAATTTTTGAGAAGTTTGAGAATTATTGTTCTTTAAATGTTTGGTAGAATTCTTCAGTTAAGCCATCTGGTACTGGGCTTTTCTTTGTTGGGAGGTTTTGATTACAGATTCAGTTTTCTTACTAGTTATTGGTCTGCTCAGTTTTTCTGTTTCTTCAGTATTTAATTTGGTTAGGTCATGTGCCCATTTTTATATTGAGTTACTTATTATTGATGTGTAAGTGTTCTCTATATATTCAAAATATTAGATTTTTACCAGATATACAATCTACAAGTATTTTCCTTTTTTGGTTTTTTTTTTTTTTTTTTTTTTTTTGTTTTGTTTTTTTTTTGTTTTTTTGAGATTTTATCTATTTGGGAGAGAGAGAGAGAGTGAGCGCACAAGCAGAGGGAGGGGCAGAGAGAGAGGGAGAAGCAGACTGCCTGGTAAGCAGGGAGCCCGATGTGGGGCTTGATCCTAGTACCCTGATATCATGACCTGAGCCAAAGGCAGATGCTTAACCGACTTAGCCACCCAGGTGCCCTCTACATATATTTTCTATTCTGTGGATTTTTTTTTTTAAGATTTTATTTATTTATTTGACAGAGAGAGAGAGAGATCACAAGTAGGCAGAGAGGCAGGCAGAGAGGGGGCGGGGAAGCAGGCTCCCTGCTGAGCAGAGAGCCCGATGCGCGGGATCCTCGATCCCAGGACCCTGAGATGATGACCTGAGCCGAAGGCAGAGGCTTTAACCCACTGAGCCACCCAGGCGCCCCATATATTTCTGGATTCTTAATGCCCATCAGTCTGTATGTCCTTCCTTATGAAGAACCACATCGTCTTAATTCCTGTAACTTTGTAGTTAAGTTTTGAAATTAGGAAGTATAACTCTTCCAACTTGTTTTTCAAAAAATTTTTGGCTACTTTGGTTCCCTTGCATTTCCATACAAATATTAACATCAACTTGTCAATTTCTGCAAGAAAATGCAGCTGGGATTTTGATGGTTGTGTAGAATTTGTAGAACAGTTTTGGAGCATATATAAGTTTTGTATCCATATGATGTTCTTGATTCCCATTGTCACTGTCTTAAGTTTTCATCACCGGATTGCCAAAGTTCCTGTAGCTTCCTATATACTTTTAGTCTATTTTTTCCCCCCAGTCACCTATTCTTGCTATTATCAGCATGACTTATCTAAGAGGCTTAATTAAGATCTTTTGGTGACTTCTCAGAGCTTTCAGAATTTATTCACTCATTCAAATAATTGTCTCTAATCCCTTAATGTGTCAGTCATTATCCTAAGAATACAGTAGTGAACAAAAGGAAAATAATTGTCCTCAATGGATCTTACATTCTAGTATAAAATATATATATATATATATGTATGTATTGTGATAAATAGAAGTGCTGTGGAGGGGGAAAAAGCAAGGAAGGGCACAGTGGAATGTGCAATTTTAAATAGGGTAATCAGGGAGAGCTTCATTGAGATAGCTGAATACCTGAGAAATGAAGTCATAAGCCATGCATATATCTAATGAAAGCTTGCAGTCATTACAAATATCAACTATAAAGACTGAGTTGGCGGCACTTTTGAGGAACATCAAGGAGGCTAGCAGGCTGGAGAGGAGGGAGTGAGGAGAGTAATAGGGAATGAGATCAAAGATAAAAGTGTGGGATGCCTGACTGGCTCAGTCAGTACATCATGCAGTTCTTTATCTCGGGGTTGTAAGTTTGAGCCCCATGTTGGGTGTAGAGATTACGTTAAAAAATTATTTTTTTTTTAAGATTTATTTATTTGACAGAGCACAAGCAGAGGGAACAGTAGGCAGAGGGGGAGACAGAAGCAGGAGCAAGGAGCCCAATACAGAACTTGATCCCAGGACTCTGGGATCATGACCTGAGCTGAAGGCAGATGCTTAACTGACGAGCCACCTAGGTACCCTAAAAAATAAAATCTTAAAAAAAGATAACAGGTGGTGAATCGTGTGTAGCATGGGCCATTGTTAGTTCTGTGGCTTTTACAGTGAGGTGGGAAGTCACTGGAGGGTTTGAGCAGAGTACTATCAGGTTGGCACTTGAGATTTAACAAAAGTGCCTTAGCTGGTGTGTTGGGAAAAGACTGTGTGTATGTGGGAGGGATAAGGTGGAAAGCAGGAGACCAATTGTAGTAGGCAGCCTCTAAAACATCCCCAATGATCCCTGCCCCGTGAGATTCCCACTCATGAGTAATCCCTTCCACTCGGGTGTGGGCTGGACCTAGTGATTTGCTTCTAATGAATAGAGTATGGTAAAGTGATGGGATATCATTTCTGAGATTAGGTTATGGTCTCCATTTTGAATGTTCTCTCTCGCTCTCTCACTTGCTCACTGTTGGAAGCCAGCTGCCGTTTTGTGACCTGCCTTTAAGAGAGACCCATGTGGCAAGAAACTAAAGATAGCCTCTGGCCAATAGCCAGTGGGGACCCAAGGCTCTTGGCCCAACAACCCATGGAGGAAGAAATCTTGCCAACAACCACATCAATAAGCTTGGAAGTTGATCCTCTCTCAGTTGAGCTTTCAGATGGGACTGCAGTTCTGACTAACAGCTTGACTTTGGCCTTGGCAGGGACCTGAAATGTGAGGTACCCACATTGAATCCGCACTCAGATTCTGGATCCACAAAAAATGTGCGTAATGCCTGTTATTTTAAGATGCTGAAGTTTTGGGATAATTTATTACACAGCAATAGATAATTAACATGTCAACTAAGAAGTTAATGCAATTACCCTGATGAGAGATGATGGTGACTTAGGACAGGGTGATAACAGCGGACCTGTTTAAAAAAGTAAATTCTGGATACATTTTAAAGGTAGACCTAACTGGGTTTTCTGAGGAACTAGGTGTAAGTGAAGGAAGGAGTGATGTCATAGAAGAGGAGAGGTTGTCACTGTGTAGCAAGAAAGAACTCAAAGATTATTCTAAGGTTTTTAGCCTGAGAAATTGGAGGGGTGGAATTGCTATTAATCAAGATTTAGAAGATATGGGAGAAACAGGCTTTGTAGGAAAAGATCAGGAGCTCAGTTCAGGGTACATGATTATGATGCCTGTATGAGCCAGTGAAATTCTGAGTCGGTAGATGAGATCACCAAGAATGAATGTGGACAGAAAAGAGAAGTTCAAGGACAGAGTCCTGAGGCACTCCAATATTAGGAGATCAGGTGAGCGGCGCCTGGGTGGCTCAGTTAAGCGACTGACTCTTGATTTCAGCTCAGGTCAGGATTTCAGGGTCGTGAGGTTGAGCCCTGCGTCTGGCTCCTCACTTATCAGGGAGTCTGCTTGAGATTCTCTCCCTCTCCCCCTCCCCACCGTGTGCCCACTCTCTCTCTCTCAAATAAATAAATCTAAAAAAAAAAAAATAGATTGGGTGAGTGGAAGAAATAGCAAAGAGAACGGATGAGCTACCAGTGATGTAGGAGGAAAGAAAAGTGGTGTAGGAGCCAAGTGAAGAGATTATTCTAAGGAGGAGGGAGTGATTAAACTGTCAAAGGCTACAGATAGCTCAAGAAAAATAAGAATTGCAAATTGAATATTGGATTTAGCAACATGAAAGCCAGTCTTGACCTTGATAAATAGCTTCAGTATAGTAATGGAAGGAGAATGCCTGATTGGAGTCAGTTCAAGAGAGAATTCGAGAAGAGGAGTTAGGATATGGAGTACAGACAACTTTCAAGTAGTTCTATAGCAATGAGGAGCAAAGAAACAGTGTGGTAGCTGGAAGGGGAAGGGTAGATTTTGTAAAGATGGGAGGAAAAACAAAATGGTTGTATGAGAAAGATGCACTAGGCAGAAAGATGGATGCTATAGGAGAGAGATTCGCTGGTGAGTTGTCCTAGAGTAAGTGAGATAAAGTTCTGACTATTCAACTCAACATCCAACACCCTCTGCATGCTACTCTCTGCCCGTCCTCAGCTCATGTGCACCATTTGTGTAGTTGGGTTTTTGCATCTTGAGGCTTTTCATGTTCTTTCTCCAGTGTGCAGTTTCCACTTTCTATACTTTTTCCTTTAAATGATTCATATTAATTTTTAAGATAACACAGCTTGAGTGCCCTCACCCTGGGAGGCTTTCTCTGATGCCTCAGTCTGGTTTAGATGGTTTTCTTCTGTGCTCCCATACCCTTTCTGTCTTTACTCTTCTTACAGCACTCACCACAGTACGCCGAGACTATTCGTGTATCTCGGATTAGACCATGAGGGCAATATTGATAACAAGGACCATGGCTTCTTTGACTCTGAATCCTTGACACATACAGCATTTCACACATAGTGAATATACTATGTCTTTGAAAGAAGAAATTCAAGAACCCTCTAAGTTTCTTCAGTTCTTGTGGTAGATGAAAGCCCTAGCAACGAAAGATAGTTGACTTTAGATTTGAAAATGGTATTGATTAATTAAGGAGAAAATATATAATTGTTCTTACTGTCTGTGGGTTCTGTATTTGCACATTTGCCTATTCCTTAAATATTTGTAACCCCCCAAAATCAATGCTTGCAGTAGCTGAGCGTCATTTGCAGCCACGTCCAGAGTGGCAAGAACTTGGCGTTGCTTGTCGTGTGCATTCCTGGTGATGCTCTGCTTTCACGTCTTAGCTCTCATACTGTAAACAAGTGTCCTTTTCTTGATATATACGGTGCTACGTTTGTCACATTTTTTGCTTTCTCGGGGGATGATTTTGCTGCTTAAAATGGCCACAGGTGTCATTCCAAAGTGCTACCTAGTGCTCCTAGCACAAGAGGGCTGTGACCTGCCAAATGGAGAAAATACATGCGTTAGCCACACTCCATTCAAGCATGAGTTATAATTCTCTTGGTTGTGAGTTCAATGTTAATGAGTCAACAATCTACATTAAAAATAAAAATTGGTCTGCCTGGCTGGCTCAGTTGGTATAGTGTGCAACTCTTGATCTCAGGGTCATGAGTTCAAGCCCCACGTTGGATGTAGAGCTTACATTTAAAAAAAACACACACAACATATATTAAAGTGTCTTTAAAGAGAAACACAAAGCAAGCTTATATATTGATTGGTTGATGAAAATGTGACCAGAGGCTTGTAGGAACCTCACCCTGTTTTCTCTAGGAGCAATGGTTCAATAATTGCAACAGCTTTATAACATAACTTCTGTGAATGAGAACTGACTGCAATTTGGCCTCATTCCGAAGTTGTGGCTCACATTCTTCCCACTGCTCCCTAGAGACGGAAAAAAGTAGGTGAGTTTTTAGATAGTCATTTTTTAAAAAAATTTAAATTCCATCAATATACAGTGTATTATTGGTTTCAGAGTTAGTAAATAGTCATTTGTGAAGTAACCCTAATCAAAATGACTTTTCATTCATAACTTTCTATTATGAAAATCTGGTCTGAGGCTACCCCACTCAGTCTGAGGGAGAAAGGCAGTGCAGTAATTCCAGGAAGATCTAATATCTTGGAGATATGTGAGGTAGCCATGAAGTTCTTAGTAGGTCAGACGTGAGTGCCTAAGATGTTCTCAAGTAGAGTTGCCCAGACTGTGGTTATCTTTGGCTTCCCAGACTCTAGAAATTTGGAGTCGTTACATGCCTGATGAATGAGTGACACTGGTAATTATTTTCACATAAAAAGAGCATTAGTGTTAGTGTTGAGATTTGGAAAAACATTCCCAGCATTAAAAATGTAGCTTTTTTGCTGAAGTGCCCCTCCTCTTGTTTTGCCTCCATTTTTTGAGCACTCATATTGTGTTGAGCGCTTTGCTGACACTATATTGTCCAACCTTCACAACACTACGAAGTGCAGGTATTCTTTCCTCCATTTTACAAGGAGAAAGAGGAAGCTCCAAAAGGTTAAGTAACTTATAACTAGTTATTAAATGGCAGAGCCAAGATCTGAACCTGGGCTTAATTCCAAAGCCTTTAAACATTGTTACAGTTTTCCAGTTTGTAGAACCTGATTTCTACCTTAAAATCAACACACAAATGAGAAGTCTTAAAAGTTCTGAAAGAACTGGAACTCGACTGCAGAGTAGCTATTTCATATTGCATTTTGTAGATCATTTTCATTTTTGGATTAGTAAATCCTCAGTACTTTTAAAGAAATGGATGGATTTACTTTTTATCATTAGGATTTTTATGAATTCGACATAGAACATATTGCTTTTGATATATGGAATAGAGATATCATGAGATGATTTCAAACTATTGCCCATAAGCAGATTTAGAGGTAGTTATATGAATAACCAGTTATTTAATGTGTACATATGGATATTAGCAGAGGTGGCAACTGTTGAGAGTGGTTGTCTTTCCATGGTTACATTCTGGGAAGTATCAGAAAAACAGATATGGCCTTGATTCCGCTACTGATCATTGTGAACTTGAGGGTAAGTGTGTTTCAACTGAATCTTTTTACATCTGTCAAGTAAGGGTTCCTTCTCTATCAATAATCTCTGATTCCATAATGCCTTTATGTGAGACACATGCAACAGACTATCTCCAATATGTTGGCTCATTCTTCGGTGGAACAGATGTAATTGACTATAACCTGAAGTGTTGAATAAAACCTACTTCCACAAACGCTGTGACAAAGTCCCTCAAAATTGGCTCTTCTCTACTTCCATAGTTACTTGTAGCTGGTACATAGTTACCTGTCTGGGACATTGCTTGGTTTCTGCCTATAGTTAGGTAGTTATATGACTAAGTTCTTACCAATAATCAGATTTGATGTGTCTTAGTTCTGGATTAGTGCCTTAACCATTGTTATTTTCCCACATATTCTCTTCCTGTCAATTAGAACCCATGTCAGCTCAACCCCACCCCTGCAGGTGGTGACAGTGCCCTCGGATGGCAGATCATCAGGACGAAAAATGCAAGTTCCTGAATGACTTCATGGAACAGGGCTAGCTGCTGACTGAAAGTCTCCACAGATTGTAATCACAAAATGTTATACCTCTTCTCTTGAATCCTCTTTGTTGTTGTTGTTGGGTGTCTGTTGCAGCAATATGGCCTTATATAACCACTACAGGTGCTGAATGTGAAAGAAAGTTTTCTAAGGGAAACAAAAATTTTGGATTGGATGATCAGATGCTTTGTATTTCCAGATTTGTTAACAAATCTGTAACTTGCTTACAGACACGAAGAAAAGAATGTTTAGCTCACTTGTTCACAAAATTCAGTGTATCTGAGTTTTATTTTAGCTTATTTTTAACGTAAGCACCTAGTCCTACTTCTCGAGATTCTGAATTGGTTCAGCAGAGCTAGAGCTCCAAAAGAAAAGGACCCAGCCACATGAAGACCTAGTGGAGAACATTCCATGCACAGAAAACAGGATTGCAAAATCCCTGAGGCATGAATGGATTTGGTAAGTTTGGGGAACAGAAGGGAAAGCAATGAGGTGGCAGCTCAGTGGTAGAGAGAGTGGCATGAGATGAAATCAGAGGGGCAGGCAGGAGCCACATCATAGATTATGACTTTGTAAGCCAAGGAGCCTGAATATATATATTTTTTGAGTCTGAATTTCTAAGTGCATTGGGATACCTTTTGGGGTTTTAAAATAAGGAAGCAAAGTATTTGAATTTTGCTTTTAAAAGATGACTCTTGGGTGGCCTGGCTGGCTCCCCTAGAATGTGCAACTCTTGACCTTAGGGTCATGAGTTCAAGCCCCACGTTGGGTGTAGAGCATACTTAAGTAAAAATAAAAGAGGACAGACTCTGCTGTGTGAAGAGTTGTTCCCAGGTAGATAAGAGATTGGCATCTAGACTAGAGGTGATGTTGGTTTGAACTGGTGACAATGGTAGAAGAGAAGTGGGCAGAAGGTGGGATCAAAGAATGTAATGATGGATTGTATGTCAGGGGAGAGAAGGAAAGCAATTTTTAATTTTTAATTTTTAATTGGAAGAGTTGTGTGGATGATGGCGTCATTTATTGTGATGGGAGAAAACTGGATTAGAAATGGGAAGAAAGTCAAGAATTCTGTTAGGGTTAGACATGCATGTTTCTTACTCTTCTCTCAAAACAAACAGGTCAAATAAGTAATGCCCCAAAGTATAGCCAGATCTTTTTAATGTTTCTTGTCTGGATGCTGTGAGCACTTTTGGGCAGGATGATTCTTCACTGGACCTGAGTCCTGCACGTTTTACCCCAGGAAATGAATTACTAGCAGATTCCTTCCTTCCCAGTGTGACAATCCAAAATGCACATATTTATTTTATGTATTTTATTTTATTTTAGTAAGTTCTATGCCCAAAGTAGGGGTTGAACTCGCAAGCCTGAGATCAAGAGTCTCATGTTGTACCAACTGAGCCAGCCAGGCACCCCACAAAATGCATGCATATTTTAAAATGTACTTGCAGGGTAGTTCTATTCCAGGTTGTAACTCCAGTGTACCTTTGCTAGTGCAGGGGGTCCTTATATTCCTCTGTGTATCTTCTCAAGCAATGAATAGTAAAAGTATAACTTATACCATAAATTCTGTAAATTTTTTTACACTAAACTTTTTTTTGGATTATGCATGTGGGCACTTTGCCCAGGCCAGTTCATTGTCCAGGCCAATTCATTCTGTTATCCTCATTCTTAATTATCTGTCTTATGCCACCACTATTAGTTGTTCATTTTTACTAATAAGAAATTTAAAGTATTAGAAAAGGAACCATGTAAAAATCACAATCTAGTGACATTTGTTAGTCTTTTTGAAGTACAAATCTGGAAAGAATGAAGACTGTTGGTAAATGTGGATAAATATAAAAGAATTATTAAAATATTAATTTCTTCAATTGACTATTCAAAAGCAAAAAATGTTTTGTTGGGTTTATAAAATGTAAAAGTTAATACATATGACAATAGTAGAAAGGATGGGAAGCGGGGTAAATGGAATTATACTGTTATGAAATTCTTACATTACAGATGGAGTGGTATAATCAAGATAGACTGGTTCAAAGTAAGAATGATGTATTTAAATTCTAGGAGTAACCTCTGAAAATAGAGGTATAATCAAAAAGCCAAAAGAGGAGACTGAATGCTAAAAACTAATAAATACAAATGAAGGTAGGAAAGAAATAAGAAAGTCCCAAAGTAGAGTTGGAATAAATAGAAATTAAAGAGCAAGATGGAAAGTTTAAAGACATAAATATCAGTATTTATAGTGAACATCAATGGGCTAACCATCTAACTAAAAGAGATTGTTGGAGTAGATAAAAAGCAAGACCTAAGTAAATGCTTTTATATGAGAGTCATGCTTTAAATAGACACAAATGGGTTAAAAGGATAGAAAAAGATGTACCATGTAAAGAATAAGCACAAGAAAAGCTTGGCTATATTAATATCACTAATTAATAAAGTTAGAAAAGGACATTTCATTAGGATAGAAGGAACAATTCACCAGACCATAACAATCCTAAATGTGTATGTGCCTAATAACAGAGCTTCAAAATGTATGAAGCAAAAATTGACAGAGAGAAATGTACAAATCTACAATTACACTTGGAGATCTTATCATTCATCATTCAGTAATTGATAGAATTAACTAAAAACAAATTACAAAAATAAAACCACCAAAACAATAACAAAAAACTAGTACAAATACAGAACTGAAAATCACTGTTAACGAAATCAATTTTTTTAATGTTTCAAGTTTTTATTTAACTTGTAGTTAACATATTAGTATAATATTGGTTTCAGGAGTGGAATTTGGTGATTCATCACTTACATATAATGCCCAGTGCTCATCACAACAAGTGCCCTCCTTAATGCACCATCACCCACTTAGCCCGTCCTCCCACCTGACTTCCCTCCCGCAACCCTCAGTGTGCTCTCTATAGTCTAGAGTCTGTTTTATGGTTTGTCTTCCTCCCCCCTTTTTTCTTTCTCCTATGTTCATCTGTGTTGTTTCTTAAATTCCACATATGAGTGAAATCATGTGGTATGTTGTTTTTTTTTTCTGACTTTGTTTTGCATAGCATACTACCCTCTATCTTCATCCACGTCATTGCAAATAGCAAAGATTTCATTCATTTCTATGGCTGAGTAATATTCCACTGTATATACAGACATATCTTCTTTATCTGTTCATCAGTAGATGAACATTTGGGCTCTTTCTATAATTTGGCTATTGTGGATAATGCTGCTATAAACACTGGGATGCAGGGGCGCCTGGGTGGCTCAGTGGGTTAAAGCCTCTGCCTTCGGCTCGGGTCACGATCTCAGGGTCCTGGGATCAAGCCCCGCATCGGGCTCTCTGCTCAGCAGGGAGCCTGCTTCCCCCTCTCTCTCTGCCTGCCTCTCTGCCTACTTGTGATCTCTCTCTCTGTCAAATAAATAAATAAATAAATAAAATCTTAAACACTGGGATGCATGTGCCCCTTGGAATCAGTATTTTTGTATCCTTTGAGTAAATCCCTAGTAGTGTAATTGCTGAGTCATAGGGTAGTTCTGTTGTTAACTTTTTGAGGAAGCTCCATACTGTTTTCCAGAGTGGCTGCACCAGTTTGCATTCCCTCCAACAGTGTAAGAGGGCTCCCCTTTCTCCACAGCCTCG
>CM052898.1:118270871-118291468 GCA_028534135.1 Potos flavus | reverse complement strand
CTTTGGGTAATATAGACATTTTAACAATGTCCTTTTAATCCATGAGCATGGAATATCTTTCCATTTGTGTCATATTGAGTTTCTTTCATCAGTGTTTTATAGTTTTTGGAGTGCAGGTCTTTTACCTCTGATTAAGTTTATTCTTAGATATTTTAATCTTTTTGGTGCAGTTGCAAATGGTATTTTTTTAAATTTCTATTTCTGCCACTTCATTATTAGTATATGGAAACACTACCAATTTCTGGGTATTATTTTTGTATCCTGTCACCTTACTGAATTTGTTTATTATTTCTAGTAGTTTTTTTGGGACAGTCTTCAGGATTTTCTGTGTATAGTATTATGTTGTCTGAATAGGGACAGTTTAACTTCTTCTTTACCAATATGGATGTTTCTTATTTCTTCTTGTCTAGTTGCTGTGGCTAGGACTTTCAGTACCATGTTGAATAAAAGGAGTAAGAGTGGACACATCTTTGTCTTGCTCCTGACCTTGGAGGGAAAGCTCTCAGCTTTCACCATTAAATATGATGGTAGCTGTGGGTTTTTATTATGGTCTTAATTATGTTGAGGTATGTTCCCTCTGACCCCACTTTGGTGAGAGTTTTTATCATGAATGGCTGTTGAATCTTGGCAAATGCTTTTTCTGTATCTATTGAGATGATCATATGATTTTTATCCTTCATTTTGTTGATGTGGTGTATGGTGATTGATTTGTGAATATTGAACCATCTTTACATCCCCTGAATAAATCCCACCTGATCATGGTGAATGATCTTTTTAATATATTGTTGGATTCAGTTTGCTAATATTTTGTTGATTTTTGCATCTGTGTTCTCAGGAATTGACCTATAGTTCTTTTTTGTGGTACCTCTGTCTGGTTTTGGTGTAAGGGTAATGCTGGCCTTGTAGGATGTATTTGAAGCTTTCCTTCCTCTCTATTTTTTGGAATAGTGTGAGGAGAATAGATACTAACTCTTCTTTAAACATCTGGTAGAACTCCCCTATGAATCCATGTGCTTCTGGACTTTTTTTTTGGTAGTTTTTTAAATTACCAGTTCGAATTTGTTACTTGTAAACTATTCAGATTTTCTATTTCTTTCTGGTTCTGTTTGGCAAGAGTGTATGTTTGTAGGAATTTATCCATTTCCTCTAGGCTATCCAGTTTGTTGTGGCTTAGCCACTTTTTCCTTTGGTCTGGTTGTCTGCAGTGACTCTCTTTGCCTGTTGAGGGCAGGATTTGGTTCCTCCGTTAATGGGCCAGTCTGGGGCCACCTTGGGCTTCTCTTGAGTCAGACCAGGCATTTGTCAGAGATGCAAGTAGCAATGAACTGCAAGGCACTTGCCCGGTTTTGTCCTCTGAGAAGCTTTTGTTGGTGGGCGGAACCTGCAGTCAGACCAGCTGTCTGCCTTCAGTGCTCTGCTGGGGCCACAGTCTGATAGTTGTGTGTGTGGTTATCTTTCCCACTCTCTGGGGCAGGAGTCACTTTGGAGTGGTACTGACCCCATCAGGACTGCTTGCACACTGTCAGCCTTGTGGCAGTGCTGTGGATGGGCTCCAGACAAGAGCCTGTGAGAGGGGCAGATCAGAAGTGTCCGGGATGGGATGTGCGCCAGCGTTAGCCAGCTTTGTGTGGGTCTGCTGTGGGAGGAGATCTGAAGCAGAGGCCTGTCTGGAAGAGGCATTTCCACAAGAGAGAGTGGGATGGGGTGCATGGTTAGCAAGTTAGGTAGGGAGTGTTGGCACTGTTTGGTTCCCACAGGTGGCTGGCTGTTTATGCTGGCTAGGGAGGTGGGAGGAATGGTGCCTGCCAGCTCCTTTGTTCTGGAGAAGTCTCCCAATAAGCCCTGCCCCTCTAGAGCATGCTTTGAAATTAGTAAATGAATCTCCTTCCGGTATACTCCAGGCATTTTTCAAACTGCTGCTTCTATGCCACATCTCTGCAAGGCTGTCGTGCTGTCTCTTTAAGGGCAGGGATTCAGTTTCCTCCTGCCTTCCCGGCTCTGTCAGAGCCAAGTGCGCTGATTTTTAAAGTTCCAGATTTTAAGTCCCGCTGATGTAAGAACTTATGAAATCGAGCCTCTCTGGTTTTCAAACCCAAATGTTGTGACGATTCATCTTTCTTTTGTGGGCCTCCTGGTATAAGTCTATTTCACTCCCCTTTTCCAGCTCGCAGTGTCTTTCCCTCCTGCTGACAGTCCCACAGGTCCCTTTAGCTCTCAACCTCATCTCCGCCCTTCCTATCCTCTTTCATGGGACTTCTCTATATGTAGCTTGAAGAGTTTGTTCTGCCAGTCTTCCAGCTGTTTCCTGGGTTATTTACACTGATGGGAATGTTATGTAGTTGTTTCTGTGGGACGAGGTGAGCTTCGGGTCCTCCTACTCAGCCATCATCCCCAGAAGTCAGTGTTTTTGTTTTCATCTGATAAATACCCTGAGGTGACTTGCCTAATCTTTTAATTTTTTGAGGGACCTGTATACTGTTCTCCACAGTAGCTGCACCACTTTATATTTTCACCAACAATGCACAAGGGTTCCCTTTCCTACACATCCTTACCAACATTTGTTATTTCTTGTCTTTTTGATAGTAGCCATTCTAACATGTGTGAAGTGCCATCTTATTGTGGTTTTGACTTGCATTCCTTGATAGTTTTATGTGTCTGTTGGCCATGTGTATGTCTTCTTTGGAAAAATGTCTATTTAGATCCTCTGCCCCCTTTTTAATCACATTGTTTGATTTGCTATGAGTTGTAGGAGTTCCTTGTATATTTTGGATAGAAACTCTTTATCATATATATGATTTACAAATATTTTCTCCCCATTCAGTAAGTTACCTTTTCATTTTGTTGATTTCATTTTGTTCATTTCCTTGGCTGTGTAGAAGCTTTTTAGTTTGATGTAGTCCCGTTGTTTATTTTTGCTTTTGTTGCCTTTGGTTTTGGGGTCAAATTCAAACATTCAATGCTAAAACTGATATCAGGGAATTTAACTGCCTTTTTTTTCCTTCTAGGAGGTTTACAGTGATTTCAGGTTTTACAGTCAAGAATTTTATCCATCTTGAGTTAATTTTGTGTATGGTGTAAGGTAGTGGTTCAGTTTTCCCAACATCATTTGAGGCTGTCCTTCCCCCATTGTATGTTCTTGGCTCCTTTGTTGTAAATTAATTGACCATATATATGCATGGATTTATTTCTGGGTGCTCTATTCTGTCCCATTAATACCATACTGTTTTGATTACTATTGTTTTGTAATACAGCTTGAAGTCAGGGAGTGTGATGCCTCTAGCTTTTTTCTTTGTCAAGATTGCTTTTGTTATTCAGGGTCTTTTGTGGTTCCATACAGATTTTAGGATTATTCTACTTCTGTGAAAAATATCATTGGAATTTGGTTGGATGGAACTAGAGGGTATTATGCTAAATAATCAGAGAAAGACATATGATTTCACTCATATGAATTTAAGAAACAAAACAGAGGATCATAGAGGAAGGGAGGGAAAAATAAAACAAGGCGTAATCAGAGAAGGATGGTAAAAGACTCTTAGCCACGGGAAAGAAACAGGGTTGCTAGAGGGATGGGGGAGATGATGGAGAGATGGGGTAAGTGGGTGATGGGCATTAAGGAGGGCACGTGATGTAATGAACATTGGGTGTTATATACAACTGATGAATCACTGAACTCTACCTCTGAAATGAACAAGACACTATATGTTAATTGAATTTAAATTTTAAAAATGTTGGAATTTGGATAGTGATTACATTGAAACTGTAGATTGCTTTAGGTAGTATGGGCATTTTAACAATATTAATTCTTCTAATCCATGAACATGGAATATCTTTCCATGTATTTGTGTCTTCAATTTCTTTCATCAACGTCATAGTTTTCAGTCTTTCACCTTCGTGGCTAAATTTACTTCTAGATATTTTATTCTTTCTGATGCAGTTGTAAATGGGATAGTTTTCTTAATTTCCCTCTCTGTTGGTTTGTTATTAGTGTATAGGAGTACAACAGATTTTTTTACATTGATTTTGTATCCTGCAACTTCACTGAATATCTTAGTTGTAACAGTTTTTGGGTGGAGTCTTTGGGACTTTATATATATAATACGTCATCTGCAGATAGTTATTTTACTTCTTTCTTTCTGATTTGGATGGCTTTCCTTTTTTGTGCCTGTTATAATGAGGACTTCTAATTCTGTGTTGAATAGAAATGGTGAGTGTGGACATCCTTGCCTTGCTCCTGATTTTAGAGGACTAGCTTCCAGAATTTCAGTACTGCATAAGATATTAGTTGTGGGCTTGTGATATATGGCCTATATTATGTTGAGGTACATTCCCTCTAATACCCACTTTTTGAGAGTGTTTATTTTAAAAAGATGGTGAATTTTGTCAAATATTTTTTCTGTATCTATCGCTGATTTTTAGCCTTAATTTTGTTAGTGTAGTGTATCATGTTTGATTTCTAAATGTTGAACTATCTTTGAATTTGTGGAATAAATTCTACTTGATCATGCTGTGTGATGCTTTTAATGTATTCTTGAATTTAATTTGGTATTACTTTGTTAAGGATTTTTGCATCTTTTTTTTTTTTTTAAGATTTTATTTATTTATTTGACAGAGAGAGAGAGATCACAAGTAGGCAGAGAGGCAGGCAGAGAGAGAGTGGGAAGCAGGCTTCCCTGCTGAGCAGAAAGCCCGATGCAGGGCTTGATCCCGGGACCCTGAGATCATGACCTGAGCCGAAGGCAGAGGCTTTAACCTACTGAGCCACCCAGGCGCCCCTGCATCTATTTTCATCAAGGATATTGGCCTGTAATTATTCTCCTGTGGTGTCCTTGTTTGGTTTTTGTATCAGGGTAATGCTGGCCTTATAAAAACAGTTTGGGAGTATTCCCTCCTCTTCTATTTCTTGGAAGAGTTTGAGAGAGATTTGTATTAATTCTTCTTTAAATGTTTGGCAGAATTCACCAGTGAAGCTGTCTGGCCTTGGACTTTTTGTTTGTTGGGACATATTTGATTACTGATTCAATATCGGTACCCATAAATGATCTGTTTAGATTTTCTCTTTTTGGTTCAGTCTTGGTAGGTTGTATGTTTCAAGGAATTTATCCATTTCTTCTAGGTTGTCCAATTTGTTGGCATATAATTGTTCAGAGTATCTTATCCTTTGTATTTTTGTGTTATCAACTGTAATACCTTTCATTTCTGATTTTGAAGTTTTTTTTTTGTTTTTTTTTATTAGTCTACCTAAAGGTTTGTCAATTTTATCTTTTCATAGAAGCTGCTCTTATTTTCTTTGATCTTTTATCTTTTCTACTTTTTAGTCTGTTTCATTTATTTCTACTCTGATCTTTATTTCCTTTCTTCAATTAAATTGGGGCTTCATTTTTTTTTTCTTCTTTTTCTACTGGAGGTGTTAAGTTGGGTTGCTCATTTGAAATTCTTCTTGTTTCTTAACATAGTTGATTTTCACTATGAACGTACATCTTACAGCTGGTTTTGCTGCATCTCAAAGTTTGGTTATGTTATATTTCCATTTCTATCCATCCCAAGGTACTTTTAATTTCTTGATTTCTTTGACCCTTTGGTTGTTCAGTAGCATGTTGTCTAATCTCCACATATTTGTGATTCTCCTAGTTATCTTTTTGTAATTGATTTTTATTTCATACCATTTTGGTTGAAAAAGTTGCCCAATATGATTTCATTCTTCTTAAATTTATTAAGACCTGTTTTGTGGCCTAACATGATCCATCCTGGAATATTCCATGTGCACTTAAAAAAAAAGTCTACTCTCTTGCTTTTGGATGAAATGTCCTGTATATCTCCATTAGGTCAATCTAGTCTAATGTGTAACGTAAAGCCAATGTTTCCTTATTTTGTCTAGATTATCTATCCATTGATGAAAGTGGGATATTAAAGTCCCCTATTATTGTACTACCGTAAATTGCTCTTTTTAAATCTGTTAATATTTGCTTTACATATTTGAATGTACCTATATTGGGTGCATATTTATAAATATTTACAAATGTTATATCCTCATATTGGATTGGCCCCTTTATCATTATGTAATGCTCTTCTTTGTTAGTCTTTGTCTTAAAGTCTATTTCGTCTAATATAGTAAGTGTAGCTACCCTGGCTTTCATTTGGTTTTCATTTGCATGGAATAGTTTTTTCTAATCCTTCACTTTCAGTCTGTGTGTGTTCTTATATCTGAAGTGAGTTTCTTGTGGGCCGTATATGGATGGATCTTGTTTTTTTTAATCCATTTAGCTACTGTATCTTTTGATTGGAAAATTTAGTCCATTTACATTAAAAGTAATTGTTGATATAGATATGTCCTTATGGTCATTTTGTGAATTGTTTTCTGGCTGTAGTTACTTTGTTCTTTTCTTGCACTCATTTGTGATTTGATGATTTTGTGTATATGTGTTACACTTAGATTCCTCTCTTTTATCTACTATAGGTTTTTGTTTTGTGGTTATTGTGAGGCTTACATATAACAACTTGTTTGAATACATTCTTTAAGTACTTTTAAAAAATTTATTTGACAGCACAAGCAGGGGGAGGTGTAGAGGGAGAAGTAGACTCCCTGCAGAACAGGGAGCCCAAGGTGGGGCTCTGTCCCAGGACCCTGAGGTCATGATCCAAGGCGAAGGTAGGCACCTAACCAATGAGCCACTCAGGCACCCCTGAATGCATTCTTAAAGCTCTACATTTTTACTGTCTTCCTGCCATGTTCTCTTTTTGATGTCAATTTTTGTAACTTTTCATGTACCCATTTTTACTGTTTTTGTCTTTTAACCTTCACACTAGCTTTGTAAGTATTAATTTTTATATTAATTATGCTTTAAATTTAAGCTTTGTCAGTGATTATTGATTTTTAAATACTTGGGGGACTTTTTTTTTAACCTGTTACAATTCTTTTATAGTCAGGAAACATCCTCTGTATGATTTCAATCCTATAAAAACCCAGCATTTGATCTTTCTTGGTGAGTGTTCCAAGTGCACTGTAGAGTTTGTTTCTGGTTCCACATTTATTTAAAGAGCTTAGAAGTCACCACTGCATTCTATCAACAAGTGAAAAACTGAACAGATTGAAAGCAAAAATGCAGGAGCAGAAGCCAACACAGAAACCAGGAATAAGAAAATCAATCTGAATTGTGATTGGCAAATTGCAGGAGGTTCAGCATGGACAAATCTGAGAATTAAACTCCAAGGAATCTAGTCATAATGGGGCTCCGTAAACATTGTGAGATTTACCTTCAGGAGCTTGGGTAGGTTCCCACAGTAAATATAAGAGGAAAACTCCTTTGTGCTTCCAGCAGCTGGTATGCATGTGTTGGGAGAGGGGTAGATGGAACAACTTTGAAGTATCCCAGAGTACTGTTTTTAAGAAGTCCTGCCCTCAGAGGAAACCAGTTAATCAGAACCTGTCATGGAGGAAGGGATATACCCAACTCTAACCCACTCTAGCCATCCTGCCCCACCTAAGCAGGGAGGGGGCTACTGAGAAGTACTTGTAAAGTTGATAGTCTTGTGATACAGGCTTACTGAAAGACAGACATAATCATAGGACTATAGAATACTTCTCCCTCTACCACATTACTAAAGGCCTATTTACAGCAGTTTCTTTTATCAAGTAAATCATTTCCAGCTATCAAAAAATTACAAATCATACTAAAAGGCAAAAAATACACAATTTGAAGAGAGAGCATCCATCAGAACCAGACATGTCAGGGGTATTAGAATTATCAGACTGGGAATTTTAAACTATAATCAATATGGTAAGGGCTCTAATGGATAGACAGCATGCAAGAAAATGTAGGCAATAGAAGCAGAGAGAAATCCTAGAAAAGGAAAAAATTCTAGAATTAAAAAACACTAATAGAAATGGGAGAATGCCTTTGGTCAGCTTATTAGACTGGACACAGCTGAGGAAAGAATCTCTGAGCCAGAGGATATATCAATAGACAATTCAAAAGTAAAGAGAACAAAGACTAAAAAACAAAACAACACAAAAAACAATATCCTAGGACTGTGGGACAACTGCAAGAGGTACGACATATGTGTAACTGGAATTCCAAAAGAAGAAAAGAGAAATTTGAAACAATGACTAAGATTTTCCCCCAAATCAATATCAGACCACAAATCACAGATTCAGGAAACTCAGAATACCAAAGAAGATAAATGCCAAAAAAACTACACCTAGGTATAGCATTTTCAAATTACAGAAAATCAAAGATCAAATCTGAAAAAAGCCAGAGGGAAAAACATCTTACCTGCAGAGGAACAAAGATAAAGGTTACACCCAACTGATCAGAAACCACGTAAACAAGCAGAAAATGAACTGTTGAGTGTTGAGAGGAAAAGTTATTACCAACCTAGAATTCTGCAAAACTCTGCAAAACTATCCTTCAAAAGTGGAGAACTTTTTCAGACAAACACAAATTAACAGAATTTGTTGCCAGTAGACCTGCCTTGCAAGTGTTAAAATTTTTTCTTTAGAGAGAAGGAAAATAATACGTCAGAAACTCAGATCTAAATAAAGTAAGGAAGAACAAGGAAGAAGGAATAAGGTAAAATAAAACTTTTTTATTCTTAATTGATCTAACAGATAACAGTATGTTCAAAATTCCAATGTCTTTGATTATGTATGCTATATATAAATACACATAAGTGCAATGAATGACAGCAATGACATAAGGGACTGGGGAAAGGATTTTTGTGTTATTTTAAGGTCCTCATGCTACCTGTGAAGTGCTATTTGAAAGTTGACTTGGATTAGCTGCAAATGTGTATTGCAAATTCTAGGACACCCACTAAAAAAAAATTTGTAAAAGAAACATAACCAATATGTAAGGAAGGAGAGAAAATGGAATGAGAGAAAATGCTCAATTAAAACACAAAACCAGAGAAAGAATAGAAGACAAAAATAGGAAAAAAGAACAAGTGCAACAAATAGAAAACAGTAACAAATATGACAGATATTAATACAATTCTATCAATAATCACTCTCCATGTCTTAATATACCAATTAAGAGATTGTCTGAGTGGATCAAAAAACAAGACCCAACTATATGTTGTGTTCAAGAAACCCACCTTAAATATAAAGACACATATAGAATAAGAGCAGATGGATAGAGAAAAATATATTATCCTAATCAAAAGAAAACATGAGTAGCTATCTAATTTTCAAAAGGAACAGACTTCAAAGCAAGGAAAGTTATCCGTTATAAAGGACATTCCATAATGACAAAGGGGTCAATTCTCCAAGAAGATTTAACAATCTAACAATAGAGTATTGATGCAAAAAGAAACAGATGAATCTAACTATCAAATGGACAGATCTAGCAGGCTGAAAAACCAGTAAGGATATAATTGAACTAAACAACACCATCAATCAACTGAATATAGTTGGATATACATGGACCGCTTTATCCAACAACAGCAGAATACAAATTCTTCTGAAGCTCACATGGAACATTCACCAAGATAGACCACATTCTGGGCCCTAAAACACACAGAACTTAACAAATTTTTAAAAACAAATTTTTAAAAATAGAAATCATACAGGTCTGCTCTTGGACCACAATGTATCTAAACTAGAAATCGATAACAAAGATAACTGGAAAATCCTAAAATACATAGAGATTAAACAATACTTCTAAACACATGGGTTAAGAAATCTCAAGAGAAATTTTAAAATAGTTTGAACTAAATGAAAACTTACCACATTTGTGAGATGCAGCAAAATCAGTGCTGAGAAGGAAATTTATAGCATTAAATGCATATTAGAAAAGAAATACCTAAAATCAATAATCTAGGGTACCTGGGTGGCTCAGTCCGTTGAGTGTTTGCCATTGGCTCATGTCGGGGTCTTGGGTTCAAGTCCCTCATTGGGTTCCCTGCTCCGTGGGAGCCTGCTTCTCCCCCTCTCTCTCTCAGTCTCTCATGAATAAATAAAATCAATAATCTAAGTTTCCACTTTAGGAAAGTAGAAAAAGAAGAACAAATTAAATCCAAAGTAAGCAGAAGAAAAGAAATAATAAGAACTAGAGGAGAAATCAATGAAATTAAAACAGGAAATCAATAGAGAAAATCAATGAAGCCCAAATTTGGTTCTTCAAAAAGTTCAACGAAATTGGTAAGCTTCTAGCTTGGCTAACTAAATGGGAAAAAAAAGAGGACACAAATTACTAATATCAGAAATGAAAGAGGAGATATCACTATAGGTCTCAAGAACATTAAAAGGATAATAAAGAGAGATTATCAACAATTATATGCCCACAAATTTGACAGACTTTATGAATGGACCAATTCCACGAAGGACACAATGTGCCAAAACTCATACAAGAAATAGAGAGTTGAACAGACCTATATTAAAGAGGGCATTAAAGAAATGGGATCAATAACCTTCCAAAACAGAAAGCAATAGGCCCAGGTGGCTGAATTCTAACAAACATTTAAGGAAGAAATTATACCAACTTTCTACAATCTCTTTCAGAGGATGGAAGTAGAGGGAATACTTCCTAACTCATATGATGAACCTCATTACCCAAATACCACACCAAAGACATAGAAACAAAAAACAAAAAACTACAGAATATTTGTTATGAACATATATGTAAAAATAAAAATTTTAGCAAATCAGGAGTGATGTCCGTGTCATAGCAGCATGTGTCTTTTTTTCCTTTCCCCTTCAATTTACAACTAATCACACATCCATAACCCCCCAAAAAGGGCCTCTGCATACAAAAAAGGGACACACCTAAGAGATCCATGAACCTGTGGACCTCAGAGGCTAAGGATCCAGGGAGCGGTAGGGAGCAGCAGACCAGCACAACCTTTCTGGCAGTGAATGTGGATGGTGGAAATGGTGAGTGGGGGTCTACCTGGCCACACATGCTGTAGCTAGAGAAACTTGTTGCTCTGAGGAGAGATTACAGTGACTGGGGTGGGTAGGGAAAAAGAAGAAGGTAAAGAGAACTGAAGAAATGCATTTCCTGCTGTCTCCTCTGCGATTACGGCAAGACGACTGCCTGTGAACTTCTGAGAATCCCCACTACTGGAGGGTCCCCCTGTGGGGCTGTGGGCACACCCAAAGCCCCAAACATCAAACACACACCTCCTACCTTCCCTGACTTTGTTGCCACCCTTTCCTTTTTCCTTTCTTCCTTTTCTTTCTCTCCCTTTCTTTTTCCTTCCTTCCTTCCTTCCTTCCTTCCTTCCTTCCTTCCTTCCTTCCTTCCTTCCTTCCTTCCGCCCTTCCTTCCTCCCTCCCTCCCTCCCTCCCTCCCTTCCTTCCTTCCTTCCCCAACCTTGGCAACGCTGCAGCGCTGGTAAAAGAAACTGAAAACTTGTGCTATCATGCCACCTTCTGGAAAACGAAAGGAAGGCTCCTAATGGCAGACCTATTGAGCTATTATAATCAAAGTTAACAAAGTCTTACCTAAATATGAATGGTGTTTGTGCTACTTCAGATGTGGCGATAGAGCACTTTTTATCAAACACCATGAAAAATCACAAAAATATGGTACCACAAAAAGAAAATGACAATTTTTCAGCAACTGAACCCAAAGACCTGGAATACTGTGATCTGATAAAGAGTTCAAAATAGCTGTTATCAAGAAATTCAATAACATACAAGAAAATCCAGGGGGCAGTATAATTATCTCGGGAATAAAACTAATGAACAGGAGTACTTTACCAAAGATATTGAAATTCTAAAAACAAAAATCAAATCCTGGAGCTAAAGAACTCAATACATGAGATGAAGAATGCATTAGAAAGCATTAGAAATAGAGTAGATCAGTTGGACAAGAGAATAAGTGTACTCAAAAATAGGAATATAGAATGTTTCTGATAGAAGAGGGAAAGATTTTTTTTTTTTAAATGAAGAAACCCTAGGAAAACTTTCAAACTCCAATAGAAGAGCCAACACAAGATTAACGGTACACCATAGGGAGAAAAGAGGGAAACAGGAGCAGAGAGTATATTTAAAAAAAATAATATCTGAGAACTTTTCAAACCTAGGGATGGAACTGAATATGCAAGCCCATGAAGCTAATAGGACACCTTATCTCAACACAAAAAGACCTCTAAGACACATTAAGTTAAAACTGTCAAAAGAAGTCCATGATAAAGAATTTTAAAAGCAGGCAGGGGAATAAAGACAGTAACCTATAAAGGAACCCACTGGACTATCAACAGATTTCTCAGCAGAAACTCTACAGGACAGGTGAGAGTAAAATGATATATTTAAAGTACCAAAAAATAAAAACTTCCAGCCAAGAAGACTCTACCTGGCAAGTTATCCTTCATATATGAAGGAGAAATAAAGGCTTTCCCAGATAAACAAAAGTTGAGGGGGCTCACAATGACTAGACCTGTCTTAAAGAAATGCTGAGGGGAGCTCTTCAAGGTAAAATGAAGGAAGTACACAAAATACTGATTAAGGGGAAAGAAAGCCACAGTCCTTTTTTAAATAGTATATTAAACAATTATAACACAAAGGTAAAAGGAAAAGAACATTTAAAATATCATTACTATAACTTGGGAATAAAATCACAGCATAAAAGATAATTTGTGGTACAAAAAGTAAAAGGGAAAGAGTTAAAGGGTGAAAAAGGCAAATGAAGATAAATTGCTATTAGCCAAAAAAAGGGCTATTGTATCTATGGTAAGTTGTATGTAAACCTTATGATAACCACAAAGCAAAATTCTAGAGCAGAAATACAAAACAAAACAAAACAAAACAAAACAACAAAAAAAAGGGAGTCTGAGCAAATTACCATAAAAAGCCACAAATTTAACAAAGAAACAAGGGGAAAAAACAACGGAGAAATAAAATAACCAGAAGGCAAAAGATAAAATGGCAGTAGTAAATCCTTACCAATCAATAATCACCCTAAATGTAAATGGATTGAATTCACCAATCAAAACGAACAGAGTGGCTGGAGGGATTAAAAAAAAAAAAAAAAAGATTCAACTATATGCTGTTTTAGCTCTAAAACCACACATAGGCTCAAAATGAAGATGATATTCCAAGCAAATGGAAACCAAAAAAATGTGGGCATAATCTTACTTATACTTGACAAAATAGGCTTCCAGCAAAAAACGGTAACAAAAAACAAAGTCATTAGATAATGATAAAGGGGTCAATACATATCAAGAAGATATGTATCAATATATCAAGAAGATATAACAATCATATACATTTCCAACACCCAAGCACCAAAAGATATTGAGCAAATAACAGATCTTAAAAGAGAAATATAAAACATTACAATAATGGTAGGGAACTTCAATACCCCACTATCAGAAATGGATAGATTAAGCAGACAAAATCAACAAGGAAATGTTAGAATTGAACCATACATTAAAACGAATGGACTTAACAAATATATACATAACATTACTTCCAACAGCAGCAGAATGCACATTCTTCTCAAGTGCACATGGAATATTCTCCAGGATAGATAGGACACAAACATTTCTTGTGTGGTACATGAACAATGAATCTTGTAACACTGAAAAAATAAAAGTATTTGGGAAAAAAAAATAAACATTGAATTAAAAAAAAAAACATTTCTTAACAAATTTAAGAAGATTGAAACCATAATAACTATCTTTTCTGACCACAATGGTATAAAACTAAAGACTAAGAAAAGTGAGATATACAAATATATACAAACTAAACAACACACTTCTAAATAGCCAATGAGTTAAAGAAGAAATCAAAAGGGAAGTAAGGGGCACCTGGCTGGCCCAGTTGGTGGAGTGTGTGACTCTTGATCTCAGAGTAGTGAGTTCAAGTCCCACACTGGATATGGAACCTACTAAAAAAGAAAAGAAGTAAAAAACTATAACTAAACATATGAAAATAGAAATAAAACATCAAATATGGAGTGCAATAAAAATAATTCTAAAATTTCAGAGCAATAAACACATATATTAAGAAATTAGAAAGATCTTAACATAACTTTACACCTCAAGGAACTATAAAAAGAACAAATTAAGTTCAAAGTTAACAGAAGGAAGGAAATAATAAAGATCAGAATAGAAATAAATGAGAGACCAGAAAAACAATGAAAAGGATCAGTGCAACTAAGAGCTGGTACTTTGAAAAGATAGATAATTGACAAACCTTTAACTAGACTAAGAAAGAGAGAAAGAATACTCAAAATGTAGATAATACAACTGGTGCTACAAAAATACAAAGGATCATAAGAGATTACAATGAACAATTATATGCCAGCAAATTACATAACCTCAAAGAAATTATATAGTTCTACAAACAAACAACCTACCAAGACTGAATCAGGAAGAAATAAAAAAACCAAACAGACCAATAGTAAAGAGATTGGATCTATAATCAGAAAACTCCAGGCCCAGATGGCTTCACTAGAGAATTCTACAAAACATTTAAAGAAATAACACCAATCCTCCTTGAACTTTTCCAAAATATCGAGGAGGAGGGAACATTTCCAAACTCATTCTACGAAGCCAGCATTATATTGGTACCAAAACCAGATGAAGATGCCACGAGAAAGTACAGACCAAATCCCTGATGAATATAGATGCAAAATTCCCACCAAATATTAGCAAACCAAATTGAAGAACACATTAAAAGGATTATATACCATACTGAATGGGATTTACCCCAGGGATGCAAGGATGGTCCAAGATATGCAAATCGATAAGTATAATGTATCACATATATAAAATGAAAGATAAAAATCACATGATCATTTCAATAGGTACAGAAAAAGCATTTGACAAAATATAACTTTCATGATTGAAAACTCATAGCAGATTGGGTACAGAAAGAACTTACCTCATCATAATAAAGATTATATACAACAAAACTACTGCTAACATATACTCAATGGAGAAAAATCAAAAGTGTTTCCTCTAAGATCAGGAACAAGACAAGGATGCCCACTGTTACCACTCTTATTCAATGTAGTACTAGCTAGAGCAATTAGGCAAGACAAAGAAAAGATACCCATATCAAAAAGCCGTAAAATTGTCACTATTTACTGATATATAAAAAATCCCCAAAAGTCCAAAAACTGTTGGAATTAATCAATGATTTTAGTAAAGTGGCAGGATACAAAATCAACATGCAGAAATCAGTTGCATTCCTTTGAACTAATGATGAAACATCTGAAATAGAGTCTTATTCACAGTAGCATCAAAAACAATAAAATACTTAGGAATAAAGTTAACCAAGGAAGTAAAAAATCTGTACAATGAAAACTACAAGATTTTGCTGAAAGAAATGGAATAAGACACAAATGGACAGGTTTCTGTGTGCAGGGATCAGAATTGTTAAAATGTCTATTCTACCCAAAGTCATCTACAGATTCAATGCAATCCCCATTAAAATACCAAAGGCATTCTTCACAGAAATAAAAGAAACAGTCCTAAATTTTGTGTGGAGCCATAAAAGACCCCAAATAGCCATAGCAATCCTGAGAAAAATGAACGAAGTCTGAGGTACTAAACCTCCAGATTTCAAACCATACTAACAAAGCCATACTAATAAAAACAGTATGGTACTGGCACAGTAACAGACACATTGATCAATGGAATGGAATAGACAGCCCAGAATTAAATCGCAGCATATAAACTAATATTCAACAAGGAGACCAAGAACACCCAGTGGGAAAATTATAGTCTCTTCAAAAAAGGGTGCTGGGAAAACTGGAGAACACATGCAGAACAATATAATTGAACCACTGTCTCATACCACTCATAAAAATTAACTTAAAATGAATCAAAGCCTTAACACAGACCTGATACCATAAAATTCCTAGAAGAAAAATGTAAGGAAGCGGCTCATCAATATTGGTCATGGTAATGATTTTTTGGACATGACACCAAAAATATAAGCAACAGAAGCAAAAATAAACAAATGGGACTATTTCAAATGCAAAAGCCTCTGCACAGCAGAAGATATAATTAATAAAATGAAAAAGACCTACAGAATGGAAGAACATTTTTGCAAATGATATATTGGATAAAGGGTTAATATCCAAAATATTCAAAGAACTTACACTACTTAACAAAAAGCAATCTGATCAGGCAGAAAAACTAGACATTTTTTCCCAAAAGAACACCAAAATGGTCAATAGGCATATGAAAAGATGCTCAACAATACTAATCATCAGGGAAATGCAAATCAAAACCCTAATGAGATGTCACCTCACACATGTTGGAATGGCTATCATCGAGAAGACAAAGAGGCAACAGGTGCTGGCAAGGATGTGGTGAAAAGGAAATCCTCATATTGTTGGTGGGAATGCCAACTGGTCCAATCACTATGGAAAACAATATGAAGGTACCCCCCAAATTTAAAAATAGATCTACCATATGATCCAGCAATTCCCAAAGGAAATGAAAACAGAATTTCAACAAGATATACACATTCCCATGTTTACTGTAGCATTAGTCACAACAGCCAAGATATGAAAACAACCCAAATGCCCATCAACAGATGAATGAAAAAGATGCAGTACATAAACACAATGGAATGTTATTCAGCCATGAGAAAGAAGAGTAACCTGCCATCTGCAGCACCATGGATGGACCTTCAGAACATTATGTTAAGTGAGATAAGTCAGAGAAAGACAACTATTGTATGATATCACTTATATGTGATATCTAAATGAAGGAACTATAAATATAAAAAAGTCAAACCTGTAAAAAAAAACAAAACAAACAGTAAAATGGTGTTTATCAGGGGATGGAGGGGATAAGATTTATGGTGTTTAAGGGTACAAAATTGAAATGAGTAGTAAGTAAGCCATACAGATCTAATGCACAGTATAATGAATATAAATAATATTATACTATAATTATATAATGTAATATTACTACAGTAACAATTATTACAATATATAAATAAATGTATCACCTTAAACTTACACAATGTTACATGTCAAATTTATTCAAATAAATAATATGTTTATAAACATATTATTAAAAAATGAGCAAGTCAAATATATTTATCCCAGGAATCAAAGCTGATTCAACATTTGAAAATCAATTAATGAAGTTAAATCATTATGCTGTATACCTTAAACTTATACAATGCTATATGTCACTTATATCTTAATAATTTTCCATTTTTTTTGTTTCAGTTTTAATACAATCCATTATATCATCAGGCTAAAGAAGAAAAATCACATGATCTTATCAACAGATGCAGAAAAAGCATTTGACAAAATCCAACAATCATTCACAGTAAAAACTCTCAGTAAACTAGGAATAGAGGGGAACTTCCTCAACTGGATATAGAATATCTACAAAAAACCTACAGCTAACATACTTAATGGTAAGAAACCAAAGTTTTCCCACTAAGATCATGTACAAGACAAAGCTGTCCCCCTCACCACCCCTTTCAACACTGTACTGAAGTTCCACCTAATGTATTAAGAGAAGAAATAAAACTGTCTTTGTTCACAGATGACATTATTGTTTGTGAAGAAAATCCAAAAGAATCAAACCAAAAAACCCCCTGGAATTAATAAGTGATTATAGTAAACTTGCAGGATACAAGGTTAATATGCAAAAGTCAATTACTTTCTTACTTACCAGCAATGAACAAGTGGAATTTGAGATTAAAAACACAGTACCATTTACATTAGCACAAATGGAGTACTTGGGTATAAATCTAAGAAAATATCTAAAGATCTTTAGACAAGATCTTTAGACAAAGATCTAAAAGATCTAAAGATCTTTAGATCTTTAGACGAGATCTAAATGAGGAAACTATAAAACTCTAATGAACAAAACCAAAGAAGAAATAGATTGGAGACATATTCCGTGTTTATTAATAGGAATAATAAATATTGTCAAGATGTCAGTTCCTCTCAAATTGATGTACACATTTAGTGCAATCCCAATCAGAATCGCACCAAGCACATGATAGAACGTGTAGAATGTGTAGCTATAGAATGTGTATTCTACAGGTGTTGGATATGTTCTATAAACGTTGATGTTATCAAGAATCACTCTGAATGTAAGCAGACTAAATGTTCCAATCAAAAGACATAGGGGGGCGCCTGGGTGGCTCAGTCGTTAAGCGTCTGCCTTTGGCTCAAGTCATGATCCCAGAGTCCTGGGATCAAGTCCTGGGATTGAGGCCCACATTGGGATCCCTGCCAACAGGTCATGATCCCAGAGTCCTAGGATCGAGTCCTGGGATTGAGGCCCACATCAGACTCCCTGCTTGGCAGGAAGCCTGCTTCTCCCTCTCCCACTCCCCCTGCTTATGTTCCCTCTCTCTCTGTGTCTCTCTCTCTCTCTGTCAAATAAATAAATAAATAAATAATCTTAAAAAAAAAAAAAAAGACATAGCGTATCAATGGATTAAAGCAAAAAAACAAAACAAAACAAAAAAACACCCATTTATGAGCTGCCTACAAGAGACTCATTTTAGACTTAAAGACACCTGCAGATTGAAAGTGAGGGGATGGAGAACGATTTATCATGCTAATGGACATCAAAAGAAAGCTGGAGTGGCCATACTTATATCAGACAAACTGGATTTTAAATCAAAGACTGTAACAAGAGACAAAGAAGGGCACAATATCATAATAAAGGGGCTATCAAAAAGAAGATCTAACGATTGTATTTATGTCCCCAACTAGGGAGCACCCAAATATATAAATCAATTAGTAACGAACATAAAGAAACTTATTGATTATAATAATAGAGAACTTTAACACCCCACTTACAGCAATGGACAGATCATTTAAGCAGAAAATCAATAAGCAAACAATGTTTTTGAATGACACACTGGACCGGATGTACTTAACAGATATTTTCAGACCGCAATGCTATGAAACTTGAATTCAACCACAAGAAAAAATTTGGAAAGACCACAAATATATGGAGGTTAAAGAACATCCTACTAGAGTGAATGGGCTAACTAGGAAATCAAAGAAGAAATTAAAAAATACATGGAAGCAAATGAAAATGAAAACACGACACTCCAAAACATTTGGGAAGCAGCAAGAGCAGACATAAGAAGGAAGTACATAGCAATACATGCCTACCTTAAGAAGCAAGAAAAGTCTCAAATACACAACCTAACCTTACATCCACGCAACCTAGGAAAGGAACAGCAAATAAAGCCGAAAGCCAGAAGGAGGGAAATAATAAAGATTAGAGCAGCAATAAATGATATAGAAACACAATAACAAAAAAACAGATCAATGAAAATAGCTGGTTCTTTGAGAGAATTAATAAAATTGATAAACCTCTAGTCAGATGTATCAAAAAGAAAAGACCCAAATAAATAAAATCATGAATGAAATAGGAGATCGCAACCAACACCGCAGAAATACAAAAAATTATAAGAATATTATGAAAATATTATATATATTATATATAATATATAATATTATGAAAATATTATATGCCAACAAGTTGGGCAATCTAGAAGAAAGGGATAAATTACTAGAAACATATAAACTATCAAAACTGAAATAGGAGGAATAGAAGATTTGAACAGATCCATTACCAGCAAAGATTTTTAATCAGTAATCAAAAATCTCCCAACAAACAGAAGTCCAGGGCCAGATGTCTTCCCAGGGGAATTCTACCAAACATTTAAAGAAGAGTTAATACTGATTCTTCTGTAACTGTCCCAAAAAATAGAAATGGAAGGAAAATTTCAAAACTCATTCTGAGGCCAGCATTACCTTGATTCCAAAACCAGAAAAAGACCCCACTTAAAAAGAGAATTACAAACCAATATCCCTGATGAACATGGATGCAAAAATTCTCAGTGAAATCCTCGCAAGTCAAATCCAACAAAACACTGATCATTCACCATGATCAAGTGGGATTTATTCCTGGGCTGCAAAGGTGGTTCAATATTTGCAAATCAATGTAATACACCACATGAATAAAGGATAAGAACCATATGGCCCTCTCAATAGATGCAGAAAAAGCATTTGACAAATTATAGAATCCATTCTTGATAAAAATCCTCAACGAATTAGGGACAGAGGGAACATACCTCAATGTCATAAAGGCCATATATGAAAGACCCATCAATAATATCATCCTCAATGGGGAAAAACTGAGAGCTTTTCCTCTATGGTTAGGAAAAAGACAGGGATGTCCACTCTCACCATTGTTATTCAACATAGTACTGGAAGTCCTAGCCTCAGCAATCAGACAACAGAAGAAAATAAAAGGCATCCAATTGGCAAGGAAGAAGTCAAACTTTCACTACTCACAGATGACATGATATTCTACGTAGAAAATCTGAAAGACTCCACCAAAAAATTACTAGAACTGATACACAAATTCAGTAAAGTTGCAGGATACAAAATCAATGTACAGAAATCTGTTGCATTTCTATACACCAAAAATGAAGCAACAGATAAATCAAGGAATCAATACCATTTACAATTGCACCCATAACCATAAGATACCTAGGAATGAACCTAGCCAAAGAGGTAAAAGACCTGCACTCCAAAAAACTATAAAACACTGATGAAAGAAACTCAATATGACACAAATGGAAAGATATTCCATGCTCATGGATTAAAAGGACATTGTTAAAATGTCTATATTACCCAAAG
>CM052898.1:118140351-118270371 GCA_028534135.1 Potos flavus | reverse complement strand
CGAGGCTGTGGAGAAAGGGGAGCCCTCTTACACTGTTGGAGGGAATGCAAACTGGTGCAGCCACTCTGGAAAACAGTATGGAGCTTCCTCAAAAAGTTAACAACAGAACTACCCTATGACTCAGCAATTACACTACTAGGGATTTACTCAAAGGATACAAAAATACTGATTCCAAGGGGCACATGCATCCCAGTGTTTATAGCAGCATTATCCACAATAGCCAAATTATAGAAAGAGCCCAAATGTTCATCTACTGATGAACAGATAAAGAAGATATGTCTGTGTATACAGTGGAATATTACTCAGCCATAGAAATGAATGAAATCTTGCTATTTGCAATGACGTGGATGAAGATAGAGGGTAGTATGCTATGCAAAACAAAGTCAGAAAAAAAAAACAACATACCACATGATTTCACTCATATGTGGAATTTAAGAAACAACACAGATGAACATAGGAGAAAGAAAAAAGGGGGGAGGAAGACAAACCATAAAACAGACTCTAGACTATAGAGAGCACACTGAGGGTTGCGGGAGGGAAGTCAGGTGGGAGGACGGGCTAAGTGGGTGATGGTGCATTAAGGAGGGCACTTGTTGTGATGAGCACTGGGCATTATATGTAAGTGATGAATCACCAAATTCCACTCCTGAAGCCAATATTATACTAATATGTTAACTACAAGTTAAATAAAAATTTGAAACAAACAAAAAACCAAAATGAGAGATTACCTTGCACTAGTTAGAATGGGTAAAATAAAGACAAGAAATAATAGGTGTTGGGAAGAATGTGGAGAAGAAGGAACCCTTGTGCATTGTTGGTGGGAATGTAAATTGGTGTGTCCACTGTGAAAAACAGTATGCAGGTGCCTCCCCAAATTAAAAATACCATATGATCCAATAATTCCACTACTGGGTATTTACCCGAAGAAAACAAAAACACTAATTTAAAAGATACATGCATCCTATATTTATTGCAACATTATTTACAATAGCCAAGAAATGGGAGCAACTTAAGTGTCCATCAATAGACAGATGGACAGAAAAAATGAAATCTTGCCATTTGTAATGACCTGGATGTAACTAGAGGGCATTATGCTAAGCAAGATAAGTCAATCAAAGAAAGACAATTATCATATAATCTCACTCATACACAGAATTTAAGAAACAAAACAGAGGATCATAGGGGAAGGGAGGAAAAATAGAACAAGATGAAATCAGAAAGGGAGACTAACCATAAGAGATTCTTAATCATAGTAAACACACTGAGGGTTGCTGGAGGGGAGGGAGGTGGGGGGATGGGATAACTGCTAATGGACTTTAAGGAGGGCATGTGATATAATGAGCACTGAGTATTATATAAGACTGATGAATCACTGACCTCTACCTCAGAAACCAATAATACATTATATATTGAATTTAAACTAAAAAATGAAAAAAAATGGATGGATAAGGAAAATGTGGTATGTACATACATACACACGAATTGAATATTATGTAGCCACAAAAAGAGATAGTGCCATTTGAGACAACATGGATGGACCTTGAGGGCATTATGCTAAGTGGAGTAAGTCGGACTAAGAAAGATAAATACCATATGATTCTACTCCATAAGTGGAATCTACCAAAGAAAAAGGAATAAGCAAAAAGCACAATCAGGGCAATAAATACGAACAACTGATGGGTGCCATAAGGGAAGGGGATGGGAGGTTTGGGCAAAATGGGTGAAGGGGAGTGGGAGAAACAGGCTTCCAAGTATGGAATGAATAAGTTATGGGAATGAAAGTCACAGCAAAAGGAATACAATGTAATGGTACAGATGGTAGCTACACTTGTGAACATAGCATAATGTATAAACTCGTCAAAACACTAAGTTGTACACCTGAAACTAATGTACCACTGTGTGTCGACTATACAAAAAAAAAAAAAAATCTGTAAGCCTCAGATGACAAATGTGGTCCTGCTTTCACATCTTAATTTTATTCCAGTGAGACTTGTATCAGACTTCTAATCTATTTTCGAATAATAAATTTGTGTTGTTTTAAGCTATTAAGTTTGTGGTAATCTGTTGCAGCAGCAATAAAAAGTAATAGCTACTAAAAAGTATTCCCACAAATAAAAAATTTTAGGCCCACATAACTTCAATGGTGAATTCAAAATATTAAATAATATTAACCTTACATAAACTCTTTCAAAAAAGAGGGGAGGGAGGAATACTTCCTAAATCGTTTTATGAGGCCAGCATAACCCTAACACAAAAACCTGATAAAGACATTATAAGAAAATGAAATTACAGACCCTATATTCTTCATAAGCACAGATACAAAAGTCCCTAACACGATATTACTATACCAAACAGTAACATATAAAGGAATAACATGTTATAACAAAGTGAAAATTTATTATTTTTAAAGATTTTATTTATTTATTTGACAGAGATAGAGATCACAAGTAGGCAGAGAGGCAGGCAGAGAGAGAGGGGGAAGCAGGCTGCCCGCTGAGCAGAGAGCCCCATGCGGGGCTCGATCCCACGACCCTGAGATCATGACCTGAGCCAAAGGCAGAGGCTCTAACCCACTGAGCCACGCAGGCACCCCACAAAATGAAATTTATTTTAGGGATATAAAGTTGGCTTACCATTTGGAAATAAACTGAGGTAATTTACCATAATACTGAACTAAAACAAAAAACACGATCACTTTGATAAATGGAGAAAAAGCATTTTCAAAATTCAACACCTATTCACAGTTCCCACCATGTCTATTTAATTAACATTCCACAGGGAAGTTCTAGCCAGACCAATAAGGCAATAACAGGAGACAAAAGCATGAAGATTGGAAAAGAACACTGAAACTGTCGCTATTTTCAAATGACATGACTGTTTATGTGAAAACGGAAAAGATTCTGCACAAAATTTAAAAAAATCTAGAATTGAATAAATTGAGCAAGGTTTTAGGTTAGAGTCAAAAGTACAAAAATTGCATTTCTGTATTCTAGTAATGAGTAATTTGAAAATAAATGAACAATTCCACTTACCATAGGATCAAAAAACATACAAATTTTAGTTTAACAAAAGTTTGCTAGATGCCCTCAACATTGAGGACTATAAAACATTCCTGAGGTAAATTAAAGATGACTGAAAATAAATGGAGAGATACATCATGTTTATGGATTAGAAGACTCAATATTGTTAGATGTCACTTGTTTCCAAATTGAACTATCCAAATCAAAATCATGTCACTTTTTTTTTTTTAGAAATTGATCATCAGCTGATTTCAAAACTTATATGGAGATGAAAGGACCTAGGATAGCCATAATAATCTTGACAACAAAGTTGGAGAACTTTGATTACCTGATTTAAAATTTCAGTATAAAATTATAGTAATCAAGGGGCACCTGGGTGGCTTGGTCAGTTAAACGTCTGCTTTTGGCTCAGGTCATGATCCGAGCATCCTGGGATGGAGCCCTGGTTGGACTTCCTGCTCATTGGGGAGTCTGCATTTCTTTTTCCCCCTGCCCCTTCACCCTACTCATGCTCTCTCTCTCCCTTTCTCAAATAAATAAATAAAATCTTGAAAAAAAAAACTATAGTAATCAAGATAATGTGTTATTGGTACAAGACAAATGAATAGATCAGAGAGTCCAAAAGTAATCCACATTTATAGTCAGTTAATTTTAAAGATTTTATTTGAGAGAGAAAGAGTGCGCACGCGCAGGAGCAGGGGGAGGGGTAGAGAGGGAGGGAGAGGAAAATAATCTCAAGCAGACTCAGTGCTAAGCGCAGAACCCCACAGAGGGCTCAGTCTCACAACCCTGAGACCATGACCTTAGGGGAAACCAAGAGTTGGATGCTTAACCAACTGAGCCACCCAAGTACACCTACAGTCAGTTAATTTTAAAAAGAGACTCCAAATGAATTCAATGGAGACAGAGAATATTTTCAACAAATGGAGCTAAGCCAAACAGTCTTACGGGGGTTAGGAAGAAGGAAGATCCTTAATCCTTGCCTTCCACCTTACATATAAATGAACTGGAGATGGATCATAGACATAAACATAAAGGTGAAAACTGTAATGCTTTCAGAAGTAAACAGAGGAAAATATTTTCATTACTTTAGGTTTGACAAGCATATTTTAGACAAGACACAAAAAACATGTAACCATAAAAAGAAAAAAAATTGGACTTCATCAAAATACAGCACTTCTGCAACCCAAAGTCACCATTAAGAAAATAACCCATGAACAACACAGGGGGCAAGGGCACTGACCTCCTGTGCACTTGAATATCCACTTATAACTCTTGACTTCCCAAAACTGTTGGATTGGACAGTTTTACTGAGAACATAAAGTCTATTAACACATATTTTGTATATGCATTATATATTCTTACAATGTTAAGAAAATTGTAATAGAAAATACATTTACAGTACTGTGAAATATCCACATAGTTGATTCATGCAGTTCAAACTTGTGTTTTTCAGGGGTCAACTGTATACAGGCAAGCCACAGACAGGGGGTAAATGTGAGCAATACATTCACCCGGCAAAGGACTTACATTCTTATATAAAGGATTTCAGCCATTCTGTAATGAGACAAGCAGTCTAATGAAAAAATGGTCAGAGACTTGAACAGGCATTTCAGACAAAAACCCCCAAACAAAAAACTGCCAATAAGCATATGAAAAGGAGTTAAACATCATTAGTCATCATACTATAGATATAATAGAACTGGAACTCTCTTAACTGCATACAAATGCACATAAAATGACATATACAATAACTTTGGAAAATTTTTCAGCAGGCTCTTATAAAATTAAACATAAACCTAAATTGAGACCTAGCAATTCCAGTTATTTCAAAAGAGAAATGAAAACATGTTCAGAAAGAATGCTCATAACTTTATAATCACACCAAACTGTAAATAACTCAAAGGTCCATAAATAAGAGAATGGATAAATTGTACAATGTTCATGAAATGAACACTACTGAGTAGCGAAAAGAAACCAAGTATATATGCAACAATGTTGAGGAATCTCAGTCATTTTAAGCAATGAAGCCAGATGTAGAGTAAACATATGTAATTCCACTTATATGAAATTCAAGAACAGGTAAAACTACTCTATGACAATAAAAAATAGGAAAATGGTTGCAAGGGAGAAAGGAAGGAATAAATTCATTGGAAAGTGGCAAAAGGGAACTTTCTGAAATGGTGGGAAGTTCTTTATCTGGATTAGGGTAAGGATCACACAGATGTATAGATTCGTCAAAAATGAAAGAATTCTAAAATCTATGCAATCCCACTGTCCACAAATTTTACTTGAAGACAAACCATTTCCCCTGATTTATCAGAGGGCCGTCTACCACTTCCAAAGAGTTATTTACAGAGACATGTTTACTTATCTCCATTTACAACAACTTTGTCCTTGAGTCAGCTCTTAAAAAGAAAACTTGAATTGTTTCTGAATTCACTAAATTTTCTGGTGAAATTCTGCTCATAAAGTTTTATTTTTTGTCCCAAATTTCTAATTCAGAGAACATTACTCATCACATTGTACCACAGAAGTTAAAGACTTGAAGTTACCCTAAAGATAGGCCAAACCTTCAGCTACTTTTTAAATAAAAACAGATGCCTGAACTGATTTGTCCAGGATATTATTTCAATTCAGAAATTAAAAAAAAATATATATATATCATACATTGTCACTCTTTGCATATACTAACACTCGGGCAAATATAACAGCTTATCTTAAACATATATTAAACAGTTATGTTTGGTTTAACTGGCAACTGAGGAAGCATAAGGAATAATGATTGCCATTAGAATATTTTATATATAAATAGATATTATATCAACAGTATTTTTTAAAAAGTACATATTTCATTTCCAAGTTAATATTCGCTGGCTTTTCATGGGTGATGAGTTGAAGCGTGTTGGTCTTTACGGCTGGGACATTTCTATCAGGCCCCTTTTCAGGAGCTGTACTGATGATCTATAAAATCTGGGCAAACCAAAAACTTACAGACTTTTGACACTGGAGTCAGTGAATGGCATAATAGCATTTCTGTACTATATGGAGGGTAAATGTAATAAAATTTCATCAAAAAAGTTTTTGGCAGTGTTAGCGGTGACAAGCAGAGAGAGGCTTAAAATGCTTAAATAATGAAAAAACTCTTTTAACTTTGTAGGAAAATTTTTATTCAATAAATATAATTTCATAAACTTTAAAAAATTACTGAGAGCTATACAATAAGTAACTACACTTACTGACAATGCAGAGAAATTTTAAAGGATTTTATTAGACAGCCACAGTGTCTGAGGTCCTCGATTTTAAACTAAGTGTTGCTACAGTATTTCCAGCTACTGATTCCCCATAAAAATCTAACAATCACCATTACTACAAACATATCATAGTTGTGATCTATTTTTTTGTAGAAAAATCATTCAAGTGTTCTCACATAAACAGCACTTTAATAATGTTCTATTTTTATGAAAATAGATGACTCATTTCAAGATAGAAAAATGTCTCAGAAGCGGGACCAAAATTAATAAAACATGTTTTACATAACTCTTTGGTGTTTTTTGCTTTATGAATACCTGCTTATATCCTACTTCAATGTGATATTTACAGGAAAACACAAGCATAGATGATTTTCCCTTTTCCCTTGCCCCCAATAACTTCTCAGAGTAGCATATTTAAAATGTTTTTGGTATTAACTGTAAATTTTTTTAGAGGCTTTGACTTCTGCCTATCAGATAGGAGTCTCAAGCTTCTCACACAAGTCCAATTCCACAATCCACAGTCTTACAGCACAAACGGCCCGGTCTGAGTAAAGGAATTTCCTGATGCGGTGATTTGCCTCAGTTTAATCTCCTACTCAGGACAGTGCCAGACTTTGGATTAGGTCTGGGAAGCCTTTGGACATCATGGAGATTGAGACCCAAGGAGGAGGGTAGTTAAGAGAGATTCAAACTGTAAATTCTCCCCTTCTTTCTTCTCAGCTCCATGGCAAGCTTGGTAGCTGTAATTCTCCTGGCCCATACTATAATCCTCCTAAGGTGAGCCTACTGCTTGCTAAAGCTGAGGCAAGGTACTGAGTTATCTTTTAAAGCAGCTGATGGGCAGTTTTGAAAACCGTCTTGGTGCTTGCTACTATCTTCAGGACTACAGCCTTCAGACTAGGTAGGTAAAGGTAAGAAAGTGAAGCAAATAGATTTGAGACCATCAATTAGTAAAAACACATGTAGCATCTTACTCTGGTTTTGGCAGGTTTAAGAGTAAGTTAATTGCCAACATCATACTTTCCAAAGAAATTTTAAAGAAATATGCAAAGGGTATTTTTTTTGTGATTACTGGCTAAATAATAAGTTTTACAATATGAGTATTAGCACTAGAAAACTATTTAAAGTTTGTAGACAACAGTTACTTTCTAAATAAATTGAAGAAAGCTCTTATAACTTTCCTTTAAAAAGAGGTTTTCAGCAGAGTAGGATGAGCATATCAGTAGATGCCATCTACTTTTTTTTGACATTTCTTAAATAACTTCAAATAGTCAATGCAGAGAATTACATCAATCCCACTTTCAGCACCATATAGACTGGCTGACCTCCACTGCTGCAGTTGGTCAGAGACTGCTTGATGGTTTTGTGGTCCTTCTCTAGTGTTAGTAGTCAGTTTTGTTTATGGCAAACAAACACTGTAAACTGTTAAGGAAGATGTAATGCAGGACAATTACATGTCATTTTGTTATATAAATATTTTATAAGACATTCTAAGAAAAAACAAATTCTGAGTTATCTTCCACTAAACTACCTTAACTGAATATTTTCTACAATATTTCCTCTTCCAGAACATGAATTGGTAAATGTATACACTGTACACTGTATTATCCCTTTAATGTATTTCCAGAATCACAGTATATTCCTAAATTCAATTTTGGAATATTTAAGTTAAAGAAGGGCTATTAATGAAAATTAATATTTAAGCTGAAATTCATAATCTAATATCCTTGCATTATTGAAACAGACAAATGTTATATTAGCAAGAAAATAAAACTTAAAAAAGTTTACCAGCAAACAAGGTAAAGTCTTAATTCTTGACTCTACCATTCTTTCCCTACCAGCCCAATTCCAGAAGTCTTATATTCATGAGGTGGGAAAGAGGTGGATGGTTGAAGAATAAATCTACAGAAAGGAATTATTATATTCTCAAGAGAAAATTTTGGAAAACCTTATTTAACCATTTCCATACCATTTTAAATGTGTATGTACACAATCATATACTTAGAGTTTGGTAAGTTTTTTAACCAATAATCATTTCCAAATTTTAAAATGACATTACTTTTTATCAAAACAAATGACAACACTGATCATATGATAAATTCAGGATGGCAATTAAGTACTGAAATACAGCAATATGTGCTTGATTAATCATTCTTAGCATTTTAATTTATGCTGCCATTACCCCTTAAGACTCAGCATTTTAAACTTTGTTTCCTTTACATCCTGTAGCCATGCCTGAAAATATACCTTGTAATGGGACACTGGACAGATTTCACTTTACTGTGGTAGTTTACTGTAACTTAGATAACATATACTAACCTAAAAATAACAGGATTCTTACATGAAATCCTTTATTCTAAACGCTAGCTTACTGAAAGGCAAGAGCAATTTTAAATTAGCCACAGAAAGAGGCTCTTATCTTTTTGTTTTAATTACCCTAATATTTTGATTTATATGATTAAAAATATTTGCAATATTTAAATACTGTCCAAACTTGCTTTTTATTGATATAGTTGAACTTTACAACAGTGTCATAAAATACTATAAACAGAGCTTTCAGATAGAGAGGAAAAAAAGGGCAAATTTAAATATATTAACCAGATTAAAGCATGCAAAAGATCCAATGATAAACACATTAAATAATAATATGCTAATGGTATGTAATTTACCCACTATAGGTTCTTTGTATTCCGTCACAAAAATAGTAAACATCAACTTGAAATTTGGTGAATGGACTTGATTCCTGATTTATATATATACTATACCCTTTGCATGTATATACTTTACTGGTTGTGTTACAGTATTTAGAGAAGTTTGGTATTGGTATATATTTACTACCCACAATGCAGTAAATAATGATGGGAAATGCATTCTCCTAATTTGCTCCGTGAACTTAGAAAGCACTAAAGAATTAACAACATGGGTCACTGAGGGACCAAAATTCCTTTCTATTCACATTAACTTTTCGCATGAAAAGTTTCAAATATAGCTCTAATAAAAAAAAATAGAGTTTTCAAGGCAAACTTTTCAGCATAATTTACAGAAGCAGATTTGAATAGACTCGATAACCAAGCTAATACTAAAAAATACAATCAACTAGGAATTACCTCCCTTTTCTACCGTGATATTAAAATATAGTGGCCTCAGCAAGAGGCTGAAATGCCATTAGGAGTCCCATAAGCATGAGGGACAACCCAAAGAGATAGAAAACGTCTCTTTCACAAATTCTAACATGTTCAGATTTAAATTAAAGGAGTTGAAAGGGGTTTATATTAATGCTTTTTATTTGTTTTCCATTATAACTCTGAGTGGGTATGAAATACTTGAGAAATTTTAGAAAGTAATTCTGCAGAACTATGCAGAATGTGGCCATTACCAGGATGATCACACTGAATTTTAGGAAAGGAGTTGAAATGGTTCCTACAAAGTACTACTGCCCCTTTAACAAGTAGATGAGTCCATTGTGGAGAGAGTCAAGATGCTCCTGTCGTTGGTATAGAAAGGATCCGATGCACTCCAAGATCTAAAGTAACAATAAGAGAAAAGTTTGGCTCACCAGTACCTATGTTTTAAGTGAGACAAAAATTTACTCTAAAACTAAGGATCAAAATGCAATTTGAATATTAAAATAATCACTTATGATTCATTTTTAAATGCTAGGAGTTCTTCATACTAGCCTTGAATGACCAGTCTATTTATGTAATACAAAAGCTTGGAAAAAATAATGCTCTAGTTATTATATAAAATATTAGCCAAAATTCAGACATTCATTAGCATTAAAACAATTTCTACAAGTAGTAAAGCAGGAGATGCTCTTAAAATCTTAACAATACAATAAGAAATAAGTATGTTACTAAGAGTTATGCACAATCAGTTTTACTGAAAAGCAACTAGGCTATATTGTGACATTACAGAAGCAAACAAACATCCTACTTACCAAAAGCTTTGGAATGAAATAGTAATATGTTCATATTATATTATACTATTTCTTTTCAGCTATAAATTCTATTCTAAAGATTTTAGCATAATTAGCTTGAATGCAGTAAATGGTTTATTCAATAGGTATCAAAGACAGCTGAGACTCAGTAGTGTTTGCACTTAACTGAGAACAAATAAACCTCTAATGGTCTGGAAAATTTAACTACTGTCTGAATGATAAGGCCTAGAAGCAGTTAATTACATAATGCTTTATCTGCAGCCTTATTAATTTAAGCTAAAATAACTCAAGACCAGAAATAGTCTTCCATGCTTAAAAGAGCCTAACCCATTTCAAGGACAGTATCCTGATACTGTCAAAGGTCGCTTTTCTTAGAGGACTAAAAGCACCCAACAATAAATACATTTTATGTAACTTTTTCCAGGGATTCCATTTTATTAGAGGAAGAGACTAGCATTTAAAATGGCTTTTAAATTCACTCATCAAATATCTACTGTTTCCTTGAGATTCTGTATGTAGTTTAAGTTTAAATCAATTAAGCAAGCACAGCGATAATGAAGTTTGGAAACTAGAAATTTTACAAAGTTGGCAAAGAGGAACACAAATAAGCTACAACCATACTGGTAGTTTACAAATTCTCTAATTTTATTAGTTTCCAGAAAACCTTAAACACCTTAGTTTAAGGAAGGGCCTGTTCACTACCGTCTCTCTCCAGTACCTAGAACTGCAGCTGGTACATAGCAGGCAGTATTTATAAAATAAATGAATGAAATGAGTCTATGAACATTTCTTAAAAGTATTTATCCAAGAAAAAGTATGCTTAGATACATATGACAAAACATAACTCCCAACACCCTAACCATCGGGAGTCAAGTTTCCATTCCCAAATTGCCAGTATTTTATCTTAGTTTTTCCTCTTTTCCAACCATTGCTTACATAGGAGAATTTTATTAGGTAAGGTTTGCTTTTATCTTTCAAACCACGCATGTGCATTCATATGTTAAATATCATATTTGACAGAACATTAAATACTAGAACTACATATTAACTATTAAGTCCTTTCTATTTAGAAAATAGGTTTGATTAGGATAAAGTAACTGTTGGTAAAATGCATAAAGAAAATAATTTATTGCTGAAGTACAGCGTTTAGTGTACAACATGGTGTATCCTTCATATAGCATCATGATGCTACATTTGAAACCAAGCCTACAATATGGCATATTCCTTTGAAAACATCAATTAATAAAATGTAACAATTTTTGTGCCTGGATGGTAAAAGTTTTTAATCAGTAGAATAATGTGCATATGAAAGCCCTAGTTGTATTTCTCAAGTGCATCTCGAGATGCTCATTACCTCTTAGGTTTAATAAGTTAATAGAACAAATATCCAAAGGCTTCTACATCTTGTAATGGAAGTATTAGCTTTGTTTCACCTTTTAAGTTAGACGTGAAATAGAAATGTAGAATAAAGGCTGTTCCAAAATCAAAACAGAAATGCCAAACGTCTTTCACTAATAACAATTATATGTAAAAAAACAAAAACAAAACTCTACATATCAAAATGACTTTCAAAGTTTAAATATAATGTTAATGGATATATGGCAATTTTCATATAGCCCTTTGAAAAGCACCAAGTGGTTTTTATATTGTATGATTTTTATCCACTAGAAAAAAACTGAACAGATCTTAAATGACTTTTTAAATTATTCATTTGAAGAAAAAAGGAGGATAACGACAGTACTAACCAATAACATAGCCTGAGATGTTGGACAAAACTGGTAAGATATTTATAGTTTGTCAAATAAGATATTACTGTTAAACATTTTATTAGGAAAATAAAAAATAAAATCTTACAAAAGAAAATATTATGATACAATTTTAAGTGAAAAAAAGTATGATGATAACAGCCACCTTCAGGAGAATGTGCTGAAATAAATCTCCTATTTCCGGGGGCAGGTTCAAAGAGATAATGCAGAATAAAAATGGGGGCATATTACCTGAATAATGGATATCGAACAATGAGAATATATGTAAAGCAAAAAAATTATTTTTTGCTTATTTAAAATTACAGTTTTTTAACAGTTAGTGAAGATGTATACTATCATTAAAGAGAACTTCCTGTTGAAGCAGAAATTTAAAAAATTCTGTGGAAGTTCTATAGCAGTCTCTTAGTCTAACTCCCACTTTAGTTCTATACAGTAAAGCTGTCTTAATAAGTAAAATACTATAAAGTAGGTCCTTCTGAAACTTCTTTTGGAAAACTTGGTGGCCTGGGTACATGACAGAGCTGCTTTCTAATAATGCATTTTATAATACAATTGTGTAAGTCAAAATACATAAGTCCCAATAAATTTAACAGCTCATAGTAATTCTTTTATGTAGAATAAAATTACTACAAAATGATACCACAGCATTATGGAAATATTTTTGATCACGTTATAATCAATAAATGGAGACTGAAAACACAGACATTATAAGAATGCTATTTATAAATGCAACTGTACCATAAAGACATGGCCATAACTAAAGGCAAAGTGGGAACTAATAAGTTTGCCAGTAATTGTTACCTGAATTTTATGATACACGAATAATTACTCATTTTTAAAACAAAAAGCTAAGCAAATATTAAAAATTATTTTATCAGAAGGTAATAACAGTTCATCCTCCATCCTCTATTCCCTGCCCCTGGGGTATTTTCCAACGTTTTCCATGCCACAGCACACGTAGAAAGTGATTATTCATCTGGTACATGGTGGACAATGTACATCTATCTATCCTTGCCCATCTATAAGTCTTCATGCACACCAGTGCACTACTGCTCTCATTTTAGGAATATGATTATTCACCTTAAGAACACCAAAGCATGAAAAAAGTTATTTCTACTTCTTCATGTCCTCTGAATAATAATATGTCTCTTGGGGAACTATATGAAGAAATGAATCCATTTCGCTTTTAAATAAATTTAAGTGGCATTTACCAAAACATGGCATTTTCTGTTATGATCCACAAAAGCACGCACTGATAAACCTAATTCAAGAAATAGATTTGGGAGGGTACAGAAATGCTAAGATTCTTCTAAACCATAATTTAACGTGCCTGTTCTAACTTACAAACTTTTAATAAGACCATGAACACCAAGTAAAAAAAAAAAAATCACAACTCATTTTAAAAACCTCATTACAGAGATAAAATGGTGTAGGAGAGCAGAAATACAGCCTTTTGTGTTTATAAATACCTCAAAGTCTCAAATGAATGACCAGAAAATATACACGAAGAGTAAGAGAAGCAAAATCCTTTGATTTTACTATTATGTGTAGACTATTTTATAAATACAAAAAGCAAACAAAAAAAAAAACCAAATACAGGAAATAAAACAGTAATATAAGGTATAATCGGAAAAAGAAAGTTATAAAAACCAAATAAGTATCATATACACACTCCTATTCACCACATTTTAGAAAGACTGTAAAGCAAAATTATTTGTTCATTAGATGAAGTCTCTTCAAAGGTGCTTTCTCTTCCTTTGTTAGTGAAAGAGCCCCCTACCCCAAAGCCACAAAGTGAAATCTACCATCAAAGAGTGCTAATAAATAGCACACCTCCCACTTCGGTTGGTAAAACCAGCTGCTGATTTATTAGGTATTTAGATACGCAGGTTCATCCTGTTCCAGTTTACAGGACACTCATCTGCAGCAAAGGCTACTTAGAGAAATTTCACACCTGCTGACATGGGTTGGACTACATCTTCCTACTACTCGTTCCAGCATTCTTCCAACAGATGCGCACGCTGTTTCTCCCTCTGAGAAACAGCACATGGAGTCCAAGCACTTGATACCTGAATTTGTTTCAGTAAGCTGGAGGAGTTGAAGCAGAAAAAAATTAGTTATTTATAGATCTGGATTTCCAAAAAGCATTAAAAAAAAAAAAGACAACGAGCACTTTAAAACCAAAAGTAATGTATATATGTTTTCTATAATATGAAAATATATGCAAGGCTTTAAGACTAATATACAAAAATATTTAAAAGGCACTGTATTCTAAATTAAAAGATGAATAAAGGAATTATATAAATATAAGTAGCTAGTTTTTATTTTAATCTGTAAAGATTTTGGATTTTAATGTCTCATTTTAACAATTTATTATAGCCAAAATGATTTACATCAACCACTCGAATTGACTGAATTCTAAATCTTCTTTGAGTTTTTGTTTAAGTGAAATGCTCCTATAATTTCAATGAAAAATGTCTGGCAATTGAGAAAAATGGAGTGTGAACCATTCTGAAGACTGGGAAATGATAACCAGGCAGGACCTAACCCCAATCTTCAACAACAACCATAGCAAACACTTTATGTAATGTTTTCTATGTGCCAGGTTCTAAGCACTCTACATATATCCACTGAAATAATCCTTGAAAATTTATTATAATTTTATAATTATCCTTGAAAAAAGCATCATTTATCTTAAATTTGCTAAGTGCCAATTACGTCCATAATCAGCTTACCTTGCTTTTAAAATATTTACCAATTAAATTTACCGTATTGAAATCCACTAAACAAATGACTTACTACTATTTTTATTAATTTCTGAAGGTATGCAAATTCATACTGATTCAGGCATAAATAACCCAGCAAAATAACTTAAAGCCAATACTACTAATAATTTTAATCCTGTTAAAATGAGGGGAAGAAATGGTATGATCACATAGCCCAATGAATCCCAACCTTGGTTTTGACACGGTCAAGTGTACTCCTTAATTTCTCAGGGGGTATCATTTTAAACTGTTTTCATTCACTTTCCTTTACATATATAACAAATCTTTGGAAAGTACAGAGGAAGGAGAACAAAAATAGATTCGTTAGAGTGTTAAAATTCACAAAGGTTGGGAATCACCAAGTGGTGAGTGTAGGCATGACAACAGGGGACATTTGTGGAGACGCGCACAATGGACAGAAGACAGATATGATGGAACATGATGGAACATAAATAACCTGGGGCTCAGAATATAAGGAACGGGTGAGGTCCTGCAAAATCCCTGCTCATAGTAATCCCGCCAAAAGCAAGCAGTGCGAGACAACATGATTCCTGTCTGGCAATTACCTAACTGTCCCAATGTCCTAGGGTCTGCTGAGCACTGAGAAATAGCCAAATTTTACTTGTTCTTTCATTACAATACCCTTGGTTTAGGACTGTTTATGTTATTGTTTCTTAAACTGTTTTTTGAGAGATGTTTACAGACGTCTCATGAAAAAAAGTTCTGTGGCCAATTAATTTTCAGAAACACTAATTCAATGACGGTCTAAACAGACTTATTGAGTAAAGAACTGTCAATAAGTCAGGATACATGGTCAGTCTCCAGGAGGAGGGCTAGTCATAGTGCAATTCTCAAACTGTTTTTTTTCCCCCTAGTAAAATCTTGCCCCTGGGAATCAATCAACACTAAGAAGAACATTAATATCCAGAAGAATAGTTTAGGAAATTTTACAGGTCTCCCAGTTTCCTCCATGGGTCCTTGGGCTCCAGTTTCCTCCATCTCAAAATCACCCTCTACAGAAGCAGGACTCGAAAGCTCCCACATATGCTCAAAGGTGAAAGTACAATACTGCAAGGAGGCCTTAAGGCCCTTTATAACCTGACCATGGGCTGCCTTTCTTACTCAACTTCCCAATGCTCCTGTACAGTCTTCACACAGCCAACCACAGAACACAACACAACCACACTGTTCCTTGCCTTCAGGCATATGTCAGGGCCTGTCACATGGTCAGAATGCTGACCCCTACACCTACTTCAATTTAAATACCATCATCTCCGTGAAACCTCCCTCACCCTTCCAACTATCAGTACTCTCTCTCTGGATTCTATTCTGCTGCTTGTTAGCATAACTTAATAGTATGACCCCTTAAATTCAACTTGTATTTATTAAGCAAGGCACTGTGCTGGTTCCTAGAGGGAATGGCAATCTAGTGAGTTAATAGGATGGGAGATAAGTCAGGAATAAATAATGACAGTTACATTAATGGAATGTTTACTATGTATGTGCCAGTTCCTATGTAAGATGCTTCTCATGGATTATTCTCACTGAAAACTTATAACAATCTTTTGGGATAAGCACCATATTCAGAAACATTTTACAGATGAGGAAACAGAGAAGTTGAGAATTTGTTCAAGATCACCCTGCTAAGGCTTGAGTCTCAGTTTCTTTAATTCCAGAGCTCAAATCTATCATGCCTTTATACTGCCTTCTTATAATTACAGTAATGAGGTTGACTACAAATATTAAAAAAGAGGGAAGGCTCAAACCCAGCTGTTGTTGTTGGTATTGGTGGAAGGGCATGAAAGAGTTGATGAAAAAGACAGCATCTGAAACACATTTTAAAGACTGGGTGGGATTTCAGTAGCTGGAGATGGGAAAGAAAGGGCATTCTAGGCTAAGCAAAGAGAATGAATAATTATGTGTGGGCAGAAAAGTATGATGTGTATTCAGCACATGTTTAGCTAACCTAACTGTAAGAAAGTAGTTGTTACACCTGTCCCCTTGCAAAAAGACCAGTGCAACTCAAAGTGTGATCCATGGATGAGTGTTGGTCCGAAAATTTGTTACTGGCCTATGAGGAGATAAGTGTTCCTGGTCTGTACGAAAAAGAGGTTAGAAAATTTTATGGCAATTTGAAATACTTTTAATAACTGCTGAATCTAATAATTTTAAAATCAGGGCTTATTTTATGTATCTTTTAAATTTCATTTCCTAGTACACAGTTTGACCCTTCAGATGGGTTTGTACTGCACAGGTCCACTTACACATAATTTTTTTTCAATAAATACACTAACAGTACTAGAAATATATTCTCTCTTCTTTTTGATTTTTTCTCTAGCTTACTTTATTGTGAGAACTGAGCATACAGCACCTATAAGATACAAAATACATGTTAATTGGCACTTTCATATTATCGATAAGGGTCCCGGTAAATAGTAGGCTATTAGTTAGGTTTTGGGGAGTCAAAAGTTATACCTGAATTTTTTACTGCATGAAGGCTCAGCACCCCTAACCCCCACATTGTTCAAGGGTAACTGTAACTCATTTTTATTTATTTATTTTAAAAATATTTTTATTTATTTATTTGTCAGAGAGAGAGAGCACAAGCAGGCAGAGTAGCGGGCCGAGGCAGAGGGAGAAGCAGGCTCTCTGCCGAGCAAGGAGCCCGATGTAGGACTCGATCCCAGGACCCTGGGATCATGACCTGAGCCGAAGGCAGCCGCTTAACCAACTGAGCCACCCAGGCGTCCCTGTAACTCATTTTTATTATATTTTACCAAAGTACTGGTCCGTGATGGACTGGAAATTAAAAACAACAAAACAAGAAAACAACAAACTGGTCTTTCACATTTGCCTGGGGAACACTAAACTAGACCAGAGACTATAGACAGCAAGGAGTGCTTGCCTGGTGCTTCTTAATTTAACAACTTGTGCTTTGCTTATATAGCTGGAGCTCAACTTTCAAGGATTCACTGAAGATGAAATCCATAAGGTCAGCAGCATTTGAGTGACCACATATGCGCAGAACATTGCTTAGGTCTGGATCTGACTTTAGGTAATTATGTTGCTTTGCACTCACTACCTCTCACTTTAAAATCTAAGGTCAGGTATTAATACATGGACAACCCCAGAGAGAGTAGACATCTCGAAATATCAAGAATATTATAAAGAAATGACTTCCTTAAGATCACCTTTTGAACTAAGCGAAAATATATTTCCTTTTTTTCTCTAAAGAGAAAACCCAGCTGCTTTCGAAATGCTGAATGCTGGTTAACTACGCTTCTGTAAAGCTGCTATTTATATAAAAAACTACACTGTTCTTCAGCAAACTTCCAAGCTCTACCACTTTCTCATATATATATCTTTGATCTCATATTCAGGAACTGGGAGACCAGCCAGATACATGTAGCCACAGCTGCCAATTAAGTGGGAGTAGGAAAAGGGTGGAACATTTAAATCTCATTTCATTCAAAGTAAGGAGAGGGAATTATTCCTTTTGTATGTCTTTCTTTTCTTTTCTTTTTTTGGACTGCTTATAAATACTAGACAAGAAAAAAAGCAAAGTAATGGGAATGAGACCCTACCTGGCGGCACTTTAATTTACCAGAAATTTTGATTCGTTGGTAAGACCCTCTACCACATTTGCTTCCCAGGAATGACCACATATCTTAGAGCTGAAAGGGCGGCCAAGCAAAACAACTATGGAGATTCAACATAATTATGTATGGCTAATAAAAACTTTCATCTTTCCAGAACTCACCTTTTGAAATAAATTCTGACTCAGTGCTCTTATTTCCATTATTATCATATCAGTGATAGGAAACATTTAAAAAATTTCTTCTAGTGCTTCTACTATCTTTCTAGAATCTTCTAGATGTTAAAAATTATCATACATCTCTAAATTAGTCTTTCCTATGACATCTTACCTATCAAATCAAATAAAGTCTTTTTAAGTTAAGAATTATTGGACTATTAACCATATTTGTTCTTTCGTCTTTAAAACAGTTTTATAATAAATATATAATCAAAGTGAGAATCTTGTATAGCCTTAAAGGAGATATTTGGAAAGTGTAATTATGGAAAAAAAAAAAAAAAGGTTGTGTTCAAGGAAATGTTTTTCTTTTTAATGTGAAATCAAAACCCGTCAAATAGTACTGATTTCCAAATTTGGTTAAGAATAATAAAACCCTTAAAACAATTAATGGCTTCAACTCATTATTCAGAATTGGAAGAGGTAGCTGTTTAGCAATGGCATTTAGAAGACTGCTATCTCTCACTCAAGGCCCATTTCTTCAAAACATGCCTCAAAAGCTCACATTCACTCCTCTACATTCTCTTCCCTCTCTCCTTTTCCTCAAGGAAAATAAACAACTTTGGAAGATAGTTATAAATAACTCCATACCGTCTTTTAGGGATCTCCAGAGAGGAGGAGATTTCTGTACGTGTTGCCTAAATTTAACTATGAAAATAAGCATATAATAAGAATTACATTTATCAGGTATGGTTATTTTAATAATTTGGTTTATTCTAGTTTCAGAAAGAACTGAGGCCCCTTTATTTTAATTATGTGGTTACATAAATAACAATATCTGACTAGGAATTTGAAGTTTAAGAAGAATATCAGTATCTGCAAAAAATGATAAAATCACCAATTTTAACGGAGAGGGTAAATCAGAATAGCACTAATTAATTAACTAAACCATGGGTTAGCCGATGTTAAGAATTCACTTTTCTAAAAAAGGAAAAAGAATTCACTTTTCTAAGTATGAATCGTAATATTTTTCTTCATTTCAACCTCCAGATGAAAGAGCTGCTCAAATAAGTCAACACAGATTTGAAAATAACATTAGTTTTATGAAGTGTTGTATTTATCAGGTATGCATGCAGGTCTTGCTACCCATAGCAGCCTTATTAGTAGTTTTTTAAAATGTTCAATTCTATTTGTTCACAGAATTTTATTCAGGAAAGTATAGCTTCTAATGGCAAACTGAATCTAGGCCATTAAAGTTTTCTGTTCCTTTTGTAGTTCACTTTGTTAAATGAGACAGTAGATGTAAATATCTTTGTCACAGAAGAGGAAGGTGACTTGTAGTTGGTTGAAACTATTCAAAATTTTGTTGTTGTTGTTGTTGTAGGTGGTGGCAAGTTTCAGGTCTGGGGCTTAGCATCCAGGTCCACAATGAGAAAGGTCAACAGCCTTAACATTCTGTTGATATCCCTATAGTTGCTAGGTATAGTTGAAAAGAGAGCATCCAGAGCAGACCAGGAATCTAGGGACAGAGAAACAACAAAACGATAGAGGCCAAAGAGGCAGGTCACAGTAGAGGGAGATGACTAGAAGGCCCTAACCCAGGACAACATTGAGGGCTCAGCACTATCTTCTGCCTGATTTGGCAAGGCTGACCACATTTCCATTAGAGAAAAACAACTGCCATGTCAAGACAGAAAAACAGAAGAGGGATATTATATAACACTTACTTTTTTGAAATGATTTTTATTTCAAAATATATGCCAAAGGCAGAAATATATAAGAAAAATATTCAAGGTATACTTCACTCAACCAGTGAAAATTCAGCGATAAGCAGAAAAAACTGCAGGTCAGGGTAATACCCCTACCAATTTTACTAAAATCATATTCATGGTTTCAGGGTTCTTCTAGCTTCTTGTTTATAGGAAGAAAGACCAACTATCATAGGATGATGAGATATTTTCACTCATCACCCTTTTGTAAAAGTAACCATAACAAAGCCCGTTATTAGGAGCATTCTAAGAACCCATCTCTCAACTGTTTTATACATTTTAACGGACATAAAAAGTAGTACCAGATCCATGTCTTATGAAATAACCACTTGAACTTGACCCTCTGGGGAACTTTTAACACAGAGGACATAGTTTTATAGCTTTGATCTAGTCAGGTCCCAAGTGGATTATCTGCTTTGTGGATTATCCAGGGAATAATATAAATCCAGGCCAGCTACCCCTTTTTACCTAGTAAGCTCCTCAACTGAGTTTTCTTCCCAGCTCAATCAGGGCATATTTTAAAAACTAAAAATTTTTTTAATTTATCAAAGCAAAATATAAGATAAATATACAGTAAAAATAATCATACAGAGCATCCCAAAACAAAAGTTCTGAATTCTTTTGAATTTCTTTTCAATTAATAATAATAGTAAGAGTTGATCTTCAACATTTTCAACATAGTTAATCTTCAACATTTTTCATTTAGGGCAGTTCACCAAAGGAATCTAATTTTAAAAATGTGTCTTCCAGAATAATTCAAGTTTTTCAAATTACTGTATCTGTTCTATGGTTTGATTCCACGGTAGAGTTAAGATTTATAATTTTCAAGTAGTTTTATTTGAAAGTTTCACCATTTACGTTTTACCTCAAATGAGACAACAGTACCTTACTGACCAGTAATTATAATATACAAATGGCAAATAATCCATAATTACTACCAATCAAAATATTCTGCATGTTCCAATAAGGCCTAGAAGTGGTTGTTAGGGTTTACTCCTCAAGAGGTGAGTGAATCAAGTCTTCATCAATTCATACTTTTTTATTACAAAGTATAAACTATCAAAGTTCATGAAAAATAAGAAGTGAGAGTCTGATGAATATCAGTCAACAGAAATTATTCAGTACCATGTCTAAGCACTCATTTCATTGGGTCATTTAACTCAAGAGCTAGATTTAGATAAGTAATTTGGTGTCTAACTATATTAAGATGTATAAAATGATATACAACCACCACTTCAAATGGGAAAACTGACTTCAGAAATAATAGAAATAGCATGACATATTTTCAAAAGAAGTGAAAAGGAATAATTTCTTGCATATAAACAATGGGTTGTGAGAATACCTTACTAGGCTAGAATTTGAAGTGAAGTATGATATAACACTGTTTAACTCCAAAGGAAGACTAATAAAATATTCAGGGATGGACATATAAAAAATGTAAAGATCACAAAAAAGGAAGACAAGTAAACAAAAACAGTAAACATATGAGGAACGATGAAGGATCAGGAAAGTAAAAACTGAAAGTCAGGCCAGTTCTCCCACAGCATGCCCCAAGCATGAGAACTTAGCGGATATGTTCCCAGGAAGGTCCAGAGCAGTACTACCTAGTGCACGCAAGAACTGTCCTGCTGGCTGCAAGCCTCAGCTAGCAGGTGCCTACTGTCCTCCCCTCTGTGCTTGCTTTCAGCAAATTCATATGCTGAGCTGACTGAACCCTTATCTTCTTCCATCTGGAAGGACAGAAAAGCAGTAAGTCTTATATTACAGAACAATACTCTCACTGTAAAATAGGTTTAGAATCAAAACAGCAAGTTGGGATCCACAATCTGCGAGGCACAAATGAATGTTCATACAACACCACATTCATTTACTGTCACAAAAGAGAGCTAACAGCAGCTTCTTAAGGGGAATACAACAAAGCACACAAAATTAAGCCATGATTTCCAGTGCACAAAGTTAGATTAAAACCAGATTTCCTTCAATGAAATTCAATTTCTTCTATTAAATTCCTTGCCACCGAGATTTAGAGTTCTTACTGCAAATGTATGTCTGCCCTTTTTCAAAACTCTTATGCTCCCTTTTCAAAAGACTTCTCTAAGTGAACTTTAGCAGAGTAGAAGGTCACTCACATGGCCTTTCAAATGCTAGACATGTGGGTAAAGGGGGGGCTTGACTTATTCAACAAAACTAATTTAATCCTTAATTTGAAATGTATCTTTTTAGTGACTGCTAATTTTCACAAATTTTTATTCTTTACTTTTTTTTTCTTCTAGGGAGCATGTTCCCACAGCCATGCTAATTTGAACCTTTTTTAAATTATAAGAAAATGTCTTCAGTGAACAAAAAACAAATTTTTCCTCATTATGTGTTTTCTCAGTCTTAGGACTGACCAACAATTATTTCTATCAAGAAAATACTATCGTGAATGTCTTACATGTATAAAAAATAAAGTTGTAGAAGTCCTTGGTTTCAAGAGTACAATAAGCTTATGTGAAGATAGCTTATTATTATTATTATTATAGCTTTGCCTATAGCACAGGGGATGGGAAAATACTCAAAATGAGTTTTCTTTCATTAAAAAAGTTAATAGTTTTGTGTTAATGGTTCTTAAGAAGTACTAACCTGATTAAAGATTTGAAAACTCTTAAGGATATTTCATATCTGCATAATTTTCCTCTCTGTCACAATAAACAAACTACCATGGATCGCACCCAGGAATACTATTTAATGCAATTAAAAAAAAGAGATGTATTTAAAATTCACAAGATGCATTAGTAGATAGATGTATGTGAGCACCTGTCCTTCATGCAGCTATGAGCAAATGCCCACCCAGTGGTCACTCACTGCTTATTTAAACAACTGGTATTTCTGCCTGGCCTTTGGTTGAGCATAGTATTTTTTCTTTTTGTTCTTTGATGCTGACAATAAATAAAGAGACCACAGTATGTAAAATGATTACCTCATAAGTGAAGAAGCTGGAGGCTCAGAGAGGTGAACTGATTTGGTTAGGACATACAAGCCGTAGGACCAAGGGTTTCACTAACACCCAGGCCTGCTGTCTCCCCACCAGGGCTTTTCTCCTTCTGCTATACTACCTGATTGGAGAATGGCTTGCAGCAAAGGCTACTGGACCAGCATGACTTGTTCTCATTGTGTTTTTTCACAGATGAATGTTAAGCTTACTACCTTATTACATTGTTACAGCAACTGGGATCTCTCTAATTTATGATATCTTTACCTCACTTTTTTAAGTCTATTATTGCTCAAAAAAGCCACAAAAAAAACAAAAAACCCACATCGCTTGATTTAAGCCAATATGATATATGAAAATATGATTTCATAAAAACAGCAAGATTATTCACAATGTAAAAATTATCTTCACTTGCCCAAAGAGTTTGCCAGATGTTCTTTTAAATAACAAGCTCTCCTATTGTCTTAAGAGTTAAATAATTAGATGTTCAAAGGCACATATGGATAAAATGTGTTACACACATTTGACTCAACCAAAGGTGAAGGCAAATCCTCAGGTTTGTTTTGATTTTAGTTCCTGTTTTAAACATAAAATTTGGTTGACTACCACTTAAACATCCATTTTTATATTCATGTACAATTATTACACCTTTGTAATTCAAAGTAGAATATTTCAAAATTCTAGAGGATAATAAGAATAAAATCGAAAGGTTTGATAAAACTAGAACGGCTCAAAATTGTGAACTCATAGAGTTCCATAAGACATTAGTTAGGCAATGTTCTATCAAAGCCATTTGCTTGACCAAATGAACACAGATAGAAACCTGAAAATAAAAAAAATTTAAAAAATATAATTAAGAATACACAAGATACTGACAGGACAAGAAACTGAAGAGTGCCAAAAGTTAAAAAAAATTTTTTTTTTAGTTATATTATTTTTCCTCTTCAAATCAGACTGGAATTAAAGTTAATAAATAGTTCTGGTATCTTAATATCAAATGTTTCAGGATTTAAGCTTTCATTCTCTTCCATTAAAAGACATCTCTATACTATTATTTTTGTGAAAACTGACAGAATGGATCTGTCTGTGGAGATAAAGATATATGCTTAAGAGATACAAAATATATCGTGCAATTTATAGATGCACTAAACAGTAGCAAGGATATGAAATGCTTCAGCAGCCATTACAGTGTACAAAGACAAATACACACATGTACTTACAGCAAAGATAAGGCAAGATAAAAAATGGGCAACTCTCACTTCCAAGTAACTGAAACTTAAAACTTTAAACTTTATGATGAATTTCTGTAGCTTAAGTTACTCAACATGCAGGAGCATCCTTAGTTATGAAAATAATATGACAAGCAGAAGCATTAGAATTGTACTATAAAAGGTAGTTAAGGTGTAAAACATAATAAGATACAGATCTCTGTCCTGTTATGCTGAATTTTCTTCTCAAAGAAGAAATGGATATATATTTTAAGTTTTAATATACATATTAGTAAAGGTCAAATTAAAGACAGAGCTGTGCTAACAAAAATGCCCCACTCTTAATTCATGCCTCTGCCCATCTTTTGAATATTGTTTCATTGACCTTTAGCATGCAGAAGAGTTAACAAGGTTCTACTTCTCCTACTCTACCTAAGTTTGCTCAGCTGATTCCTTGCCCTCGACAATGGCTGCAGTGCGATGAATTCGTCACTTAAAGCAACTGTGTTGGAGTACATCTATAAGTGGACAGAAAAGGGATGGTACATACAACAAGTCAGTGAGCTGTATTCATCACCTAAGAGACAGACACAGGACAAACTTTGTAAAGACATCTGTTCCTCCAAGAATAGGAAATATCATACACGGTACACATACATGACCGACATTTGTAGGGCTGTTGGCTTTCTTATCAAAATAATTTATTCTTCACTCTTAATACCACATGATTATTCTGGAGAAAAACAAAGCTCAAAATAAATGCTGACAACTCTTTTTTTGATGATTTTTTCCTTGCTACTTCTGGTAAACAATGAAGTAGCTGGTAAGTTTCTAACCATTTTTTCATCATTTAAAATCAGTGGTAATAGTATAAGTCTGAAATAATAAAAATTACTGCATGTAGCAAAGGAATAATGTTACTCGTAGGATGTGAATGGACCATATACTGCTTCAGAAAAAAAGAAAAAAAACCTCAAAAAACCCTTCTGGCAGGCCAGAAGATCTCTGAGTAGAGATTTCCTCCTTGGATTAGACCATAATAGAACATCTATCTGGGTCAAGTTATTTAAAAGTGAGTTTAGTGGGACAAAAGGGAGATTAGCTTTCACACCCAGAAAAAATGATTAGGTTACCACACATTTCATTTTTAATCACTTTTAACCTATGGTAAAAGAATCAAAATATATATAAAGTATTTTTAACTTTTTCTTGTCTAAGGGTCCACTTTAAGGTAACAAATATTTCCTATATAATCCTTTAAAAAGAAGCTATAGAAAAGGTAGCAATAACTAATACCACTTTCTCTTATCATTAAGAAAGCTCTATAAATACACCTAAGTTTGCAAATGCTCTAATGCAGATTTCTAAAGATAAATGTAAATAAATTTGATTATTTACTTTTATAAAGAATTAAATCTTAAAAGTGATGTTGTTAATATATTTTGGTGAAATATAACTTTATATAGGCCAACATCTCTAGATCTCTAAAGATCTAGAAAAAGTATAAGAGACAATGTATTAAAAATAGTATTCTCTTACTGTAAATATTTATGTCTGAATATTAGAAAAAAATATAGGCAAAACTTTCTGATATATATTTAAGCAATATATTGCAAAGTAGAAAAGTTAGTAGCATATTGATATAAATATATGCATAGGCAGAATAATCAGTTATGCAAATTTCTCCAGCCCCATTTGGAGGTCAGTATCACAGAGCAACACCTTCATTGTCCTTATAGTTATGATGCTTCTACTGAGGACTCACTCCATACAGGCCCAGAGTTGGGTGCTTTATATTTATTATCTCAATGATCATGTAAGGTAGTAACTACTATTCTGATTTTACAGAAGAGGAAACTGAGGCTGCGGGATGTGACCTGATTAGGGACATATATTTTACAAATGGTAAAATAATATTTGAATTAAGTTTTTCAGGATTCAAGAGCCCTATGCTGCTTCAATGGTGTTAAAATGTATATTGGCTAATATTGAGTTACCAAGGCAAATAAATGCTAAAGAAATGCTGACATGATCAACTGAAGTTAAAGCTAATACATCATTTAGGAAGCCTAATTCAGATCACTAAATACTTAGGGAACAGTTATTCTATTTTTGAATATGCAACTAAATTTTCAAAATTTAAACAAAAAAAAATTTTTTTTTTCAAAATTTAAACAAAATTTGCTTGGCATGTAGCAAACATGCAGAAAAAAATCTCAACCTAGTACAAATCAAAATATCTCAACCACGTACAAGTCAAATACACAAAATGGCACATTCGACTAATAGTTACCATTTCTTGAGCATCTACTTTGTTATTGAACATTATTTCATTTAATCCTCATTACAAAGGTAATAAAATAATATTTTTATCATAATTTTACTACATGAGGAAACTAAGACTTAAAGTTATGGAGCTACCAAGTGGTAGAACTAGGTTTTGAACAGAATTATCAGGCCCTAAAGTCTATGTCTTACATACTATGTAACATACTGTTAATATTTACTGTAGCTTAATATTTATTGATAATGTTTAGTAAGAAAATATATTTTACAAAAATCCATTCTATAAAACTTATTTAGGTTAAAGAACTTATTTCATAGTCTTGTTGAAAACAATGTAACCTGAAAAAGTATTACCAGAATTCTAATGTTTCTAAAGACATGGCTATATATCCCAATTATATACCTCTGATAGAACGCTGTAATAATGTTACTTAAAACATATTTACTATTATTATCTGAATATAACTTGGTAGTCTTTTTTTTTTTTACTTGATAGTCTTATATTTAAAAATCTGGAGTTCCATTAATAATGATTAATTTGTCAGGAGTCAAAATTAATAGAAATAAGAAACAACTTAATATCATATTTAACAATACTTGTTTTGCAAAATACTTGATTCAAGAATGGATAATTTCCTATTCTGTGATATAAGCAAATTATAATGACAGCTGTTTATTGTTACAGAACAGTTGTTACAGAACAATTCTAATTTAAAAAGGTACTGTATATAAAGAATGGTTACCTGTGCCTTTTCAGTATTTGTAGGATGGAGCTGTCGGTCAAATACTTTCTTCACAATATCAAGAAATAGACACGTAACAACCATGAGTATTATGGCAAACCAAGCAGAACCACTTGATAGGAGCTGAATAAATACAAAGTACATATTCTGGGAGCCCAAAAATGGCCTGCAAAGAAAGGAGGTAGAAGATAGTCAATATTCAGTATTTGTTAATTTTTCTTCTCCATATCAGTAAGATCAACTGAAGGAAGTAAATTTATTATCAGATGGGTCTCAAAATTATTCTGAGCGGAATTTGTTCATAATATAATCTATCACAATAAACAGAATTGAATCAATATAATTAAACTATAATATAATCACTTACCAGAGAATCCCTCCATAAAACAAAGAGAATATAAAATAGAATATAATAGATCCCCAGGTAACAAGATGGTTGATCCAGGTCCAAAAATGAGTTTCCAAAGCCATCTAAAAAAATTTTTTTTATATCCTTAATACAAGATAATAAATATTTACTTAAACTTCTCAGATAAAATTCAAGAATAAAATGTAGTAATTGTAAGTGCCTAAGGTTTCTATGGCAAAGTCCCTCAGAAGGTAAATATTAATGAAAGGGTCCAATATGGAATTGAACAATTTCAAGTTTATAATGTTTTTCTTCTATGAGGAAGTAGCACTGAAATTTTCATGAGTATTTTATTCTCTACGCCATGGCCTAAAACAACCCATGTTGTCTAGCATTATATACAGAGAAGTAAAATTTCAGAGATGAATATTGTGGGGCTAACCTTTACTTGACCATAAAAATCAGCTGAGGCTTTCCAAAATAATGAACTTAAAAGGTTTTTTTTTTTTTACAAAAATTAAAATTAATTATTAAAATAGCAATCAGTGAAATTATTCATGACTGAAAAAGGAAAAGTTAAAAGGGAAAACTATCCACCTACAGTTAAAGAAACAAAGTTAACTATGCATTATACAGATGCAAAATGTGTCCATGTTTCTAATTTCTGGACCATACCTTTACTGTGACTGTAATAACCATGACTGTGAAAACCAAGGTGCCAAATGTCCAGTTTCCAAACATCTAAACAGAAAAAAAACCAAACAAACCAAACCCATTACTGCATTATGTGTTAACACGATGCTAAATCAGATGTAAGGCAAAAAGTACTAAAAATCACTTGCATTATTTAAGCCAGTTAAATTTGAAATCTGTGACATTAGTAAAGTTAAAGTAGTATGAAAAAAAACCACCATACAGCATTATTATGTTTATTATCATCATGTAAAACGATCCTTTGGATAAGATTATCAGATTGGAAACCCAAAGATGGCTTTGAAACTATGTGACACAGAATGTTTTCAGTTAGAATGATACAGTTGTTAGTGACTACTTTATTCTGTCACACAATAAAAATGGTAACTCTTCAATCACAATTACTTTCTGAAACCATTCCAACCAGAAGTTATGACAGATCACTTGACACTGTATTTCTGGACACAGTGTAGGCACAGCAGGAGAAAAGAAATTTACACACAAAACCAATACCTGAAAGGAAAGATAAGGCCAATGCAATTATTTCTCAAAGGATTCTATGTAAAAACGCAGTTAATGCCAGTCAAAGTAGTCCTCTGGGATTTACAGCCAAAACTTACTAAGGTTTATCACAAATACTGAATCCCCAAATAATGTCAGGATTTAATTTCCACAAATAAGAACAGAACCAGAAGTTTATGTTAATTAAGTGTACAAAGTAGTCAGTTTTTACCACTGGTTTAAAAAATTATTTAACAGGCTCTGTTTCTTTTTATTACTGGTATCTAACAATTAGCAATTACTTGAAAAATTACTTAACCTCTCTGTATCTGACTTTTTCACTTGTAAAATGGGGGAAGAACTTTACACGTTTCTATAAGAATTAGGATATATAAAAATGACAGGGTGACTGGTATATAATAAGCAATCAATAAATAGTTATTATCAACAATGAAACATCAATTAATAATCCTTCATTTGAGGGTATATTGGGAGTTAATTTTCAAGAGTAAAGGAATGGAAAAGTCATATTAAATCCCTCATTTTCCTGCTTTTATCATCTCTAGAAATAGATATTTGATGCAGCCAAGGAACCTGTGCCTGGAAGTTGTAACAACCACACATTCCTATCCCTCAGTTTTCTGGTTTTATGGGGCCCAGATTTAGGGCTACTGGTATCTTCCTTAGAAACAGAGAATTTAGGGCTCCCTCTTGCATTCAAGGCCCCAGAGAGGGCTGTAGAAACACATTCACATGGTATTTTTTGTTGTTTTATAAAATTAGCAGAAGTAATATATTTCAAACCAAACAGTTAAGACTCCTGTTTCTTTCCATTCTGACTTCCACTTGAGCCAGATGGTGATAAAGTGAACAGCAGAGGGCATTTTGAGATCAGACTACAGAGAAGTTGAGTTGGGCTCATTACATTAGCTTTGGTTAAGTGGGATGGAACTATCTATGCCACTCAGTTATATTCATGTATACTTACATTTGTATTTATAGTTTTATTTCTTCCCTTAAAGAGGGCCTGCCAAAAGGTGTAATGTTTAGACTGTCCTAAACCTGGATCTACCCCTGTTCAGAAGAGAAAGATGCTCAAAATCCTTTCTATCACAATCTGCTTGTTTTCTAGATCACTTCTTCCAGATGAATTTGTTACCTAATTATTTAATAAAGCCAAATTTGTATTCCAAATTAAAAAGTATCATTCATTATTTTTATAGTCAACAAATAGTAACTAAGCATCTTTTATATACCAAGTACCATTCCAGGCCTTGGGAATAAAGCAGTGCTAAGAAAAAGTGCCTGACCTCATGAAGCTTACACACAGTGGAGGAGACATATAATAAACACACCTAAAAATATACTTTTAGGTAGAGATTAGTGCTTTGAAGAAAAATAAATGTAGGGGAGGTGGGTGTAAAGTTGGAAAGTGATGGAATGTGAGGGAGATAACATTTTACTGGAGTGGGTAGAAAGGCCTCCTCAACCCAGTAATATTTCAGCAGACCTGAATAAGTAAGGGAGTCAGTCCCATGCCCACATGAGATAAAAGCACCCAGGGAGAAGAACAGCAAGTGCAGAGGTCCTAAGTCAGGAATAAATTGATCTAGTCAAGGAACAACACAACTAGTACAGCTAGAGTAGAGTGAATAAAAGGAATGGTGGTAGGAAATACAGTCCAATAGGCAGATGGAGTCAGGATGGATGAGATTTTTATACTGTAATTAGTCACGGAATGATTCTGTGCAGGTCATTAGATATACGATCAAATTTTCGTTTTTAAAAGAGCACCTGGGCTGCTGTGTGGAGAAAAGGTAGCAGAAAAGGGAATAATAAAAGCAGTAGCAGGCAGAGGCAGTTACTACAGTCCAGGAAAGGGATGGTGAGATCTGGACTGTGGAGAGAAGTGGAAACATTCAAGATATATGTGACACTAGAACCAATATGACTGCATATCAGTTGTGAGAGAAGGGAAATAAAAAATGATTCCTGGACTTGCCTGAGCAGTTGGGTAAAAAGTGGTTCTAGGGGCACCTGGGTGGCTCAGTGGGTTAAAGCCTCTGCCTTCGGGCCAGGTCATGATCTCAGGGTCCTGGGATCAAGCCCCGCGTTGGTCTCTCTGCTCAGCTGGGAGCCTGCTTCCCCCTCTCTCTCTGCCTGCCTCTCTGCCTACCTCTCTGCCTACTTGTCATCTCTCTCTCTCCGTCAAATAAATAAATAAATAAATCTTAAAAAAAAAAAAAGTGGTTCTATTTGTTAATACAGGGAAAACTGGAAAGGAAATGGGTTTGCAGAAGATATAAAATTCTGTTTAGCTGTGTAAAATCTAAGTTTCCTATGTGATTTGTTAATTGGAAAAGGTAAGTTATTTCAATCTGAGGAGAGACTGGCAGAGATGAAAATTTAGGAGTTCTCAGCATATAAGCAGTATTTAAATGATGGGAAAAACAGTTCATCCTATGTATGGATAAAGAAGTAAAAATAACAACTAACATTGCCAAGACTTATTGAGTACTTTATATGCTAGTCACTATGCCTAATGCTCTACATATATCATTTCATCCTCATAGGAAACTTATAAGGTAAGGATTATATTCCTATAATTTTGTGGGTGAGGAAACTGAGTCTTAGAGGGTTAACTAACTCATCTCAAATCACTCAAATAACTTCAAGTGTCAGGATGTGGCTTTAATGCACCTGATTTCAATGTAGGCTTCTTTTCCACTGTACCTAGTATTGGTGGTGGGGAGTAGATTAATTTCTAGTGGTATATATTAATTTCTAGTGGTATATATCAGAGTGATAGAACTTGTAGGCTAAAAGGGAAAAGAAGTTAATGATTTACAATTTGAGTTAAAAAAAAAAAGGAAACCTATAATTAATGCGTGGTAAAAAGAAAAAACTTTTGTACCAGAGGCCAAACAATTTACCTTCATAAAGATTTTATCTTTGGGAGCACCTGGGTGGCTTGGTCAGTTAAGCATCTGACTCTTGATTTTGGCTCAGGTCATGATCTCAGGTCTTGAGATCAAGCCCAGCAATGGGCTCTGCATTGGCCATGGTGCCTGCTTGAGATTCTTTCTCTCTCTCTTTCTCTCTCTCTCTCTCAGCTCTGCCTGCAACTCCCCACCCCCTGCCGGCTGTGTACTGAAGAGTAAGGAGCACTTCCTGAGCATACAAAAAAAAAAAAAAAAAAAAAAAAAAATTCACAGAATTAAAAGCAAAAACTAAACACCAAGTCCTCATTTCTCATATGAAAAATATGGGTCATAATCTCTCTCCAACAGGATTATAGAGAGGATTAATGGAGATGGAGCATGTAAAGCACTTAGCAAAATATTAAGCACTAAATAGACAATAATTGTTATTAAAACACAATCCTGAAGTGAACAGCATTCAGAGGTATATCCCCTTGTGTAAATTTTTTTAAAGATTTATTTGAGAGAGAGAGAGAAAGCATGCGTGTGGAGGGGGCAGAGGGAGAGAATCTTTAAGGAGACTCCCCACTGAGCACAGAGTCTGATGTAGGGCATGATCTCATGACCCTGAGATCATGACATGAGCTAAAATCAAGAGTCAGATGCTTAACTGACTGAGCCACCTAGGTGTCCCTGAATTAATTTTTGAATATCAAAACTGCTTAGTAACTTGAGCTTCACATTAAGATCACATTGTATTATCTTTAACTTTTATTTGAAATCTTTTTATAATTGCATTTTAATTTAATATCTACGATTTTATAATTTGAATTGAATTTTACTTTTATTTTTTTATGAAAGTTATGAAAAATCAAACTAAGTCAGGTTATTAACAAATATTCTTTAAAAAATGATATATTTTACCTGGCCATTTCCAAGCAGAGATATATCTTTTCCTATTAGAAAATAGGATCCAAAAAAGAAAATAAAGGCATGACTGAAACCCAGGATGGTCCAATAAAGAAATGTTTTAATGCTTAGTTGACGGTTTTTACTAATGTCTCTGTATATTAAAAAAAAAAAAGAAAAGGAGCATATTAGGATTCATATTTATTATTTACCTACTAAATGATTACTACAATTTGACAGTTAAAAAACAAGATGGATTTTTAATTTAAAATTGCTTGAAAATATTAGCAGAAAGAATAAACCTGAATTTACAAATCACTGTTTATGATAATATATATCTGTGTGACAGCTTACAGTTCACCTAATATATTCAACTACCTTTTCTAAGAAAGGAGCATAATACAGGCATAATAATTCAGTTTAGTTGTGAAAAGTTGATCTGTATTATATTCTGTTGTAAACATTCAGTCACTCTTTTAAGACTGTGTCTTTTTTTAGTGGAGTCATTTGAGTTTGGTTCAGTACTGAGGCTCCTACTCCATTTCATATCCATCAACAGCTATTATGAGAAGAACAGCCTGTGCTAATCTTAGGTTAAGACCAGTCCTAGGTATCCTGGAAAATCAAGGTGAGTTACTGCCATTTCTGGATGACTGAATACCTTTGTAAGAGTGGACATCAGTTTAATGAGGGAACCATAAGCTAGCTGGTCCTGAGGAATAGTTCCACAACTCTGTGATCACTCACTTGGTTCTGAAGAAGCAGGGATAACCCAGAAGATCTGGAATTGGAATTAATGTTTTCAACCCCACATTTTACACTAATTAAGACTCATTAATTTGTCAATGCTAGAGCATGAACTAATTTCTTAGAATTCTAAAGACAACCAATTACCGAATAACTTCTTTTGTGCACATAAAATGAAATATTACTGGTTTTCAACAGTAAATGCAAATTACACAATTGCCCAACACATTTCTAGTATGAAAGTGTTCATTCCTAAAAGCACTAGAAAAGTTATTCAAATTTTTCTTTGATGTTCAACAATTATAAACCATAAACTACTTTCCTTAGTAAAGTATTAATCACCAAGACACTACCTAATATATTTGCTTATTTACAAGGTGCTTTCAAAAATTGGTAACTATGTAATAATTATTTGCAATCAAAAGTGTTACGGATATTTAATACTGGAAAATACTTACCGATAGAGGGTGGGCTTGCTCTGTAATACATGAGGATCTATATGTTGTTCCAACAGACTATATATCAGAATAGGTAGGGAAGTAAAACAAATATTGTACAAAGTCAGGTACACGCTGTCATATAGTGTCTAGAAAGAGAAATTGGTAGGAATTTTGAGATTCTAAACTATGTATTACTGTTATGTATATGATCACAGAGAAGTATATTAAAAATAAGCATTAGAATTATATAGCTTTTTCAATTTACACAAAAATCAATTTTAATAGTTCTAACTTGTTTCTTATATAGACATAAACATATAATATTCAGATTTATATTCTTGTGGGAACTGGAACATTTTGTTATGTCAAGTGATCCATATTTTTAAGTGACTTAAACTTACATTTCAAGATTCTTCACAATTTGGTCAGTGTGATGTAATTTTACACAATTCTCCTACATGCACCCTAGGCTTTTTATTATTCCTTTGATATTGTACAAATATAGTTTTGTTTTTATGGCTCTGTCGTACTATCTAAGTCCTACATTTCCTTTAAGGCATGATCCAATGCCCAAGCAGGTATTTGGAATTTGGAGATACAGGTTGTAAACAGAAGTGAAAACAGTGATAAAGGATGGAGACAACCCATGAAAAACCTAAGATAATTAAACCCTTATTTCTTTTTAAAAAAAGATATTTTACTTATTTGAGAGAGAGAGAGTGAGAGAGAGCACAAGCAGGGAGAGGGGCGGAGGGAGAGGAAGAAGCAGACTCCTTGCTGAGCAGAGAGCCGAACCCGGGGCTCAATCCCAGGACCCTGGGATCATGACCTGAGCCGAAGATAGATGCTTAACAGACTGTGCCACCCAGGCGCCCCAAGCTCTTATTATTTCAATTAATTAGAACAATAGTCTTGATCAATTAGAGATGTACAGTGTGGTACATGAAAAGGATGCTCAGTTAGTCAAAAGCTGTAGGTCCTAGTATGGTATAGTTATTAACTTAGCTATGTGATCTTGGGCAAGTTACTTAATTTCTGTGGATTTCAATTTCATTTTCTATAAAGTAAGAGTAGATCAGGAATGGCAAATATGTGACATGTGTACAACCACAGACCCACATGTGCTCATTATAGCTTACTACTAACAAATTACAGAGTTTTCTCTCTGAGCCTATAGCTTTAGAAACTTTTTCAATGTAGCGTTCCTGGTGGTCTCTATCAATTATTTAGAATTAGCTTCTGAGATAAAGTCTATATGTCATTCCTGGACACAGTCACTAAGCTTTCTTCCCAAGCCAAAAAAAATTCTGTCAAAAAATAAATGAGGTAATCTCCCTATTAGTTATCCTGACATGGCTTGATACAGAGTTTACAGAAATATTACACATAGTTTGAAAAAAGTTACCCAAATTCTCTCATAAGCTGTTTAGAGTTAGTATCTATTTTTTAGAAAGCATCCAGAATTAAAATATATTTTGGTATTAACATTCACTTCAACTTGAAAATCAAAATAAGTATTATCAATGTTATACTGATCAAATACACTAATTAGGGAAGTTCTATTTATCTGCAGGAATAGGAAAAACGTAAAAAAATCCCTCCAACTATCAAAAACTGAATACACACACCTTATTCTAAAAGGATAAACCAAAAGCTTCTATTTACTTACTTGTTGAGAAAACAAACAGTAGAACTGATATAAAAATTGGGGTGTGATAAAGCACACATTCTGAAAAACAAGATTAAATGGAAATTATTAAAATATTTGGGCCTAAAAGAGAAATGATTTCTAAATGGCTATTAAAAAGCCAGAAACCCAATCCCACTTGATACGTAAGTAGAAAATCTGCTCATAAGAACTTGTCCCATTATTTAAAAATGTCTCAAAGAATCCTAAGCAGTGCTGCAAATGTCAGAATGAAAATACCTTTGACTCTTATTGCTAAGCAATGCCATAATTTTGAATTTACAACCTTCCAGCTATTATTCGATACTTTTCATATACCATATAATAAGTATAGTTTATTAAACTTTAGGCTGTAATAGCTTTAAAATAAAAAAATGTTTAAAACAATAAATGGAACTAGGAAAATGTCATTCCATTTCAATATACTTATATCACAGCAAAAGCTAATAAGGTACAGAAAAACTGCCACCATCATTTATTAGCAATATGCAATCTACCTGTGTTTTTTCACTGGCTTGTAGCTATTATTTATAGAGTATATGCAATATAGGATACTCTGGTGTACTAAATGCCTTGGTACTCAGGAGCTCCTAACGTGGGTTCCAATGAAGTTCACCTTCCCCAAAAGGGTTAAGAGATAAAACAGTATTTCAACATAATTAGTTTTCTTGTAATCCAATGTTTTCACTTTATGCATTTAAAGCCCCTTTAATAAGTAGTTTATACATCTCGCTAGACTACCAAAAGGTCACTCTTGGCACAAAAAAAAGAACCTCTGTTTGAAATCACTGTATTGGACTTAAATTAAAACTTATTAGTGGTTCAGGACAAAACAACATGAAAGAAATAAAATTAATTACATTCCAATTTGCATAGGATGAAATATATCAATTTTAAGTGAATTTTGATGCTGACAAATGTATATACCCATGTAACCACCCCCACAATCAAATCATCCAAAGTTCTATCTATCTATCTAATCTATCATCCAAAGTTCTCTTATATCCCTTTCCAGTTGGTGCTATCACCTGAACCCTTGGCCTCAGGCAACCACTGATTTGCTTTCTGTCAGAAAACACTAGATTTATAACAAAAATCTTGATATATTCCATAAACTGTTATTTTTACTTATGGAAACAATTTTTAAAAGAATAATTTGAATGGAAATCGCATATCTTAAATTGAAGCCTATATTACTATGTCAGTAAATGACTAAAATTTCTCCATGAAACTCACCTTATAAAAAAAATACTGTACAAGGGTAGCTATTCTAATATAATAAAAATGACCATGAACAAAAAGCAATTTGGAGAGGAATTTAAATCTAGCTATTGCATAGTCACTGTTTCTTGCAGCTTGTCTTCCTTCTTTACCCATGATTCCTGTAATAAAGAAGACAAAATGGCAAGTTCATTGATAACTGTTAAGTGTGATTTTCAAGATTTGTCTGCAATATCTTAATTACCAATAGCAACTGAACCTGGACTTAGGATCACTATATCCTAATATATAGCAGGTAGTAGATTCCCAAAAGGTTGTTCGACTTAAATCAAATAGGTAATTAATACAAAGCTACAATATGTACCAGGCATGTAACATCAAGTTTCAAAGACTCAAGATATAATAAAATACACTAATATAAAAATAATATTGAAAGTTCAGGATCTAATAAGAACATCAAGTTTTACACTAATAGACACAAAGTACTAGTTAATAGATTTTTTTTTTAAGATTTTATTTATTTATTTGACAGAGAGAGAGAGAGAGACATCACAAGTAGGCAGAGAGGCAGGCAGAGAGAGAGGGGGAAGCAGGCTCCCTGCTGAGCAGAGAGCCCCATGCGGGGCTCGATCCCAGGACCCTGAGATCATGATCTGAGCCAAAGGCAGAGGCTTTAACCCACCAACCCAGGCGTCCCACTAGTTGATAGATTTCTAATGGAGAAAATGCTATATAACGAACTGAGGGTCTCAGAAGGGAAAGGGTAACAGGGTGACGGATATTAAGGAGGGCATGTATTGTGATGTGCACTGGGTGTTGTATGTAACTGATGAATCACTGAATACTACATCAAAAACTAATGATGTACTAACAGTGGCTAACATAATTAAAAAACAGCTTTAATCCAATGAACATATAAAAAATATCCAAATTGAATGATTTGAACCTAGCAAAAATAAGCATGTTTAATGGTTTTAAAACTTTCACACACAAGTCAAACAAAATGTGCTCCTTATTTATTGAACTTAATTATTTAAAAAGGAACCACTGATTTTATTTATTATTGGATTCAATAGGCACGAAATATTTCAATAAATGTAACTGGAACAAACATTATATGGAGCAAACAAAAAGACTTAAAAATTGTACATAAGGTTTGCTAAAAATTCTTGCATAATTAATAGTGAGAAAAGCTATCACACTCATAACTTTTTATCTTTCCACAATTGTACCTAAATAAAAAGTTACACATGAAATAGCAACTCACCGTTGGTCTGTTTAATGTGACAATATTGCTCCCTACTTGTTATTTTATCTAATCGAGACTGGACAAAATGTGCTTTTTAAAAGTGTACAATATTACCTGAAGTCAGTACATAATTTTATCTGATAAATATAACTACATTTTTAAGGTTACAGTAATCCTTTAGATTTCAAAAGAGTTATTGCCAAGTTTGTTTTTTCAATCTGGAAACAGCTTTGAAAAATGATTTTTCAAAATTATAATTTTTTTGTCATAAAAGGATTAAAATTTTCCAAAATATATAGGTAAAGATAATTACATTTATAACACCTAGAGAAGACTACTATTTTTGGTCTATATCGTTTTAGAAATTTTCCTTCTGCATTTTTTTGGTGTGTGTTTAATATATATACAAACAAATGTACAAAATGAGATTATTTGTTTTGTAATCTGCTATTGTCATTTAATACATTATGGACATTGTTTATAACACGTGTTTTTGTCAACATATTCATTTATTTTTCTCAAAAAAAATTCCTGGATACATAATTGCCAGGTCAATAGGCACACATTTAAAATTCTGTTATACATTCATAACTCAGGGTATACCAATTTACACTTCCACTCAATATTATATACAAGGATTTGTTAATTCTATACCTTTGCCGATTCCAGGTTTATAATTTTTTGTAATTTTTGCCAATCTCAGAGGCAATTTTAACTTGCATTTTTTGACTAGTGACTGAACACTTTTTTCACGCATTTAGTATTCATTTTAGATATCTCCTTTTGTGACAACTGATGACTCACATCCTTCTGCATATTTTATCAAAGTGTTTTTCTCATATTCCTTAATTTGTTAAGACCTTACATACGAGAAATATTAAGACTTTGTCATCTGTTTTGCAAATGTTCTTTATTAGTTTCATGTTTAAAATTTGCATTTGGGAGTATTTACTTCTGCCACACATACTGATGTCTTCCTTCACAGTGCCTTGCTTTCTTTGAGATTTTTACTAAAAAGATCCTTCCATACCTCAAATTACAAGATAACTCATTAAATCTTTTCTTCCATTACTTTTTGTGGTCTTTAAATTTTTTTTAAGATTTATTTATTTATTTGAGAGAGAGAGAGAGAGAGAGCACGTGAGCAGAGGACGGGTAGAGGGAGAGGAAGAGAATCTCAAGCAAACTCCCGCTGAACACAGATCCCAACATGGGGCTCAATCTCACAGAGCCTGAGATCATGACCTGAGCCGACACCAAGGGTAGATGCTCAACTGACTGAGCCACCCAGGCACCCCTCTTTGAAGTTTTTTTTAAATCCTTAATCCACCTAGAATTTGTTTAGCTATAAGCAATGAAAAGGAATCCAACTTCTTTTTTTCCCTGAATAACCAAACCAGTTATATTAATATTTTTTATCAAATAATGTCTCCCTACTTATTTGAAACATCTCCTTTGTTATGAAATAAATTTCCAGATGTTTGAATCTACTCTGTTCACTGGTCTGTTACCATACTAGACTCAAATTGTTATAAATATGGTAGCTTTTAAGGCTTTAATATATGGTACAGGAAATTATCATCAAATTGTTATGGAGATTTATGGGAAACAATAGTATACAAGTTAGAAAGAAAATTAAGTTATCATAATGAAGATTTAATTAGTCCAGAGTAAGGAACTGATTTGAGAGCTACACTGGAAATATCAGGCCTGAGAACTACTTCACAGGACATTACAGAGGTGATTCCAGAACAGGCATTAGCCTTTCTAACTCTAAAACTTTATCTACTTCATTAAAAACCTTCATACTTTTCATCTTTGCTTCTGTACTTGTATAATAAAGTTATTTAGGAAGACAGGTCAGAATATGGTTTAAATATGAAATGACTGATAAACATAATAAAATGATATTAGTATCCTAAATCCAACAAAAACTTTAGGCAAAAACAGAAAAGAAATTAGAATAAGTTATTAAATTAGAAAATTAATTGAAATTTTATATTTATTTTTTTAGTTTAGTATAATTTGTTTCTAAAATTGTCATTAGAATGAGTTACAGAATCTTTAGATTGAAAAATAGAGTAAATAATAACACTCTAAAACAATAAATTGAAACCATGAGAACCATGTAAATCACAAATTTAAAGTTTAAAAATGATAAAGAAATGTGAGAAAGTACTTTAAAAAGTACAAAATGGCAAGTAAAAATAAAATTACTTTGTTATAAAGGAGACTTGGCAAAGATAAAATCTACTAACATGGTATTTATTTCCTTGAAAATTTATAATTAAAATATCCTAGGGATGCCTGGGTGGCTCAGTCGGTTAAGTGTCTGCCTTCAGCTCAGGTCATGATCCCAGGATCCGGGGATCAAGTCCTGTATTGGGCTCCTTGCTCAGCTAGGAGCCTCCTTCTCTCTTTGCCTGCCACTCCCCCTGCTTGTGCTCTCATTTTCTCTCTGATAAATAAATAAATAAATAAATAAATAAATAAATAAATAAATAAATAAATAATCTAAAAAAAAAAAAAAATCCTAAATATTGGGCTTAAGTATAATGGACTTCAGAGGGGGATACACTGATGTATTACTACATTGCATTCATATATTTGATACTGCACTTTAGTCCACAAAAGGAAAATTCAAAATCATCAAATAATTATACCAACTTTAAAAATTCAGGAAAGAAAATCAATCACCTATGCCGACATGTGCTTCTTGTATCATGCTTACATCATTAGCACCATCACCAACAGCCAATGTTATAGGTTTCTCAGGTGAGATTTTTATCAGTCTTATGACCTGAAAGATATATAACTAATTAGTTATTTATTATAAAATTTCAATTTTCTTATAGTATATAGTCATTTATCTGAAATGACAGTTATAAGAACAGTTGAATAATGAAAAAAATTAATTTTGTATTAGACAATAATATGCGCTGGGGTTCATTTTCTGAGGAGAATTTACGAATGTCTTTCAAACGTGTCATAGCAAAAAAGAATATTATCTTTGGATTTTATGATGGGAAGCAAAAATCTTAAATACTGCTTAAAGCTGTATAATAAGTGTTAGAAAATAGTTACACATAATTGAACTTAGGCAAAATTTTCTCTTTCTCAGGAAATTATTCTTTTTGTTTGAAGTAGAGGAAAGATAATTATTTTCTCGTCATAAAATTTAAGAAATTTTAAAAAGCAACAAAGATTAAATTCAATAAAATCAAAAGAAAGGTTTCTTTAAAATTCTTGAACATACTTAAAGAACCTAGGCATTAGCTCTGTTTGGTCTTCAGTTTTAGTCTCCACAGACTGGGGTGCATGATTTATAACAATACAGGCATTTTAACAAAATCCCATTAAGCTGAAAAAATGTTGATGTCTAATTTATTAGACCCATATGAGAAACAAGCAGTGTGTAGATGTGGATTTCAAAGGATATCTGTGAAAGATACAGTATAAGACCCAAATTTTAAATCAAGCATTACAAAAAATATTTGTATAGGCTTTCACTTGAATCACGGCTGAAATTTAAATATTTCTTATATATAGCTTCAAACCACAAGAACTGACTTTTTAAAGTTTCATCACTTAATAGCCACTTTTAACAAAGAATTATCACTTTATGAGAATGCAAAAATAAGCAGAGTTCCACAGAACCACCTGAAGTGGCAGAAGTCTAACAGGTTTCCTCACTAGCTAAATAACTTATGAAACTAAGTTATCATAGTTCAATTTGTGTCTCAGCAAAATCACAAAACTGATACCCATCAAAGACTTTGTAGGTCATTATGAATAGTTGAAACTAATATTCACTCTGAAAATTTCAAAGGTCTAATGTACTTGGTTAACATTCAAAATGTGAGAAGTCACTGACTTAGTAACATTCATATACTACATACTACCAAATAGGACTAGATAAGGCATTAACCTTAAAGAATATTTTTACTTTTTTTGTTTTTAAAGTAGGCTCCATGCCCAGCTTGGAGCCCAATGCGGGGCTTGAACTCACGACCCTGAGATCAAGACCTGAGCAGAGAGAGATCAAGAGTCAGATGCCCAACCAACTCAGCCACCCAGGAGCCCCCAAGAATACTTGTAGATCTAAATATCTTTCTGGAATGTTTTATAACACAAACATACCTTTGCTTTTTGCAGTGGTGCCATACGACAGCACAATACAGCTGAACAATTTCTGCAAACTTCCATAAATAGTTTTTCATGTTCCCTGAGTGCAAGAGACAGGCTGGTCCCATCCACCACCAGCCCATGCTGAATCACATGATCCTCTTTAATTCTAAGAGAAAATAATTATATCCTTTGTTAGATACATTGCAGCCATATTATTTATACTCATTTAGTAAACAAAAATTCTTACAAAAAGATGGACCATTTACCCATAGGCTCTATGGTTACAAAACTGACATGCCAGGGAAGAAACTAAGTTATGGCCTGAAAGCTGAGATTAAGCAGAACTGAGAGTGACTTGTATGATGAGTAAAACAGATGATATTCTGTTTTACAATGAACTGATACAGATACAGTAACTATATTTTCTAAAATGTGAATTATAACACTTAATCAGAGGTTATTTTCCCTAATTTTAGTATGAAAAATTGTATAAAAATAAAAACATTATTAGTTATACATTTAGGAAATCCTAATTTTAAAGAATTAAATCCAATCAACAATGTTCAGGAAAATTCATGAGCTAGATTCACCATGTGAGCAGGAAGGAAGGAATCAAAATCGTCTTTTGATATTAACCCCTTCTATGTAACGCCAGATATTACTATGGTGGAACATGGATAACACCTCTCTGTGGGTATATGCTATATGAGTACCACTCAAAATTATGATCTGATTACTGACAGCTGGGCAAATTGTTACCAGAAAGACAAAAAGCTTGCATCAGTATGTGAATCAACTACAATACTGGGCACACTATTTTGTTCAACTGTTTCTCCCCATTCTCCCTTAGTAGTAAGGCTTTCGTGATAAAAGAAGGAGCATCTAGATTTATATTCTGCTGCAAATGCCTTTATGTAGTTGAAGGCCAGCACTCAGAGTAGCACTGTGTTACACCCATAATGAAAATACTATAGTTCACCATAGAATAGCAGACTGCCTGAGAAATATCCCTCCATTTTTTTTTAACTTGGTGCCTGTTTAAAATTTTTATTTAAATTCAATTAATTAACATGTAATACATTATTAGTTTCTGAGGTATAGGTCAGTGATTCATCAGTCCTATATAATACCCAGTGCTCATTATATCACGTGCCCTCCTTAATGTCCATCACCCAGTTACCCCATCCCTCCACCTCCCTCCCCTCTAGCAACCCTCAGTTTGTTTCAGATGCTTAAGAGTCTCTTATGGTTTGTCTCCTTCTCTGATTTTGTCTTGTTTTATGTTTTCCTCTCTTTCGCTATGATCCTCCATTTTGTTTCTTAAATTCCATGTATGAGTGAGATCATATAATAATGTCTTTCTCTGATTGACTTATTTTGCTTAGCATAATACTCTCTAGTCCATCCATGTCATTGCAAATGGCAAGATTTTATTTTTTTGATGACTGAATAGTATTTCATTGTATATACCACATCTTCTTTATCCATTCATCTGTCAATGGATATATCCCTCCATTTTTATTTCATTTTTCACAGCTTTGTTGAGATACAGTCAACATATAATATCGTTGAAGGCATGCAATGTGATGATTTGCTACACATATATATTGCAAAATGAATACCACAATTAGGTTAGTTAACACCTCCATCCCCTCATGTAATTACCATTTTTTTGATGCCGTGATTAATTTAAGATCTACTCTATTAACAATATATAATATAGTACTGTTATAGTTATCATGCTGTACATTAGAATCCCAGAACTTATTCACTTTATATATAAGTTAGAAGTTTGTACTATTTGACCATCATCTCTCCATTTCCCCCACATTCTGACCTTAGAAACCACCATTTTATTCTGTTTCTATAAGTTCAGCTTTTTTAGATTCCACGTGTATGTATTTGTCTTTCTCGGTCTAACTTATTTCACTTAACATACTGCCCTCAAGGTCCATCCATGTTGTCACAAAAAAATTTATTTTTGTAGCTGAATAATATTCCTGTGTGTGTTGCCTCCCCCCTACACACATACACACACACACGCATACTTTTATCCATTCATCCAACAACAGGTACTTAGGTTGTTTCCATTCTTGACTATTGTGAATACTGCTGCAATGCAATGAACGTGGTGGGGGTGGTGCAAATATCCCTCTGAGACAGTGACTGCATTTTCCTTGAATATATATCCAGAGATGGGACTGCTGGATCACATAGTTCTATCTGTAGTTTTTTCAGAAAACGCCATATTGTTTTCCATAGTGGTTATACCCACCATTTTTAAATCAAAAATGAGCAACATTTTAAATCAAATGAGCAACAAGCTATAAAAACTAAATATACATCAACAGATTTTAGTCTTATAAAAAATCTTTTATGAATTAAAATGTTGTCTTTCATAGTATGCCTTATCACTATTGTGTTGCAGTGTAACCAATAAGTGTTCAACAATTATCTTTTACAATGTAAAATTTTTAAAAATATATTTTTCTTTTATTAATTGCCCAGTATCTGAAAGCACCACCACACTGACTGTTTTTTCTATCAGCCAAACTTTACTTAGCAATCTGTGCTCCCTTCATTGCATTCAGTCTAAGCACTGCCTGAGCTCGTATCTCAAAAGAAGAGGGTAGCAAGCAGCCAAGAGTGAGAGAGATCAGATCAGTTTTCCTCTGGAACCTTCCCAAGGCACACTAAATTAGGTTTTCTCTGGCTTTATAAGTCACCATATTATCTCACTATCCAGGAGATATTTATGAAATATGCCAGAGCATCTCACAGTTTTGGCACATAGTAGGCAGCATCTGTTCATCTCTGTGGCTCACGTCTCAATACTTCCCATCTTCTCTTTCCATCTATTGTATTCTCTGGCCATACTCAACTACCATCACTTCTCTCTCAGCTCTGGAAATTTGCATATGCTGTCCCTTATGCTTTTTCGTGTTACTCTCTGACCAGTTAACATTTCTTTTGGGAGACAACACAGTTTTGAGTTTTTCCACAGAACTCTGTTGTCTAGGCTAAGCTTCCCTCTTCTATACATCCACAGCTTGCCAACTGCCTATTACAATCCAGTTGTGATAGATTTAGGAGAGTATATCCACTTCTGTTTTTCCTATACATTGTAAGTATTCTGAGAGTAAACAATACCCCTTATATGACTATACTCCAAATTCTAGATAGCAGACCATTAATATATGTTTGTGAAGGAAAGGGTATATAAACTAAAACGTTCAAAGGTATTGAATTCTTTGTTCTACCCAAGATTTTTAGAACAGACATTTCCTGGAAGCCTGTAAATCAAAATCTTATTGACTTATCTGGTTATTTCAGGAAACATATTCTACCAAAAAGATGGTATAAACTTCATATAGCCAGTCTAAAAAAAAGACTGTAGTTTTTACTTTATCATATAGCTCTTGTACAAAAAGGGAAATAAACAATATCCATAATATTAAGAGTCACTAAAAGCACATATTTAGAAGAAGACTTAAAGAAAATATTCTAAAATACAATAATTACCTTTAGATGGCTGTATTATGTTATGTCCCATCATCTTTATCATTTTCAGTATTTTTTAAATGGACACTTACTGCTTTTAAAATCGGGATTAATATTTTAGAAAGCATATATAAAGTAAATGATTCTGAGCAATTAATGTCTATGTTTTAGGGAGTTCTTGTTGATATCATGGCACTTAAATGTTTAAGCAGTCACAATGGTGTTGTCACTACTCCCAAGCTATAGTATAATTACCTAGATCAACCCCCTTTCTGAACTCAAAGAACCTTCTGAGAGTAGTACTGTCTCTTTAAAACATCCCTTAAATAAGTTTTCCTTTGATGAAATCAAGTTTAGTACCACATCAATGCCTGCATATCAAATGTGAATATAGCTCTGAAAATACACGGATAACTGTGGTACTGTCTTTTCACATTTGTTTTTCTGTATTACCATCACAAGACCACAAATGACAGGTACCTGTAGGAGACCTAAGATGCCTACATATGAGCAACACTGATGCTTACACTGAAGCAATCCTAAATTTACTGTGAAAAATCAGAATGTTAAAGGGAACTCCTGAATAAAGTTATCTGTCTACAAAACACAGACTTAGAAAAAAAGAGAATGAATTTAGAGTATAAATATTTGGGTAATTGTGGTTGAACAACAAAATGCAGATTAATTTCTCAGTTTAGTCATATAAATTAGATCAGGGTTTGGCAAAGTGTTTTCTGTAAAGAGACAGAAATATTTTAATTTTTGGTTTTGTGGGCCAAGAGGCTAAATTGAGGCTATAATATAGGTACTTATATTAAAAGAGAGGAAACAGATTTTGACAAACATTTTTATTGACTAAGTAAAAAATATAATAATAGTAATTGAGCAATTTTTTTTTTTTTCTTGAGCACAATTTTTTAAGTAATATAAATCTACCAATGAGAAGAATGGAAATCTTTGGGGGTGGGAGGATAACATATTGCTTAATTGGGGTTTAAAGTTAATGCTCCCTATCATCAAAATCAATTGCAAATGTCCACCTTTTAATGATGACTTATAACGAGATTTTACATTTTAACACAATAGAACTATCTTTAATGAGATTTGATATTTCATCTTTGAATATGTCTCTTCAAACAGGTAGTGTATTAAAGTGTCATTAATACAATGCCATCTAATTTGATAATAAAATAATCAATACTCCACTGTGCATTAAAAGTATATTAAAAGTCCATTTTTCTTTTGTTTGGACATGATGGGTAAATACTGATAATAAAAATACAGTAAAATGTCATAGGGCAATATGGGTAACACTCAAAACACTACTGATTCAGAATGGTGTCACAGTAATCTGTAGTAAATCCAGCAGCAGTGAGAAATGATAAAACTGTTTCATAAAGTCTGTCACAACTATCCAAACGGGCTACTGTAGAGCAAAATCTTTTACTGATGATATGTGAATGAATGAATGTGCCTGTGTTTCAATAGAACTTTACTTACAGACGTTTAAATGTAAATTTCATAAATTTTCACATCACAAAATATTACTCTTCTTTGGATTCTTTCTCTTCCATTAAACAACATAAAAATTATTTTGAGCTCATGGGCTATAAAAAACAGGCAATGGGCCATCTTTGACCCATGAGCCATAGTTTGCTGACCCCTGAACTCATGAGATAATTAAATTCTTACCTTCTGGCAAGCTGCCTCAATTGTTCAGCACATTCGCTATCTGATTTCTGGTTTATAAGTTCAAGGATGTTCATGGTTCTGTGAAAATGTCCACATGATAAACTCACACTAACAGCTGTTTCATGTTTATCACCAGTTAGTACCCATACTTTGATACCAGCCATTCTCAATGCTTCAATAGTTTCTCGAACTCTATCTTGTAGCCTGAAAATAAAAAAAAAACATTAGCAGTAGAGAAGACTTCTTTGACTATTTTAAATATAAACCAGATAGCACATGTAATGTAAATTCTAGGCTCCCTGACTAATGTTATAGTGATATAACTGAATTTTTTCCCATTAGGGAGGAAACATGAATAATCAAATTAGTGACCATCTGGTTAACATAACATCTGCAAATTTATATTTTAAGAATTTAGCTTCAAAGTTGATTTTTATACAACCAAACTAAATATATGGTCTTCATAAACTCCTATTTTATTTAGAAAGTCTTAAATTTGAAATTAGAAGATTTTTCTCTTTTTTCGTAAGAAAATTTCTCATATCAGTAGTTTAAAAACCAAAATATGGACAATAAAGGATGACGTAATTTCAGGTGAGTCTCAGAAATCTCATGAGGACAACTGAAAGGTAAATGAAAACCTAAATTTTAAAAAATGCAAACCCTCTTAGAGACAGATGGTAGGGAACAAAGACTAAATGGACCTCAAGGAATTCACAAACTAATAGAGGAGAAAATCTTTAAAGAAATACTTGTACTGCCACAAAAACAACATAGACCTACCTACAAAACATGAATACTTCACAAAGAGGAGAATTTTAATCCTATAAGCAGTAAGGAAAGGTCTTACTGGAGTGGGGGTACTATCTGAACTATACTTTGTAAAGACATTCACAAATGGATAAAGGAAAAATCACCCAGGTAGAAGGCACAGCCTTGCCAAAGAACAAACACATAAAACAGAATAGTTTTCGGTACAGTTGTTCAGAGAACTACATATGGTTTGGTACTGCTGAAGCAGAAAGTGGAAACAGGCAGTGGTGGGAAATGAGGCTGGAGAATTAAGCAGGTGCTTAAAGTCCATGTATGGCACACTGAGGAGTATTCTAAAAATTCAAGCCTATAGGCAAAACTATACACAGCAGAATTCTTTCATGTATTTAAGATATCTGGCTAGAATAAAAATTGTATATACTGACTGGGAAAAATTAAGGCTTTAACTATTTTGATTTAAAATACATTATTATAGGATGTTCATAAATGGAATATGTCATAAATTAGAAACACTCGGCTAAGAAAATTCTTACGAGAGAAAAGGCAATAGCCTGTTTGATGCTTACCTGTCTTCCACTGCTGTAGCTCCAAGTAATATCAGGTCTTTCTCTATGAACTGGAAGACATCTGCCAATTTCTCTTCCCGTTGTTGCAAGGCAGTCCTGGCTTCAAACAGACGTCTATCTATTTCCTCATACTCTTTAGATGTCAAATGTTTATAGGCCATACACAGAGTTCTTAGCCCTTTCTAAAACAGAAAAATTAAAGACAAAAATTGAACAAAAATAACTAATGGGAAATCAAGAAGTCACTGAAATAAACTTGAGGATGCCTTACCAAAAATCAATTACAAATAATTTAAAAAGTACTATCATTTAGTAATAGGAAATAAATGAAGTGTCACAAAGCCCTCATGACCTGAGTTATGGGACACATATTATCACAGCTCTTTTAATTTCTGATGAGTTCTTAAAAAGTTGCTTAAAATAATTAGTTTTCCAATTGTAGAATATTAGAGCCTAGACAGGATCATAAATATTATCTTACTGTGGTTTTAAAACTGTTTTACCTGGAAAGCCAGAAAGTTCTATAGGGGTAACTTCAGGTCTGTCAAGAAAGAGGTAGCCCCAGCTTCTACTCTCTTGTTCTAACACTTACAAATCCACTTTTATGTACTTTATAAGAATTTTTTTAAGCAAAGGAGACCATAATTTCTTGAGAGTTCATGGTATGATGAATTTACAGTTCAAATAACATAGTCTGTAAGGTGGCCCTTATCAAATAACCAATACTTTCTATAGTCACCAAATGATTTTAAACTGCATCATTATATAACTTCACTGGTGAAATGGAATTACACAACATTTAAGAATATATATTTGATTATCTGATTCTCCTGGGCACAAATTTTTCTTCCAGTGTTCTATTTGAAAGTTGGTGTCTATAACTAAATTCTAAATTATACAAGTTCCTTCTCTTGCCGTACATTCTCCTCAGACAAACCAAAAATAAATATATTTTTTAAAGATTTTATTTATTTGGCAAGAGAGATAGTGAGAGGGGTGCCTGGGTGGCTCAGTGGCTTAAAGCCTCTGCCTTCGGCTCGGGTCATGATCTTGGGGTCCTGGGATCAAGCCCGGCATCGGACTCTCTGCTCAGCAGGGAGCCTGCTTCCCCCTCTCTCCCTCTGCCTGCCTCTCTACCTACTTGTGATCTCTCTGTCTGTCAAATAAATAAATAAATAAAATCTTTAAAAAAAAAAAAAGAGAGAGAGATAGCGAGAGAGGGTATAAGTAGGGGGAGCAGCAGGCAGAGAAAGAGGGAGAAGCAGACTCCACACTGAGCAGAGGGCCCAATACGGGGCTCGATCCCAGGACCCTGGGATCATGACCTGAGCCAAAGGTAGATGCTTAAGCGCCTGAGCCACCCAAATGCCCCCCAAAATAAATATTCTAATAACAGAACTTGGAAAGGGTACATTTTAAAATACTACATGACACTTCAGATTTCTAAATATTGATGTTCCTTGATTTACAAATGACCCACACCTATAAATAGTTCTATAGGGGTAGAACTGTTTTTCTTAAACAACAGTTAAGGGACCATGAGTGTTAATAATATATGAAACTAATTCATTTTACAACAAATATTTACTGAATACCAACTATGTGCCAGTATTGTTCTGGATTAAAATGAGTGTAAGGGAGAACGATGTCTTTCTTCTCATGGATGTTACAATGTGACAGATGAACTAGATTATAAACAATTAGGAAACAAGTAATGGGAGAAAATAAACCATATGTAAGTAAAGGAGGCAGGTGAGCAGAGAGGAGTACAGAAAATCATTTATAGAAATGCAGAAATGAGAGATCATGAGTTCTTAGGACTAAGAAAGAGCTCTTCACATGAATTGCAGCACTTCGTTTTCTTAAGATTCTCCTTTGTTCTTCGGGTAAGAGAGAACTAATTCACAAACCATAAAATTCACTCCTTTAAAGTGTACAATTTCGTGTTTTTTTTTTTAGTGTATTCACAGAGTTGTACTATTACTACTATCTAATTTCAGAATATTTTCATCACCCTCAAAAGGAATCCCACATCCATTAGCAGATATTTCCCTTTTACCCTCCCCTAGCTCCTGGCAACCACTAATGTGCTTTTTGTCTCTATAAATTCCATTATTCTGGTTATTTCAGATAAACGGAACATGTGACCTTTTGTGACTAGCTTCTTTCACTAGGCATAGGAACTTTTCAAGGTTAACCCATGTTATAGCATATGATTACTTCATTTCTTTTAATGGCCAAACATTATATTATATGAATATGACACACTGTTTAATTCATGCATCAGCTGATGGACATTCAGATGTTTCCACCTTCTGCCTATTTAGGAATAATGCTAAGTTTTTGTGTGAACATATGTTTTCAGTTCTCTTGGGTGTATAACTAGCAGTGAACTCCTGGGTTATACAGTGGCTATATTATTCTATGTTCTATGAGGAACTGTTAAACTATTTTCTAAAGTGTTTGTACCATTTATAATCCCACCAGCAATGTATGAAGGTTCCCGTATCTCCACATCCTTGGGATTCCCCTATATTCTTTAAGTAAACTCCTCTTTTTAATATATTAATTTAAATAGTCTTTGCAGACAAAAAAACCCTGACTATAACAAGTTCAAAGAGAAGACCTGTATTTTAGCAGGTTAAAAGTTAGTTTTTAACCAAAGAATGTAGAAACCAACACATAATGTAACAGAACTGCAGAATTTCCATACTTTTGATAAATTACTAATGCAAAAATGAAGTCTTAAATCTTACATATGTGTATCTTTCAGAGTTTTATATATCTTAGAAATTTACACTCACCAAAGCAAATTCATCTACATGAATTCTGGTTTTTTCTATTTCTCCACCTATACATTTAGGAAGAATTGATGATTCAGCTCCTTTAGCAAATAAAAGCTTCTCACCTAAAAAGAAAAATCAGTTATCAAACTCTTAATATTAGATAAATAAAAATTCATAAAAGTTTAGATAGGTTACCTGAAGGTGCCTGAACAATTACACTCATTCTCCTACGATCTGAATCAAATTCGAGAATATGAAGCAGTTTGTACCTAAGGAAAAAAATAAGAAAGACCAAAAATTTACTTTTTTTGAAAGATATTAAGTGAATATTTGAAAAGAACCCCTATGAAAGATAAGATTTAGAACAAGAAATTAATCTCAACTACATTTTCAAGATGATGGGTTATGAGTCATTAATAACAACACAAGATAGAAATAGAAGGAACTGACATATATTGAGTACTTACCAAATGCCATGTACTTTACATACCTTATGTCATTTAACACCCATGAGAACCAAAGAAGGTAGTTCTTATCTCATTTTACAGAAGAGGACTATTAAACTCAGAAAGATAAGTAATTTTCTAAAGTCAAATAAGCCTGTGAGAGGCACAGCAAGGATTGGAATCCAGATCTGCCCAGTTTCACGTTTTTCTCACTAAAAAAGGTAATTGATTCTCAACCCTGTTTTCTGCCCAAACATACCTGAGAAATACAACACACTCACATTAGTAACAGAGGATCATTATAGCAGTGATTCTGAACCTGACACAGTGGACGTATGTACAGGTGGGGGAACAAATGCCTTTATAAGAAGTAGTAAAAGAATTTGTGTGGATAGGTCAGGTGTGGCTTGAAGTTTTCTGGATGGATTTATGTAGTGATACACATATGGAATGATGTGTACATCTCAAAAAAAAAACAACCCCACAAAAAACCAGAGTGGTATGATGGTTCATAAGTTGATGAAATGAGCTAGACAGGCTTCTACATGAAAATAGCCAAAGAATGGGCTCTATTTTAGTTTGGAAAAGCATAGTTTGGAAAGGGACAGCTGGAGTTGAGATATGACTGGAATTGGTAAAACCATGAAAGGTATGAATAGAACAGGAATGGATTAATTTATCAAGCACTGTAAATATTGGAAATAGGCAGTTGTTCCCTAACATTTGAAAAATAAAATCATAGGAAATATAAAGAAGTTTTTATATAGTGAGAACTCATGAAACTCATTACCCTAGGAGTGTATAAAAATAAACATACGAGTAAATTCAAGAAACATTAAGCTAAAATACAAATGAAAGATTCAGCATAGGATATTGTTATTACTGTGATGAAGTACAACAGAGTATTACATCATTCTAGAGCAGTGGTCAGTAAACTCTTTCTATAAAGGTTCAGATAGTAAATATTTTAGGCTTTGCAGGCCATATATGGTCTGTTTGTATTAAAAAAAAAAAAAAACAACCTTTAAACAATGTAATGAAGTTTTTTTGCAGACTATATAAGCCAGCTGTAGGCCGGATAGGACCTACAGGCCATAGTTTATAGATTCCTGTTCTATATTAAATACATAGAAAACTACAGTATAGAAAAAAATTACCGTTCCAGTTTTCCAAGTGTTTTGACTTCCATAGTTTCTTCAGAATTGCCAATAAAGACAATGCCAATTCTAGGGATTAAAAGATAAAGAAAAAAAAAAAAGATAAAGAAATATAAAATTTAAGGATAATATTTAATGTTTCATAATATGTCATTATAACTTAGCATGAATAAAAGTATACAATTAAGATGTATTTTAAAATATTTCTTTGAATATGGCATTGTTTTTAAGAACGTGAAGAATCAGAGTAGGCCCAAAACAATATATACACAAGTATTTCTCACAAATTATATAATTCATATTTCGTACTAACCAGATTTTTAAAGATCTCTTCAAAATATGATTCAATGCAAGCTTGACAACAAAATTAATGACACATATAAAATTCTCATTTACAATTTAAAGTGTACTTCTACCTTTATGTGTTTATGAATTTTGTTTGATAATTTAAAGTAATTTTCTAGTATTTGCACCTTTTTATTTAAAAGGTGTTTTTCTGAAGATTTGGAAATTAGATCAAACTACCTTGCAGCAGCTTCCACTAGAGCCTTTTCATCTGGTGAAGATGCATAGTATTCCAACTGGGAGGGTGCAAAGTTGGATTGCCAGGGACCATCACCAATGCCATCAGTCTGAACATTGCTAATCTGTACAGTGTGACAGAGACTGACTGCTTTAAAGAAGAGATCATGTTCTTTAATCTGTAGAAAGATAATATTCTCAATAAAAATACCATTCCCAAGTAACATTTAGAAAACTGTAAGTAGAATTCAAGAAAAAATGTCAATAAATATAGTTAAAAATTTGGTTATCTTAGATCTACAATAGGAGTGCTATAATCCAGAACTGCCTGAATACTAACTGGTTGCTGCTGACTCCAAAGAGTAAAATGTCACATTTGCTTATGACCCTTCAACATAAGAATATCTTTTTAGGAAACCTAGTCAAATAGCAAGTAAAGATGAAAACTCTTTTGTGGAAAAAGTGAGATCTCAAAAAGTATTAAATACATTTAAGCTCTATTTCTTAGCAAAGTCTTTTCTTCTTCACTTCAAGGCAATAAGGGTTCTCCACTTAATCTCATTTAAATACTCAGAGAACTAAGGCAGGCAACATACTAATTTGCAAGTTAAACTGGGTTGTGACTACAAATTCTCAGTGCTGAATCAAAGGATATACATTTCAAATATATATTCCTTGCCCCAATGACTCTTGAATTTTTTCTCCTACAATCCAGTAAATACCAAAGACAATTATTTCAAATGAAATTCCAACTTATTAATTTAAAAGTTGCTTACTAGTTCAGTTTCATTTTCAGGACTGGTTCTAAAAGAAGAACTGGTTGTAAGATGGGATAAGTTGTTAAGATGGGATAAACTATTAAGATAAGATAAGCTTCCTTCTGAAGAATCTGGTGTTGGTCCTTCAGATACAAGTCTACCATTGATTTCTTGGTATTTTATGCCATTAATTGAACATTCCCGAAACTGCATCTCATTTTCTGTCAGTGTACCAGTTTTATCTGTAAACACATACTCCACCTAGAGATGGAAGATGAAAGAAAACAAATTTTTGTGTTTATGGTCTTATATTAAACAAAAAAACCTTGTCCTCCTCTGTGTCCTAAAGTCAAGCTTACCTATTAGCATTAGTATACCGATGCTGAGATTTTTTATAATCTAAGCACAAATAAATTAAGATGCACAGAAACAAAACAGGGTAACATAAAATATTTCGAATCTATATAAACTTTGAAGTTTGTGGCATTTTTAGGTCCATGTTCTTCTGTAGACTTGACTGATAATGTGGGATTTAATATTTTTTTCCATCTCCTGGATAAGGTGTTTTGAGGTAGTAGGACCAAGAATGATCTTTGAGCAAGGGTGGAAGGGATGCTTAATAACCTAGAATGTGAAAGGGTTATGTGGTCCAGAAGAAATGGTACAGAACTGGAAACATGAACACAAAAGTGATGGCAACACAAGAAGTCAAGAGATGGAAAGTTGTCTAAAATATTAGATGGAGGGAGGAAATTGAAACCAAGGATAGAAAACAAACTCGGTGAAAAGGAAAGTGTTTAAATGAAAAAAAAAATATTTTAAAGATCTTATTTATTTGAGACAGAGTGAGAGAGCACAAGTGGGAAGGAAGGACAGAGGGAGAAGGAGAAGCAGACTCCCCACTGAGCAGGGAGCATGATGTAGGGCTCGATCCCAGGACCCTGAGATCATGATCTGAACGGAAGGCAACGCTTAATTGACTGAGCCACCCATGTGCCCCTAAATGAAAATATTTTTTAAAGTAGATAAGACAAATAATTTTACTACTCTTTTGAGACTAACTCTGGAAAATTGACCCTATAAGAAGGCAGGTCCAAAAAGAGAAGGATGAAATAGTCAAGTCTTTATACAACTAGGATTATGATGAGGATCTGATTAATGCAATAGTGACCTGAGAAAGTTGTCATTTAAAAAGGGAGGTACATATCACAAGGAAAAACAACTATAGTCAAATATCCCTTACAAAAATAAACACAAGTCAAATCTAGAAACATAGAAAAAAGACATACACCATGAATATGTGGGGTTTATCCCTGGAAGTCAAGATTGGTTCAACATAAATCAATCAAACCTACCGCAATAATAAATTCGTACTTATTCTTTATTCTATTATTATAATGATCACCTTGACAGATGCAAGAAAAGCATTTAACAAAATCCAATACTCTTTGATGATAAAAACATTCAACAAATTAGGGATAGAAGGCTATTTCTTCAACCTGATAAAATGTATCTACAAAACCCCATAATTAGTATCCTATTTAATGAAGAAAGACTGAATGGCTTCCCCTAAACTAAGTTCAGGGATAAAGCAAAGATGTCCGTCTTGCCACTTTTATTTAACATTGTACTGAAGGTTCCAGCCTGGGTAATCAGGCAAGAAAAAAGAAATAAAAGGTATTCAGGTTGGAAAAGAGGTAAAACCATTTGTAGATGACATGACCTTGTATATAGAAAATCCTAAGGAATCCACTAAAAAACTACTAGAATAAATGAGCTCAGCAAGATTGCAGAATAAAAAGCTCAACATACAAAAAGGGAGGCAGAGTTAAAGCTGGAAAAAATTGGACAAAGAAATAAAGTGAGAAAATACACCTTAAAGTTCATTTTCTTGCAAATAGTAAAGATAACTATAACTCCTGAGATGTAGGAATTCTGCTATGTAAAGTAGTAATAATAAAAGCCAATAATTGTGTAGCAATCGCTAGACTTAACCTTTGTTTCTGCTAAGTGTTCTAACTCATTTAATCCTCTCAACAACTCTGTGAGGTAGGTACTATTATTATATTTTAGAGAAAAAGAAACAAAGGAAGAGTTAGTTTAAATATCTTACCAGTCATAGAGCTAGTAAATGGTGAAATTAGAAAAAGATGAAATATTTTACCTTTGCTATGTGATATTAAAGACTGCCCACTACTTACAGCAAATGTTGAATTATAAAGATGGATACAGAGAGATGTCACTTACCTATACAAGTTAATAAAAAACTTTTAGATCAAGAAGAATAATAAGGTATAAAAAAATTATGATACAAAATATATCAGCAGTCAAACAGAAATAGTATTTCAAAGATGATTAGAATAGACACGGACCTATCAGTCACGGAGGACTCTTCAGAATTTAGATGATAGGGATAAATAAAAGAAATTAACTTTGATTTTTAAAAATATATTGGGGCGCCTGGTGGCTCAGGGGGTTAAGCGTCTGCCTTCGGCTCAGGTCATGATCCCAGGGCCCTGGGATTGAGCCCCACATCAGGCTCCCTATTTAGCAGGGAGCCTGCTTCTTTCTCTCCCTCTGCCTGCTGCTCTGCCTTCTTGTGCTCCCTCCCTCTCTCTGTCAAATAAATAAATAAAAGTATATATAAAATCAAGAAGTTTTAACTTTCAACTTTAGTTACAGAGAGGCCACTATATACCATCATTAAGAGCAGTTTCTTCGGTAGTATGGAAATGAAAGGACACAGAATATGACAAAGTAGATTTTATTGGTATAAAAACAGATAAAAGAATAGAGGCAATAAACATAATATGAAATATTTGCAGGCTTAAAAGTAAAAAGAGAGATGAATTAGAAATTTTTAAAAAGTTATCACTTAAAGTTTCTTAAAGAGAAAGCAAGTACGGGTATGCATTAACAGTGTGAGGTTCCAGAAAAACAATATTCTTTTTTTTTTTTTTTTTTTTATATTTTATTTATTTGACAGGGAGAGAGAGACCACAAGTAGGCAGAGAGGCAGGCAGAGAGAGAGGGGGAAGCAGGCTCCCTGCTGAGCAGAGAGCCCGATGTGGGGCTCGATCCCAGGACCCTGAGATCATGACCTGAGCCGAAGGCAGAGGCTTTAACCCACTGAGCCACTCAGGTGCCCCCAGAAAAACAATATTCTAACATGAGGACAAGAGGAAGAGGGGAAAACTGAGATAGAAAAGGTCAAAGGAAAGGAAAAATGGGGGAAAAAAACGTGTTCAACGAAGCAGTAGAAACAGGCTGTTTAGGTCTTGAATATGTGATACATAATTAAAGAAATGTGACATGAATTAATATTTAGCATAAATTACTAAAATCTCTTAAATGCTAAAAATAAATGGATCAACTTCTGGTTAAAAACGGCAGGTTAAGCAAATACAATTATCTGTTCCTCTTGAGACTTTACTAAAATAAGAGTAAAGGAATAAGAAAACAAAAATAATGGCAGATGAGACAACATGAGAAGGGAGATATGACAAGTTTGGAAGAGAGAAAGGAGATGAATGAGTGGTAAGTGACTTAACAAAACTTAGAATATGAAACCTAAGCAATGGGGGAAACCCTTTCCCAAAAACTTTCAGGAAGTAGATGTACCAGCTACTAACTGAATGTGAAAGTACAGGATGAGGCTGAAAATGGAGGTACCAGGAACAGTCTGAAACCTGAAATCCCCTCATAACTTGCAAACCTGAGACTTCCCTTCACCTATCTGAGTAATAGTTGGAAGATTTATTCTCTAAGACAGGGAGTGAACCAGAGAGAATCTGAGCCCCCATGGAAAGCTGAAAACAGGTGTGAGACAGCTGAAAACAGAAGTGTGACAGTATACTAAAAACAGGGAGACTTCGACCGGATGGCACTAACAATCACAAGCGGAAGGAATACTAACTGTAGTAATTCTCTCTGGGGAAACTGAGGAAAGACCAGTACTGACACTAGGGAATATGTCAAAAAACAGCTGGACGGCTAGGCTTTTCTAGAGAAAACTTCTAAGCTTGTAAGGAAAACCCAAAGATTTGCATTCATTTGAGGATCACTCCTTAACAGAAAGGTAGAGTCTAAAACAAATTACAGTCAGTTCTGCTATAACACTCTCTTGAAAACATGAATCTATAACAATGTAACTGATATATAAGGGAACAATTTGAGCATAAAAATAAATGAAATCTTTAAAAAAAAAAAGACATGTTATCAAAGAAATAATATAAGAACAATTCCTAGAATAGAAGTATACGCATTTCTAGACTGAAAAGGCTCACAGAGCTCATTGTCCAATGGAAGAAAAAAATAAAAAGACTCACACCAAGGTATATCATCATGAAATTTCAGAATTATCACATAAGGAAAAGATCTTAAACACTTTCAGAGATAAAGTAAGAGATCACACATAAAGAACTGGGAATCAAAATGGCACTGGATTTCTCAACAGCAACTCTGGAAGCTAGGAAAAAAAATGGAGAAATGCTCTTAAAATTTGGAGGAAAACTAACTTCCAACCTGGGATGCATTACACAGCTAAATTATTAATCAAGTGCAAAAAAAGGAATAAAGAAAAAAAGGGAAAAAGATATTTTCAGTCATGCGAAGCCTCAAAATATTTTCCTCTCATGCATCCTTTTCCAGGAAGTTATTAGAACATGTGTTCAACCAAAATGAGAGAATAAGCCACAGGTGGGCCGACACAGGATCCAGGAGATCCAAAACAAGAGAGAGGCAAAGGAATTTCTAGGGTGATGGTAAAGGGAAGTCCTTGGGTGACAGCTGAGAAGCAGATTCAGACATAAGTCCGTATGGAAGAAGAAAAAAGTCTCCAAAAACGCTGCCACCAAAAAAAGAGAGAGAAAAAGAGAAAGGAAATCCTAGACTACCTGATGTGTTTGAATATGTAGAAATATGTTTCATATATTGATCAGAAACTTGTTTGTGGTATACAGAAATCAAGCAATTAAGTATGAAAAAACAGAGCAATTAATTCTAGGGAAAATAATATATAAAAAAGAAAATGTAATTGTAGTATCATAAGGGACACCTGAAGAACTCAAAATTAGTGAGCAATACTGAGAGTCAAAATCATGTCAATAAATAAATATTTATTAAATCTCTAATTGTGATATAAAAATATTAGGGGACTATGGGGAGGCAAAGTGCGTATATATCTGGGTATGTATATATAAAACAGTAGCATAAGATTATATCTTTATATTCCATAATAAATGTCTAAAATTTAAAAATCAAGGAAGAATACTATGTAGCACTAACTAATGAAAGAAACGACTTCAGGTTTAAAAATGGGAAACGAGTTAGAGTGGAGGAGTAAGGCTATTTTTTGGTATAAGCCTCATAACGCTTTTCTTTGTACTTATATTATTAGTCTTTGTGCATGTACTGTTTCAAGAAAAATAACAAATTAGAAAAAAATAAAAAGATGTTTTTACCTGTCCAAGTTCTTCATTCAGATCAGAAGTATTGACTTGAGCTTTCTGACCTGATTCTTCATGATAGAGATCAAGATCCCAGCCAATAAAAAATGATCCAAGAAATTTCTGCATTTCGACTGTCACATATAATGAAATTGGAATGATGAAATTGTAGAGTACCAAAAAAGCAAGGAAGTCTGAAATGAATCTCAGAATCTAGGGAGAAAAATGATTGATAAGAGAAAACATATGAAAATTTCCTTAGTAATACTAAAGAACATTATCAGAAAGTTTCATGTCTAAACAGACCATCAACTATATTCTGAAGCAGAAGTCTCATGAATTAAAATTCATTTTTTGAATTGTTTCTTTAATACATTTCTTTTGTTTGTTTTATTGTTCATTAGGATCTTGAACAAAGTAAAAAAAGAAAGGTTAAATTTGAACTACTTGTTACTTTTCAGCAGCTACCAAAAAGCCTGGTATGACTGAAACAACCTTTAGCAAAATTATAATTGTAATCCCTGGAGTATACTTACCATTCCACTTCCACCCTTCAAAATAACAGATAATGCAATTTAAAAAAAAAAACTATTTAAGAATTGCTAGGCCAGAACTGCTGGAAATGAAAACACTTACAGATTATATAGTAATAGCTTACTTCAATAGCATAGCAGTATCACATTTTAACATGCATCCTGTGAAAGGTAAAATACATAATTATGAATCATATGGAAAACATGTTCTGTGATCTGCTTTGTGGTTTCTTGAGATCCACATCTGTCTTCCAATATTTGTATTTTAATCGAATGTGAAATCTGGAGAATAATTATTTACCAAAATTGCAGGTTAAATTTTTCTGCTAGTTCGTATTCAGTTTAAAATGTAGTATGACATTTTGTGTTACTTCATACCATCAACAGACTGACAGTAAGACTCCTTGAATTATTCTGACAGAACTGAAAATCAACTCTTTAATTCACTTATAACATACAGTAAATGGAAGAAAAAACTGAATTTGTAGTACTGAAGGGGAATGCCATTATAGACGATTTAAATTCTTGTGATCTCTTGTAACTACTCAAATCATGCCATAGGGAATACAACTGCTTATGCCCTAAAATGCAAAGAGCCTTCCAGTATAAACATGCTGGCCACTCTTCACTTATAGTGTCTTTTTGTCACCCTTCAGTAGCAATGGTTTTAGAAGAGCTCAGTGGTCACTTCTATAAGAAGTCACTACCAAATCAGTAACTGTGCCGAAGAATAAAGTTTCCTTTACAGCAGAGTCAAGAACACCATAAAATACCTTACTACTATTTCTTTGATGTTCTGTTTTTTGGTTATACCAAGGTTCATCCCATTTTTCTTCAGCTTGCCATGTATATTTCAAGATAGTACTGATGATGGCTTCAGAAATAAGGATTATTAGATAAATTATCAAAAATGTATTCATTGACCTGAAATGAGAAAAAGAAGAACATAATACATGTCAATTATGTGTTACTATATTCATCTGCCTGGAAATTTTATACTGATATTAAATAAGATATAAAAATATATAAAATATCACAGTAGCTATTTAAAGGAAACAATCTTCGTATTTTAAGAAATGACCATTCAATAGAATCTGTTTACCAGTGATAAAATAACCAATACATAAGATTATAAGCCTATTTGAATTAGTTATATTACTGTTCAAAATGCTTACAGTAAATGACAGCTTTGGCCAGTTTTTCTTGCCATAATTATTCTAAAAATTTTTTTTATATTTTCAGGATCCTATTTTAAGTGTAAATATAACATTTGTGTAGTATTAAGATTTTACAAAACTTTGTTAAATCCACTAACTTGTCTAATCTTTCTAAAACCTCTGTGAGATCATTTCCTTTTTAATGATGAAGATCAAAGTCTAAAAACCATTCTATAAATTTACCAAAATCACACAAGTCAGGAACTAACTTTAGAATCCCTGTTCTTTCACCAGGCAAGCTTGGTATTATAGTATTTCACTAGGAAAGCTTAACATTACATCTCTGATTCTATCATCAGCATTTTGTAATTTTCAGCACACAGATCCTCTATGTATTTTGTTAGATGTACAACTAGGTATTTCCTTTTTTGAGAATGATTGCAAATGGTATTGTTTCTAATCTCAGTTTCTGTCCTTGGGGTTTCTTATTTTTTTTAAAGATTTATTTATTTTTAGAGACAGCAAGTGCAAGCAGCAGGAGAGGCAAAAGGAGAGAATCCTCAGACTCCCTGCTGAACTCAGACCCCGATGTGGGGCTCCATTCCAGAACCCTGAGATCATGACCTGAGCTGAAATCAAGTCAGTTGCTTAACCGACTGAGCCACCCAGATGCCCCTGGTGTTTCTTTCCTAACGTAAGTATTTAGTTCTGTGATAGTTAATCTTATGTGTCAAGTTGATTAGGCAAAGCAATGCCCAGACAACTGGTAAAATATTATTTTTGGGTGTGTCTGTGAGGGTGTGGCTGAAAGAGATTAGTATTTGATTCAATAGACTTAGTAGAGAAATAAGTCCTCACCAATGTAGGTGGGTATCATCACTGAGGACCCAAACGAAATAAAAAAGGCAAAGGGTAATTTTTTTTCTCTTTTCTTGAAAGCTGGAACATCAGAGCTCCGGGTTTTTTATCAGTTGCCAGCTCCCTGGTTCTCAGGCCTTTGGATGTGGATTGCATTATACCATCAGCTTTCCTGGTTCTCCAGCTTGCAGATGGCAGACTGTGGGACTTAATGGCCTCTACAATTACAGGAGCCAACTCCTGTAATAAATCTCCTCTTACATATACCTATATATCCTACTGATTCTGTTTCTCTAGGAAACCCTATCTAATACAAGTGCTATAAATTTCCTTCTCAGCATTGCTTTAGCTTCATCCTATAAAATTTGACACTGTATTTTCATTAACTTCTGGATATTTTTAAAAATGTTCTTTGAGATTTCCTCTTTGACCCATTGATTATTTAGAATAAAGAGTTCCAGTTGCTCCATATCCTTGCCAATACTTTTAGGCTTTTTAATTTTTGCCATTCTACTAAGTATATATTGGTATGTATCTCTTTATAGTTTTAATTTGTATCTTTCTCATGACTAATGATGTTGTACACTTTTTCATGTTTATTTGCCATTTGTATATTTTCTTTGTGAAAGTTTCCCTGCTCCAGTCTTATATCCTTTTTTTTATTGCACTGTTTTTCTTTTTATTATAGACATATTATAGACATCTGAGCTCATTATATATTCTGGATACAAGTTCTTTGTCAGATACATGTTTTATGAATATAATCTCTCACTTTGTGGCTTCCTTGTTCATTTCCTTAATTGTGTAGTGTGAGAAGTTCTCAATTTTGAGGAAGTACAGTTAACCAATTTTTTCCTTTGTGGTTATTGGTTTTGTGTCCTAAGAAAGATTTATCTACCCCTAGGTTGTGAAGATATCTTCCTAAGTTTTCTTCTAAAAGTTTTATAGTTTTAGCCTTTACATTTAGGTATATGACCCATCTTCAAAAACTTTTTAGCGTATGATATGAGGTAGGAATTGAGGTTTATAATTTTTTTCCCATATGAATATCCAATTGTTGTTGCATCATTTATTGAAAAGACTATTTTTTTTTTAAAGATGTTATTTATTTATTTGAGAGAGAGAAAGAGAATGAGAGAGAGAGAAAGCACAAGCAGGGGGAGCAGCAGAGGGAAAGGGAGAAGCAGACTCCCCGCTGAGCAGGGAGCCTGATGCAGGGCTTGATCCCAAGACCCTGATTCTGGACCTGAACCGAAGGCAGACACTTAATCCACTGAGCCATCCAGGCCCCAAGACTATCATTCTCCTTATTGAATTTACTTAATGCTTTGAGTGAAAATCAACTGACCATATATAAATGGATCTATTTCTCAACTCTATTTTATTCCACTGAAACATCATTTTGCTAATACCATATTACATTTACTGTAGCTTTATATTGTCTTAAAGTCAGATATAATATAAATTCTCCAGCTTTCTTAAGAGACTGTTTTCTTTATTCATTCTACATATGCACTTTATTTATTTATTTAAAGTATTTATTTATTTATTTGTTTTAGAGAGAGGGAGAATCTCAAGCACACTCTGTGCTAACCACGGAGTCTGAGGCAGGACTTGATCCCATGACCCTGAGACCATGACCCAAGCCAAAATCAAGAGTCAGACGTCTGAGTGAGCTGCCCAAGCACCCCCAATATGCATTTTGGAATCTCGTCAATTACTACAAAAGGTTGCTGGGATTTTAATTAGTATTGAAAGAATCTATACATCAACTGACAGCTTAACAATACTGAGCCTGCCAATCTATTAATGTGATTTCTCCATTAAATAAATATCTCTCACCATGTTTTGTAGTTCTGATCTTGCTAAAACTCACTTATTAATCCTAATAGTTTTATTGTTGAATGAGTACAACTGTCTATGTGAAAAATCATGTGTCCTCTGGTAAGGACAATTTTCCAGTATTTATGCCTTTTATTTCTTTGTCTTGTGGCACTGAAAAAGGCTTCTAGGATAATGTTTAAAAGAAGTGGTGAAAAGGCATGCATGTTCTGGATATGAGTCCTTATAAAACATGTGCTTTGTAAATATTTTTCCTCATCTGTGGCTTATTCATTTTTTTTTTTTTTAGCAGTGACATACAGTGTTATATTAGTTTCAGGTGTGAAGTTTTAATTTTGATGAAGTTTAATTTATCAATTTTTGGTTTTGCTTTTGATTACTTTTTTTGTATATTTCCTATCTAAGAAATCTTTCCTTAACCCAAGGTCACAAATATTTTCTCCCATGTTTTATAGATTAAGTTCTTATGTTTGGGTCTTACATTTTGAGCTAGTTTTTTGTTTGTTTAAGATTTATTTGAGAGAGAGTGAGTAAGAGAGTCTCAAGGGGGCTCTGCACTCAGCATGCAGCGCTTGATCTCATGACTCTGACATCATGACCTGAGCTGAAATCAAGAGTCAAACACTTAACTGACTGAGGCACCCAGGCGCCCCTGAGTTGTTCTTACATGTGGTGGGAGGTAAGGGTTAAAGTTCGGTTTCTGGAGGATGCCTGGGTGGCTCAGTCGGTTAAGCAGCCGCCTTTGGCTCAGGTCATGATCCCAGGGTCCTGGGATTGAGTCCTGCCTAGGGCTCCCTGCTCAGCAGGGAGCTTGCTTCTCTCTGCCTGCTCTGCCTGCCACTCTGCCTGCTTGTGCTTTCTCTCTCTCTCTCTCTCTGACAAATAAATAAATCTTTAAAAAAATAAAAAATAAAGTTTGGTTACTGGCAAACTTTGTTCAATTGCTCCAGCACTGTGTGTTGAAAAGACTATCCTTTGGTGTGGACCTATTTTTTTAAAAATAATAAATTAAATCTCTTTGATAGATAATAGGGCTATCTAGATTTTCTGTTTCATCCTGTGTCAATTGTTGTAAGTTGTATTTTCAAAGAATTTATCCATTTCATCTAAGTTGAAAAACGTAGTTACATAAAGTTGCTCACAATATTTCTTTATCTGTAGATAAAGTGACATTAGATAGGATCTGTACTGATATCCTCTCTTTCATCCTTGGTATTGGCAATTTTGTAGTTTTCTCTCCTACCACTTCTTTTTCCCTTTAGTTCCTCAATTTAGGTAGAGATTTATCAATTTTGTTAATATTTCCAAAGAACCAAGTTTTGGCTTTGTTCATTTTTGTCTATTATTTGTTTTCTATTCTATTGGTTTCAGCTCACATCTTTAATATTTTTTCTCTTTCTTCTGATGGGTTCAAATTGCTCCTTTCTCTAGCTTCCTAAGGCAGAAACTTAGATGACTGATTTTAAGCTTTTCTTCCTTTTTTTTTTATTTTATTTACTTATTTGACACAGAGGAGAGAGATCACAAGTAGGCCGAGAGGCAGGCAGAGAGAGAGGGGGAAGCAGGCTCCCCGCTGAGCAGAGAGCCTGATGCGGGGCTCGATCCCAGGACCCTGAGATCATGACCTGAGCCGAAGGTGGAGGCTTTAACCCACTGAGCCACCCAGGTGCCCCTTTTCTTCCTTTCTTGTATAAACACGTATAGCTAGAAATTTCTCTTCAACTTAGGTTTTGCCTTGAGTCCACAAATTTTGATTTGTTGGATTTAAATTACCACTCTGTTGTTTCTCAAATTTTAGAGATTTTTCATTATTATTTTTTCAAATAGTTTTATTCTGCCCCTTTTGCTCTCTCCTCTTTTGGGCTTAATTAGATAGATAGCTTAGTATTATTATCTCACGTGGCTCTGAAACTCTGTTCATTTTCCTCAATCATTTTTCTCCCTGTTCTTCAGACTGAATAACTTCTACTGCTTTTTTAAATTCACCAACAATTTCTTCTGCTTTCCTCTATCTGGTGTTGGGTCCGTCTAATGGCACTCACATTTCAGTAATTATATTTCAACCCAAGAATATCCACTGAATTCTTTTTTATAGTTCCATTTCTTCCTCCAAATTTTTTATTTAATTTCTACTCAGTTAACCTATGGTGCAACACTAGCTTCAGGTGTAGAATTTGGTGATTCATCACCTGCATACAACACCCAGTGCTCACCACAAGTTCCCTTCTTAATTGCCATCACCTATTTAACCCACCCCTGCTCACCTCCCCTCTGGTAATCATCAATTAATTCTCTAGAGTTAAGAGTCTGTTTCTTGGTTTGCTTCTTGCCGACCTGCCATGTTCATTTGTTTTCTTTCTTAAATCCACATGAGTAAAATCACATGATATTTGTTTTTCTCTGACTTATTTCACTTAGCATTATTACTCTCTAGCTCCAACTACATCATTGCAAATGGCAGTTTCTCGTTCTTTTTTACGGCTGAGTTAATATTCCATTGTGTATATACACCACTTCTTCTTTATCCATCCATCAGTCGATGGACATCTGGGCTCTTCCCATAATTTGGCTTATTGTTGATAATGCTGTGATAAGCATCAGGGTGTATGTATCCCTTCAAATTGGTAATTTTGTATCTTTTGTAGTGCAATTGCTGGATCATAGGGCAGTTCTATTTACTTTTTGAGGAAACTGCATTCTGTTTTCTATAGTTTCCATTTCTTTGCTGATATTTTACATGTTTATTCACATCTTCCTTTAGGTTCTTGAAAATACTTACAATATCTGCTTTAAAGAACTTGCCTGCCAACTGCAAGACACAGAACATTATGGTGACAGTTTCTATTGAATGCTTTTTCTTTTAAATACAAGTTACGTTTTCTTCATATGTCTACTTATTTTTTATTAATTATTGGATTTTATAAATAATTGGTCATACAGATTCTGCACTCTTTTATGTTCCTCAGAAGAGTGCTGATTTTCATTTTAGCAGGAAGCTAACTTGGCTCAAATATCAAAGTCTTCTCCACTGCAACAGGCAACAGCAAAATTCTCTGGTCTGTTCTTTCAGCTTCCTGATACTGTTTTTGTGCCAAGCCCACTGGTTTCTCCTCTGCACATGTATAGTTCTAACAGTCAGCCAAAGCTTTGGGCATAATTTATGTGCAGGTTTTAGAGTTCATTCCCTTCTGTGGCTCCCTCCTTACCTTGTTTTCCTCTGCCTAGCTGTTCTTCCAGCTTTAAACCTTGTCCTCTAACACTTAAATCTTGTAAAGCTCTCTGATGCCCTATGTAGCACATGAATCGAGGAATGCCTTCAGACAAAAATCTGCGCTCTTAAATATTTCCCCTTGCTGCTGCCATCTTTCAGGAGTAGACTCTGCCATTTTCTGCCTGTTTTGTGTCACTCTCCTGTGTTTTCAAATACTTGTTTATGTTCTTGTCCAGATTTTATAATTGCTATCTGCAGGAGGGTTAGCCTGATCAAGTGATTCCATTATTATCCAACAGTATTTATTTTAAAGTCCTAATGTAACACCTACTATATGCCAAACATTGTGCAAAATGCTACATGCATTTATCCCTATCCTCAAGGATACCATCTTTTGTTGAGTGACATATATTCTTATATAGTATATTAAACATATATAATACACAGACATATTCATGTGTAAATAAATAAAAATAGTTTTCTTACTTTTCTACTGCAGATCGTTTCTGTGACTTGCTCTTATAATTTAATGCCATCTTAGTTTCCATTCCAGTGTAGATAGCGACTCCTGCAAAACAAAACAGTTCTTTAAAATAATCTGCTGGAATATCTCAAAAGAGAGATGTACTCACTAGCATGAAAGGAAATGTATTATCTGATTATTGTTACAATTTGCCTTCAAGTCTTTTTGGAGTTTCTAAAAGGCTTTCCAAGTCTAATTCTGGGAAACTCCAGTCACTCAACCTGTTGGGTGGGAAAGGCATAAGGGTTCTATTTCTGAGTTATAATTAATATATCTGAATGAAAGAAATATTATTAGAGTTGAAACTGATGAAGGAAAAGGATTTGGAAAGGTAAAGATAGCAGGGAAGGCCATTATAAATAAACACTGTTAACGAACACAGAAATGGAAAAGACTTTGAACAATGGAATGCAGAGTTTGAAAGGCCTTAAATGCCAGAATCTGGGGTCAAGACATAATTTTCTACCACTGGAGAGATAATATGGAAATCTGTCAGAGTAAATGAAGTAAACAAAAGGAAAGTGCTATTTTAAAAAGGTGTGCCTACGTGAATGACTAAGTAAGGAGGACAGTAATAATGATCTAAAGTTGGGGAGTGAATGAAATTAGGTAAGACTAGCTTTATAAAAAACTTTGGAGTTAGACCTTAGTTTGAGTGCTACCTCTGCCACTTATTAGTTCTGGATCCTTGGGCAAGTTATTTAATCTAAGTCCCATATTCCCCATCTTTAGATAGGAAAAAATACCTCAGAATTGTTGTGAGATTTGTATGACAAAATAGCAAAATGTCTAGAAACAGAGACGTGACCAATAAATATTCACATCCATCCTTAAATAGTGAAATCTGAGCAGTGTAGGATTCATCATGCTCTCTTTCTAAAGATATATCCTGGAATTTTCACCAGTGTTCTTTAGAGGCAGGGATTATAACTCAGATGACAAAGGGCACTGAAATTACAGAAGTGTGAGAAATTGGCCAGAATAATGTGCAACAGAGAGGTGGTGCTGAGGCAGACAACAGCAGAACCCAGCTAAAGGCATTAAAATATACATTTTATTTTAAGAATGTGAAAGGTGTTCCTGCTACAGAGATGTATTAAAATACAGCATTATAAGAGAGGGTCTAAAAGCCCTGGAGATGTTCTTTGGCTTTGGCCATCAGAACATGATTATGGTTTTTAACTATAATAAAATATACAATACATACAGTTTACGATTTTATTCATCTTAAAGCATACAATTTGGTGGCCCTTAGTACAATCACAATGCTGTGCAACCCTCACTAACCTGACAACATTTTTATCACCCTCAAAGAAAACCCTGTACCCATTATGCAATCATTCCCCATTCCCCTCCATTCCCCGGCCCCTGGGAACCACAAATCTACTTTCTGTCTCTATGAATTTCCCTATTCTGGGTATTTCAAATAAATGGAATAGAATATGTAGCTTTTTGTGTCTGGCTTCTTTTATTCAGCATATTTTCAGTGTTTATCCATGTTATAGCATGCATCAGTACTTCATTTTTTATGGGTGAATAATATTTCATTATATGGGTATCCTACATTTTGTTTATCCATTCATTAGTTGATGGATATTTGGGCACTTTCTACCCTTTGGCTATTGACTAGTGCTGCTATGAATATACTGCACAAATCTTTGAACTCTTGTTTTCAATTCTTTTGGGTATATATCTAGGAGTAGAACTGCTGGATCATATGTAGAATTGCTGGGTCGTACAACAATTCTAGGTTTAACTTATTGAGGAACTGCCACACTATTGTTCACAGAGGCTGTGACATTTTATACTTCCTCCAGCACTGTATGAGGGTTCCAAGTTCTCTACAACCTCACTAACACTTGCTGTTTTCTGTTTTTATAAGGATATACATATCTTTATCAGAGAGCCTCATACTGAGAGATAAAATATAGCACAGTTAATAGGAAAGAAGAGAATGAAGAAGAGACCCTCAAAAGCTGTAAACACTCAGTGAATAACAGGCTGGGCAGTATATGAAAGGTCATTCCTAAAATGGGAGAAGCTAGCTGACAGCCAGATTATCAGGACTTCACAATTTGCCTAGAGTTGACTCAGAACATGTGAATTAATTTAGATCTCCAACACTACAGCACTATTTATTCATCCTTTTGATCCAATCAGTATACATTCCAATAATACCTGCCATACAGTCATAGGTCAATAAGAATTTATTGAATGAATGGATGAAACAATGAGTCAGTGGTTTTATTAATCCAATCTAAGAAGAATCATAATGGAATTATATAGGTGGTTTATTGAACCATGTTGCCAGATTATATTGGTTCTCAACCACAATAAAAATCAGAATTTCTTAGCAGTGCTTCACAAGTATCCACAAAAAAAGAGCAAGGTACTAGTCTATTATTAAAAAATAGGGATTAAAAACAAAAAAATACAATATAAAATTTTATTAACACAGTCTTTGCAAGAAAATTATTACACACATTTGACTAAGTAAATTATCCAACCAAAAGACCACAAAAGTTAAGCTTTAAAAAATACTTTATATAGCGGCACCTGGGTGGCTTAGTCAGTTGAGTGTCCAACTCTTGTTTCAGCTCAAGTCATGATGTCAGAGTTGTGAGATCAAGCCCAGTGTCAGGCTCTGTGCTGGGCATGGAGCCTGCTTAAGATTCTCTCTCTCTCTCTCTCCCTACCCACGCCCACTTGTGTGCCCTCTCTCTCTTTCAGAAATACTTTATATAAAGCATCAACATGAATCTATAATTAAAAATTTTCAAAATAGGGTGCCTGGGTGGCTCAGTTGGTTAAGCGTCTGCCTTTGGCTCAGGTCATGACCGCAGGCTCCTGGGACTGAGAATCACATTGGGGTCCTTGCCCAATGGGGAGTCTGTTTCTTCCTCTCCTCTACCCCTCCCCCCCAAGTGCTCATTCTCTCTCTCAAATAAATACAATCTTAAAAAAAATTTTTTTTTAATATATACAAACCAAAAATTTCTTTTGTGTTTTTTAACCTGGCTCCACGAAGCAAGAGACTCTCCGGCCCCAGAGGTCTAGGGAAAAAGAAAAGCATTGAATATATTAAAAATCCAATTAAATTCTAAAATGGCATCTTCAGCAGAAAAATCCCTGAGCTACAGTTACAACACTGCTTCCATATAAAACCAAAATCTTGGTTACCATAAGCTGTTTACGTCAATTATGTTAGTGACCATAACAACAAATACCTGCTTTAGCATTTCAGGCACTTTAAGATCAGGGGCTCAGAAAAGACTCTGAGAAACAAACTGAGGGTTTTGGAAGGGAGGGAGGTGGGGGGTTGGGTGAGCCTGGTGGTGGGTATTGAGGAGGGCACGTGTTGCATGGAGCACTGGGTGTGGTGCCTAAACAATGAATCTTGGAACACTGAAAAAATAAAATTAAAAAAAAGAGTAAGATTACACCTACAAATAAAGTCATCAGTTTCAAGATTTTTAAACATAAAACACAACAAAAGATTAACCAATGATTTAAAAATGTTTAACGTAATGAAATTTAAAAATTTTGTGCAAAATTGAAGTTTTTAAATGGAAAATACAGAATTAAAATGCAATGTAAACACGAACCGTAGTATGATTTGTATATAAATGCATCAATTGTCCATAATCAAAATTACACTGGATAATAAAACATAATGTAGTAGTGAGTTAGTATTTTCTCTAGGCAAGATCGACACTACAACTTGACTACTTGCTACATACTACGTACTCCTTGGAGCATGGGTCTTCTTGCTGTTTGAATTTCTCTCCATAAAGGAGATATAAAACGAGAAAGAATAACTAGAAAGTAAATTGTATTTTCTTAGTGATAGCAAAATGATAGGACTGTTATGGATAAAGAAGCCTTAATTTTGTTGATATTACTTATGTTTTTCTGAAACATACACACGCAGTTACCTAAATCAAATAGAATCTGAATCAATTCTGAAGACGTCTGCAAATTCAAACACTCTAAAAAAAATCCAATGAACCAAGGAGGATCAGGTATTTGGGACATGGTTAACAAGTATGGTTTTATTAGTCATATTTAGAGCACACTCCATGGATATTCCAAAATTAATTATTCAAAAGGCATAAAAGAGCTCTTTTTCACTTGGTGTTGGTTCCAACAATGAACAGAAAAACTGAGCTCACATTGATATATAAAACTGGGATATAATAATAGAAGGCTTTCAAATTAAAAGATAATTCATCAGTTTACTCAGGTTGCTTTAGCAAAGAACATGGCTAATCTTTTTAACCATTTTAGGTGCTGGGTAATAACATAACTGATCTTTTGCTTTACCAGCCACAATATCTTAATGAAATTCAGATTATGTATCCACATATATACCCCACTATGTCACTCTAGAAATCAAAATAAAACTTAGTCATAGTTATTCAGCAAGGGGTCCTATACTTACAAGACTTTGTTAAGGAGTTTACTGAATGTGCTCCTATGTTAATATTTATTAAAAACGTGAATTGGTGCTGAAATATCATGAAATTTTTGGTGGCTTGTTTTGAGGACGTCATTTATAAAACGCTTGACTCTTCATGTTAGTGACTTATTTCATGCAGCCAGTATTAACACATCTCCAAAAAAGCAGTGGAATGCTAATTGGACTAGAAGTTCAAAGGCTGACTCCAAGATTTATTCTCAATTTGGCTTTGTGGTCATGAGTAACAATATAATCTCATCATATCAACACATTTCTGAAATAACTTAAAGCCTTTCATGCAGGAGCCAGAAATTAACCTGAATATTGAGGGCAAACACACCAAAACAACCAACTAAACAAAAAAACCAATCAGAACGTAAATAAGAGGTTCTAGACTGGCCACTAAATATGACATTTATACTTGTCACACATTATGTAAAACTTTTTTTTGTATTCTAGACTTTAAGTGTGGTGGTTTAAATATGTAAGAATTAATAAGAATGGCTGCTTCCTTTTATGTCACTACCTAAAACTACCAGAAAAAGAAATACGAATACACAAATAATCTTACTAAACTATTTTAATATCACTTCACGGGATTTTTTTTCGTCCTTACTCATTGCTGCTACAAATTATTAGAAGATGAAATGTTAAATGCTTTTAAATTAACCCTTTTCCACGATGTGCTGCTTACTTACCTAATCTCCCTTTAACTTGATTTTAGTCCGTCCCCAATACAATTCTCATATAATAGTAATTGGACAATGCAAATTATTCTTACCTTACAATTTCTTCCATTTGTTGAGTTATTATCATTCGTCCCATGAATCTATCAAAGAATTCACCATGTTACAAAAAAACCAATGATACTTACTTATGACATCAATGGGTGAAAAATTTTTGATAGTTTTAGCACTATTCTTACACATGAAACAAAACTAACCTTTTGTATTTGGAATGGTCCATATTTTATGTTAGAAGTTACATAAGTAAATACTTATCATTCATTAAGCTTTAAAAAACTGATATTCTTGCCATTTCCACTCCAGCTATGAGGCAATAAATAAATGTTTTCAAAATGGCAATAAAAATGTCATATCTATTTAGTTTAGTCATAATTTACAATTTCTACACAAAGATGCGGGTATTATTTAACCAACAATGAATGCTCACACATACCATAGTTTATTAAGTAAAGTCTCCTGACTAGAACCATTCATTCACTAATTGACTCATGCATGCCTTCATAAATATTCACTGAACGATGACCATGTATGAGTTAAGTGGTGGGGATAGAGTAGTAAGCAAAAACCTATCAGTGAACTCCAGATCTTCTTTAACTTTTGGTTGCCTGAAATCCAGAGTAAGTGGCCTGTTATCTTAATGGATTTTCACAGCCTGGCCTTTCAGTTCCAACTTCTACAACCAGAATAGCTCTACAGCACAGAGTCAATTCAAGTGTACAATCACTTTCTACTAAATTCTAAGTTGAAGCAAACTCTAGACAGAACTTTCATATTAATCATCTCACTAAACAAAGAAATAAGCATTCCTTTCTAAACGTCCCTATTATCTCCTGTTTCCAGGTCACAGATAATTAGACTTTGGCTTCATTGTTTCTTGCTAATCTCTTACTTCTACTTCCTTTAGCTCCTTGTATCAAGGAGCTGCACCGAAGTTTTTTTATTATCTCCACTTAATGGAATTTTATATAGTCCTGATTCCAGCCTCAATTTTGGATTTAGATGCAAAGAATCAATTCAGCTGCTATTTCTCCTGGTATCTTTTGGAGATGATGTGTGATCACTCTTTCGATTTCCCCAAGCTAAATTCCAACAAGAGACCTATTTTCCTTCATTTCACCTGTCCTGTGTTCCTTGATTCTAAATACTAATTGGTATTAATAAATTAATTAATACTAATTAGCATTAGTAAATACTAATACTTAGGTACACCTATCTAATTATGCAGGTTCCATACTGGATTAACTCATCTTGCACTTTCCCTAGCCATTTCTCCAAACACATACTTCAATTTGACTCAAAATGGAAATAGTTTCATTATTCTCTCTTCTGATTATAAAGACTACCTACACTGAAACACACACATTTTATAAAATGATTTAGTTTAAAAAGACATCAAGAGGGAAGTAAGAATCAATAAGAATCACTGGTAATCCCACTACTAAAATATAAACACTGTTAATATTTTGGAGTATCTTTTCCAGACTTTTTTTGATGCATATATCTTAAAAACAAAATGGAACCATGCCATAAATATTTTCCCTCACTTAACATATCCTGTCAAAAACATAGATCTACATCATTATTTTTAATGGCCACATACAGCACTGCAATTTGGGGGTTGCTGCATAATTTAAATAATTCACTGCTGATGAAAGTGTAGGTTTTTTCCACCTTACAGAGAGTTTAAACAATGTAGCCCTGAACGACCTTGTGTATATATCTTTTCATATTTTCATTAGGATACGTTCCTAGGAGCTGAATTTCATTATTTCATTAGAAAAAATTCCTAGAAGTGCAGGTGCTGAATCAGAGTTTAAAAAATTAAGAGTTGTAAAAATAGAAAGAACTAAAGGAGCAAAGGAGCCCATCCCCCTCCAAACTCACCTCTGACAATCACTAGTTCGTTCTCTGTACCTAGGATCTGGTTTTGTTTGCTTTGTTAGATTCCACGTATAAGTAAAATTATATGGCTTATTTAATTTGGTATAATGCCTCTAGAGGTCCATCCATGTTGTTGCAAATGGAAAGATCTCATTCTTTTTTTACGGCTGACTGATAGTCTACTGTATGCATACACCACATCTTCTTTATCCATTCATCTGCCAATAGATACTTGGGTTGCTATAAATGATACTCTATCCATTCACCTATCAATAGATACTTGGATTGCTATAAATGATACTTTATTCATCTATCAATAGATCTTGGCTACTATAAATAATGCCATCATAAGCATAGGAATGCACATATCTTTCAAGTTAGTGTTTTCATTTTCTTTAAATATCCAGGAGTGGAATTACTAGATCATACAGTATTGCTATTTTTAATTTTTTGAGGAATTTCCACACTGTTTTCCACAGTGGTTGCACCAATTTACATTCCTACCAACAGTGCACGAGGGGGGTTCCCCTTCTTTTTACATCCTTGCCAACACTTGTTATGTCTTTGCCTTTTTGATACCAGCCATTCTGCCTGATGAGAGGTGATATCTCATTGCAGTTTTCATCTGTATTTCACTCGTGATTAGTGATGTTGAGCATTTTTTCATGTGCCTATTTTCATTTTGTATGTCTTCTTTGGAAAAATGTCTACTTAGGTCCTCTACCATTTTATTTATTTTTTTTAAAAGACTTATTTGAGAGAGAGAGTGCACTTGAGTGGAGGGAGGGGTAGAGGGAGGAGAGAGAGAATCCCAGGCCCTCCAACCCCCTCACACCCTCACCCTTATACCCTCCACCCCCAGGGGTGAGCATGGATGGGGCTCAATTCCACAACCATAATCATGAGATTATGACCTGAGCTGAAATCAGGAGTCAGATGCTTAACCGACTGAGCCACCCAGGGACCCCTTTTCCACCTGTTTTTTAATTGAATTTTTTTTTTTTTTTTGGTTGGGATGAATTAAGTTCTTTATATATTTGGATATTAACCACTTATTAGGTATATCATTTGCAAATATCCGCCCCCCCCCACTAGACTTCCTTTTTGTTTTGTTGATGGTTTCCTTTGTTGTGCAAAAGCTCTTTATTTTGGTGTAGTTCCAACAGTTTATTTTTGCTTTTGTTTCCCTTGCCTGAGGAGACATATCTAGAAATATATTAACAGAGATGATGTCCTCAAGATTACCGTTTATGTTTTCTTTTAGGAGTGTTATGGTTTCAGGTCTCACATTTAGGTCTTTAATCTATTTTGAGTTCATTTTTTTTGTGTGTGGCGTAAGAGTGGTCCCTTCCTAAACTTACACTTTGCTCATGGCAATAAAAATTAGTCCAATGTTTGTATAACGTGTCAAAGACCATAGATTAATTATAATCCAACAATTCTACTTCTGCAGCTCTGTCTTTTCTTGGGAAATAATCTACTACTATACCATACCTGTACAAGTCTGCTTCTGGTTGCTGGCATTCTATCACAGCTATGAGTGTGTCCAAACTAGCAACTGTTTGTAATACTGCTGTTTCTGGAACTGCCACATGTGTCTAGGAAAATTAAAAAAAAAAAAAAAAAAAAAAATTACACTGCAGTTTCAAGATCCAAATGGGACCTTATCATCTATTTCAAATCTCTTTTCAGATGAAATCACAGTTGAGATCACTTAGCTAGACAGCAGAGAGGAGAAAGATTACAAAATAACGAATAGCAAAAGGAGCTACTATGATTACTAGTCTACACAGGCCATTTGCATATAAAAAAATTAAGTCTGTATTAACAGTCACTATTTGGTCAAAGTTTATTATAAAGCAATTTAATAGAAAAAAATATGAATTTTCACTTTCATATGTGAAAACTGAGAACAATTTAAAGGTGTCCCTTATCTAAAAAAGCACCAAAATATTAAAGGATTACATTTTTCCTAAAATCATTTTCCATTTCTCTTTAACTTGATTAAACCACATGAGGCTACCCTTGAAATAAATATGTAAGATTATTTCTTTTAAAAAACTTTTTTCTTATTAATAAAAACTTAATTTAATATAATATATTAAAATATAATATATTTAAAATATATATATATATTTTAATATAAGAAATAATAATTTCTTCCTTAGCAAGTCAAAGGAAAATATCACTACAACCCAAAACCATTTTGTTCACTCAGAGCAACACTTACACATATTCATGTACAAACACACATGTACAAACCTTCAGGTTAGTTTCTCCATCCAAACTAGCAGTTGTAACATGACAAGAACCATCAAGTCGATCTGAGGACAGAAGCACCAAATCTGCAGGAAAAATTTCATCTTTGGCTATTCGAACAATATCACCCACCTATAAGGAATTATGGGAGAAAAGTAAATATACATATTTTATGAGGCAGAGACTTATTCTGATTGAGTTCTAAACAGGTGGCCTCTCAGAATATTTTAACGTAGGAAAGTAGGGTTTTAACTAAATTATGGTCAGATCAGAATTTGTGCTACCAAAATATAATTGATTTCCATTATTTACTTAATGCATACCCGAATGTTTTTTGATCTAGTTTTTACAAGGCCACCACTTCGAACAACATAAACAGGAGCTCCATTTACTTCATTATCTGAGTTATGTCGTAACCAATCTTCATATCCCTGTAAATATCAAAAGAACAAAAAAAATACCCTTTTTAATGTAATTAGAAGATACTTTTATTGCATGAGAAAAAGAAACATAAACACTTTCTCAAAACATTTATTTCATTTACCAGAATTATATTAGGCTAGTTTGATGCACATAACTCATGGTAATTGACATTCATTCCTACTAGAAACACTCTTCTCTTGGTGTCATTACACATGTTCCTGGTTTTCATAGTACCTCTCTAGTTATTCCTCGATTTCCTTACCGGAGACTCCTTGCATGTCTCCTTTATGAGCCCCTTTTTCACCCTTCGCTTTCTCACTATAAGATTTCTTCTATCCCCATGTTTTCAAAAAAATCCTAAAATTTATCGCTAGCCTGTATCTCTCTTTTGGACTCTCAACTTCAATATCCAACTACATTCTTAACATCTCCATTTTGATGTGTCATACTAAACATTTCAAAACTAAACTGATGATGTTTTATCCCTCCAAATCTGTTGCATTTCCAATGTTTCCCATCTTGACAAATGACATCAACATCTACTGAATTGCTCTTAGCAGAAATCTGGGAAGTCATTCTTGATTCTTACCTTTTCCTACACCTACTCAATATGTAAGTTCTATTGCTCTATGTAAAAATGATCTTTTAATCATAAAATATAAATTCACAGAGTATTACAGACATCAGCAAAAAAAATGAATAGATTTTGAAACTGAGGTTGAGTTCTTTCACTTTCTTAACAATAGGCCAACAGAACTAATTATAATATGTACTTCAAAAAAATATGATAGGCTACATGCATCATCATTAAAAAGGGGCACAGACATAAGCATTTCCGAAAGAAACTTTTGATTAAATGTTTAAGGAGTGGCAATTTTTTTAAAGTGGAAAAGGCTTTTTGTGCTATTTTATCTTATTTATTTATTTTTAAAGATTTCACTTTTGTATTTGACAGAGAGGGAGAGAAACAGCACAAGTAAGGGCAAGGGCAGAGGGAGAGGGAGAAGCAGGCTCTCTGCACAGTGGGGAGCCTGATGCAGGGCTTGATTCTAGGACCGTGGGATCATGACCTGAGCCAAAAGCAGATGCTTAACCAACTGAGCCACCCAGGTGCCCCTTCTCATGCTACTTTAGAGAAAATTCAGTAACTCAGAGGTGTAGCATAAGTACAGATAATGGAATGATATCCAAGAGATAGCATTAAGTAATAAAAATGAGGTACAGAATGTATTGTGTTCTATGCTATCGTATATGAAAAAAAAATGCCTGCTATGTGAACATTCTGCATAGATATCAGGACTAATGTATAAATATATCAGGAGAGGAAAACGGGACTGGGAAGGTTAGGAATATAAAAACCTTCTACTATATGCAAAAAAAAAAAAAAAAAAGAAAAGAAAAAAACTTTTACTGTATGCTATTTTGTACTGTTTCTGTTTTTGAAAAATATGTGCGTCTATTACCTAAAAATATAACACTATAAAATATAAAGCAAATATTAAGGATTGCTTTGAAGGTCTATTTTTTTTTTTTTTTTCAGGGAGAAAACTTTTAGGAAAGCATTCTTAAGATACTTAAATTACACTGACCTCATTTAAGATTTGGTACGTCAATTTTAGAGAAATTTAACTGAGAGTCAAACATCTTTTCTGAAACTGTCAAAAAGCACAATTCCTTTTATAGTCAGATGACATTAACAGCTGAACAACAATGATAAAAATATTATCTTTTAAAACACAAATTCACAAATTCTAATCCACCCTACATATTACTGCCAGATTGTTTCTAAAACATCGTTTTAAAATTCACTATCTTGTTCAAAACCCCCTCGATAACTCTCAATGCTTAGAGCAAAGAATCTTCCAACCTTTTTAATTTAGTATCGACCTACATTTCCAGTATTATCTTTTAATACTTCCCTCTACAAGGTCAAACATTTAGTCAGATATGTCATTCCCCAAAATAGGTCTTGGCTTTTCCTGCATTTAGCCTTTGCCTAAGTTGTTTGTTTCTATCTCACCTTCTTCACCAACTGTCATTTGACCAATATTCCAAGTTTCATTTCTATTATTTCTTCCATAAAACCTTCCTGATTATCAGATGAAGTGTTCCATCCTTTCTCTGAATACCTACAGCTCACTGGCTCTTACTAGTACCTTATTAAACTGTAATTATTGTTGTATTTGGTCTTACCTTCCCTACTTCATAGGTTTTAAGTTCACAGAAGGCAAAGACTTTGATACTTCAGAGCACTATATCTTGCATTATACAACTGGAGAGAAGACTTAATATGTAAGTATGACTGGAAGAAGTTAAACAAAATAACAACTTCATTCATATTAAAGTATAAATAACTGATAATAAAGCTTTTCCTATTTTGATAAAAGTGCAAAGACAGCCTAAAAGGGGAGAAGACAAGGAGGGAAGACTGGAACATGGCAACTTTCACTTTTATAATTTTTCTAAAATTTGTTCCACTAATCTATACTGATGGATATATAAACCTGAACAGTACACACTCCGGTATGAGTATGTTTATTGAATGAACAAAACTTAGGAACAGTTACTGCACAAGAGAAAACTCTGAGTTCTGAAATCATTCCTGAAAAACGGAGAAAATACTTATGGATCAAATTTTCTTTCTTTGCAAATTATGACCTTTCATATTTCTTCTTTTGCCTTAGTTGTCAAAAAGCTCTCAAGTAAATTTACTATTCAACTGCAATAACCATACTAACACAGGTTTGAAGTATAATCTTCCTACTTCCAATCTTTAGATTTTATGTGTTTTACTTAAATCATTTTGGAGGAAGACAGGTTGTTAATTGTTATTATCATATTAAACTCTCTCATTTTGCAGATATAAATTCACCACTATTTCTCAACTCAGTTAATGGCATCACTTTTCAATTAAACCCAGTCTATATTTGGCCAAATATACTGGGAAATCAGGGCAAGAAGTTTTACAACATTTTACATTGCTTTAAAAAATACTCAATAGGTTTATTCATTCATTTATTCATCTATCAAACAAATGTTTATTGAAGGCCCAATATGTGCATGACTTTGTTCTGGTCACTGAAAATAATCTTGTATATAAAACAAAGTCTCTGTGCTCCTAGAGCTAAACATTCAAATGAAGGTAAGAGATAAATAAACATTTACTCAACAGAACAACAGGTAGTGACAAATGATATGAAGAAAAAAGACCAGATCAGGAAATGAGAGAGTGTGGTCTCTCATGGTGTTCATGAGACCACCACGGTGGTCAGGAAAAGCCTAATATATCCACGTGGAAATGTTGCGCAAATATTTGTATATGTGTGTCTGGAGTTCAGGTAATAGTTTTAGGATACATATTGATTTGAGAACCATCAACATATAAATGGTACTATAACCCACTAGACTAAATGAAATCACCTAAGGAGGAAAGTATATATAGAAAAGAGTTCCAAGGGACAAATATATGTTACTTTGAAGAAATACATGACATCTACAAAACCAAGTGAATATGTAACTGTATGAAGTGATTTGGATGCTTACTGAGTTGCACAAATTCTAGCCTCCAATAAAAGAGTAAAAGGAAATCAAACTTAGTGAAAGCAGTAGCATGGCACTCTGACACACCAGATTTATAATGTAACTGTTAATCCATAGATTCCTCTTATCCTTCTATGTCAGTAATAAAGAATATACTACATCCCAGAGTTATAGAATCTCTGTCAATTTTATTTCCATGTCAATTTAAATCTTATCCCTAAATCTTATAAAATGGAAATTTACCATATTTACAATTATAATTCAATGAACTCTTTCAGGTGGAAGGGTCATCTATTTTACTGGGCCTCTGACAAGATTTATTGAGAAGGGATAGCTATACAGACATGACGTTTCTAGCACTTCCTCTCTTTTTTTATTCAGCATGTGTATCTAATAATCTTGCTTTTCTATACCTACATTTTAAAACCAATTCAAGATTTGGGTGAAGCTATTTCCCCAAGGGTATTATTTTATATAAAAATCAACATCACCAGGGAAAGTTGTAGAAAGTAGGAAAACACTATATAATTTTTATTCAAAATGGTCATGCCAAAAGTACATGCTTCACTCCCTAGAAATATACCTCTTTTGAATTGTACTTCCTTCAAATATTGCCAAACCTACAAAGATGATTATAATTAATCTGTTTCATATATAAATTGGTTTGTACATATAAAATGCTTGTTTTTGGATGCTTCCTAGGTGTGTCAAGGGAACAACAAATTTTAACAATGGTAATCATTCCATGAGTCCTTAGTACCTGAAATGTAAAAGTGGTTTAATTCAGTTTAATTTTACCATATGCAATATCAAATTTGTTGCTTTCTTATAGAAATTAGTTTCACAAAAATAAATGTTAGTTTGAGGTGGAAATATTTAGCAAATTCTAAATGACTTGGGGGGAAATAGAAAGTATTTTCATACCTGTTTTATGGCAGTTACTGTTATCACAAAGAACAATGGAAGTCCGCTGGTAATTGGACTGGTAGGTGTATCAATCATAAGCTAGATTTACAACAACAAAAAAAGAATGCAGAATATTAATACTTTTATATTGTATACGTCACACTATTAACATCTAAAATCTCATACTTATTGGGAATTCTGAAAACACTATATAAAGTGTATATCATGGTCCAGAGTAAAAAATAGGAAAGAGATATCATGCACCGAGTTTATTTCACAGTTTCACCAAGTTCATTTTGTTGGCTATTATATGAAGTTAGTAGAGTATCTAAATCTATTGCATATCCACAAATATTGCTAGAGTAGACTCAGTCACCTCTGCCTTTTTAACACAGAGTACTTAAGGTCTTCCTCCTCAGTATTTGCCTAGAAGCAGAGCTACAGCTGCTCAGAATCTCATTTTACATTTCTTCGCCCATCCTGGTAAATGCTGAAATGTCTGTCAGCAATTTTTACGTTGGAATTCAGAATAAATTCACCACTTACGAAGAGAGAACAAGGAATGGGACTAGGAAAAGGATTTTTTTTCCTACAGTGATTTTGTTACATTTACAGAGCTAGAGGGGTAGAGCTCAGAAAATGATGCCATAATTATGATCTAAATCATACAATTGAGGTTTCAATAAATTGCTGGAGAAGTAATTTTTGCAGTAATTATGTTTGGTTAGTTAAAAAAATGGATCTAATGGTTTATTAATGTTGCTTTACCCTGAATAGGCCAATTAAATTTATTCTATTCCACAGACAAGCTGAATTCCTGATCTTAGCTAGTAATATCACAAATGCATGTGTTAGTGGACATGGCTATATAAATTCTCACTTTTCCAAAAAAATCCAAGCTGATGTTCTATTGACAGAAAATCAGAAGTTCCTTCTCTGTTCATGAAGGAAACCAATTTTTTAAAAAAGTAAGTGTTTCTTCAAGCTTTAAAGTAATCACTTGACAAGTTTTTTTTCTTCTGAAATTCCAGGTTCTATGAGAGAAAAGTTCAGTTTATACAAAAATTCAATGCTACACTAAAAGAGATTGCTAATGTATCATCAGAAAAGAATAACCCCTTTAAAAGAAATGGCAATCACTATTTTTAGATCTTAACTTAAACTCAAGTTGTATAAGCTGTTCTCTTGACACTTTGATATTAGAGAAAAAAAGAACAATGTGAAAATAAAAAAACTGTAAAAGAGCTTATAATGCATACAGATTTAAGAAAATGGTCCCCAGAATAAAAATCTATACTCATGGGGATTCTTAAAAATTTAAATAAAAAAAACTCAAAAGTAAAACTTAAACTGAAAACAAAGGAAGAGCCAAAGAAAGATTTTCATGGCCAAAGATGGTTCCATAGGCGGAAATGTGCCAAAAATATGTGCTGTATATTAAAAACCAAAATATTTATGTTCTGAGGCAGAGCAATTGAAATGCAAAATTGGCTCTGATTATGGTTATCAACACCACGGTATATTAATGATAAAACAAAATAAAATTAATCTTAAAATTCATAGGCTATTTTTTAGAAATCTGCATGTGATTTAAATCACGACATTCACTGATTACAAAGGGGAAACTCTGCAGAAAAAAAAAATAATCCCATAGTCAAATGATTTAGAATGCAATGTAACTTTTCCCTGAAGACATAATTTTAGAAATCATTCTATAAACTTAATCTATTATGGGATAAAGCTTACCTGAACCAAAAATATAATAAGAAAATAAAAGTTTGCCACTCTTCTGAATTGTTCAAATAAATTTTTTGGAACAAAATTCCACACGGTATACTAAAAAAAAGAGAGAGATGGATACATTAATATTTAAAATAATATACACTATATCCATGTAATAATAAGAAAAGTAAAATCAGATTTACTAAGTCCTTGGACAAATTATGTAAATCTTGATGCTACAAAAACTATCTGGCTTTTAAGAGTTTCATAACTTTTATTCTATACTTTTTTCTTTTTTATACTATTTATTGCCAATTTTAGCATAATTTAAACTGGAACCTACCAATTTTGCTATCAAATTCTTGATTTTTTAGAAATTGGAGATGACAGATCTAAAACAACATTTAATAATTTATTTTGGACTCTGGTTACACAAAACTGAACTAATGTTAAAAATAAATAAGAGTTGATAAAAATGCTGACACTAGATACAATTTATTTTCTATTTTATATAGCTCAGCGTCAGAAATAAAGGAAATGGTATAATTATTTAATTATCCTTTGTTAAGTACAGAATATGGAAAAATAATTTAGAATGTGAAAAATATTAAAAAATACTTTACATAAGTGAACACTGGTATAACTACCAAGAAAATCTCATAAAGGCATGAAAATCTGTAACAGTCTCAATTTTTAAAGTAAGACAGTCAAATGACCTTGAACTAATCTCTCTGCATCCCACTTTGTGCCTCTATAAAATGAAGACAATAATAACCATAATGTATAGGATTGTTATAAGATTTACATGAGCTAATATATTTACGACGCACTTAGGACAGAAACTGGCTCATATTAACTGTTATGTATCTGTTGTTATATTACTAATCAGCATACAAGCCTATAATGCTATATTATAGGAGTAGGGTAAAACAGTACAAATTCTACTTGTGTCACTAACTGCTCACAATACAACTTCATACATGCAATAGGAAAACACTTTGTAGCACTGTTACTTTATCCTATATACATTCTCTCAACAGAATATAAGATCCTTGAGGCTAGGGACATTGTTTTATTTACTGCTGTATCTCCAGCACTTACCACTACTACTCAGCACATAGTTGAAGATCAAAACTTCAGCAGAATAGAAGAATACACACATAATACATGCATACATAAGGCTGAAATGAATTTTTTTTAGATAACTATCCTAGGTCAGGCAATGAAGCCTTAATGATTATTGACCATTTCAAGATTTGTAAGGAGGCAGTTTACCTAATTTTCCCTGGTGCAATGCAAGATGATTCTATTTTCTGATTTTCTTATTTGAAAAATTCACTTCTTTATCAGTTAAGACCTCAAATGTCTTTTCCCATATGAACAATTTTGTAAATAGGGTTAGGTTCCCAGAAGAGCCCACAAAAGCCTATTTGACCGAAGGATATATAAAGAGTACAATACCTAACAACATTTCTCTCAGGTGAAATTATATTTTCAGTTCTAATCTGAAATATCTGAAACATATTTTCCTGTAGTAGTGGTACCACCAGTGGTTCCAAAATCTGGGAGTGAGGATTATGTTCGGGGCTCTGGAGAGAAGAGATGTAGATGCTTTCTATTCACTGCTCAATGTGTACATATGAGATGGTAACTTTGGGTCATATCATCTCCAGCTGATCTTAACTGAAGTAAAAAGACCGTTGTCTCTACAGGGGTCATAGTATTCCAGGTAACTCCCTTAGTCACCAAATCAAATATATAAAACTTCATAGGAATCAAGTTGGCAATGTCCTAAGTTTACATCAATCTATTTAAATCATAACAATGATAATACATTTTGTCTTCCAGAATCTCAAAAGGAATAATTACATAAATTGGAAGTAAGGTAATTGGTTTCAGGATATTTTTCTCTGGCTAGTTCGATAACACATGGAAAAACTCAGAATAAGTAAAAATTTCTTCTGAAAACTAGCTTACAAATATTAGTAATTATTGTTTCCAGGCTTTCTAAAATACGAATATATTAATAGACTGAACGAGTCTAAATTCTGTGCTTATCCTATGTAGAGGAACTACAGAATAAATATTAAACAATATAAAAATATTCTAAGAAAAATACTGATTTATTATGCTTTAAAATTATTTGTTATTATGTAATAATGGTCAATAAAAATAAATTAGAAGTATAACCTCTTTAGAGCTATGTATATGACTATACAATTGACCTTTTTTTGTCAAATTCTGACATTAGTAAGAAAACCAAAACATAGTTATGAAATTAAATCTTTTGCAAAGAAGCTGAAATTTAGGATAAGGTAGTTCTATGGTAAATTAAACAGAGATATCATGTACCTACAATGTGCAAGACACTTGCACTATGAGAGGAACAAAGAAGTTTTAATATTAGAGGAAATTAAGAACAAAGTATCAATAGCTATATTCAAAGATAAAGTAAGTGAAGGAATACATAAAGAATTAAAATGAAAAGCAGTGAGAAAGAAAAATTTAATGAAGAAGGTCATATTTGACAGGGGCTTTAAGAGGGGAATATTCAAAAGACTGAAAATAGGGGGCAATTAGAGGAAGACCATTTCAGGAAAAAAAGACAGCATGAACACAGGCAGAGAGGAGGAAAGTTCATCATGACTCTGTGGGATAGATAATAATACAGTATGGAAGAGTTTAAGGAAATAATAAGGGAGTAAAAAGGTAGTTAAAAGGGAATTTAGAAAAGGTCAGCACCAATATGGTCAGGAAAAAAATAGACACTGAGTATGTAAATACCCGCCATTACTGAATCTGTGGTCAAAAACATGAATTTTACATTTCCATAAAAACATGAAATCTACAATCTCTGCAGAAACATAAAATCTACACTTAAAAAAATTGGTTATCAACACGACATCACAGCAAAGGCATGGTAGTAGGGAAGTTCAACACGTTTTTATGGAATAGCAAGTAGTCTGGTTTGCAAGAAGTATGAGAAAGCAGTAGTGGAATAATAAGGGAGTAATGAGAGAGAGAGTCCTCATATGCTAAAAAAAAAAACAAAAAAACAAGCAATGTTTATTTAAATATCTAAATTTTTGAAACTGTGGTCAAAAACAATAAACCTAATACTGCTACATATGAATACAATCATATAAAGATACTTAATCCTGAAAGTTTTCCAGGACACTCAGCTTTCAATACTGGCAGAGGACTAAAGTGATCCTGTAACTCCCAGCAGATTGGAAAGTATCCAAAATATAGATAGAAACTGGAAGCGAGTTTAATTTAAAAAAAATGTATATGGAGGGAATATAAATTGTGAATTATGGCTTCTTACCCTGTAGACACTATGCAACTCTCACATCTATGGCAGCAAACAGTAGGGAAAAACTACACCCTTATCACAAAATATGACAGAGATTTGAGTTCAGGGCTGGAAAAGTAGAGGATATTTAAGGGGAAAGTATTGGTAGTGAAAGCAACCCAAATTCAGAATGTAAACTATCCAAACCTAGGCTGACAGCTAAACTCTGCACCAAAAATGAATGAACTGCTGATACACGCAAAAACAAAGATGAATCTCAGGATTATTGTTACATCAAAAGAAGCCAGACACAAAAGACTCATACTATATGACTGTATTTATATGAAATTCAGACAAAACTATAGTTATAGAAAGCAGATCAGTGGTTGCTAGTGCTAGAGGTGAAGAGGAAAAGGACTACCTGCTAATTTTTCAGTGATGGATGTATTCTATATCTTGATTTATGATGGTCACATGTTGTTACACATTTGTTAAAACTCATCAAATTGTACACCTAAAATTGATGAATTTTAGTGTATTTAAACTATACCCAAATTAAAAAAAACTTAAAATTTTCAAGGATTTTTTTTAAAGATTTTACTTATTTTTATTATTTATTTGAGAGAGAGTGTGTGTGTGCAATAAAAGATGCTTCTTAAGGTGGTCTATTAAGCAACAGCAATGATCTAAGGAGAACTTTACCCTTAGTCTCTTTGAGTCACATCCTCTCTAACTGCATTGACCAATAGGTAACCACTAGTCACATATGGCTGACATTTAATTTAAAACAAATTTAAATTTAAAAATTAGGTTCCTCAGTGGCATTAACTATATTTCAGGGCCTACCTAGTCCTAAATAGCTACTGGCTATCATAGCAGACAGCACAGAAAACATTTCCTCCATCAGGAGAGAAAAGTCTATTGGGACAGCATGACGCTGTTAATCTTCAGTTTCAAGATAAACTAAGATATCTTAAAAATGTCATAGAAAGGGGTGCGTGGGTGGTTCAGTCAATTAAGCGTCTGCCTTCAGCTTAGGTCATGATCTCAGGGTCCTGGGATGGAGCTCCACATCAGACTCTCTGCTCAGAGGCGAATCTGCTTCTCCCTCTCTCTATGTGATCTCTCTCACTTTCACTCTTTTTCAAATAAATCTTTAAAAAAAAAAAGTCATAGAAAAAAATGAAACGAGGAAGAATATGTGAGTGAAGCAGTACCTTGGTACTATAAAATGTTTACAGAAGAGTGGTAAAATTGGAGGAAGTCAGGCTTTAAAGTCACACAGAACTGAGTTCAAACTCCAATCTTGTCACTGACTAGTGTGCAACCTTAGGTAAATTATTTCCTGACACTTTAATTGAATTTATTTCCCAACACAAATTATTGAAATTATTTCCCAACACTTTAATTGAAGAAACAAATATAAAATGAGCATAATGCTTTGCAAAAGCTACCTCAGAGTTATAAGAATTAAATTGTATGAGATGTACCTAACATAGTGCCTGGCACACAGTATAAATATTAGTTCCTCAGTTTAACTGCAACTAAGGATAATTTCTGGTGTGTTAGTTACCTGGTGTTAACAATTGGCAACTCTTTTTACTTTACAGTTCACAATTTTGGTTAAGATAAATTTGCCAAAACTATATCCTTGATTTTTTAAGGTTATAAATGTATACTAGAATACATAAATCACTTTTCAGAACAAAATGGAATATATCTATAGTTTTAATATTAAGTGTTAATGCTTACCTTAGATGAAATGATCCGGTTATCTATAAATTTCTGAGGTGTGTAAAGGCCATTCTGAGGAAACCTGTTGGCTATGTAAATAGTTCTTGTGTCACTTTGATGTGGTGGGTCAAAACCCTAAGACCAAGCAAAAGAAAAATAATGATAAACAAGGTTAGTTGTTATGATTCTTTACTGTTGGTTTTATTTAACTAATCAGATTGTACATATTATTACTAGACTTGAATTGCATATAGGTTCAATCTAATTATTAGCAGAATTAAACATATATTTTCTTCTTTTATTTCTGCTAATTATTAGCAGAATTAAACATAATTTCTTTCTTCTATGGGTAAACTAGTATATTATCCTCAAGTATAAACTAACTAGGTAATATATCTGGTAATGAAAAATGATCCATACTCTGTTAGAAATGCTATCATTAAGGGGAAAAAAATCATATAGAAGATTTACAGAAGCATCTGAGGCTAAGACTTCTTTCCTTCCCTTTCATTCCTGTGCATTCCTTACCTTTCTTCTCGATATGGATTCCTACTCAGTGATGTGGAAATCCTGTGTAGCGATGGCCTCACCAGCACCTACCACATCTGACAAAGGTTTATTATTTTATTTCTTCCACAACCAGATCAACTTGGTTTCAAAGAGCTTTGATCCCACAGGCCTCACAATGCATTGGGTAGGGTCTTGCCCAGATTCATTTCACACAATCATCTCTTTGCATTAGTTATATAATCAAATCCCTGAAATATGGACATATAATTCTGGCCTGAAAATTAGGAAACCATCTCCCAAGGTACATTTAGTAATGATCTCCAGTGTAAAAGTTTTCACTGGAACAAGAATACTTTATTCCCACAGTATTTTCCTACTTTCCTAGGTGGCAAGTGAATCTTCAATACTCCTTTGACAGATCTTGGAGACCCTTTGACAGGCTGAAAGCAACCACCAAAAGCAAGGCCTTTTTGGGGGGGTTCTATTGGGCAATGATTTGAAATTTCTCAGATTTTCATTTTTTTTCATGGTGGTCAATGGCTATTTACTAGCTACTAAGTTACTAAAAAGTTAACTAAACTTGGTATTCTTGACTATAAGGATCCACTTATAGATATTAAGACTCTAATTTAGTAATCTACTAAGTAAGTGATGTGGCTGCCATTCAACGCTCAGCATCCCTATAAAATTTCCATTAAGCACATACATACACAGACAGTGGAAATTCCCTTATTACCTAGACGTATATTTTGTTTAGTACATCAGAATATCAACAGTGTTATGTATAGGTTTCAACTGCTGTTATTCTGAGTTTTAAAAAATTTACTCTGTGATCTTAGAAATAGCTAGTACAAGACTGTGAAAATTAAATGCATTTGTACGCTCCATAAAAAAACCATGAAGTTTCATTTTATTTGTTTATGCTATTTATAGTGATGACCACATTTTGTGGATGTGAATGTGCCATTATGTGTCTGATTTCAAAATCAGTTTCTTCAAAGATAAAATGTGGCATGCATATTTATCTTCCTCATAAATTTTTCTTTAAACATTTCATAATTGTTCCCTATAATAACTCATGGGGGGAAAAGGCAGGTCTCAAAACTGGAGTTGGAGCTCACTGCTCTATCTAGAATACTGCAGTCATCTAAAAGATATATGCCATTTATCCATTCAACAAATATTTATTGAGTTTAAGTACCATGTTAATCTAGGTAGATTATGTGATTTGTTAATTACTCAAGCAAATCACAGCATGCTCCAACTCAATAAATAAAAAGGAATGAACAAAGAGTTTGCATGCTACTGCTGTAATCTATGGCTTTATTTCTCAAAGGGGGTTCACATGAAGTTTGCCAGTAAAGTTCATAAAGTTACGAGAGGGACACACAGGTAACTGGAATATTAGACTGCATGAAGCATATTTATTCCACATTCACTCTGTAACCATGTAAAAATAAATTACACACCATGTATGTAAGCTTTAGGGATAAACTAAATTTAAAAAAAGTAAATTTGTCGTTCTGAAAGAATATATAAACCTTTTTTTTTTTAGAGAGCGAGAGCGAGCATGTACACATGCGTTCATGTGAGAGCGGTGCAGAGGGAGAAGGAGAAAGAATCCATGCAGAGCATGGAGCCTGATGCAGAGCTCGATCTCATGACCCTGAGATGATGACCTGCGCTAAAATCAAGAGTCAGATGACTGACTGACTGAGCCACCCAGGTGCTCTAAGAATGTACAAATATTTAAGATGATGTCAAGAAAATTGAGACGGAGAACCACTGATGTAGAATTTTATTTTTCGCTAAATCCCACCAAGACTAGTATGTATTACTGTGTACATCTAAAGTAACAAAACATTGGGGCGCCTGGTTGGCTCAGTGGGTTAAGCCTCTGCCTTCAGCTCAGGTCATGATCTCAGGGTCCTGGGATCAAGCCCCGCATCGGACTCTCTGCTCAGCAGGGAGCCTGCTTCCCCCCCACTGCCTGCCTCTCTGCCTACTTGTGATCTCTCTCTCTCTCTCTCTCTGTCAAATAAATAAAATCTTTAAAAAATAAATAAATAAAGTTACGAAACATAAAGCAAAACAAGGACTCCCTCAAATTACATGTTATTTATATATGTTACTGTTGCAACATCTCATTCATGACTTTCCAGGAAGCAAATACTCATCCTTCTCCATTCATCTCTACTGGCTGTATCAGTAATCACATACTCAAGTTTTGAAACTCCTTAAAGTTCTACAGTAATTTCAAGGGGATATATTGAAATATTTAAAAAATGAAATCAATTTTAAATTAAACTGAATTTTAAATGTAATATCACTACATTCCAAAATACCATAACTTAACATAATTCCAAAAGGAGAATGAACTTTTTCCTTATTCTATAACATCCACTTATACATTTTTCAGTTTTTTCAGTTGTAATTAATTCACATGATCTGAATCATTTTATAATCAATGGCATGCCTATATATGTGGGTATTTTTTTCACACAAAATAGTTACATTTTCTATTTATGACTGTATAAATTTTGTATTTGGGACAGCTAGATATCCCTTACAGAAAAAACCTCTAACTTCAGTTCATTAGCATCACCTTCTCTGCAACATATTGTCAGCCACAAGCAATAAAAATAAAAGAATAAAACTGTCAAAAAATAAAGAAAGTGACCTAGGGCAGGATCCATAAATGGGCTTCAAGTCTGAAAGTGTATGCAAATTTGCATAACATGTGCATTTTTGCTGATGAGAGTGAGCACAGGTTTCATTGGTTTTTCATGATGTAAAGAAGCTTAAAACCACTTAAAGTCTTGCTTTTTAATCAGTTCTCCATCTCAATATTGCAGATTTTAAAAACACCAGACAATCTATGCTCTACTCTTTTTAAAAGGAGCCAAAACAAACATGTTATCAAAATTAACTGTATAACTATACTGTTAGGGTGAGGTTCAAGTATTCCACGCTTTTCTAGGAAGCATTAACCGCAATTCACGGCACTGAGAAAGAAACATAGTCTGAACTTCCTAATCACGAGGTCAGGGCTACATGCCACGGTTGGCACACATTACATTTTCTGTTGTCATCTCAGACTACCCATTCACACCTTTAACTCCTAAGTGCAAGCCTGCTTTGTTCTCTGATTTCATCCTACCTGGGCAAAGAAATTGAGATAGATTAATGCTATTCTAGTCACCCTGATTCTATTTTAATAGCATCTAAAGCTTTGGAAGCACACAAATTTAAACTATTTAAAAATAAAAAAAACTCGTATTCTAAAAAAGTCTGAAATTCAAAACCTCTTTTCAGTCTAGATTTGTGAGCATATGTGAAAGTCGCAGGTATTAAAAAAAAAGTGGGTAAGGTAGAAAAAAATCTCAGGATGATTTCTTGGGGAAGAAATGACAACATGCAGAACTGGTTTGAAAAAAGAGACTCCTTTTGTAACCATAAACTGATGAGACCTAGGGAAACCAAACAAGTAAACAGCTTTGTAATTTTTAAAAGTTAGTCTCTGGCACTTAGCAGTACTTGGAAAAGAATCGCAACATTTTACATTTTCATACCAACTATACCAGCCTCTCCATAATCTTAAAAGCTCAAAGATTTTATGAAAAACACAAACATTACAAATAAAAGCACTAACAAGAGACTAAAACCACAGTCCTATAATTAAAATTGCTATATTTCTTTAACATAACTAAGAAAACATCATCTTTAGGGTTCACAGTGATCAAAGTAAATTTGTGCTTCTTATTCTTATGTGATTTATTTCTTCTAAAATATAAAGAAAAAAGCTTCAAAACAAACCACACACCAAAAAACCCACCAAAACTCAAAAAACAAAAAAAGCCGCCTCAGAGTCAAAACTGCAATACTGTTATTAAAATAAATGAACAAAAAGCTTTATTTACGTCACACACTTTATTACATGACAGAAAGTAAATTTTGTTGGCTTTATGCTCCAATGTATAGGCACATGAAAATGGCCTAGCAAAAATATAATGATACTGGGGAAGAATGATTTAGTGTATTTTAATCTACAAACTTAATTATGAATTACACAGACTTTAAATAAAATACACCTATATGAAGGTACTATAAGAGCAAGATAATTTTACACTGTTAACGGAACAAAGGAAGGTGATAGAGAATAACTTAAAATACCTATGATATAAACAAAATAATTAAGCATTTTTGTTTCATGTTACATAATTTTCATTTTAGGAATTAAGGTTGATTGCCATCTATCAAATCAGTCTGGGCTTCTAGGAACTTTGGTTTACTTCAGGGATGGGTTAGGACTGGCTTTCTAACTATATGATATAAAATTTAGAGTGATCTTTGACTCTAAAATTCTTAAATCATCTGTCAATACTTTAGTACAGGAAGGTCATCTCTGATAGGTTATATTACTTCCCAAAGTGACTTCCTATTCCAACATACACCGCCAGGAAAAGCCTCTTCATCCTTCAAGTTTCAGCTTAAGAGTTTCCTTCTCAGTGGAGCTTTACCTGACACTCCTTTTTCCCCAGAAACAAAGGCAGGCACCTGTTATTTATTATGCTCATCAAACCTTTTACACACTTTCATTATGGATTTTATTACACAGAATAGTAATTGCTTGTCTATATATCCACCTCCCCCTCCAGACTAAAGATTCTTAAAGGCAGCATGTACCAATTAATTATTTAATGAATATTTACTGAATGGGCTAACTTCTCCAGTTTCGAGGTTCCACGTTTAGTTTTTAAATATCTTTAACAACAACTTTTCTACGAAATTGAATTTACATTCAACGATATTTAAATGAAAACGGAAAAACTTTAAAAGTGATTCTGCAAAGTGAAAATCTACCATTACTAGTAAAACAGAGGCCAATAAGCTTTTCATTCTGCTGTTCCTAGATTTATCTTATTCTCATCAAAGCCATTTGTTAAAGCTTTACAATTGTTTGGGGTTCTTTTCTGGATGTCAAAGAAACCAACTTCTATTAGAGAAATGCAAATCAAAACCACAATGAGATACCACCTACCACCCATCAGGATGGCTATTATCAGGAAAAAAACCAAACCAAACCAAACCAGAAAACAATTAGTACTGGCAAGAATGTGGAGAAATTGGAATCCTTTTGCACTGCCAGCAGTAATAAAAAGTGGTACAGTCTCTGTGGAAATATGGAAACTCTTCAAAAAAAAGTAAACAGAATAATCATATATGATCCATCAATTCCACTTCTGAGTACATGCTCAAAAGACATAAAAGCAGAGACTTGAACAGATATTTGTATATTATTCACAACAGCCAAAAGGTGGAAGCAACACAAGTGTTCATCAACAGATGAATGGATAAACCACATATGGTACATATGCACAATTAGCTATTATTCGGCCTTAAAAAAGGAAATTCTGACACATGCTACTACATGGATATACCTGAAAGACATTATGCTAAGTAAAATAAGTCTGTCATGAAAGAAAAATATTGTATGATTCCTTTTTTAAGATTTATTTGAGAGAGAGCACATGCATGCACATGAGCAGGGTGAGGGGCAGAGGGAGAGAGAGAACCTCCAGCAGACTCCCTGCTTAGTAGGGAGCCCAAGGCAAGGCTCAATCCCAGGACCCTGAGATCATGACCTGAGCTGAAACCAAGAGTCAGACACTTAACCGACTGAGCCACCCAGGTGCCCGTGTATGATGCTTCTTATACAAGAAATAGCCAAATTCAGTTTGCCAGGTATCTAGTGAATGGGGGAATGGGGGGGTCTGTGTTTAAAGGTTATGGAATTTCAGTTTGGGAAGATAAAAAAGTTCAGGACATGGATGGTTGTAATGGCTGCACAACAATGTGAATGTACTAAATTAAGCTACAGAACTGCAGACTTAAAAAGGTTAACGTGGTAAATTTTATGTTATATATACATTACATTTAAAATACCAATTAAAAAATCAATTTCATCTATTTGAAATTTTCTGATGGATTAGAAGAGTCCTATTTGGTCATAATTCAACCATTATAATAATGAATGTCTTTTGTTTGTTAGACTGGTGATTTCCATGTATGACAATAGAGACATTTATGATAAAAATAAATGTGTGAGGCTGTTTTAGTTTAGATCAAATTTAAAAATAATAGACATAAAAACCCTAAATTTGATTTTGTTGTTCTGCCTATCAGGTTGAACACTGATTAGACAAGTGAAACTGGTAAATCTTCTAACCGTGGTAACCAAATTAGAGATAGATGGGTACAAAGAAATTTTTTTTGGTGCACGCGTGAGATAGCGAGTGAGCACACGCACATGCGAGCAAGGGGAGGGGCAGAGAGAGAGAGAGAGATTCTTTTTTTTTTTTTTTTAAAGATTTTATTTATTTATTTGACAGAGAGAGAGCACAAGCAGGGGAAGAGCCAGGCAGAGGAAAAGGGAGAAGCAGGCTCCCTGTGGAGCAAGGAGGCTGATGATGTGGGACTCGATCTCATGACCTAAGGGTCATGACTTCATGGGATCATGACCTAAGTAGAAGGCAGACGCTTAGCTTAACCAACTGAGCCACCCAGGCATCCCTAGAGAGAGATTCTTAAGCAGGCTCTACACTAACATGGAGCCTGATGTGAAACTCTATCTCAATACCCTGAGATCATGACCTGAGCTGAGATCAAGAGTCTGATACTTAACCAAATGAGCCACCCAGGTGCCCCTAAAAAGAAATTTCTACTCAGGTTTCTCAAATACTTCCGAGCCTTCTCCTTCTTCCTTCACAATCATACACAGCAGTGCAATGAAGATGGTTTATAGGTCCTCCTCAGAATATCAGAAGCAATGAGTTATAACTGAGACAGGCTGGAGACATGTTGTCAATCAAAAAAACAGATCTTTTACGCAGTATATCCAAAGTCAAATATTTTAAAATATCAAGCACAAAGACACAACCACAAAATTCTAAACATGAAAAAGCATATTGAAGTCAAAGAACAGAGACACAGGGTGAATCCTATTTAGTTATTTAGGAAAGAATTGGCACAGCCACCCCAACTTCTAGCAACAATCACCCTCATCAGTCAGCAGCCATCAACATCCAGGCAAGACCCTTCACCAGCAAAAAGATTATGACTTGCTGAAAGCTGAGATTACGATTAGCATTTTTAGCAATAAAGTATTTTTTTATTAACATATAATGTATTATTTGCCCCAGGGGTACAGGTCTGTGAATCATCAGGCTTACATATTTCACAGCACTCACCATAGCACATACCCTTCCCAATGTCCATAACCCAGAGCAATATAGTATTTTTTTTTAAACAGAGGTATGTATATAGCTTTTTTAGACATATACTGCTGCACACTTAATACAGTATAGTATAAATATAAATTTTGTATGCACTAGTAAACCAAAAAATTCATTTGACTTGCTGTATTGTGATACTCCCTTTATTGCTTGTGGTGCTCTGGAACTGAACCCACAACATCTCCAAGGTATGCCTGTGCACTACACTTTCAGCAGTCTGCATTAGCGCCCATGGATTCACAATGATTATACCATTTGATTATTATGTCTACTGACATCATGACTGCACATTTACATACTGAAATAGATATTTAATATGTGTATTTTTTTTATTTTTCCTTCATATAACAACTTCAGTTTTGATGTTGATTTTTTAAAGAAGTTATTAAGGAGTCAGGTTACATATTTAAATTTTATCACAGGATAAAAAGGGATGAAGCATTTATAAAATATTTGTTAGGGTCTGATAGGGTGGAAAAGCAATTAGGTACTTGGGAGACCAAAATATAAGTTATAAGTATTCACTGTTTTGGGTCTATACCCAAAGAATCCCTTAAGTTAGAAGCTGCTGCTTTTGCCATGAGCTGTATAGTATAGGTAGTATTCATACCAGGAAACCACAACAAATATTTCCAAGTACAGATTTAAACAGGGTAATGTATAAGGTAAAAAATTACAAACAATAACAACATAAAAATATATTGAAGTTAAAGAATAGAGATGCTAAGTGAATCCTACTTAGCTATATAAACAAGAATTGAAACAAAGAGTAGAAAATAGCAAGGTAGAAAAACGATAATTACCTTATTAATTTTATCTGCTGGGAATCTGAGAAACATGTAGAAGAAAATAAAACATGTCCATACAAGGTTAAACAAATAGGACCCATCAAATCTTAAAACTATTGCTACAAAAATTTGAAAATTAAACTTTAAGCAGAGAAATTATTCAGCAACACTAGGTTCAACTGACATAATTCTAAAAATTTATTTAAAAAAAAACACAAGAGTATTTTAGTTTACTTTCAGTTCTTCCATGGATCAAGCAATTCATCTACCTTGCATAATGACTATTAAAATTGTACTGCTGATCCGCAATTCTTGACTTCTACATGTAATGAAAAGAATTTACTTTAGCATTCAAAGAGTACTTAGTGAGTACTTTTCTATGTGCTCTGTAGTAAGCTAAGGACCACGGGTGATAAAAATAGATGACTTAGTCCCTGCCCACTTGGAGTTGATAAACCTTAGTGATTTAGGCCTTGTTTACCTTAGATATTGCCTAACTTCCTATTTCTACTCATGTATTTAAGGTCAGACTAGAATTATTTTGTGATTTCAACGTGGGACTCCCTGCACAGATATCCAGAAAGCAACTGGAGGGACACCTGGGTGGCTCAGTGAGTTAAACCTCTGCCTTCAGCTCAGGTCATGATCTCAGGGTCCTGGGATCAAGCCCCGCATCGGGCTCTCTGCTCGGCAGGGAGCCTGCTTCCCCCTCTCTGCCTACTTGTGATCGCTCTCTCTCTGTCAAATAAATAAATAAAATCTTAAAAAAAAAAAAAAGCAAGCAACTGGATATTTTTGTTTAGATGTTAGGAAAGAGGGTTGGACTTGAGATTGGAACCCAGCAAGCATAATGATAGTTAAAACAAAAAACATGTATGACACTGCCTATTATGAGTGTACAGAGGAAGAACAGAGTAAGAGCAAGATGGAATTCTCAAGGCTATCATTTAGGAGAGAAGGAATAGACAAAGGAGAAAGATCACCAAACAGGAAGAAAAACAGAGAAGTGGTATGGCAGAAACACAGGAAGAAGTTCCAAGAAGGAATTATCTCATATACTGTAAAGAGAAATGAGAACTGAAAAAAACAGTGTCTAATTTAATAATTAGGAAATCATTGGTGGCTTTTGTCAACAGTCTGAATAAAGTTAAAAGGGCTACAATGGATTGATTGAATGGGGATGAAGAGGAGAGTGGGGAAATGGGGATGGTGAGGAAGTGGGGATGGGGGGAAGCGGGGATTGTGATTAACTACAGCTGGATCAAATTAAAGATTTTTTTTCAGTGTAAACAAATCATATATTCAGGTTTGAAATGAAGGATATGATAAAGAGGGAGAAAAATAGAGCTATGTGAAAAAAAATTATTGAAGATCAAGGAAATACTAAATGTAGTATGTTATCCCAGATAGAAGAAAGAATATTAGTGAAAAAATAACATCTGAATAAAGTATGGAGTTTAACTAATAATAATGTATTAATATTGGTTCATTAGTGTAACAAGTGTAGCCTAGTAATATAAGATGTTAATAATAAGAGAAACTGGGTTTGGGGTGTCTGGGTGGCTCAGTCAGTTGAGCATCCCCCTCTTGATTTCAGCTCAGGTCATGATCTGAGGAGTCTCAGATCAAGCCCTGAGAGCCCTGCATCTGTCAGGCTTGGCACTCAGCAGGGAGTCTGCTTCTCTCCCTCTCCCTCTGTCCCTGCCCCAGGGCACAGGCTCTCATGGGTGCTCTATCTCTCTCTCTAAAATAAATAAATAAAATCTTATTTAAAAGAGAGAGAGAGAGAGAGAAACTGGGTGAAGGAAATCTATAGGAATTTTCCATATTATTTTTGCAACTTTTCTGTAAATCTGAAACTATTCTAAGATAAAAAAGTTTCTTCTTTAAAAGTTAAAAAAATACCATTCTCAAAAACAAGTACATCTACAAATTTAAGCAAGTACACATACACACACACATACACAGGCCCATAGGTGCATTACACTAACCTAGTTTTTCTCATTTTGTAAAGATCACTGACAAATTTATCTCAATCTATAGGAAACATCATCATTAGGGAACTCATGGTGTAGGAGACATTACAAAGATTGTTAAAAGCATCTCTGATTACTTAAGAATTTTGACTTTCACCTTTCACAGTCTCCTAATAAATTCCTAAGTTTCTTTTTTTTTTTTTTTCAAATTCTGCAAATATGTGCTGGAAAAAAGGCTGATCAACACTGGCACATAAGCACTCCACTAATTTCCTTTAAATGCAAATAAAGAGTTGGAGCCACATTTCTAGATAGAGGCCAGTGCCTTCACATTTAAAGTTCAATAGGAAAACACACATTAGAGAACCACTTACCTGTTTTTCAATGTAAAGAATCAAGTCCATCTTCACATCTTTGTTAGCATTTTTCAAATTTGTATATTAAAGAGTACAATGGAGAACTGAAATAAGCAAGAATATCTATATTTCCTTTGTAGTTCAGGAGATGCCAAGAGCGAAGAAACAATTTTCTAGGTAACAGATAATTAAGACCTGAACTGACTACATACTACTTAAATTTTATCTACCAATTGCACTCATTGCAAAGGACTCTTCAAAGCAAAATCTTAGAATACCAATATGTAACAAAAGTATTTATTGGGAAAAATGTGCTTGATACTATTGAGGCACTGTACCAAATTTCAGTAAAAATATCTGAACACTATGAAATATCACGCTACTTAGTATGTCATTTATTAAATTATCTTATAATGTAATTTTTAAAAATTCAACTTATAAATATTATGAGCATTGACTATATACTAGGTATTATGCTTGGTATGGTGGAAATATACCAAAATAGAAGTCAGGGTCTCTGTTCTCGATAAAGCTTCATTTAGAAAAAATAAGGCCTCTTAATGAGCACAAAAAAAAGAGAAACAAAATATCGTAAAATTTTTACTGAAATAGTAGTAACTCATTAGACGACTCACTTTTTTCCCTATAGAAAATTATCAAATACATCCTTCTGAATAGTTAAATGTATGACATAATTTCATTACAGATGTAATAAAAGTTATTAATAAAAATGGGAGTATATTTTTTCAGCATTTCCAATTTCTATTTCAACACCACAAACTTGTCAAACTTCAAAATAAATTTTTGAGCTCCCAAGGTTCAAAACAAAAAGGAAATTAAAAGCTTGAAAAACTTTCAAAAAATTTGCCATGCTGTTCAAAACCAATTTTAATGTATTGCAGTTTATGGTAGATAACATTTTCAAGAAGAGATATACATTAAGGTACAAGCAAATCTTAACTTTTTCTGGTACCTAAAATATTACGTCAACTTGAGAATGGCCATTGCTGAGTAAAAGAATTCTTGATCACTTCTCTCCTTTTCCTCTACAAACCTGTCACCCTAGAGTACCACTGCCACCTTGAAATTTCCCCTAATTCAATTTCCCCTGCCTCACTCTTGAGCAGATTTAAGATGGCCGGATTGGGAATGAGAGATATAGGGAAAACTGCTGCTACTGCTTATTCTCTTCCACAAGGCTAAACTCCCTGGAAAAACCCTCTGGGTTCAATCAAGACTTGCTGCTGGAATTAATTATCTACTGACCTTGAAAAGTCCAAACTTTGAGCTCTTCCCTTTTCTTCACAAAAGCAAACATGGATAAAATATCTTTCTCTCTTTAATTAAGAAGGCTTAGCCAGCCTTAAAATAAGATAACCATTTTTTGTAATCAGGGGCTGAGCCTTTGGGACTCTGTGTCTAGAGAGAAGCAGTCTGAAGTTCAGTTCCTATGGCATGATAAGGATTAACAGCACCCCTTTGTACCTGAGTCCTAGAGCCAGGTTCAACTGAAAAGAAGCTGAAAAAAGCTGTGTACCTTTAAATATGTATAAAACCTCCAAAGAGATGATAATATCTACTTTTTAAAAAAAGAAAATATTCTGAGAAAAACCAAGCAGATATGCACCAAGAACAGGTGGGATTGAGAGATCCAATAAATTTTGGAAATAAAAAACAGTCATTTAAATTAAAAATTTGGAGAACAGGATGAACTCTAGACTGGGCACAGGTGAAAGAATTAGTGAACTGGAAGCTAGAACTAAGGAATTCACAGTGAAAGCAGCACAGAGAGAAAATAGATGAAAAATATGAAAAAGAAGAGCCACAGAAGACAGATTGGTATCAAGCAAGAGTTCTAAATTGAGAAAATTAAAGGCTGAGAAGCAATATTTAAAGAAAAAAAATTGCTGAAAATTTTCTGAACCATAGCAATAAGAGCCTTCAGACTGAAAGCAAACACAAGTGCAGAGCAGAAAAAACATGAAAAAATGATAGATACAGCAAAATAAAATTGCAAAATATCAAGGACAAAGAGATAATCTTAAAATCAACTGGACACAGATTACCAACAGTAATGGCAATTAGATTAAAAACATATTTTATATCAGCAATTATAAATGTCAGAAAGCAATGGAGTAAGTAGCATCTTCAATATGTTGAGTGAAAGTAAATGTTAAACTAGAATTCTGTATCTACTTAGTGTTCAACAATAATTATGAAATAAAGACAAAAACTAAAACAGATCACCCTTCCAAACCTTTGCTTAAAACTTTCTAAAGGATATATTTTATTAAAAAAGTGAACACAGAGAGAGGAGGTGGTATGCAAGAAACAACTGTGAGTAAAACAAATCACTAAATCTTCACAGAAAATAAAAACGAGTAACTGACAAAAATTTAGAAACTGTTTTGAGAAGAACTAGAATACACATTATAGGAAAAAATATTTGCAAGTGATATATCTGTTAAAGGTCTTGTAACCAGAATATAAAAAAAAACTTTTACAACTCAATTAAAACAAATTTTTTTAATGGACAAAAAGATCTGAATTGGCATTTCTCTAGAAAAGGCTAACAAGGACATGAGAAGATGTTTGAAATCATTAGTTATTAGCAAAATTTAAATCAAAACCACAATGAGGTTCATTCCCACCATGATAGCTATAATTAAAAAGACAGGCAAAACCAAGTGTTGACAAAGATATGAAGACACTGGAATCCTTATACATTGCTGGTGGGAACGTAAAATGGTGCAGCCACTTTGGAAAACAGTTTGGCAATTCTTCATAAAGTTAAAAATAGAGTTACCATATGACCCAGTAATTCCACTCTTTAGGTATATACACACAAGAGAAATGAAAATATACATGGACACAAAGACTTGTACATCAGTGGTCAAAGCAGTGTTATTTCTAATAGTCAAAAAGTGGAAACAAACTAAATGTCCACTAATTGGTGAACACACAAACAAAAGGTGGTATATTCATACAATGGATTATTTGGCAATAAAAAGAAATGCTTTACTAATACATGCTATGACATGGATGACCCTGGAAAACATTATGCTAGGTGAAATAATATGCTAGAAAACAGTCACAAAATGCCAAATACTTTATGATACTATTTCTATGAAATGTCCACAGTAGGCAAATTGAGAGGTGGAAAGTAGATTAGTGACTGATTAGGGCTGGGGGCTAGAAGTTTAGGGGAATGAAAAGTGGGAGTTAACTGGCAGGGAGGTTCAGGGGGTATAAAAATGTTCTAGCACTGGACTGTGGTGATGGTTGCACAATTCTATGAATATACTAAAAAAAACTGAATACTTTAAATGGGTAAACTGTATGGTATGTGAGTTAAGTCTTAATAAAACTGATAAAAGGAAAAAAAGTAGAACAAAACTATTACATAATAGTAATGTGGAAGGTGAGAGAAGAAATACTGGAGTTAAAACTTAAATCCCTATATTATTTGTACGTGAAAAGAGATACTCAAAATAAAGGTATAGGCAGAAAATGAAATACAATCCATAGCTTCTACCTCATCAAAGAAAAAAATATGAAAAGGAACTTACCAAATTCAGTACAAGCCAGTCAAAATCCTAGAAAGATTCTCCACAGAATTTGACAAACTGATTATAAATAGCATATGGAATAGTAAAGTTCAATGCAATTCTGAAAGAAAAAAAAAAGGACTGGGGGTTCTGCTCAGCCAGATATCAAGACTTATAAAAATACCATAATTAAGACAGTGCATAACACTCCACTTAACATCAATGGATAGATGATCCAAATAGAAAATCAACAAGGAAACTTGTTGGCTTTGAATGACACATTGGGCCAGATGGATCTAACAGATATATTCAGAACATTCCGTCCTAAAACGGCAGAATACACATTCTTTTCAAGTGCACATGGAACGTTCTCCAGAACAGATCACATATTAGGCCACAAAACAAATCTCAACAAATTTAAAAAGATCAAAGTAATACCATGCATCTTTTCTGACCATAATGCTATGAAACTAGAAATCAACCACAAGAAAAAAACCTAGAAAGCACACAAATACATGGAGGTTAAATAACATGCTACTAAACAATGAATGGGTCAACCAAGAATCAAAGAGAAAATAAAAAAATACATGCAGACAAATGAAAATGACAACACAATGGTCCAAAATCTTTGGGATGCAGCAAAAACTTTCTAAGAGGGACGCTTATAGCAATACAGGCCTATCTAAAGAAGAAAGAAAAAGCCCAAATAAACAACCTAACCTTACACCTGAAGGATCCAAAAAAAGAAAAACAAACAAAACCCAAAATTAGTAAAAGGAAGGAAATAATAAAGATTAGAGCAGAAATAAATGAAATAGAAACTAAAAAAAGTCATAGAACAGATTAACTAAACCAGGAACTAGTTCTTTGAAACGATCAAAAAAATTGATAAACCTTTAGCCAGACCCATTAAAAAAAAAAAAAAAAAGAGAGAGAGAGAGAACACACAAATAAAATCAGAAAGGAACGGGGAGAAATAACAATCGACACTACAGAAATACAAAAGATTTTAACAGAATATTATGAAAAATTATATGCCAACAAATTGGACAACCTAGAAGAAATGGATAAATCCCTAGAAACATGTAACCTCCCAAAATTGAATCAGGAAGAGATCAGTGAAATTGAATTAATAATCAAAAAACTCCCAATAAACAAAAGTCCAGGACCAGATGGCTTCTCAGGTAAATTCTACCAAACATTTAAGGAAGAGATAATATCTATTCTTCTCAAACTAGTCCAGAAAATAGAAGAGGAAGGAAAACTTCTTAATTCATTCTATGAAGCCAGCACTACCCTGATACCAAAACCAGAAAAAGACACTACAGAAAAAGAGAACCATAGGCCATTATCTCTGATCGACATAGATGCAAAAATCCTCAACAAAGTATTAGCAAATCAAATCCAATGATACATTGTACAAATGATTCATCACAATCAGTGGGACTTATCCCTGGGATGCAAGGTGGGTCAACATTCACAAGTCAATCAATGTGATACATCGCATCAATAAAAGAAGGGATAAAAACCATACGATCATTTCAACAGATGTGGAAAAAGCATTTGACAAAGTATGACATCCATTCATCCTGCAACAAAGTAGGATTAGAGGGAAATACCCTAACATAATAAAGTCCAATATAAAACCCCACAGCTAACATCATACTAATAGGGAAAAACAGAATGTTTCTCCTAGGATCAGGAACAAGACAGGGATGTCCACTCTCACAATTGTTATTTAACACAGTACTGGATTTAACATAGTACTGGAAATCCTAGCCACAGCAAACAGACAAGAGGAAGGAATAAAAGGCATCCAAATGGGTAAAGAAAGTAAAACTTTCACTCTTTGGAGAAGACATGCTATAATATATAGAAAACCCTAAAGACTGTACCAAAAAAGCACTAGAACTAATAAATGAATTCAGTAAGGTCATAGGATATAAAATCAATGTACAGAAATTCATGGTATTTTTAAACACTAATGATGAAGCAACAGAAAGAGAAATTAAGAAAGTAATCCTATTTACAATTGCACCAAAGATAATAAAATACCGAGGAATAAACTTAATCAAAGAGGTGAAAGCCTACTTTGAAAACTATAAAACACTGATGAAAGATATTGAAGACAACACAAACAAGTGGAAAAACACTCCATGCTCATGGATTGGAAGCACAAATACTGTTAAAATGTCCACAGTACCCAAAACAACCTACAGATTTAATGTACTCCCATCAAAATACCAACAACATTTTTCACAGAACTAGAACAAATAATCCTAAAATTTATATGGAACCACAGAAGACTCTGAACTGCCAAAACAATCCTGAAAAAGAAAAACAAAGCTAGAGGTATCACAATTCCAGATTTCAAGTTATAGTACAAAGCTGCAGTAATCAAAACAGTATTGTACTGGCACAAAAATAGGCCCATAGATCAACGGAATACAAAGCCCAGAAATAGACCTGTTTATATGGTCAATTAATCTTTGACAAAGGAGGAAAGAATATGCAACAGAGAAAAGACGGCATCTTCAACAAATGGTGTTGGGAGAACTGGATGGGTACGTGCAAAAGAATGAACTGGACCACTGGCTTGTACCACACAGAAAGGTAAAATAAAAATGGATTAAGGACCTTAATGTGACACCTGAAACTATAAACATCCTAGAAGAGAGAAAAGGCAGTAATTTCTCCAACACTGGAAGTAGTAACTTTTTCCTAGGTATGTCTCCAAAGGCAAGGGAAATAAAAACAAAAATAAACTATTGGGACTCCAACAAAATGAAAGCTTCTGCATAGCAAAGGAAACAATCGACAAAACTAAAAGACAACCTGCTGAATGGAGAACATATTTGCAAATGACATACCCGTTAAAGGTTTAGTATCCAAAGTATATAAAGAACTTATACAATTCAACACCTATAAAACAAATGATCCAATTAAAAAATGGGCAGGAAACATGAATAGATATTTCTCCAAAGAATACAGATGGTCAACAGACACATAAAAAGATGCTCGACATCACTTATCATCAAGAAACTGCAAATCAAAATTGCAATGTGGTATCACCTCATATCTATCAAGAATGGCTAAAATCAAAAACACAAGAAACAACAGGTGTTGCAGAGGATGTGGAGAAATAGGAACCCTTGTGTACTGTTGGTAGGAGTGCAAACTGGAGCACCCACTATGGAAAACAGTATAAAGATTCTTCAAAAAGTTAAAAATGGAATTATCCTACGATCCAGTAATTGTACTACTGGGTATTTACCCCCAAAATACAAAAACTCTAATTCAAAGGGATACATGCACCCTTATGTTTATAACAGCATTATTTACAAAAGCCAAATTATGGAAGCAGCCCAAGTGTCCATCGATAGATAAGTGGATAAATAAAATGTGCATATATACAATGGAATATCAGCCATAAAAAGAATGAAATCTTGCCACATGCAACAGATATAATGCAAGTATAATATTAGCAAGTACAATGCTAAGCGAAATAAGCCAGTCATAGAAAGACAAATACCATATGATCTTGTTTAAGAAACAAGTGAGCAAAGGGAAAAAAAAAAAAGAGAACGAGCCTAACTAAGAAACAGACTCTTAACTACAGAGAACAAACTGATGATGGGTGGGAGGATGGGTGAAATAGGTGAAGGGGATTAAGAGTACACTTATCATGATGAGCACTGAGTAATGTATAGAATTGCTGAATCACTGTATTGTACACCTGAAACTAATTAACACTGTATGTTAACTACAGTGGAATTAAAATGAAAAACTTAATAAAAAAGATAGTGCATTATTAGTGCACCAGATCAATAGGTGAATGAAACTAAATAGAGAATTTAGGAAGAGAACATGATATGTGAAAGAGAATGCTGGTATAAAACAGAGAAAGCAAACGACATCAATTAGTGGGGAAAAGATAGCTCATTCAAGAAAAAGTACTGAGACAAATAACTTTCCATATGGGAGAAAGTAAAGTATATTCTCTATTCCATACATAAAAATCAATTTCAGATACACTAGAGACCTAAATGTTGAAAAACTAAATTTTAAGACACTTTGAAGAAAAAACTAGAAAAATAGCACTATCATCATAGGGAAGGAATATCTAAACAACTAATAAAACAAAATCACTACTCTTAATAAATTTACTTCCAAATAAATTTAAAATTTCTCTATCAAAAAAAGACATCATCAACAAAGTTAAATATATACAAGGGACGAACTGGAAGAAAATTTTTACAACCACTACAAAGAATTAGAATACAGACTACAGAAAGAACTAATAGGGAAGAGACAAACTATTCAATAGAAAAACGAGCAATGTAGTCATATGAATGAAATACAGGACACTTGAATCTCACTAGCAATCAGGAAAATGCAAATAAAAACAAAATAAGATACAAGTCACACTCATCCAGATTGGTAAATTTCTTCAACTCTGACAGTACAAAGTGTTGACCAAGAGGTAGGGAAAGGGGAACTCTCACATTCTGGAAAATAATTTGGCAATACATGTAATAGTTATAATGTACACACCCTATTACAGCAATTCCATTTCTAAGTGTTTCAATAATGATAATAAAAACCATAAACATAAATAAGAATGGCCACTGCAACATTTTTTGTAACAGAAAAAATTACAACAATCCAAATACCCATTTGGGAAGAAGAGACTCTTGGAAGACTAAGTAGGATACGGTTGCCTTATTTTTTAGTCTGAGAGCCTAGCAACATGCTATCACAAATTAGGTGTTCAGAAAATGTTCAAGTGAATGAGTAAATAAATGAAAAAGAAATAAATGAGGAACAGTTTTTGTTATATGGAGAACACTAGACAAAAATCCTTGCCTTCATGAGATAAAGGAAACAAGTAAATTATAGAGTATGTTAAATAGTGTTAAGTACTTAGAGAAATAAAAAGTAGGTAAGGGGGACAGGAAGTACTGGGGAGGGTTACAGTTTTATATTGAATGTCCAGAAAAGGCCTCATTGAATAAATAACAATTGAATAAAGACTTTAAGGGAGTAAAGGAACCAGCAGATAAGGGGATGGGGGAGTTGGGAGGGTGGCATTCCAGGTAGAGGTAACAGCCAGGGCAAAGATCCTGAGATTGAAGTATGCCTGACACTTCGCAAGGCAGCCAGTGTGGGTAAAGCAGAGTGAGGGAAGAGTGATGGGAGATGAGAAGTGGTATGGGGAATCAAAGTAGGGGGAGGGTGCACAGAGAGATACAGATCAAGCACAGACTTTGTTTTCTACTCTGAGCGAGAAAGCAAATCCTTAGAAGGTTTTAAGCACAGGAATTACATGATCCAACTTGTGTTTTTAATAAGATCACTGTGGCGGCTCTGTTGAAAACAGACTGCAGGGATTGAAGGGATATTTAATGACAATAATAGCAGTCATAAGGTTCTTTTGGAGGATCTAAGCAAGGTCCCTACTTCAGTGCTTCTGGGATACTTGGGATTCCTCTAATGCCTGACCTCCCTATTAAATGAAAAAGTGGGTATCTAAGAATATGTGTCTAAAGATAGAGATAAAAGGAGCAAATATTCAAAGATCTGGGTTCTTAAACATTAATTCCTGAGGTTAAAACTTACTTAGCTACACCAAAATAATACTACCAAAGGCCTGTGCCTCCTTTCCTACTCTTGAAAGAAAGGCAGAGAACACAGGTACTCCTAAACTGACGCTGAAATAGATATGATACTCATTCATTAATTCAATCAATATTTGGTGGGTGGGTACATACAATGAATGGACCAGTTGCTGTCTTGAGTACAAGGGATATAAAGATGAACAAGTTATGTCCCTGCCCTAAGATATTTAGTCTAGTGAGTAAGATACCTAGACTTATATTGTGTGCTATATACAAACATGAACACCCTTTTAATGTTACCCAGAAGCACTAACAGAAATATAACATGTGTCACATACAGGATTTTAAAATTTCTAGTAACATTAGAAAAATAAATAAAAAGAAATATAAAAAGAAATAGGAAAAATTAATTGAAATATTTTACTTCACCCAATATAGCCTAAATATTATTTTAACATGTAACCAACAGAAAAATGCAGATATTTTACATTATTTTTTGTACTGTTTTGAAATCCTGTGTGTATTTTATACTTAAGAATATCTTGATTCAAATAGCCACATTTCAAGTGTACTGGACAGCACAATTTTACAGATCTATTTTCTAGAAAACTGAAAAGAATTTGAGAATTACAAGTACAGAACAAAGTAAAATAGTAGAGGGAGGCTTGCACATGTTCACATGTTGAAGGAAAAGACTAAGGTAAACATAGATAACTGATAGGGAGTGCGGAGAGCAGGATGAAAGAACAAGATTAAGAGCACAAGTGGACTGGTTAGTTTGGAAAAGAGGACAGTCACCCTTTTTTTTGGTGACAGGTAGAAAGGGAAGAATTAAATACAGATATCAACAAGTTTGGTAAGTGTGAGAGAACAGAAAGTTGAAAGAGTTTAGTTTAAGAGTTTGCCATTTTTCTCAGCGAATCAAAGACAATCTCACCAGCCCTTTCACTATTGCCAATACAAATCTGTAGCATCTGTACTTTACGGAACAATTTAAGAAACAGTATCCTGGTATGACAAGATTAAGTTGTATTTTTGTAAAATTACAGTTCTTTTCTAGCTTTCTTCTACAGTGGTCAATCTTGAATTTTGTCATTTTATCTCTAAACACAGAAGCAATACTACGGATTCATTCTTTCCTTCTTTCCTTACCTATTCGTTTATTCAGCATACATGTACCCAATGCCTATTCTATGTCAAGTATAGTGAGACACTGAACATACAGAGATGAATAAGGCCTACATTTGTATCTCCAGTATTTAGCATTATAACGTCTGTGCACAGTTAAGTGCTTTAAAAGCACAGCATTACATTGTCCTGTAAATATCACACGTCAACTAAAATACACATTAGCAAAGGCTTTCACTTAAAAATCCAAAGAAGTGGGGCGCCTAGGTGGCTTAGCTGGTTAAGCATCCGACTCTTGATCTCTGGGTTGTGAGGTCAAGCCCATGCCTAGTGTGGAGCCTACTTTAAAAAAAAAAAAAGTCTAAAGAAATCCTTTCCCAAAGAATTTTCTGTGATAATGAAAATGTTCTACTCTGAACTGTCCAATATGGTAGCTAATAAGCTAATAAGCACATGAATTTTTAATTTAATTAATTGAATTTTCATTTTAATGGCTAATGTGGTTAATAGCTATCATACAAATCCAAATATTAGAATACAGTGAGTAGCTAACAGCATTATCACTATTATAATCAAGGTGCTGTCATCTCTAAAGGATTAATACACATAATATGCTGTTAGAAATGAGTACACTATGAATACTAATTGTACCAAAAAAACATCGTAAGAAATTTTGCTTAGAATTTTCTTAGTGTAAACTAACTTTAGCACTGTGAGCCAAAAAAACAAAGAACAAAAGAAAAAGAAAAAAGATATACCAATCTTTTCTTTTCACTCTACTTCCCCAAGTTGGAAAACATCAACCTTTTGAATTTTCTCATTGTGTCAAGAAATGAAAATACTTGGGGTGCCTGGGTGGCTCAGTCATTAAGCGACTGCCTTCAGCTTGGGTCATGATCCCAGGATTCTGGGATCGAGTCCGGCTTCGAGCCCCACTTGGGGAGCCTGCTTCTCCCTCTCCCATTCTCTCTGCTTGTGTTCCCTCTCTCACTGTGTCTCTCTCTGTCAAATAAATAAATCTTAAAAAAAAAGAATATACTTTTTGGAGATAAGGAGTCAAAGTTTCCTTAAATTATAAATTACTACAGCATAGGAATTACTTTTGTAACAACATGACAGGAAACTTTTTTTTGGCAAGACAACCTAAATTGTTGAAAATCAGGATTCACGCAATGAATAAAGTGTTCATAATTCAAAAAAACCTGTCTCTGCAATTTAATTTCCCCAAATTTGTCCCACTTACCTGAATTTTTAAAATGAACCTATTGTTAAAAGACACGGTGACAAAATCCATTGAGCAAATGGAAGTATACTCTAAACTACGCTTTGAGTTGAATAATTCCTGGTGTAGTAACTAAAATAGCTATTTACGCCCGAGATAGTAAAATATACTTTCATTACTCTGTGTATCCACTATCCATAATGTATAATTTAAGTGACTGTACAAACTTAATCAGAGATACAAAGTCCTACACTGGCACAGATCTGATTACATACTTAGAAGATCTGATAACTTAAAAGTGAAACCAGTGAGGTGAGCAACTAAATGTCAGAGATAGCATTTTTTATGCACAGCAACTTGTTCAACTTGTTAATCACCCAGTAAGGCAGGTGTCTTGTAAATTAACCATACAACTTCCTGCCCTTCCTTTTAGTTGTGTTCATCTGAAGCCATTTTAAAAAAACATTACGAGATTGCCTGTCTTGAAGATGAGAGTGGTTATACAACCCCGAGATTTTATTCAGATTAACAGAAATACCGAACACTTAGAAGCAGTGTCTTAATCTACTAGGAAAAGCCTTAAAAAAGCACACAAAAACAGCATTAGATAGATCTTCTACACATGGAGACTGGCAAATCAAAAGCATGAGATCAGACCTGTGATAAATAACTTTCAGAGTCAGGTTGTGCTATGGCTTATTGCAACAAGGCCAAGGTATTACAATATAGTATTATAATGACAACATTAGCTTAGTTTCCTAATAAGGCATATATATGGAATACCTGAATTTACAATTAGCTAAAAATAGGAAGCCAACATCTGTTTGAGCAGGAGGCAGTTCCAGTTTTATTTATAAGATATTTTTCTGAGTGATGCCCTTTCCAAAATGAAGTAACAGAAGGCTGGCTCTGAAACAGATTTAACATTAAAATGTTGTTCTAGAGCAGGGAAAAAGAGGTATAAATGCTTCAATCCTACAAAATCTTTACAGTGCCACAAAAGTCGTTTTTGCTGCATTGCCTTTTGAATCAGTGAATGAGAACACTGAACTGTAGAAGCATTAATTATTGCGATTTAGAAATTAAGCAGCAACCAGCAAAAGACCTCATCACAGAGATAAGGTTAGGCTTCTTCAGCCAGGAACAATTTCTGTCCTCATTGTCACTGTCGCCTTAGTGCTGTATTTTCTAGGCTGTAGTTGCCAGGAGGCAGGAAAGATTTTTCTCTCTGAATTAATTCTGAGAAAGGTGGCGCTTTTTATATGCCTTAAATCATCCTTTTCTAAGATTTTTTTTTCTCCAGATGTTCCAGTTTTAAAACTGAGAAGTTAACCACTGGTTCCAAACCTGTGTCGTTCAAACTGCCTTGAGAGAACGAGAAAAAGTAAGGTTCACAATTCAAAAGTTTGACTTGGGGTGGCCTGGGGTGAGGACAAGGTAAGAGGAGAAAAACAGTCCTTCATAACTTTCGTGCACCTCTTTTCCGAAAGCAGATGGGGTGTTGGAATATTTTCTCTTTCCCTCACCTACGGCTTGAGGAAAATTTCTTTCGAGGCGAGTGGGTACATTAAATAAGGTACCCTCCTCCTTAATAACTAACGCAACACTGAATCGTGACACCCTAACTGAAAGTAGTGATAAGACGGAGCTGAAGGGAAGTCCTCTCCTTCCCCTTCCCTCAAACGTGTCCCAGATTGCTAGGGGCAGGAAACAAGCCTCTCGTCTCTCCCCAACACCTACTCACTTTCTGTTCCCTCGCCCTGTTTCCTCAGAGGGCACGCCGAGCCCGCTCGGGACCCCCGCTTGCGGCCGTGGCGCCCAGGAGCAGCGAGAACCGAGGAAACCTTAGAAGCGCGGGCAGGAAGCAGCCGTCTCCCGCCAGCCTCGGCGTCCCGGGCTCGGGGGCGAGATTCGTGCGGGAGCTGTGCGGAGCTTTCCGGCTCGGCCCCCGCGCCCGCCTCCGCCGCGGCCTAGCCCCGCGCCCGCGCCCCGGCCTCGCGGCTCCGCGCCGCCGGCCCTTCCCCGCCGCCCGGGCCGGAGAGGCCGCGCGGCGGCAGACGTCCGGGAAGAGAGGAGGCACTTACCAGCTGCTGCCGGACCCAGCGCCACATGCCCCCGCCGTCGCCGTCCCGGTCCCGCTGGACGCGGGGGCCGAGGGGCTGCAGGTGGAAGCTGACGAGCCAGATGGCGAAGCGGGACTGCCCCTCTGGCTGAAGTTCCGCTCGCCGCCGCCGCCACCTCACTCCCCGCGTCGGGTCCCCATCTCGCCGCGCCGGCCCCGAGGTCCTACAGGCGCGGCCCCGGCGCCGCCCCCGCCCGGCGCAGCTGAGGCTGCCGCCGCGCCGCAGCCACCTTCATTATTGACCGTTGTCACCCGAAGCACTACCACAACCCCACCCCCGCCCAGCTCGGCCCCCCAGCCCCACCCGGGCCCGCCCCCGGAGCCCCGGCCCGCCCCCGGACGTGACGAAAGGGGCTGTGCGGACCGAGGGGCCCGGCGCGCCCAGCAGCCGTCAGGAGCCCGGGGGTCAGCCGGGTGGGCGGGGCCGGCAGCCGGCCTGGCCAGGTGCTGCTTCTCGAATGCGGCTTCTTCCTTCTGTCCCCCTTTCCTCCCAATTCACGCGTAGGATTAAATCGCGTCTGTCTCCGTAGTCTGCAGCCTCTTGCCGACTCCTCTGTTTCTACCTCCTGTTGCAGGTCTGTCACTGTCTGCCGCCTTTGGTCTCCCGGTCCCCCAACGCGCATACGCACATTCTCGAGTGTAGTGACTGAAAGTTAATCCCCAGAGGTCCAGGTGGGTTCAATTAGGTTGTCAAAGTCTTTTTCTCAATGCATAACGCAGCCTTCTTCTTAAGCAAATGATTGAGCTGGAGCTAGGGGAATCTTGATCACTGCCTCTAAGTAATTTTGAGAAGGGTTGCAACTGCCCTGTGCTGATCCAGTCTGGACCACCGTTTCCAGGAGAATGAACGAGATACTCTGTTTTGCTGTGCTAAATTGAACAGGTTGCCGGGAGGAGGGGGGAGCAGTATTTTGTATGGAAAGGTAGTTGTTTTCTGTTAACTGTCAGACTCCTGCAATCAGAAACACTCTAGAAGTAGCAAGACCTAGGTAAGATAACGATGTGCATAAATAAAGGTAGGGAGGAATGTAAAAAAGCAACTAGAACAAGGCTTTGACTTGGAAGGCTGAAACGAAGCACTACATCTCCGTATTGCGCAAAAGCAGCCCCACGTTCATCTTGAGTGTTATATTATGTATGGTGTGCAGTATTTTTGCTGAATTAAGGAACATTTCACCAACATACAGGTGTTTGTGGTTAAAACAAATTTTTTTAATTACGAGAAGACCGAAATGAGAGTAAATGACCAGCCAAGTTATTGAATACATACATAATCTTTTAGTTTCAATAAATATTCCATATTATATAATGATTATCTAGTGCCACAAATAGAGCCTTTCCTTAGGCATATTTATGATCTATAAAACTAGCAGTGGAATTTTATATTATAAATAATCCAAGTACAGAAATCAGCTAGATATTTAAAGAAAAAAGTAGTCTTTTGTTCTTATGATTGAACCTTGCTTTATGACCCTAAAAGGAAGTTTGAGATATATTTACTTATTGTTATAGTAATAAAATATTACTACCACTCATGGAGCACTTGTGTGTCCTGGGCCCTGTACTAAGCTCTTTACTGGCATGGTCTAATTTAACCCCCCTCTACCCTTTGAAGTTGAAATTATTATTTCCAATGTATGGGTACAGAAGTGGAGGCTCAGGTTAAATAACTTGCTCAGCTTAAGTAACTTTGCAAAGCTGGGATTCAGATCTTGGGTGGTCAAGCAAGAAAGCTCATGTTCTTAAGATATGTAAAGAAACAAAAATATGATCATACCTACTTAGCGAAACTACTTTTCATCTGCAAGTGGTCTGATTAAAAGTAGGCCTGGAAATTTTTATTTATATGGCACTAACATTTATCAAGACAATATAATAAGTATAAATCTAGAGGATATTTTTGTGCATTATTTAACTGTGCCCTAAATTTCAAAAGATAGAAGTGGGATGAGGGCTTGTTTCTAAATGCTATGGTGGGATGTGGTAAGAAGCGATCTCAAGATAACTGAAAAGATCATAATTGTAGGTCAGACTGCCAGGAATAGAACACTCAAAGCACTGTTTTGTTCTTAAAGCACTTGTCAAGAGAAATATTATATTACCTCATATTAATCCAAGGAGCATAGAGTATTTTTCTACCAGAGATTATAACCCATTAGTAGTAATGAAATCAATTTAGTGTGTCATAATTGGTATTTTAAAAATAGAACAGAAAACATCAGAATATATTGCACAGTGTAATATGTATTGTTTTTTGAAACTTTTGTACAGACACACACATACGCATACCAGGTCACAATATAAAAAGAATTTCTTCCTACTGGCTGCAGTTGGAAAGGTTCAACAAAGCATTGACATGGAAATAACAAGACTTAAGGCAGGCACCAGCTGTAAAAGAAAGAAAGAAAATGTGTTTCGAGTCAGTGGTAATTTATTCATTTCACAGTTATTTCTTAAGTATTGAGCACCAAATGTATGCATAAAAACTGCCTAAAACTAGGAGAAGACACAAATGGAAATTTAAGGTGACCATTTCTCTCTGGATGGAGTTTGCAACCTAGTTGGAAAGAAGTTACAGAGAGTAATCAGTGAAATAACTGCAGGAGCAAATAGAGAGTGGAGAAAACTCAAGGTGTTTGAGGTACAACTAATAAGAGTAATAGGTAGTAACTAAGAGGTGGGGTTGTGTGAGTAAAGATAGGCATAACATGGGAAGAGTTTCCAATTAGTCACAAGAGCTTACAGGGGGTAGGCAATTCCTAGAACTTTCTGAACAAGGAAATGATGGGATGAAATCAAAATGCTATTCCATAGATACTATATGTGATAGGTAGGAGAGAGAAGAAAGGTGAGATATGAAATTATTGCTAGAGTGAAACATTGAGTTCAAAAGTGCTGGACTGCCAAAGAGCCAGAACTAAATAAAGCATGTTGTAAGAAGTTGTGCTCTGGTGACAGACAAGGAAAGCTGAAACTTCAGTCATTCCAAGTGAAGTGACCTTCCAAGAGAGTAAGTTTACCAGCATCAAACAGTCACTGAATTGATGGTAAATAGAGTTCTTTTTCTTGAGTCAACCTGTTAATATAATTCTGTGCTAGTTACATTTGTAACTGAATCTCAAAACCATGGTGAGAGTTAGGATCCATAAAAATGACCTCTTTCTCGAAAAGCTCAAGTATGCAAAACAGAAATGTGTTCTGCTCCTTCCTCCTTCCTTATTTTTTTAAAGATTTATTTATTTATTTTGAGAAAGAGAGAGAGGGAGAGAATGGGGGGGGGGTCAGGGGAGAGAGAGAGAACCTCAAGCAGGCTCCCTGCTGAGGATGGGGCTGGATCCCAGGACCCTGAGATCATGACCTGAGTCAAAATCAAGAGTCAGCCGCTTAACCAACTGAACCAGCCAGGCACCCGCTTTTTTCCTTATTTTTAAGTTGCCCTTTCATAACTCAATACTACTTTTGTGGGAACTAGATGCAGCGTTCTGTCACTTCTCTTGTAAAAAAAAAAAAGAAAAATGAACTTGTGTATCTTTTGGTCTTGGTTTTACTTCTCATAAGAGGGGAAGCACTCAGACTAGCGCCTGTGATTGAATTACTAACGGAAAGGGTGATGGCCTCAGATCAACAGCAGCAACACCAAAGCTGCTGTTGTTAATTAACAGTCTCCAAACCTAACCAACTTTTGGTTACTTGTACCACATAATAGATCAAATTATTTAGACATCTAGAGGCGTTAGTTTTTGTAGTGTTTTAACTTCTAGATATCACAGGCAAGTTTCACGGCTTGATGTTAGATATTTTATGAATGTTTTTCTTCCTGATTAAAATGACTGCATTAGGTCAAACTCAGAGGAGGTAGAATGGTGGCTGCCAGGGGCTGGGGAGAGGGGGGGAAAGGGGAGGTCTTGTTTAACAGGTACAGAGTTTTAGTGTTATAAGATGAAAAGAGTTATGAAGGTGGATGTTGGTGATAATTGTACAACATTATGAATATATTTAATACCACTGAAGTGTACACTTAAAATGGCTAAGATGATACACTCTATGTGTCTCTCTTACCACAATAAAAAAAATGGGGAAAATTGACTGCAGAGGTAGGTGTTTGCTAACAGCCACTACATAGATTTTGTAGGCTAAACCACCACAGGTGGTTTCAATGGCAGAATCTTGGCATTTGGCCTTTTATGTGTATTAGAATAGATCCACAGTTGTTTTCTGAGGAAAATCTTGGCTTAGTCCACAAATATTTCCTCAGTTCTCCTCTCTTTCCTTAAACTTTTATAAAACAATGTTAATCCTAGCTCTAGTTCTGCTGCGTACTAATGGAAATGAATATGCCCTAAATTGCAATGCATCTGTGTGCTTTGCAGATATGATCAGCAATGCTCAGTTGACAGAGGTAGTGTTAATAGAGGATTTCCTGAAGACCACTCACTCTTTTTGGGTGATCTAAATTTAGTCTTTAAAAGATAAGTGACCAGAAATCTGTTTTTGGAAAGTCTGGTTTTGGCTCCTCCAGTGATTAGTTTTACTGAAGTACAGTTTAGGGCCATATGAGCAGCTGGAGTCTAGGGACCATAGAGATGCAGCCTGAGGAATCCCACAACTGTTTTTGCCGTGGAAGTGCAGGTGGGAATGTTGCTCATTGGGTTGTCTTAACAAGAGCCTGCAGAAATTCATTACCGCAAATGACTGTTTCTCTTGAGCAACTAGTTTGTTTTATAATCTGAGCATTTGAATTATGTAATAGAAGGTGCTTCCTTCCATCGTGTGTTGGTACTTTAAAAATTTGGAGGCTTCCTTATGGCAGGTGCCCAGACTCTACACTGTACATTTTGGAAATTACTTTTACCCTGAGTTCTTACTTGTCTACTCTTAGTTTCCCTTTGGTTAGTTACTCCACTTCCTTAACATCTTATTGTACTGTATGTATTTCATGAGACATCTTCAATTTTTTCTGAATAAAAGGGATAAAGGAAAATATGACATAACCATTCGTTATTGTAAGTCATAAATATTAGTTTTTTGGAGTTTTTTTGTTTGTTTTTATTTTATTTGTTTATTTGGGGGGGGAGGAGCAGAGAGAGAGAGAGAGAGGGAGTCCTAAATGGATTCTGAGCTGAGCACAGAGCCCAGCATGGGGCAGGCTTCATCTCAGGACTCTGAGATCACAACCTGAGCCGAAACAAAGAGTCAGTCCCTCAGCTGACTGTGCCACCCAGGCACCCCTGTTTGTTTGTTTGTTTTTCCCATGAAGATAAGTTTTAAGATGAGACAGTGAATCCCAAATAATTTAATCTGAAGATTATGTGATTTCCTTTACCTCCACAGCAATTCCATATGTATTTTCACTACCTTACAGTGACTATAAATGCTAATTTGTATGAGTAGCAGATTGACTGGAAGCAATGAGTAAACATTCAATGAGCAAAAACTGAAGCTAGGTAAGGCAGTGTATGAACCGGGGGAAAATGTGAGCAAGAAGAAAACATGCTGAGTCAAAGTGAAATCAAGAATGATGTTCATTAAGATTGCGACTAGTAGAATGGTTAGGAAGTTGAGCACTGAGAAATGCTAGTTCAAAGGGACTTCTGTATGGGAGACAGGATGAAGGTGGCTACTTGCCGAAAGGGCTAGCTCGAACGTCTGATTTTGGTAATAGCTTACCACTAAGGAAGGGTGTAAGAAATTCTCATAAAGGCAAAAAGCCTGTTGTTTCCTTAGTGTTCAGGTTGGCTGAGCAGAAGGGCTCTGGAATGGACCGAAGACAGGAGCTGAGTTGGTTTGGGATTATGGGAGATGGGATGCTGGGGCAGAAACGAAGTGTAACCAAGAGAAGCCACATTTCTCAGGGAATCAGATGAGAGGAAGATCTGAGCTGGAGAGAGCTGAGATCTAGCAGTAGATCCTCAATAACCCAGAGCAGCAGAAATCCTTGGGTATCTCCAGTGCTTAACCTAAGGCCTGGCACCTAGTATGTATTCAAAGTTTTTTGCCATATAAATAAAGCTGGACCAAATTGAATCCTGTATCTATGTTATTGTGATTGCCCATTTGTGGTTAATGTCCCCAAATGGCTCCAAGGGCAAGAAGGCCTTCCCTTGTGCATATATGACAGCATCTGGTTGAGTCTGCCTTAAGAAATGACTCCCTAAAGAGGAGAAGAAATAGATGAATGGGCTCAAGACTGTGGTCTCAGCCACCTTGGGTCATTTCACATGCTGCATGTACCATCTGGAAATCTCTTCTGATATCCTCTACCTTCTTCTTATTCACCTAATTCTTCATCATTTAAATATTAATGTAAAAGTTATCCTTCAGAGGTTAGGCTCCCTTGTAGAGCTGGAAATATTTATATAAACCCTAAGCACTTAAAAGATTTTGTTGGCTCTCCCCTACACAGCTAACTATGAATTTAAACACAAAATAAAAGTGTGAAATGTTTACTTTTTTTTTTTTGGAAATGACACACAACAAAATGTATACATATTCAGAACTTCTTTCTAGATTTTCTTCTCATTCAAATTACCTCCCTCGTTCTCTCTCACACAAATACTGCCCTACATGTGCTCAGGCTCTCCCTCTTTCTCTTTCTTCCTCTCTTTCACTCTTTCTTGAGCCTTTGCTGGTGCCTCAAACAAGTGCTGAGTCAGCCGTCCAGGTAATTCTGCACACTCCCCATTAAGTATTCCCACAGTGTCCCATACCTCTCCAGGTACTTTGCACACTGGTAATTGTGTAATTTTTTGCTGCAATCTGCTTAATGTCTGTCTTCCTTATGACACTATTTTTTTTATTATTTCACAATCCACATTTATTTATTTTTTATTATGTTATGTTAGTCACCATACAGTGCATCATTAGTTTTTGATGTAGTGTTTCATGATTCATTGCATATAACACCCAGTGCTCCATGCAATACGTGCCTTCCTTAATACCCACCACCGGGCTAACCCAACCACCCATACCCCTCCCCTCTAAAACCTTCAGTTTGTTTCCAAGAGTCCATAGTCTCTCATGGTTCATCTCCCCCTCTGATTTCCCCCACTTCATTTTCCCCTTTCTTCTCCTAATGTCCCTATGACACTATTCTTCTGTAGGGCAGGGACTCAATTTGTGAAGTTTAAGAATTCAGATATTAATTTGCTTGATCACTTAGTTGGTAAAACGTTAACAAATTTTAAGTGACCAGTGAAGAAATCAGGGAATCTTCTGGAACCGTAAATTGGACTTTTATGAGTAGAAGGCGAACAAAATAAAATGACTTACTAGATGAGAAGGACAAATGAAATAAGAGGTATTTTCCTGCACAATATTGATTTAATCAAAGACTTCACAGACTATTGTTGCTATTCTAGTGAAGTAAACTGATTTCCTCTAGATAATTCCTAGGCAAATATAAAGCTGTCATTACAATCATTCTGTTGTTGACCCATTCACAAAATCATACTAAGGGCTTTCCTATTCTGATCCAGATGCTAGATTCTGGCTCCCTTCCTCCACCTTCACCTCTTCTGTCATCACTCAGTTATTCAACAAATATTTGTTGAGTGTTCAGCAAATGCTCGTCATCATGCCAGGTGCCGGGCTAACAGTTCCATAGATTTTGCCCTCAAGGAGTTCATGGTGTAAGACCTGGGGTACTGTCTTAGAATTAAGTTATTCATAGCAGCACAATTTTATGTTCGTCATCTTGAATATAATGAAAATATATGTGAAAGTATTGAGAAATGTACTAACTGTACCTGTGTCGGACATCACAGGTACATAGAGTAAATAAGGTCCATAGGAAAATAAAGTTTAGAAATTTCTGAGTTCTGTCACCTCCAGCTTAAGACCTGCTTGTTCACCAACCAGATAGATCCTCAATAATTCAACTGAGGCGTGGTAACTTTTCTAGATGGGGCAATATTTCTTGCCAATCAGCAATATGCACACTCAGTGACCTTGCATGAAGAAATATCCTGTCTGTAGAAAAGGAGATTGCACCTCATCTACACAAAGCAGGAGTGATTGTGTTGTCGATGTGTGTGTGTGTGTGTGTGTGTGTGTGTGTGTGTGTGTGTGTGTGTGTGTTTATACATGCATATGAAGACATGGAGAGGTGATGTGTATATGTTTTATTTGCTCACTTGATTTTTATCCAGAATGATTAATGAATATAAAATTGTAGTCTCAACCCTCAGAGGTGGTTGTTGGCCTTACACAAAGGAAAACTTGTCCCATACCATAGCTTGCATTCCAGCCCCAAAATAGGACAAGAGAGAGCAGGTAGCTCCGTGGAATCATGAGTATGACATGACCAGAAATTCAGTTCAAACATATAATGGTGGATCAATATTATCATTGTAAATAAAGAGGAGGGGATTACTGTTAGATGCATCACTCTGTGACTTTCCACTGTCCTGTGGAGAAAAAAGATGAAAAAACCCTCACAATCCCAATAGGAAAAGTAAACGACTTTTCAAACACACACATATGGGCATATTTCACTCAGTATTATTTTATATATGTTGTTTTTATATATGTACCTGTACAGAAAGATGCAAATATAATTTAACCTTGAAAAATATGAGTGTGACTTCTAATTAATAGGCCTTAGTCCAACTCAGTAATTAATGACGTCAGTGAATGTGAAAGCTCCATAAGGTTGCATTAGAATTCTGAATGGCATCTTGTTTTTACTTTATTGAATTGTTTTGATATGTCAGACAAGAAAATGCAACTTTTCTCTGTGTTACTTAATTAAATGGTGTATTGGGAAAAATGCCAGTTTTTAGGTTGCATCCATCAGTTTATCTCCATCTGCTATGTTTTATCAAGTCGCTATTTACTCTGATAGAGTACTTCGTTTGTAGTTTTAACATTGTCTTGTAACTTCCCTAAAATGATTACTCTATTACTAACCCTTGAACATGGTCTTATGCGTCTCAGCATCAGAATGGGTGTGCTGGCCCAATACCAGAAAGAACCTATTCTTATTTGAGGCCAGATCAGAGACACACAAATGTCTCAGAGTCTTAACAATTCTCACTGGGGCTCTTTGTAAAACATAGAGAAGGAATGTGTCTCCAGTAGAAACCTGGAGTTCTCTTTTTTCTGGATTTCCTTTCTTCTTCTTGCATCTTCAGCCCTTTCTCAGACTTCTAGTTCCCAGCTGCTCCCTGGCCCTTGGGTCAGAGTCTGAGGGGACATACCCCTGAATCCAATGTGGAAGAACGACAGAAAGTACTTGCATTCTTCAAAGTGGGGCATTTGCTGCTATTAATCACCTGTTTTAATAGAACTTTGATGATTTTTAAATATTAATATTTTATTTAATATTATTAGAGGTGAGCAAATGTAGCCTACTCTTTAATTCCTTTTTATTCACCTGGCTTGAATTTCTATTGATTGAATGTTAGACTGAGAGTAAAAATATATTTAATTAAATTACATTTGGCTACCTAGAGAAATATGCAATTTAACCGTGATGCAATAATCACACTATTAAATGCTATACATTCTTGTAAGTAATACAATACAATTGTATTGTATTATTGTAAAAAAAATTGTAAAAAAAGTAATACAATTTTTCCTCATAACCAATTTAATTATTAATAAATAGGGGAGCTCTCCAATTTGGTGCTCAGAGAAAATAATTGTGGAATGAAAGTTATCTTTTGTGGATATACAGTGCAGGGGGGTTCAAAGTCAGTGTTACTTCTCTATACTTTTCTCTCCAGTGATATCATCTCTGTGGGTAACAGTAGATCGTCAATATCTTGCTCTTTATCTTTTTTCCCTCTGTATCCCCAATTGGTTTCAGCATCCTTCTCTGTAAGCAATTGTCTTTACTTCATCATTCAGCTGGAGTGAGCCTTTTGAAAGCTAGCGAATCAACAGAAGCCCAAAAATTATATATACACACTGTATGTTTAATAATGGTGTGCAATCTGATTACTGTGAGTACAATTAAAAAAATTTTCTGTTTAAACAGGGTTAATGTGATGGCAACCTTTGTTCTCTCAGGATTACTTGAGTGGAAAAATCCCTTTAAGTCTAGAGCAGAACTTGTGGTATGATTTTGAGTAATCAGTAATGTGAATTAGCTTTGAGCTTACCATCAAAATGTGAAAAAAATTAATTGGAATCAAAATCGAGAGTATGACCCTCAATTGTGGCTCTGGGTTTCTTTTTGTGGTTGACATTCTCAGGCAAACCTCCTTCAGAACAGCGGTGAAGATTGTTACCTTATGGAATTAAAAAATAATTTGTTGACCTTTATATCATACTGAAATAAAGTCACTAAGAAGAAAATACTGCTCATTTTAGTTGTAGGTAAGTTCAGTAGAGTTTCACTTCCTCTCACCCACAGTTTTCAAACCGCTAGACCACTAACTGTTCACTGGAGTCTTTAAGGTCATCATAAAATGAGATAGCAATTTGGTAATTAGTTGATTTAATATTGAGTGCCAAGACACAATTGAGGCTCAAAACCCACAAGCCCCAAATCTATTAAATTATCCTGTTTTGAATGTCTGTTTTAGGAAGAATAAAGATGATTTTAAAGTAGCTATTTCATTTTGCATAACCACAGTCTGAGAAACTGTTAAATCACATAGTCTGAGAAAGCTTTCAGAAGGCTCTCAAGATTTGAGCTGATGCATTTCATTAAGGAAAAATCATTACCTGCTTGCTAATATAGCCAAAAATATGATTTATCTCTAATATAAACTTCCAGAAATGAAAACAATATACCATTCAATTTTAAATTATTGATAACAAGATTCAAATTGCCTGACGTATACTAGAATTGATTTGGTCATTTTATCACTTCCTTTATATAGTGCCTTCTCTGGGTTTATGGTCAATAATTTGTCAGATGCAATTATGTTTATGAATTTAATTTCCCTTTGTCCTATTTGACAAACTATATTCTCATATAAGATATTTAGTAGGAATTACTCTTTTTTTCCCTTAAAATCATTCACCAGTTTTCTTATAATTTCCCATAATCTTACAACATGAATGCAATCATCTATTTACTAGCTAGAAAAGCTTTGATATATGCAATATTTGATTGGTCTTTTAATCCACTGCATCCAATTTAATCCCCCACCAGGCATTACATAATAATAATAGTAATAGTAATACCAACAATAATAATGCCTACTATGTGTTAAGCACTTACTAGGAGCCAAGCCTCAAACTAAATGACACGTTTTCTTATTTAATCCTCACTGTAATCCTGAGTTTGGTATTATTTTATTCCTATTATGACACTATTATTTTTTATTTTTATTGTTATTATTATTATTATAGCTACTGGTTATTGAACTTAATATGTACTGAGTACTTTACCTATATTATATGATTTAATCCTCACATTACCTCTGCATAATGAAGTTACACAGCTGTATGGCCAAATACTGTTGTTAAAACCCTGAAATACTTTCATAGTGGGCAGTGAAGAGTTGCTGCCCTCAATTCCCCAAGTGCCCTCGCAACCCTGTTTCTCTGATTGCCCATCTCTTCTGGGGCCACTCAACCTTGTCCTTCTCAAATCTTGAAACTGAAGAGGTAACACTGGGCACAGGAGCCCTCAAGACTTTGTTCCAGGGCCAAGGCCAGAGTCTATTCTGCCTGGTTGCTGCCCAAGCTATACCAGTTGTTAAGTATTGTGACTGTTAGCAGGGATGTATGTATTATCATTTCCATTTTTAGGCTGGAAAATTCATATAAGTCCATACAATGTAAGCAACTAGCCCAAGATCACTCACTTAGGGAGGGTCAGAGTGGAGATTCAAACCCAGGTCCTCCTCAAGCTAAAAGCCCTGTTCTTAATTACTACAGTGTACTAAAAGATGGAGGAAATCCAGATGACTTTTGATATTGACTTCCAGTGTGACTAGCTTTGGAACTCTGTACCCTGTTTCTGACTACTGGTATAGTGAACTTTAAATTTCAGCTGTGAGAATATTGTTCTCCTAAGTGATTCCCTGTCATAATAATGAGCATGTAAGTGCTAAGATGGTGGGTATTACTTTGCATCAACAAGCCCACATTCACTGATTTAGCCAATGTGGTATTTGCAATAATCTCTATGTAGATAGTAATTATTTTATTCATTTTATTACTAGGTCCCCAATATAGCAATGTTGGTATTCAGCCTAGCCAAGAATTAAAAGTTACAAAAATTTCATTTTTATATACTTTTAAACTATATACTTTACTTTTATATTATTTTAGTGCCCAGAATCCCAATACCAAAGGCTGAAAATCCTTGGCATTATACTTTGCTTCTCTACTTCTGTGTCTCGTCTATCATGGCTTTTTCCATTTCTGATAAAAAGTTAGCCTCCAATTTAGCATACATAAATGTCCACGTTGCTCATACAACCCCACCCCTGGTATTAGGAATTTGATACTAGGATTTTAATTTTAATACTAGGAATTTCCTAGTATTAAGGGAAATTTGAAAGCTACCATTACATTGCTATGTATCTGTTATTTTTTTAATTTTTTTAAAGATTTTTTATTTATTTATTTGACAGAGAGAGAGAGATTACGAGTAGGCAGAGAGGCAGGCAGAGAGAGAGGGGGAAGCAGGCTCCCTGCTGAGCTGAGAGCCCGAAGCAGGGCTCTATCCCAGGACCCTGAGATCATGACCTGAGCCAAAGGCAGAAGCTTTAACCCATGGAGCCACCCGGGTGCCCGGCTATGTATCTTTTAAAGGCAGTTACTTAGCACTGGCACATGAATCAACAAATCTGCCAACTACAAAGTTTACTTTTATTTAGTAAAATGCAATAATCCTCCTAGAATGGGATATGCCACATCCACACACCAAAACAAAAATCTGACTTGCAGAAAGTGGAAATACTCTGGAGATGATGGGAGAAGCAGTATATTTTATCCGTATGTAGCATTTGGAGAGGGCATAAGCAGGAAAAACTCTTGGCAGGTATGTTTGGCATCAGGGGCAGGGCCAAGAAGTTTTCTTAATGGAGGCCCCAGTCTGGCTTTTTTTTCTGAGACAGTAGTCTTGTGCCTATGCCTCCCTTCCCATTCAAGTCCACAGTGGGGCTTTTGGCTCTATTTGAAACCCCTGGGATCGGGGGAGAAGTAGCCGGCAGCAGCACCAAGCAACCTCACCCCAAAGCAGCAGCAGGAATGAGATACCCATCCGTTATCTCTCCTGGGCCCTAAGCAACACCTGGGGCCCTAAGGCTGTGGCCACAGAGCTCTCTGGCAATGGTTAATTCTGGAAATTTTGATAGCATTCAGGAAGGGATGCAGCCTGCCACTTGGTCACCTTTTCACAAGTTCAAGGTGGCTGTAACCAGAATCTGAGCTCAGAGAGTTGTAGGAACACATCTAAAGCTGGAATTATTCTTCAGCACTCAGGGAGATTGGGATTGGTGGGGAGCAGCCAAAGGAGGAGCTATTGTGATCATAGAAGGCGGGAGCAAAGAGGGCGTGGGAATCCCCTGGGACTCTGATGGAAGACAAAAGGGACCTGGAAGGGGAGGGCTGAATATCTAGTGAGTACCCTGGAGAGGGCATGAACTGGTGATGATGCTGTTAATCTTCATTTCTTTCAATTGTTTTTTTTTTTTTTTCCTGAGACCTGAGGAGTGTCTATTAAAAAAAAAAATCACCCAAGATGTGGTCACTTCTACTGTCTTTAGGGCCACACTGTGGAGACTAAATGTTCCATTCACACAGAGTCGTGAAAACACTCCAAGAATGGCAAGCTTCCTCTTATCCTTCGTGAGAGCATCAAACATGCACAAGAGCAGCCATCATTTCAGCACATATTATTGAGGCCCTACTATGCGCTAGGAGCTATGTTTGCCACTATATAGTTCGAAGGAGATGGGGCAATTGAGGTCTCTTTCACCTGAAGGAAACAGAAAAGTTAACTTCTGGATGTCATCTCTGTGCATCCACCATTATGTTTACATTCTGTGGCTGAAGTGTGGCCTGGAGTGCACCACGCTCACTGGTAGGGGTGTAGACATTTTGGAATAGAAAAGGTTTCCTTGACATTCACCGATGTGAAGGGGATTCCCTGGGGAAGACTTGGAGAACTGTTTCGTAGAGTGTGCTCCAGATATCACAGATTAGAAAACATTTCATCAATATTTTGAAATTGATCAAACTGGGGATGTTCAATTTAGCAAACTTCCCAAAGGACCAACATATGAAACCAGAAAGGTATTTTATTAATTTACAACGAGAAATAAAACCTTTAGGGATCAGGAGCCTACTGTTCCATTTTTCTTCCACTCATTCTCTGAACTGAAACCCCAGAAGAATCTAAACTATTAGCTGATACCTTGAGGGGTGTAAGCTTAGAAGAGGAGGTACTTAAGAGAGAGACTTATATTTAATGGCATTATGTTAAAAGAGCTCAAGCATGAATTTCTGCTCTAAGGAAATACCTACCAGGCAGAGCAGGTACTCGTTAGAAGCTGACTTGGTTCCCTTTTAAGACACAAATTAACAGGGCTCTGCAAATGTTACACTGTGAATCTCATTTTCCTATATTTTGTGGCAGATCATGTCTCTCTGTTTTTCTCACCTTCACTATATTAATTAGGTGACAGGCTATTTTGTTTCTGTAAGGTGCATCTCACTGTTGGTTTTTGGTTTAACACCCAGAGGGCAATCTTACTTCCTATTCTTTGAGAATATCTCCTTACCCATGTGCTACTTATAAGAGTGATTACGGAACTTCTAGCTATTATTTATTTTGACATCATTTCCAGTTTCACATTGGTTTCAGAAATGGAAGAAATAAAAAGCATGGAGTTAGATAGAGCACATCATTAACAAGCTAGGTTTAAAATTAGGATTTCCTAATGCTGAACCCTTTGATAAATTCGCTAGTTTTCAAAAGTTAATTATATGTTATTATTGCTATTCTAATTAGTATGCTTATTTAATTGGGCACTAAGGTGCCAATTAAAAGAAGAAGAGTCTATCGTAAAGTAGGGAAAACAATTGAGGTAAATTTCCTGGAAGTAAAATCCATGGGACATGTAAGATATTCTGTAAGATCACAGTCACCTGGGCGTTCCCTCGCTGTGTGTCTCTGGTACAAAAGATTGCTGCGCCATTCAAAATGGATTAGCAAAAATCCCCGTCAGTTTTAAATCAACCCTAGTCAATTTGATTGCTTGAAACCGAGAACCCTGATGCGTACACAAGGTCTAGCCCACAGCCAGGTCCAACCAGCTTCTCTGTGAATACTTTCTTCAGAGTCTCCTCTTCTTACTTTTCTGGACTAGGTCAGAACCACTGTTCAGCTTGGACAGTCAGTTTCTCAGGAAAGCAGGCCTTACATTGACTTGTTTCTGGATGTCCACATGATTGGTTGTTAAATCCTCTGGGTTTTCTGATGGAAAACAAAAACAAAAACAAAACCAGGGGGAATGTCATCATACATTCAAACCCTCAGGGAAGTTTCTTTCTCAAAACAGTACTCCTTGCTCCCATCCTCAAGAAACCCAATGTATTAATTACTGTTGGCTAACTAAATAACCTTTTTTTTTTTTTAGAAGAACTGGTTTTTAAAGAACTTTTAACTTATATCTACACTATTTTTTTTTTCCTAAATAGGAATGTATAAAGGCAAATAGTCTTGTTATTCAGAGGAAATTCCTGACCCCAAGTTTAGTGATATAATTGAGTATACTAAGATTCAGGATTGCTCCCAGATTAACATTTCTTTTTGTAGTGTTGAATTCATATTTTAAAGTCGTATTTTTAAAATACTAAAAATAATGATTGGATACTCCTTTTTTCCTAAGATTTAAGGTATATAAACTCACTGAATTTTCTGAACAACCTTCTGTTTTTGGTTAAAGTGTAATCAGTCCGACTTTACGAAGAAGTAAATTAAAATCAGAAATATATGTATCTATTCCTAGGAAGCCAGTGAAAAGTGAGAATTCACCAGATTCTGAAATTCCTTGCTCCTGATGTATAGTTATATTGTTCAGAGATGCCTTTTAATAGTCTGAGAAAAATATCTCTTCCACTCAGGAGGAATTATAGTTAGTAAACAAATACCTGGGAAATAATGTTCATCCTTGATAGTAATTTCAAAAATGCCAGTGAAAGCAACTTTAAAATAGTATTTTATATCTACTAAAATAGCAAAAAAGTATGCCTTTTTATTATAACAATTATTAACATTGAAGTGAAATTATATCGTCATTCTTGATGGCCCTGTAAGTTACTACAATCCTTTTAAAAAGGAATATGGCATAATATTCCATTGTATATATGGACCATATCTTCTTGATCCATTCATCTGTTGAAGGGCATCTTGGCTCTGTCCACAGTTTGGCGATTGTGGCCATTGCTGCTATGAACATTGGGGTACATGTGGCCCTTCTTTGTACTGCATCT
>CM052898.1:118069455-118139851 GCA_028534135.1 Potos flavus | reverse complement strand
GGAGGGGTGAAGAACCATGAGAGACTGTGAACTCAGAACAAGGGACTGAGAGTTTTGGAGGGGAGGGGGTGGGGGGATGGGCGAGCCTGGTGGTGGGTATTGAGGAGGGCACGTATTGCATGGAGCACTGGGTGTGGTACATAAACAATGAATCTTGTAACACTGAAAAAATAAAATAAAAGTATTTGGGAAAAAAAAATAAAAAGGAATATGGCATGAGAGACTGTGAACTCAGAGCAATGGACTGAGGGTTTTGGGGGGGGGTGGGCGAGCCTGGTGGTGGGTATTGAGGAGGGCACGTATTGCATGGAGCACTGGGTGTGGTACATAAACAATGAATCTTGTAACACTGAAAAAATAAAAGTATTTGGAAAAAAAAAGGAATATGACAATAAAGAACGATGACATAGATATAATTAAGCTCTTTTTTCCATTGAGGAATTTATCCCAAGAAAATAATTGAAAGGAAATAAAAAGATGAGTACATTCATTATATCTTTATTCATAACAAGACATTTTTACAGAGTAAATAATCAATATTAAGGGTATAGATTAAAATTTTGGTGGATCGTCTTTAAAAACTAGGGGCCACATTTTTTCATCAACTTTAATTGAAAATGAGCAACTATTTCATAATATAAATGTGTAGTACACAGACTCCAGACATAATCCAGCAGCTGATGGTGATGAGAAATGATTGATTCTGCAATATTGTCAAACTTATAAAATTTAATTATTAAACTTTTAATGAAAGTATAGTTTCATTATGAAACTATCTGATAAATAGGATCACAAATGATCCTATTATGATCTGTATACCTCAGAAAGACCAATAGTAATGAGGGAAGGTTTCTCTTTTATAATATGATAGCCAATAAATTAGGAAGAAATAGTAGAATTAGAATATCACTATAGAGGCATTGCTCAATAATGGCTGCCTGCTTTCCAGGGAGACAACTGGACACATACTTTCTGATGGTACCATACGAATACCTACGAGGCAGTTTTGTCCTCCACTGACAATAAATCAATAAATAAAGATAAAACAATCTAAAAAATTATCATCTTAGATTTTAATTTATAGAAAATACACAGGCTAGAGGAATGTGTTCAATGAGTTCATAGATATTCAATTAGCAAAATCTAGACAGTGAGGCCATTTGTGGGACTGTGACTTGTCTTCCACAATAAAGTGCAAGGAAAAAGAAAAGATCCAGGAGGAAATTTATAGATTAAAGAAAAAAGCCCTCAAGATATATATATCAATTAATAACAATCTAGGGACCTTGTTTGTATCTGGATTTGAACAAGCTGTTTTTTAAAAAGGCTTTAGGGGTGCCTGGGTGGCTTAGTCAATTACACGACTGCCTTCAGCTCAGGTCATGATCTCAGGGTCCTGGGATCGAGCCCCGCGTCCAGCCCTGCCTAAGGCTCCCTGCTGGGCAGGGAGTCTGCTTCTCCCTCTCCCTCTGCTCTTCTTCCCTGCTCATTCTTTCTCTCTCTCTCAAATAAATAAATAAAGTCTGAAAAAAAAAAAAGCCTTTTAAAAAGGAAAATGTGAGCACGGGGTATTAATAGTATTAAGGAATTTGTTTCTAATTTGGGAGAGACTGAAAGTACCAAGACTCTTTTAAAAGGGAACTCCTTTTATTTTTTTTTTAAAGCTGCATATTGAAATATATATAGAAGAAATGATATGATATCTTGGATTTGCTTCAAAATAATCCAGAGTTTCTTCAAATAGAACTCACATCAATTTAGTTATGTGCCTGAAGCCTGTGGAATGGTGCACGTGTGCTCTAGACCTTTCCATTTATAAATATATTTATTCCTTTGAAGAACCTTATCTTTTTTCACCAGAGCTTATTGAGAGCTTATTTCTGCTTCATGGATTTTGTCTAGCTTCCCCTACTACTTCAATAACACATGAACTACTTTCCACATTTGTTTCTTTAAAAAACAAAAAACAAAAAACCCGAGCACAAATTCTGTCATTAAAATGTAGTCCTGCCCCTGGCATTCTCATCATAAAAGGCAAATCACAGAATTGGAGACCAATTAAACCCACTAATACTTCTCAGATGTATATGATGGATTAAGCATGGAGTGTGATTGAGAGAGATTAAAAATAAATTCTCTGTCTCGAGAAATTGATCATTCAGTTGAGGCAGAACATCATGTGGAAATCACTATAACAATAATGAACATTTATTGACTTCTTACTCTGTGCCCAGTACTGAGCTAAGTGCTTTACATGCATTTAATGTTAATCCTTACTATGACTTCATGAAGTAGGTACTATTATTATTATTATTCTTTCTTTCTTTTTTTATTTCTGAAATACAAGTGAGGAAACTGAAGTGTGCAATCTCAAGATAACATATCAGTGTCACCCAGATAGATTAGCATAAAAGGGCCTGAAACCCAGGTCTCTGTGAGGCAGAAGCCCATGCTATGCACAATTACACAAAACTAGCGGTAGTCTATTCAGTGAGATTTACTCTGAACCTTCACCGTGCAGAGGAATATACCATGAACAGAGCCTATATAGACACTGCCACACTCATGGTATGATGGTTAATCTTATGTGTCAACCTGACTGGGCCATGCGATCGCCAGATATTTGGTCAAACATTATTCTGGCTGTTCTTGGACGGTGTTTTTGGATGAGATTAACATTTTCATCAGTAAAGAAGGTTGTTCTCCATAATGTGAGTGGGCCTCATTCACTTTGTTGAAGGCCTGAATCGAGCAAAAATTGACCCTTCCCCAAGAAGAGGGAATTCTTCAGCAGACTACCTTTGGACTTCATCTGCACAATCAGCTCTCCTAGGTCTCTGCCTGTCAGCCCACACTGTGGATCTGGACTCGCCAGTCTTCATAATTACATGAGCCAATTTCTTGTAAGTCTCTTTCTCTCTGGAGAATCCTGACTAATACAAATGTATTTCAAAAAACCCAAATAGAAAGAAGCAGTTTTTAAATTACCACCAGATTTTGTAACACTGACCCCGTGATTTTATAGGAAAGTGGTCTTTTCTTCCAGTGGATTATGTTCCTGAAAACATGCTTCTAAAAGTCATGAACAGATGATCCCACTTGTGATATTTGATTCTTTCTTAAAGACTAGAGGAAACAAGTTTTAGTTTTGTCATCACCGTTTTTTCCCCAAATTATTCCATTGGTAGAAATATTGACCTTATATTGGTCTTGTACTTCTAATTTATGGAATAAGGTTATTAATAATTCAATGCATATTGGCAGCTCCCATGCCAGACACTGAAAGTGCACAGATAAAATAGTCCCTGATCCCCAAAAGTTTATAATCTTAGTAAGGAGCCAGATAAGCTAAAACCATTACACTATGATGATACTGACTATATTGGAGGTGTGTCCCAAAAGCAACGGCTGCGAAGAAATAGTGCCCAAATGTTCAAGAGGTTCAAGAAAATGTCACAGAATAATAGTTTTAAAAATTAAGAATGTATTTTGTTAGGTCATCGCAGACTGATTCTCCTTTCAGATCTTTATTTAAGGCAAGATCCACATTATATCAACATAGAAGGACTCTTGATCCTACTTTTTTCTTGCTGAATGGCCTTCCGAACCTAGTTCTACAGTTATTAAGGAGTCTAACTTAATACCTGCAGGGGAGTCATGTTTTCCTACTCAATTTCATTTTTTTCTCTTTCTGTCTTCTAGAGAATCCTGGAAGATGGTTTTCAGAGCAGAATTATGCTAAATGAAATTATGCATGTCCAAAATGGAGTTGCAACCCTTTTTCTCTTGTATACTCCAGATCAATAGTGTCACTCTCTCACTTCACTAGCAGAAAGAATGATTCATTTCCCCATTGGTTTTCTACTCTCAAATGCAATTAAGGATTTTGAAATTGTTTAAAATAATTAACAATAGACTCTCCTACTTTCCTTCCTTCGCTGGATTAGTTTTCTTCGTGAGCCATCCCCGGGAATTCATACTTAAGAGCTAGATCTTCATTGACATTAATGAGACAAATATTAGTTTACAAGCAGCCCTTTATGTCTATTTGTTCAATCAAAAACAAATGTAATTACGGCATTGCATGCTGCGACTTAGACAATGCTCTCAAATTAGACCCTTTGGCAACTTGTGTCTCCTAGTACCTTTCTTGATCTAATTAGAATCTTTACATTAGAATACATTTTCGCATCTATTGAGAAGAGAGTAGAAAATAATGGTCAGATATTAGGCATACTTTTATGATTTAAAACTGACCTAACTTGCATATTTATATATAGATAAAATCTAGAGAGGTTAGGTTAGATATATTTCATTATCATAGAAGGGTTTCTGCCCCTTGCTCCCTCTCCTTCCCTCATAGAATGGCATTCTGGATGATGACACTAAGAAAGGAGGAAACATTTTGAGCTGAGACAGATTTGTGACTTTTTGGCCAGAAATATACCAACTAGGAAGCACATGTGGTGTTTTGCTCAGAGGAAGGCATAACGATTTAGGAATATCTCGTTGAGGCTGAAGTGGTGGCATGAAGCAAAGCTGAGGTTGTTTCGTGCAGGCATCAGTGGCCAAAGGGGATCTGATCTGAAGCAAAAGAGCAGGAAGCACTAGTTCTAGATGTTCTGGGACTTAAGACTATAAAGCCAAGAGGTGCGTTTGTGATGGGGTGAGGCATACCATGGGCCAGCCCTGGAAACAGAGTGTGCAGCAGCCAGGAGATAGTGAACTCCCCAGCCAGCTTGCTGAGGTCCAGGGCTGGGTTCCAGTCCCGCAGAGGTTCAGGAAGGAGGTGTGATCAGGCACCAAGGAGCAGCTGGGAACCTTCGTTGGTTTTGGTGAAGCTAGATAGGAATAGAGGGTCCTTGGTACTCACGTGGCATCCAGGAGTCACTTTCATCATGAGGAGCTCAGAGGAGCAGATGAGCAATATCCCCAGGGGAAAAACAGGTAGGAATTAAGCTGAGGCTGGGGAAGGGTAAAGGTTTCAGCTAGTTGTGAGGGAGTTCACAGCCGGAGTCCAGTCCTACTGGGAGTGGCCTGACAAGTAAGGGACTTGCAAGGGAGGCCAATGAGTCAAAATGACCACACTGGAGAAATGGCGATCAATACTTCCCAAAGTCCCACGTAACTTTTCCACTTACCTCTCATTGTCCAGAACTTAGGCACTCGCCCACAATTAGCTCCAAAAGATTGGGAAACAGTCTTTTATTCCAAGTAACAGTGTTCCCAGATGAAAATTGAGATTCTGTTAAGGAAGAAGAGAATTGATATAGGGAAGTAATCACCACTTTCTACCGCAATCCCCACATCTTCCGTAAAAGCTTTGTCTTTTTCTTTTAAAATCTGGACTCTGCCACTTGCCAGTAGCACGACCAAGAGCAAGTTAATGAATCTATCTAAATCTCTATTTTATTTTCTTTTATTTTGTTTTACTTGGCTTTATTTAAATCTCAGTCCTAGTATCTATAAAATGGTCATATCACCACCCTGTTCACAGGTTTGCGAAGATGAAATAAAACTAACATGTAGGTAGTACTAAATTCATGTCAGTTTCCCTTGTCATAAACCTGGTTCTGCTTTTCTCTTGACCATTTTCCTTTACCATTTTCCTGGTATTATTTTGATTCTTTAATCAAGATTAGCCTGGGAGGATCATCTTACCCAGATCTTACCCATGAAGACAAGGAAGCCGACTCATCCAATGCAATTCCTCTCAGGTCCTATACCCTCAGGGAAGGGAGTTGGTACTATAATAAAACACGTCATTTGAATTCTTGCCATTTAACAGTTATAGGTTTCATGAGAACTTTTAAAGAAATTGATCAGTTTGGGTCTATTTGGGCTAGAGTTTATAAAAAGTAGTTCTTTTTTTTGTGTCTGTACTTCAATACTTGCTGCCTCACAATAAGACATTTATGGCGGTATGTTTTTCTTGTCATATGACTCTCACCTGTTAGATCTCATTATAATCGTAGACTCATTCTTTGGCTCCAGCTCTTGTTTGCTAGGGCAACGTGAACTTTAGATTAGATATGAACTCTTCGCTAAACTCAGTGGTTGAAAAAGGCCCTGCGGAAATGCAGTACTTGATTGTCTGCCTTTTGACCTCTTCGCATTTTCTTTATCTTGGTAACTATAGAAACTAGGAGAGGTGAAGTTGGCCCAGATCCACACCTGCATTGCAAGGAAGGTGATAGTTGTGCTACTGCTTTCTCAATGATGATTTGACAGAAAAGGTGAGGGGTCAAATCTTGAACAGCAGTTCCTCTGGCTTTTGAGGGAGTATGGGAGACAGAGGGAAAGGGAGGGGCTCACTGTACCTGCCCTTTTCTCTCTGCTCTCACCATTAAATGCACTCCCAAATCCCAGGGGATTCACTTTTCCCTCTATAGGTCACTGACACCCACTGCCATTTGGGTGGACTCATGTGTCCTTACCTCCTTCTGTTGCTCTGTCTGATCTTCTGTCCTCTCTCAAGGTGTAGAGTCAATGTGAGCTTTGGAATTACAAAATCTCTTATGAACCAGTGTACCCGATCCTCGATTTCCTGCTCTGTCAAATGGTAATAAAACTTGCCTCTCAGAGTTATTAAAAAAAAAAGATGTATGTACTGTATACATTTCTAAGCCTAAAGTAGGAATTTTGTAAATGTTGGTTTCTTTCCGTACATATTAATATTTCTACTTTGACCATGTCCATGTTCTTTTTACCTCTAAAGCTTTACTTCTCAAAATGTGGCCCCAGGACCAGCAATATTGGAAATGCCAAATCTTAAGCCCCACCCCAACCCTGCTGAATCAGACTCTGCATTTTCACAACATCCTTAGGTGTTTCATATACGTGATAAAGTTTGAGAAGCACTGCTGTAAAACAGACTCCTCTTTTTATCCTTTTTCCAAAGGGGAAAGAATAATGGGCACCTCTGGTTTCATGCCTACCCTGTGTCAGGTGCTGGTTTTTTGACTGCTGTTTCCCTCATTGTCACTCTGTGAGTGAGTCCTCTGACCTGTGAGGAAACAGAAATGAAGGGAATTTAACTTCCCAGCCCAAGAGCAACAAGGAATGGCACAGGTGAGACTCAAATCAAGTCTTTTTGCCCATTTTACACTACTTCAAAACTACACAAGCCTACTGGTTTTTATTGCTGGAGGAGAAGACAAAAGTGGGGGAAAAAAAGTAGAAAATGAAAACAAAACAAAACAGAACGAGAGACATGAAAACATTAAAGGTAACTCTGAGGGTGGTTTTTGTGTTTTTTGTTTTTTGAGAGAGAGAGAGAGAAAGAGAGACAGCATAAGTAGAGGGAGAGGGAGAAGCAGACTCCCCACTGAGCAGAGCCCTACTTGGGGGCTCAATCCCAGGACCCTGAGATCATGACCTGAGTCAAAATCAAGTCAGACGCTTAACCAACTAAACCACCCAGGCGCCCCTGAAAGTAACCTTGAGTTGATGAAATCAGTAGAGAACCACTTCCTTGATGACCTGTTCCAGCTGTCCTCAATTCTTTTCCAGGTTCCTTACCCTTCATTTGATATTGACATACATTATGGCACCTGATAAAAGCTGATAAAATATCCCACAAACATGAAATGGTTATTTATTTTTCAACCTGTTTAATGAAATAATGTATCAGCTGATTGTGGCATCAAACCCAGCATGTGATTTTGTTCATGAGTTTTATTTTCAGATGTGTTTTTTTCTCTTAACTAGATTATGAGATTGTTAGGGTAAGACAAACTGTCCCTTCTTTCTTCCTTCTCTCCTTTCTTTTCTTTTACCCTTCCCTTCCTCTCTTTCTTTCTTCCATCTTTCCTTCTTCCCTTTCTTTCTTCCTTCTTAGTGGTAAAAATACCATAGTATTTATGTTTCTGGATTGAGAGATGAAATTTAATTTCAGGTTATTTAATAGTTTTAGTTTATCTGCAATTAACAGATTATGTGTTATTATTAATGCTTCTCTTGATTTGAGCAAGGAATGGATGGTGATCAGTATCATTTTAGATCAAGAGACAGTATCTCATATCTGATCTTATGCACTAATCTTGATGTCTTAAATTTCTTGTTATGTTAATAAACTCCCTAACTATGACTTCTGAAATTTAAAAAGGCATGAAAACATTAACTAACTGAAATATTTTATTTTTCCAATGTGGATTTTAATAATTACATCAACGATTCCATATAGGTCAAAATAAAATATAAAAATTGACCCATGTAGAATATACCTTACATTCTCCTGTAATGTTATTAAGCAATAAGAAGTATGTTGGGAATGAAAACTGGATTTTTAATCTTTCAGAAGGATATTTCTTTTATGTTTATAACATTCTTAAATAAGCCTCTTGAAAAACCCATGATATATACTGGAAATACAGATGTATTCCGTATTTGAGCTATCAAAGTTAATAAACTATTCAATTTACCAATTTTTTTTGAGATTTTATTTATTTATTTGACAGAGAGAGATCACAAGTAGGCAGAGAGGCAGGCAGAGAGAGAGGGGGAAGCAGGCTCTCCGCTGAGGAGAGAGCCCGATGTGGGGCTCGATCCCAGGAGCTTGAGATCATGACCTGAGCCAAAGGCAGACGTTTAACTGGCTAAGCCACCCAGACACCCCTGAATTTATTTCTTCTGGTCACCAGAACTGTGTCTGTGAAAGTCAGGTGATGCTATCCAACCATTCCAGATGCCTATCTGTTATGGGAATGAATTTCAGGTCACAAACAGCTGTGCAAGAAATATCACATTTCTTTTTTTTCCCTAAGCCAGGTGAAATCTGACTCTTTGCCCACATCCCACAGAACAGGCAGAGAATTCGCTCACTGTCTTGTTTGGCTCTGGCCACAGGACTGTGTTAAGTTTGCGGGGAGATACTGACTGTGTGATCAGTGACCAGTGGCCCACCCGGTTCCTGTGGGCATGCCTGCGTCTCATCAGCATGGTCTGAGGGCTTACGTGCTTCTGGACCATTCCTGGGGAAGCCGAATTTTGGGGGACTCTTCCGGCCCCTGTGCATAGGGTCTGTCCTCCTTAGGAGCACTATAAATCTTTCCCTTGGAGGACTCACTTCATTCTGCAGACTCTGCCATCAAGCTGCACCACAGGTCTCAGGAGCTCCACAGAACGCACTGACCTCTGTCCCCTGTCTAATCTCTCAGAACATCAGCTCGCTCTCTCTTTTCTGATTTTAAAAATGCTTTTATCTCTCTTCTTCCCCTCCAAGACCTCCAGGGTTATGGCTTCTGCGGACTTTGGTTTTTCAAAAAACCAGAAGAGCTTCTGACTTTCCAAGTACATGTTTTCAGTTTGGTAAAAATTCCCGAGGCAAGAACTTACAGAGGACTTTCCTTCTTACTTGAAACCGAAAAAGGAGAGAACAGGAACAATGAGGAAATTATAATTAAAAAAAATTATCATGACAGATCTCTATCAGTCCCTCGAAGAGGTTTTTACCTTGGGAATTTCATGAAGACAATAAAGGCATTTAGTTTGATTAAATCTACTCTGGAATGAAAGTTCTATATAGTTTACTGTAAACTACATTAAAGATAAATATACAATTCAGGTATAAATTTCCAGTGCTTCCTGGAGCTGGAAAGAACTTGTAGACCAGGTTTAGGTCTGCTCTGTGTTGCTCTGTGGCATTTTCTCTTTTACTTCAGCTCCTGGAGGCATTTCAAACTAACACACACACACACACACACACACACACACACACACACGTCATCCTGTTTTTGTTTCATGGATTCAATATTTTATCTTATTTCTTTGAAGGTACTAATCACGGTCTTTTTGAAATTTATTTGTACCCTGCAGTACTCTCTAGCATAGGAAACTATGTTTAAAATATATGCATATCCAAATGGATGATTATATTTTGGGGGTTGTATTTTACATTTTATTTTAGATTTGTATTTTAAGTATATTAAATAAATAATCAATGTATAGATTTATTTAAAGGTATTTAACTAGATAACTTGAAGGTAAAAAAATCATCTTAAAAGGAGAATAATATGCTATTTTTCCAGAGTGAACTAATGAAAAATAATTTTATGCAAATGATATGTTCCTCGTGGGTGATACAGAATTTTATAAATTATATTTTAAAAGTATTAGGATATGTGGGTAAAATCATTCTTAGAAACTCGTTTTGGAAAGTGAAGAGTTGATTAAGAATTTCTCTCTTTACACCATGATGAAATGGTTAATAAGATGGGCTTAGAAATCCCACTGCAGTGTTTACAACTTCTGTGGGATGTTGAACAAATTACTTAATTTCTCGGAACTTCCATAAAATGAGGATAATAATAGTGTCTACTTCACAGGGTTGTTGTGAGGATAGAATGAAAAAATACATGTAAAGTACTTAGAAATCTGCCTGACATATTCAGTACTCAGTAAATATTAGCTGTTATTACTATTTTTTACAGAAAGAGGTACCACTCACTGTAAGTGATTATGGTATGTAATTCATCCTACCAATTATTCATGGATAACTATTATTTATTCTTTTGTTAAAAAGTATTGTATATGATTTTTTGACATATTTGCTTCTCATAATACTGAAACTTCAGAAAATTCACCATATGTTATACAGCGCGATTGCCTTGAAAAGCTATTAAGTGTGATCTCAATCATCGGAGTGGAAAAGTTTTACTATAGAATCTCCTGGAACTCTGATTCACATCCACCCCCTAAACACCTACCCACTCACATATATCTAGCAAAAGGTACTGCTTGCCTTGATGTTTGCATGCAAGAACAAACAAGAAATCTCTGTCTCTGAAATAAAATGTTAACTTTTCCTGCCACCATAGGTATTTATTTGGGTCGGGGGGAGAACATCATTTGGTAAGCAGGCATTAGAATTTTTACAATTGGTTCCTGAAGGTACTGTATTTTAACTCAGCATCCATCAAGCTTTGTGATGTATTTTCTTTGTTCTTTAATATTTGTACTAGTAACAGTGGTACCTAACTGCTAATTAAGTACTGTTTGACTGACGACTACATGCCTGTGCTTTCTTTGTTTTAACTGGCAACAACCCTGTGAGCTGGGTACTCATTATTTCTGTTTTAGAGGTGAGGCACAAAAGTTTGAGTAATCTGCATAAAGTTAATAGCTAGGGAGTTGTGGATCCAGGATTTGAACCAGACAGTTAGCTCTAGCACCAACTCATTTTACTACTATTCCATACTATATATTAAGATATGTATCTGTGAGTTAAACGTGTATCATTCTACAAAATGCCTCAATAGGGTTTGCGTTTGCCATGGAGTTGATTTCTTTTTTTTAAGATTTTATTTATTTATTTGCCAGAGAGGGAGAGGGAAAGAGTGACCACAAGCAGGGGGAGCTGCTGGCAGAGGGAGAAGCAGACTCCTGACTGAGCACAGAGCTGGATATGGGACTCCATCCCAGGGTTCTGGGATCGTGATGTGAGCCAAAGGCAGACGCTTAACCGACTGAGCCACCCAGGCACCCCTGCCATGGAGTTGATTTTAAATCAAGTGAAAATCAGAAGTGAGACTCTGAGACTATGTTACAATGAACTTTTATAACATTTTTATAAAATATTTTATATAGCAATATACTTTATCTAGTTAACATAGATTTTGTTCTTTAAGCTCTAAAAAGTTTAGAAAAGAAAAGTTTAGAATAGAAACTTAATAAAGTTTAAAGTTTAATATAGAAAAAAAAGTTTCTATAATGAATTTCGCTTTGTCAAGGAAGGTGTTGAATGAGACTGAAAATAATAAAAATGGCACCTTATGTTTGTCTCATGTTTTATTTTTAAAATGTTTATAGGTGTTGAATTTATTACAGGAGGAGCAATTCTTCACTTTGCAAAAAAGATCCAGCATTTTCTAAGAATTACATTATCACATTCATTTAACTAATGAATTCCCTAAAGCTTTACAAATATTATCCACTTTCCTCTGGCAGCAGAAAGGGGAAAAAATATGTCCCTGAGTTACTGGCTTCGGGAATGTTGGGCTGATAGGGAAAAGTTTATTCTTTTTTTAATTTCAAGGAGGTTTTAAAAACAAATGGTGTGGATGTTACTTATTGATTTATATAGGAATTAGTCTTATCCTTTGCTTCATGAATCAGAACTCCATTTGGTGGAAAACTTTGTCCTGGGAAGCTGAGACCTGATGAAAAGTCTCCATGGTGCTCACTTTAAGCCATCTGTATAGATTTGAGATGGTAAAAAATCTCTATTTGATGGTTGAGTTCCCTTCACAATTATCCTTGTCAGAAGTCTGTACCGCTGTCCTGTCCTTTCTAGAATAGCCCCACAAACATGTGGGTGCCCATTACTTCTCAAAGCAGCCCCTAAATCCTTCCTCTGTTCTTCCCTCTTTCCCTTTTCCCCTCACTTCTTCCCTCTTTCTTTTTTGACAGCTCCTACAACATCCACCGATTGTTTTTTATCCTTCCTTCAGGGCCACACAAAACAAATCCACCCCCTCCTCAGACTGATAGTCTCAAAACTAACTAGAGGCGATTATTATCTTTCTTCATGTCCCTCCACCCAAGATTAAAGAACCACTTTATATTATTAAATATATTTAATATATATCATATTAAATATTAAATACATTAATATTAAAGTGAACAGATCCTTTCAAGCATTCTTTAGAAACCAATATTAGCTAAAATTTATTGAGTGCCTACTATGTGCCAAGCAGGATGTGTTTCTAATCCTTGAGAGCTTGTTTGGAGGTTCTAGCAGGGGAGTGCAGCTACTTGTATACCCTTGACCTGTACCCTTGACCGAAGAACGGTCCTTCTCTATTGGGGAAGGTCATCTTCTTCCACCAAGTGCACAGCTTGGGGAGGGATGCACATGGAGCTGTAAGGGAGGAAGGGAACATCTGCCTAGCCAACTGGATCAGCTGAATCAATCCTGGTGATCAATGAGGTGACAGATGTCCAGCCAGATCGCCTTCACATTGTGTTTCTAATCCTTACAACCTTGTCAGGTAAGTTAATGATAGCTAATACTGACACAGCCTTTACCATCAAGTCATCTAGCTATGATGGACCCGAGTAAAGCCCCTATAATTGTGGTTGACACATTGTAACATTCAATAAATGTTACCTGTTTTTATCTTCTTGTACTTCTGCAAGCTTCTGGAGAATTTTTGACTCAAGTACAGTATTCTACATTTCTCTTTTTTACCTTTGGCATTTTAAACCTGAAAGAATTAAAGAGGAAACATTAAGCTCCTTTTATGAGTTCACTATTTCTCCTGGCTTTGTATTAACCACATATTTTGATCCTTAAAGTCATTCAAAAGGATGATCAAGGATCAAGGATGGAAGCCTGCAGTTTTCAAAAACTTCAGGTTATTCTAGGCCAGGCCTTCCTTTGCACAGTTCTTTGAGGTCTGTTTCTTCTGTGGAAGAAACACTCTCCCACATGAGGTGAATGGCACCTAAAAGTTGAGTTTCAGCTCTAATAGGAGAACACTAAAAATTCAGCTCTAGTTTGCTTTTCATATATTAAAATTTATTTCGGAAAAAAAAAACCCACTTTTTTTTTTTCAGCTTAGTGACAGGGAAGGGGAGTTGATGTCCTTGGTGATCAAGTGTGGGGTGGCTGGTGTCAGCTGCCACTGCGGCCTGAGAACTGGTTTATGTAGGTATAGGATACTATATTTTACACAGCATTACCCTTTTGCCCCATAAGCAACAGCTCGGATATTCTGGCCAATCTCCTTGGGCTCACACTTCTGTGAAAAGGGAAGGGCTGATGGAACTAGTCTAGGTGGTTAGACAAACCTTGGCAGTGGGACACCTGTAGCTGTGGATCTGGAATTCTCCCCTTTGGGAAAGGAGGTGCTCTGCAATGAAGAGTACCTGGTCAGATTTAGGGAGTGTGAGAAGAAACCTGCTGGAAGGAGACCTGGGATTTGATTCCTGGGTGCCATACCCCCTCACACAATCCCAGGTGGAGTTGGAAGCTTTTCTTACCTTGAATATGACTGGATCACTTTCCCAACTCCTGCTTTTCTCTTTGGCTTTTCCACCTTATAACTTCAACCTGACATAAAGTGGGTTAAGCTGCCTTCCAAAGCACACAAGTTTACCCCTATTCACAAAATGTCAGAGCCAGAAGCAGAGCTGGAAATATATTTAGTGAAGATTTTAGTAAGATATATTTAGATGGTTCACTGTCACCTCCATGGGTAAAGTTAATGCTAGCCATTCCAGTGCAGGAAATGAAGATGCTTCTAGGCATATTCCTATTAACCTCTGTGCTGATTCACACCCAGAACTCTCCACCTGGAAGTACAGGGCCAGATTCTTATCATGAGATGTGTGTGCTCCACAGAGACTAGTACCATAGGCAGTGTGTTACGGAGGAACAACAAGTTTTAAAATATAAAGAGTGAGAAGCTAGTCTGTGGAAAAAAATTTTTCCAAATACTATACATCATAAATAGAAAAATATTTGGTGATGGTCTTTTCCCAAATTTAACAGGAATATTAACATATTAACATCCGAAATATTTACATGACATTACCAAAGATGAATTGCGAAGCAGAAATAAGTGTTGCAATGTGTCAATGATAAAAAGCAAAAAGCCTCAGCAAACCTAGAGGAAATACTGAACTGTCATTCTATTTTTTAATGGGAAATAGTACAAATCAATTGTCAAAGGAAGAGCTGATTGAAGAGTACACAGCCAAATATGTACAAGTATTACAGAGAGGTGCCAGGCAGTTAATTAATTAACATATTGTTGCTTTTTGGATCTTGTGCTTTCGTGACATGTCAACTTCTCAAAATTTGTAATTAGTTTTAATTTATCTTCTCATTCTAAATATTTATATTCACAGCTGCTTTTTTCATCTTTACCAATCTTTTGGTTAAGTGTCCATAATCTGACAGTAGACACTGTCTCCTACTTTTGATTTTTGAGTGATACTGTTTGGTCAGGCTTGTAGTCAAAACGTGTTAGTTGAGTAAATAAAATAATAAACCACTATAATCTGGATGGTTAGGTGGATCAAAAAAAGGGTGGACTACTCTTGGGTAGAATTTGAAGAGATGACAGGATAGTGGCATTAGTAAAAATGTAGAGATAGGAAGACTATGGTGATATCAGAGGGTAACAAATAGTTAAGATTGGTTCAAAAAAATTTGGGATGCCTGGGTGATTCAGTTGATCAAGCGTCTGCCTTTGGCCCAGATCATGATCCCAGGGTCCTGGAATCGAGTGCCACATGGGCTCCTTGCTCAGCCGGGAGCCTGCTTCTCCCTCTACCTGCTGATCTCCTTGCTTGTGCTCTCTCTTCCTTTCTCTCTGTGTCAAATAAATAAATAAGAATCTTTTTTTTAAAAAATTGTAACTACGTGAGGTAATGGATATGTTAACTAACCTTACTGTGGTAATCATTTTTCAATATATACCTGTATAAAATCACTATGTTGTACACCTCAAATTTACACAGTGTTATATGTCAATTATATCTCAATAAAGCTGAGAAAAAGATTGGCTAAAAGGAAAGACTTGTGTTGAATAAGGGGTGAAAAAATTGGAAAGGAAGTTTTAAGCCATATTAAGGGACAAGAATCTGGAATGTCAGATTAAGGGAATTATACTTTATTATATAGTCATGAGAGTGTATTGGACAACTGCTGCCTTTGCCCACTGAAAATCTTACAATGGCACCCTTATTTTTCTTTCTTTCCTTTTTTTTTTTTTTTTAGAGAGAGAGTGGGGAGGAACAGAGGGAAGGGAGAGAGAGAATCCCAAGCAGGCTCATGCCCTGCACAGACCTTGACAAGGGCTCCACTCCATCTCATGACCCTGAGATCATGACCTGAGATGAAACCAAGAGTCAGACACTCAACCGACTGAGCCACTCAGGCACCAATTAGCAGCCTTCTTTCCTACAGGAACCTTGCTTTTCCCACTCTGAATCTATGTAGGTTGGGCGGCTTGACATCACCCTGGGCTCTAAGTTTCCAGTCGGTGCTAGGACTTCTGTTGGAGAATTGAGAAAGCATACTCTCTTTCTGCTAATGATGCTACATTTCTTTAGCGGAAGCCTGCAGGAGGTGGTGACTATTTTGTCACACTTAGGGAGAGTGTGCTCAAGAGCGCAGATGACCCTAGCCAAGAGATGAAGGTAGAAAGATTCCTAATGACAATGCTTGAATACCTAGGTTCAACTGTGCTCGAAAGTAGAGATCCTTGGCCTTTTTGGTTAGATGTACACCAATACATTTCTTTTTTAATTTGTCAGTTTGAACTAGGTTTGTTACAGCTGAAAGGCAACAAATGTTTGTGAACAGGGTATGAAGATTTGTCTGGTAGCAGATGGGGTACAGAAGTCAAAGATGCTGGCAGTGGAAGTAGAAAGGAAAGGAAGGAAAAGTATGGAGGAATAATTAAGAGGGCTTGGTAACTAGAACAGGAAGAGGAAGCAAAAATGACTGGAAATTTGAGACGCAGTGAATGATGGCAGCATGGACAGAAATTTATGAGTCAGAAAGAAAACCATATTCCATCGACACCCTCAGGGGTAAATACATTTATCCCTAGGCTTTGAATTGGATCTGATGATAGGAAAATCAAGTAGAAATATTTAGGAAATAGTTAAAAGGTAGAATTAAATTAAACCTCAGGAGAAAACTCAGGACCCAAGATCTAAGAAATAAATGGGCCGCCCACGTGGAATCGTGTGATAAGCTGCAGGGGAGGTAAGTCTGAAACAGTAGAATAAGCAATGGGCTGATGGACAGCAACGTCAAGGGGAACAGGGCTAGGAATGAATCAGGTCTTTTTCACTGCCAGACATCTAGTCTCCACCTGCCGGAGTTCAGGAAGCCAAGTTTGTGAAACGGGGACATGCCGCTTGGGTAGGCACAGCGGTTTACCTTTACAAGTGCCCTGCAAGGCTAGAATTGAGCAGTTGAAGACCTGACAATGTGGGTGAGATTTCTGGGGGTGTGGTTCAAGGGACCAAAGTGGTGAAGAACAAGGAAAATAGAAGAGGACTGATTAGAGGACTGATTTGCATCTTGGGATGCAAAGAGAACCTCTGAGAAAGGGGATAGTGAGCAATGGAGAACTGCAGAGATGAAGTGAACATCAGTGGAGAATGTAGATTCACAGGAACTCTGGAAGTGGAATTAGATTAAAGCGAGTGGATGATACAAAAGTGGGGGCAATGGCTGGAGACCAGAAGTCTGGCAGGGAAAGGAAGTTCAGGAGCAGGGTAGTTTACTAATGGAGCAGCTTAGCCAAGGTTTTTTTGTTTGCTTTGTTTTATGACTAGAACAGAAGAGGCTTGTTTCAGAGGATAGACAGAAGAGAAGGGCCAGTGAAGTTGAAGTGAGTGAAGATGCCAGAGAGAGAGAGAGGGTTCAATTGAAGGAGGGAGGCAAGATCGACAGTGGCAGAGAGAGCAGATGGGAAAGGAAGCAATACATCCCCCTTCTGAGACTGGGGGAGAGGATGAAAGAAAAGGTGTAAAGAGAGATGCTTGCAGGCAGAATGGAGAGGAGATGAAGCATCTATCATGTGTTTCCAGGATCGATAAGATAGTAACATGAGGTGTCTGCTGCATTCAACGGGGGCTGTGAATCAAGTTACAGTGAGGATGTCCAAATTGCTTTTCTCCCCATGAGACTTCACAGAAGATTATGTTACTGTAAACTGATGTTCGAGCTAGGAAAAAAAAAATAAAAGGATACACAGTCTGCCACATACTTTTGCTCTGTAGCTTTCAGTGAAAATGGGGCAATCGTCTGTCTTGTCATGACAAGAGGTAGAGAATGCAATCTCATCATGACATGATACATACCATTTGTCATCACTTATATGAAGTAAAAGTACAGATGTAATTGGAGATGACATACATTTCACAACCGTGTGCTGTGGAATATCTCCTTTCTCTGGGAGGATCCCAGAGAAGCCAATTTTCAAGTTTGGTGGCTTTACCGCTTACCAAAAAAGCTTACTTGGATGAGTAATAATCCTTGACAATAAGAAGAAAAACCTGCTATGAATCAGAGGCAGAGCCAGGAGGTAGTCTATCCTTGATTCTTACTATCACATCAAACTACCCTACACCAGAAGAACTGGTGAAACCCGCTGGGCAGGAACCATTGTGTCTTGTCTGATAAAAGTTGCTGCATTCCTACCCGCCCCCCCCCCCATCTCCCTCTGACAAAATCAGGCTACCCTTCAAGGCATTGCCCTCTGCCCTGAAAAGGTAGCTTGTGCCAATCATGTGATGGTGCTGATAGCCCCCACTCAAGTCCTCCTTTTTAGAACCAGTCATTTGTCATGCAAGCCCCTCTAACCCTGTCCCTTCCTGGCCCCTGCTGTGCTCCTGGACATACCCCTCCTTGCATCTATGTAAGAAAATAAAAAGCAGAGATGGTGGCAGGACTGGGCGAGCAGGTGAGCAAAGCAGGGCAGGACTCTCTTATTAAGACTTGCTTGCTTAATATGAGTTACTTCTGAGAAGTGTGAGCCCAAGGAAGTTGGCTAGTCCAAGGGGATGCTTGTAGGGCAAAAGAGTGTGGGAAAACAATTTTTTCTCGCAAAATAAGTAGCTGGAACCACATCAGTATCATGGACTATTGATGCTGTAATGGAGTTGGATCATATGACTGGGGCAGATGAGATTCCCCAGAGCCAGGGAACCTAATAGCCGTACAATTTATGGATCTCTGGTGGGATGAGGCAACATTCCCGAATGGGTGTTTGGACACACGAAGAGGTGTTTTTGGTTGTCACAATGATTGGGTGTGCTACTGGTGTTTAGTGAGGGTGGGGGGCAGGGATGCTGAATGTCCTGTGCTGACTGCACCAGCCGTACAACACAAAGAATGACCTCACCAAACATGCTGATATCACCTCCTTGAAACACGGAGTCATAGATACCAGAGAATGGAAAATCATGGCATTAGACTTCATGACTTTTAATGAATCGGATTCTTTGAAAACAGAATCCAATTAAATTGGGTGTTTCAGACATTGATTAATTTCTTTTTTTATTAACATATAATGAATTCTTTCGGGCACACACTGATTAATTTAAACGCCATTTTCAAATACGAAGGATGAGTACCAAGGGATGGCCCCTCCGTCTGTGGAGAATGAACAAAGTTGTTTGGATCTTCAAAATGAGATATACATGGACAGAGGGATGGGGAATTAGTGTTTTATGAGTATAGAGTACAATTTTGCAAGGTGAAAAAGCTCTAGAGATCTGTGGCATAACAGTGTGAACATACTTAACACTGCTGAACTACACACTTAAAAAAGATTACGATGGTAAAGTTAATTTTTTTAACCAGAAGAAAGAACATCAGCAAAATAACGGGGGGAAGATATAAATGCCTTGGAAATTGACCAGGCTCCTCATTTTAAGCCTTTGATACAGAACTTCCATATAGTAGGGTGAGACGTGGCAAGTAGAAGTTTGTATTTAGGGTCCTGAGCATCAACCTCTATCTCTTTCCCAACAGGAATCTTCTCTGTAATAATTCCTTAGCTATAATTCCTTAGCTTGCTACAGTGCGTCATAGTTGAGCAATCCTTTGCACTTACATTGTCTCATCTGTCATCCTTTATTCCTCCCTTCCCCTTGTGCACAACCTCTCCTCTGCCGTTCAGCCTCACCCAAGGCTAAGCCATCATCATCTCTCTTTTGACTTCAACAATAGCCTTCAATCTAGTCTTGTGGGTCCCTGCTGCCTCTTTCCTTCACCCTGATCCATTCTTCACAAACCAGCCAAGAAGATCTCTTTTAACGATTATTCAGATCATGTCACTCCTTAGCTTGAGACCCTCTAATATCCTTCCCCCCTTTGCATTCAAAATTAAAACCACTTTATGTGCCTCTCTTCTTCCTTGTTTCTACCTCTTGACACTTGCCTACTGTGCTCCAGCTGCATTGGCCTTCCTTCGCTTCCTCGGACATGCTCAGTTCATTTCTACCTTGGGGCCTTTCCACGTACTGTTCCCTTTGCCTGGAAGGTTTAAATGGTTGTTTCTCATACTTTGGGTCTCCGATTGAATGTTGCCTTTTCCATATTCCTTACTGGTTCTCCTCCCCCATGCTCATCTAAAATAGCCTCCCTCCTTCTAGTCACTCTGTTTACTTAATGACATTTACTTCAAAGAAGTGTGAGCCCGAGGAAGTTGGCTACAAAGTCCAAGCTGATGCTTGTAGGGCAAAAGAGCATGGGAAAACATATTTTTTTTCTTGCAAAATAAGTAGCTGGAACCATGCTGATATCATGGACTATCGATGACATAATGGAGTTGGATCATATGAGGTAAGTTACAGTACTTACCTCAGTGGAAATTATCCTGTTTATTTGTTCACATTTTATTTTTTGTTTTCCTCTGTTATTTGTTTTCCTCTGTTATTTGTTTTCCTCTATTAGTATTTCCTCTATAAGCTCTGTGAGGGCAGGGTCTAACCTATGTTGTTCACCATTTTATTACTAGCATTTAGAATAGTACCATTCATATGTTACACGTTCCACAAACATTTGTTCAATGGATAAATAAATGGCTGAATAAATTTTCATAATAGTCCTGTGAGACAGGCAGAGGAAATATTCTCAATCTTATTTTACGAGTATATTCTACAGAGTATCTGTACTTGCCAAGGCCCCATCAGTGGTGGGGCCAGGATAGAGTCCAGATCTTTCTAAGTCCCCTGTGCTGCATCCTTTCTGGTAGTTCATGAGCAGTTAATCCTAGCCATTTTAGAGAATGAGAGAGGGAGGAAGTGGGAGAGATTACCAGTCACACTAAATATATATTCCTATTCACAAACTTGTAGCCACAGGTAGAAAAGAGGGAGGGCTCCCTGCCAGCATGTTCCAACTCTCCCATCTCCCTACTGAATCCAAGCACAGCATGGCTGGAGGAGGCAGGAGAGCACGGTGGTTCATAGCAGGGGCTTTGGAGGGAGGTAAATTGAGTTCCACTCCTAATTCTACTATACTTAGCAGCTATGTCTTTAGACAAATAAGTTATCCTTTCTGAGACTTCATCTCTCTTGGAGAGTGGGGATAACACCACTGACCTTTTAAAATACTTTAGGGGATTAAATGAGAGAATGTCCAAAGTTTGGTATGTAGTAGTTACTGAATAAAGGGTATGGTGTAAGGATGTTAATGAAGATAGGACTGAACAGGTTTATAAGAAATTTAGCTTTCCAACACCTCTTTCCTCCACCTGTAGACATGGAGGGGAAGTTAATTCCTACCACTTAGAACTGACAAGCTCTGAATGATCATTCAGTCAAACTACTTAATTTATACTTTGAGGAACGCAAGACCAGAGGAAGTGGACTTGTCTGAGTTCCCTTGGGCAGTAGAGGTGGGATTAGATATGGAAATGGAACCTAAATGGACTGACTTTTGTTTGTGACTCTTTCTACTCACTGCTGACATCACCAGGCATGGAGATATCAGATTTCCACCTGCTCCTTTCCTTGGCCAAAGCACACAACAGAGTCAGGAGGTTCCCCTGGGGCAGACAGAATTGCACAGATAGGGACAGGGTCTTAGGCATCTTGGTGCCCTCCCACGGCCTGTTACTGGCTTCATGACTTGGGCCAGTCACTTCCTCTCACGGAGTCTTAGTTCCACCACCTAGAACATGGGGATGATAATAGTACCTACTTCTTAAGGTTGTCTTAAGGATTAAAATAACCCACATAGAATTGCCTGCAACATCAGAAACAAAATATATCTATTTCTAAATTTGTATTAAAAGTGATTTGAATATACGCACCACTGTGTTTATTGCACCTTTATTTACAAAAGCCAAGATTTGGAGGTGACCCAAGTGTCCATCAATAGATAAATGGGTAAGGAAGTGTACACGTGTGCACGTGCACATGCGGGGACACACACACACACACACACACACACACACACACACACATATACAGAGGAATATTATGCAGCCATAAAAAATGAGGTCACCATTTGTGACAACATGGATGGAAGACATAATGCTAAATGAAATAAGACTAAGAAAGACAAATACATGATTTCACTTGTATGTGGAATCTAAAAAAAAAAAAAAAATGAATAAATAAACAAAACCAGAACCAGACCTGTAAATACAGAGAACAAACTGGTGGTTCCCAGAGGGGAAAGAGATGGGAGGATGGACAAAATGGGTGAAGGGGAGTGGGAGAAACAGGTTTCCAGTGATGAAATGAATAAGTCATGAGAATAAAAGGCACAGCATAAGGAATGTGGTCAACGATATTGTAATAGCATTGTATGGTGACAAATGGTAGCTGCACGCGTGGCGAGCATAGCATAATATATAAACGGGTCAAATCACTCTGTTGTATGCCTGAAACTTATGTAACATTGTGTGTCAAGTATACGCAAACTTAAAAAAAAGTGATTTAAAAGTGGCTTTTAAAAATATAAAATACAGAGGAAATATAGGTTTTAAAATATAACGCAGTGTACAATATATAGTAGTCTACTAACATTGCGAAAATATAAAATAGATAGTTCTAAAGAAATATATTAATTACCATTGAATACTGGTATTTGGAAGAGAAAAAAACATCACAAATTGAGGGGCGCCTCGGTGGCTCAGTGGGTTAAAGCCTCTGCCTTCAGCTCAGGTCATGATCTCAGGGTCCTGGGATCGAGCCCCGCATTGGGCTCTCTGCTCAGCAGGGAGTCTGCTTCTCCTTCTTTCTCTGCCTGCCTCTCTGCCTACTTGTGATCTCTCTCTCTGTCAAATAAATAAATAAAATATTTAAAAAAAAAATCACAAATTGACTGGTAAATTAAGTCCCCTACCCTACATGTCATATTGTAGAAGCAGATGAGACTATGTTTTATTAAGTCCTAGTACTAAAAAGTGAGTTACAATACAAAATACATTAGAATAAAGTTCTGCATGGTCTATGCAGATGGATTAAATGTATCAATAAAAATGGACACAAAGTAAGTTACAAGATAACACACATTTGAATAAATTTCTATATAGGGAGTCACGACACATAGAGCCAAACAAATATTTCAGTAAAAACTAGCACAAAGTGGAGGAGAAAATCATTGCATTGGAAGGAATGCCAATGTCATAGTCATGTGGGCAGTTAAATCACTTCACAACAGTGCGTTCACTACCAATTTGGTGCTTCTCTTTTTGTTTTCAAGTCTATATTGTTGCAACATTTGACTCATCTGTGGTCCAGGAGAAAGAAATCCCTGTTCGTGGGACCATGCTGCCAGGCCAGCCTCTGAGCCTCAGCTCAGACAAGCCGTGGGGAAGGAGTAACTTAGAATACAGAGAGCCTTCTCACTCAGGGAGGAGGGCGTTGGACACCCAAAGGCCAGACAAACCCAGGGGTTGCTTATTCCCGATAGAAAACATAACTTAGACTCAATGAGGGTAGAGGGTGGATGCTCTTCTTCGATCGAGTAATTTTCTATGATAAGGAAATTAAGATTTGACCTACTCCCCACCCCAACTTCAGGGCACATTCTTCATGACCAAACTTTAAACAAAAGTCTGAATTTCTCTGGTTTATTCCAAATTTCAGGATCTTTTTTGCACACATTAATGATGGACATCAGAACATTTAGGGAGGAGCTGGGCAAATGTGCCCCGGGACTAGAAAATGGCTGGGGCATGAAGGGACCTGGGAGGGTTCTGTTTAGCCACATGGAAGATGCCATAGAGTCACCTTAGATTGCTGGCTACAGAAGCAGTAATCTTTTACTACCTTAAGGCTTTTCTATCCATTGTTTTGGTTTCTTTGATGTCAATGAATAAGTCCTGGTCGACAGCAGTGGGTTTGTATCTTGATAGCTACTGTGTGTGACAGTTTTCTAGGTGGGCTTCAGGTCCTACAGCAATGATGCAAGCTGACCCATTTGAATATGGAAAGAAAATATTAAAACTCCTTTTACAGAGCCACAGCCAATGCCCATCACCCAGCCCCTAGTTGGGTGCTCTTTCCACTTCTAAACGCTCTGACAGCTGTTCCTCTCTCACCACACGCATTTCTTCCTGCTGCACCTGCAAGCCAAACCCTTGAAATCTTGAGCCCAAGTTACCGAGGGAGTGTTTTTCCCATTTTACCCCAGTCCACACATTGAGCTTCCATCATGCTTTTATCTTTATCTTACCTTCCAGATTATGTCTCCTTGGTGCTTACTACTCAAACTTTTAGGACTGACTTGAAAACTCTCCAAAATCTGTACTAATATCTACCATTTAGCAGCTGCTTTCTGTATGTCAAGTGCCATAGCCAGAGCTTTATACATATTAATTCATTGAATAGATGTATCAATTCTGTACACATTGCTATTACTATGACCATTCTCACTTTACAAACGGGGATAGAGGGGAACATAAGTAATTTGCAAAGCTAGTCACATACCTAGTGAGTGGCAGAGTCAGGCTTTGAACCCACGCAGTCTATGCCTGGAACTCTGCAGGTTCCATAATCCCGCTTTGGTATGACTTCCACCTGTTTAAGCCCATCATACAACATCCCCCCAGCACCTCCAACATAGCCTAAAATCCAGGTGGAATCACAAAAGGCAGCTCGCTCAGTTTTCCTCTCATTATGTGCCTACATCTTAGGCATCCAATAATTCGTGTGGGTGTCAAAGACTAATCTAGGGCATTTTCGGTTTTTTCTCACCATCTGACTTCCTGAAGAAGTACTCAGGGTCACTTGGACCTTGTTGTCAAGTCAATGGAGAAGTTGACATTGAAGTTGAAGGTCGACTCTAATCTCTACATCTATCTTGCCCTCTTGTTACGCATAGTGCTAGGCACCGTATGTGCTCCTTGGAATTCATGCCCAGTAAGTCCCCAAGTCACAAGGTTTTTATTTATTTCCTTAGCATGAGCTTGCGTATCGGCCCATTTTGTACCACCTCTCTGTACAAGGACAAGACTGCTTAAATTAATTTGAACTAAATACACTAAAATGTTAATGGTTAAATATTTTTTTGGTTTCTTTCTTTTTCCTTTTTATAAACTAAAAAAAATTGAATTGTGATAAAAAATACACATAACATAAAATTTACCATCTCAACCATTTTTAAAATGTACAGTTTTAGTAGTGTTAAGTATATTCACGTTGTTGTGCAACAGATCTCTAATAGTTAAACACTGTTGAAAAACATAAAGCTCTTGGGTGGATAGTATTGTTTTTGTTAGGGAAGAATAAAACACTGCAAATACTGTGAATTTAGCCACTGGAGAATATTAATACTTCTGACAGAAAGAGGGAGTTTGACATATTAGAGAGGGGTTAGTGGTTATCTCTGGGTTGTGGTATCATGCATAATTATCTTCTTTTAGTATTTAAAATGTGATGGCTTTCCTACACTGTGTATATGTTATTTTTGTTTACTAGAAATGAAACAAACAAACAAAAACAAGGGGAAAATAACACAGCTTCATAGCAGGTATCAAATATGCACGCCCTAGTTTAATACTATCAGTACAACCAAAGGTTGATTTTTGGCACACTTTTCTGGAGGAACTTTCCTGCTCTTATCCAAGTTGAAGCAATTTCAGAAGTTTGGGCACAGAAGATTTCAGGAAGATGCTGATAGCTGAGGCTCCTATGAGGTGCCCAAATTAACTTGGAAGCGTTCTGTATACCCAGACTTTTTCACAAGGCTGAGCACCTTGTCACATGCATAGAACCACAAATTAAAACATCCTTTGGCGCCACCTTACGCTAATTGAATGGATTGCACCTGCTTAGAGTGGTTTCACTATACTAGACTTAGTAAGTTATAACTCTATGGATTAGAGAGATAAGGAATCTATTTTTGTAATCATACACTGTTGATTTCTTTCCTTTAAAAAAATTTACCGTTACATAATGTGATAGTTGGATCGTTTGATACTAGGATTCATGATTCAGTTAAACACTTGTTTGGAACAATATTTGTGTGGACTTTATTTACATTTGTATCAGGTTCTTCTTTTTGTGTCACAAGAATGTTCTAAGACTTGCTTAGGATGACCCAATGAGAATACCTTGTATATGAGATGATTACCAGGAGAGAACAGAGCAAGGGAGTCATGGCTAAATGAAGGAGGAAAGTGCTTTATGATAATGGTATGGCCAGTCATTAATAACAATGACAGTTGACACTTTTATGGTGCTTACTGTGTGCCAGGCCTGATCTAAGCATTTTTTATGCATTAACTCATTTAATTCTCTCACAACCCTATGAGGGAGGTACAATCACTATCTCCATTTTTTTTTAATGATTTTCTTTTCTTTTTTTTTTTTTAGATTTTATTTATTCATTTGAGAGAAAGAGAGACAGACAGAACACAAGCAGGGGGAGAGGGAGAAGCAGACTCCCCACTGAGCAGAAGCCCAACATGGGACTCGATCCCAGGACCCTGGGATCATGACCTGAGCTGAAGGCAGACGCTCAACCATCTGAGCCACCCAGGCACCCCTCACTATCTTCATTTTATATATATACATATATATATTTAAAGGTTTATTTATTTATTTGAGAGAGTGAGAGAGTGCAAGCGTGGGGGTAGGAGGGCAAAGGGAGAAGGAGAGAGAGTTTTAAGCAGACTGTAGGCTGGGCATGGAGACTGATACAGGGCTCCATCTCAGGTCTCCATTTTAAAGGCGAGGAGATGGGGGTGGGATGGCACCTGGGTGGCTCAGTGGGTTAAGCATCTGACTCTCGGTTTCAGCTCCGGTCATGATCTTGGGTGGAGGGATTAAGCCCTGCTTCGGGCTCAATGCAGGGAGTCCACTTGAGATTCTCTTCCTCTTCCTCCTTCTCCCTCTCCCTTCCCTCCTGCTTTTCCCCCAGCTCTAGTGCTCTCTCTCTCTCTCTCTCAAATAAATAAATAAGATCGTAAAGAACAGGAAATGGGGGCACAGGGAGATTCAAGTTAACTCACCCACAGTAAGTAGTCAAATGAAGATTTGAAGTTTGAATCTATGCATTTTGGCTGCAGAGTCCACAGGCATTAGGCAATACTGTTTGCAGCATTAAGATAGTAGAAGTAATAGTTTCCATTTCCTGAACAATTACTGAGGGGCTAAGTGCCCCACATGCTTAATCTTATTTCATCCTCGTGCTAACCCTATGAGGTGCTGCTCATCTCCTTTTAGAGATTTGGGACCTAGGTTTAGGGTAGTGATGTAACTTGTTTAAAGTCATCCAGCTCTGGGACACCTGGGTGGCTCAGTCGGTTAGGTGTCTGCCTTCAGCTCAGGTCATGATCCCAGGATCCTGGGATTGAGCCCCACGTTGGGCTCCCTGCTCAGCGGGGAGCCTGCTTCTCCCTCTCCCTCTGCCTGCCGTTGCCCTGCTTGTGCTTGCTCTCACTCTATCAAAAAAAATAACTAAAATCTTAAAAAAAAAAAAAAAGTCATCCAGCTCTTAAATAGCTGAGTCCAAACCCATCTGATTTTAGAGCTCCAGTTCTTAACTGCATAGCCATATGGCTTCTGAGAGTGCCATCTAGTCACTACGTGCAGAGATGAAGTGGAAAAATTCCTGCAATAAAACAGTGGTTGGGAATAGGGGAGTTACACTCGCGCGGGCCTTCAGTTTTCAAACTGAATCTTGACTATGTTTTAGTGGGACTCTTTTTATAGTGTAAGACACATTTTTGCCCTTTTCAAGAAAACATTTTAGCTCTTCTTCATCTGTAAGGGAAATCATAATGCACTTCAGCTGTTGTACGATGCTGTAATGCCATAATTCAAAATTATAGCACCATTTGCCCATAAACGAAATGAAACCAAACTGCCATATTTTTTGAGATATCACATCATATTTTCAAATTTTTATTCTGGTCTCTTGATGACTGTTGTTTCTGGTTATTTCCTATGTATTTCATACGGTAGCCCATTTCTCACCTGTAACATCAGTATGCTGTGTATAACTAAGAGGTAAGAAGAATAAAAAGAAAAGAGAACCAAGAAAAACTAGTGAACAAACGAGGAGAGAAGAATCACTAACAGAGGGTTCCGGGGCTCTCTCATGAAGAAAAGATATGGGTCTGGGTGAATAACCATGTTAAATCTATTTAAGTTCTTTGGATCCTTTTCGTCTACTACCTTTTTCCTCTGCATGCTAGGTAGCTGAGGTAGCTAGATAGCTGGACTCCAAAGAGATGAAATGTTACCATACGTGAGAATTAAATGGCTTTTTCGACTTCATGGTCCATCTTGGATATGCCACAGTTAACGCCTGTTCACACACATAATCTAGGAATGGGACACCATTTTCTTCAGAGTTTGCCACAAGCATTGGCCTTCCTACTTGTGCCATCATTGCTTTACTCCTACTTCAATTTTCAAGAGTGGTCAGAAAACTGCTCTGGGAACTTTGTCCCATCATCTATTAGGTTGCTGTCTCCATGGCAGTAAGAGTGATGGGGTGTCCAGCTCCTCCTCAGGGGTTATCTACTTTGTGCCACCTGTAACTGTTTTATCTTTGCTTGACCTCTTTCCATTCTGAGAACACCTCGAGTGACAGAGGTGACCTCAGCTGACGCAGTGGGTGGCAGCCTCCTCCGGGGAGGAAGGAGGGAGAAATGGGGACTGATGATCTGAAAACAAGACCTTGCTTGTTTCAGGGAAGTGACTGGTTCCTAGAACAGCGTGGGGCTGGGGCTGCAGGGCTTTCCTCAGCTCTCTTGCTGCAGGTGTGGCTGTGTAAATTAAGCAGCAGCCCCCTTGCGGGAGGGCCCTACCCAGGAGAGCAGGGCTGGAGTCCTACATACCCAGGGCAGCTAGTTTCCTAGCCTGATATTGAATAAGGGTCTTCACTGTCTTTCACCAACTCTAAAGAAATAGCTCACATGGCTCTGCAGTCCTCTGTCTAGGTATGTTACTTGGGTCTGGTTTTGTCTTATGACTGTAGTAAATTTCAGAGGGAAAAGGTATTTATGTTCCATATTGCAGCCAGAGCAATTTAATACAAATACAAGTCATTTCAAGGTTCTCTCTAGCTCAAAACACACCAAGAGCTTTTCATTACCTCTAGAATAAAACCTTATTAGGTCCTAAGCCATCTTGCTTTGGCTACCCTGACATCATCTCTGCCACCCTCATTTACTCCGCTTGCTCCAGGTACCCTGCGCCCTCCCCCCTGCTGTTATTCTAGGTACTGAGCTCTCTCCTCTTTCAGGGCCTTTGAACTTCTTTCAACTACTGAAGAAACTTCCCCAGGATTTTATATAGTTTATTCCTTCAGTATATTTAATTATGTTTACTTGTTTGTTCTCTTTCCCCAACTAGAATGTCAACTTTTTGAGAACAAGGCTTTACTCCTGACCCAGGCACATAGTAGGCTCTCAATAAGTACTAGTTAAATGGGTAACCAGGTTATAAGTAGCTCCGGGAACCTCAGCGGCAGGAACTGAGGGGTAATCTCTTAAGGCACAAGAATGAAAGAGCTGAATGGAATATCCTAAACTTTTTTTTTTTTTTCTAAAAAGCATGGAGGAGCAAACAACATAGTGAACCATTATTGGACTGAGATCTGGCAGAGGATGGGAGCTCAGAATGTGAATACATTACTTGATCTCTTTTGCTGCTGATTCAGAAGAGGCAGACCCGAGGCTGAGCTGAGGTCTTACTGAGCTGGGGATGGTGGAACTATAATCCAGGGCATGCGAAGAATGCGTGTCCCGATAAAGAACACCCTACCCCTAGTCCTCGGACTGGAAAGATGGCAGTAAAAGTGAACGGGAAGTAAGTCAGATCTTGTATGGTCTATACCCTTCCAGTCATGCAGCAGCCCAGATGATCCCAGGCAAGGTGATCCTGTTACTGCCTCCAGATACCTGAAAGAAGCCAATAAAAACAACACCTGGGACATTATAATCCTACTCTTGGCCTTAAATTATTTCTACAGATGATTTTTCAAATTACATCTGACTTTATAAGCTTAATCCATTTTGTAGGTTCTAGGGGAATCACTAAAAAGCAAAAGTAAAATGAGTATAGATATTTCAAACTAATAGGGAAAATAGCACACACAGAAAAAAATTACTACAGAAGAAGACAAGAGAACAGAGAAAGAAAAAGGAACATAGAGTTGGTAGACAAATGAAATGCACACAGTGAGATAGTAAATATAACCCCAAAGACAGCAGTAATTACATTGAATGTAAATCCACTATATGCTCTAGTTAAAGAATTATATGTATGACTGGATACATATAAACTTTTTTCAAGCAATATAACTCAATGATAAGGATAACTCAATGATAAGGATAAAGACAAGAAGTCAAATATTAAATCCCTTTGCCCAGTTTATTTTAAAACTGGAACAGCTATATTAATATCGGACAAAACAGAATTTAGGGAAAAAGCATTACTAGAATTAAAGGGCTTTGTTTTATAATGATGAAAGGTCCAACTCACCAGGGAGATATGGCAATTCTATATTTGCATGCTCTGACTATAATAACATCAACCTATATAGAGCAAACCCAGGTAGAAGGAGAAACAAATTCACCATCACAGCAAAGATTTGAATACACCTTTTTTACTCATTGATAAAGCAAAGAGATAAAAAAATCAGGAAGGCTATAAATGACTGGAACAATAAGAAAAAACATATATAGTTAGCTGCATACTGCACAATTTCCAAAGTCATACAGAATATTTACAAAAATTGGCACTGAGGCACCTGGATGGCTCAGTTGGTTAAGTGTCTGACTCTTGATTTCAGCTCAGGTCATGATCTCACGGTCATGAGATTGAACCCCATGTCAGGCTCTGTGTTGGGTATGGAGCCTACTTAAGATTCTCTCTCTCCCTCTGCTCCTCCCCATTGCTTGTGCTCTCTCTCCCTTAAAAAAAAAATTGACACTATACTGAGCTGTAAAGAAAGTCTTAACAAATTTAAAAGAACTGAAATTGGGGTGCCTGGATGGCTCAGTTGGTTAAGCGTCTGCCTTTGGCTCAGGTCTTGATCCCGAGGTCCTGGGATCGAGCCCCACATTGGGTTCCCTTCTCAGCGGGAAGCCTGCTTCTCCCTCTCCCTCTGCTGTTCTTCCTGCTTGTGCTCCCTCTCTCTCCCTCTCTCTCTCTAATAAATAAATAACTAAATGAATCTTAAAAAAGTAAAATCTGAAATCATACAAAACATGTTCTCTAACACAGTGTGTTTATGCTAGAAATCAATAACGAACAGAAATAAAAATCCCCATATGCTTAGAATTCATCATCATGCATCTAAACAACCCATAGGTCTGAAGAGAAATCACAATGGAGATTAGAGCATATTTTTATCTGAATAATAGTGAAAGTGCTACAAATTCCATATTCTAAGATAGGGTTAGATCACTACTTAGCAGAAAATTTATTGCCTTGAATGTGCATATTAAGGGGGCACCCGGGTGGCTCAGTTGAGCAGCTGACTCTTGATTTCAGCTCAGGTCCTGATCTCAGGGTCCTGGGATGAACCCCACCTTGGCCTCTGCGCTCAGCAGCGAGTCTGCTTGAGAGTCTCTCTCTTTCCCTTCCTCTGCCCCACCCCCACTTGTGCACTCTCTCTCTCTAAAATAAATAAATCTTTTTAAGAAATTGTACATATTAAGGGAAAAAAAGGCTGAAAGCTACTTAGCCAACATCAATCTCAAGAAGTTAGAAAATAATAGAAAAGTGAGTCTGCAGAAATTAGAAGGCAGAAAATAAGACAGATGAGAAAAAAAAAAAGAAAAAAAAAGAAAAAAAGAAAAAAAGAAAAAAAAGATGAGAACATGAACTAATGAAGTAAAAAACATTCAATAGAAAAAAATAAACAAGGTCAAAATGCAGTCATTTGAAAAAACTGATAAAATCTTTTACTTCTGGTAGGACTTATGAAAGAAAGAGAGAAGAAATAAATAATCAATAATTAATATATAAAAAGATTATAAGTGGATATGAACAATCTTATGCCCAAAAGTTGAAAATTCAGATAAAATGTTTGGATTCCTAGAAAAGTAGCACAAACTTAACAAAATTGACACAAACTTACCAACTTACTAAAACTGACACAAGAAAACATAGAAAACCTAAATACTTCTCTAACTACTAAAGAAAGAAAGTCCCTAATTAAAGCTCATCCTGCAAAAAAGATCCTATGCCTGACTGACTTAACTGGATAGTTCTACCTAACAAGGGAAAAAAAATGCCAACATTCCATGGATGGTTTCTTGGTATAAAAGAAAAAGATACACTTTTCAGCTAATTTCAGGAAGCTAACCAGTATAATCCTATACTGCTATCCAGTAAAGACTGCACACACAAAAAGAAAAAATAAAGACCAATTTCACTTATGAATAGAGTTGCAAGAATTTTAGCAAAGTATTAACAAACCAAATCCAAAAATACATTAAAAAAATACAAAAACATACAAAAAAAATCATGACCAAATTGGGTTTATTCTAGGAAATAAAATGTAGCTTAACATCAAAAGTTCAATAAACGTAAATGTTTATATTGACAGATTATATGAGGAAAGTCATATAACCATCTCAGTTGATTCAGGAAAAACATTTGATAAAATTTAACATCTATTCATAATTTGGAAAAAATAGTGTTGGCAAACTAGGAATAAAAAATAACTTCTTAAGTATAAAGGATAAAGAATATCAGAAACAAAACAAAAAACAGAGAACTAATTGAATGTTGGAATATTTCTCTTTAAGATCAGGGTATTGATCATGTTTAAAATTTTCTGTATCTTATGACGTTTTGACATCTTAAATATCTTGCTGGTCAAAGAGAGGCTGGCCTCCTAGGGCCAGCTAAGTCTTAAAATTAGTAAATAATTTACTTGGGAGCCAGCCTCTCATGTGCAAACTAACCACCTCCTTTACCTAACTCTCACACCCTGAGCCAATATTTCTCTTGGCTGAAATCATCTCCAAGTATAAGGAAGCTAGAGACCACCCCAGTATCCCAAAGCCCACCACTTATTATTCGAACTAGCCAATTCTAAACTGCTTATTCTGCCCTGTCTTTTCCATGCAAACTCCAATAAAGGTTCTGGGCCTAGGCTTTTCCCTCCTTCTATGTGCCTCCTGACCACACGTGGTGGTCCCCATGTGGTCCTGTATGATGTGGTGTAGCTCTTTCTAGGAAATATAAGTACCAACTTCTTTCTATGGCATTAACCTCTCTGTGTCATCACTTGGTCACCTCCATAAATTAACATCCTGCAGGTACAAATGAGAGAATTAGGAAAAGTACAAGGATCCCCACTATTACTATTTCCATTTAGAATTTTAGCTCAGCCCCAGTCAGAGCAGGTGGAGAGAAAGGGAAATAAGAATTATATGGATTGGAAAGGAAGAAACAAATCATCATTATTCAAAGATGATATAATTATGACATAGAAAATCCAAAAGGACCTATGAATACATTATTAAAATTATAATTATTTTAACACTATAAATTATTATTAATAAATAATTATACATTGTTAAGGTTATTACCAAATTGGTGTGTACAAAGTCAATATAAAAATTAATTACATTTCTATGTCCCAGTAATTAATATTTAGAAAGGAAATAAAAGATACCATTCAAAATTACATAAGAAGTCATGTACCCAGGTACCAAAAAAGTGCAAAAAAAGTGCAAGACTTTTGTGAAGAAAACTACAAAACTTAAAAAAAGAAAATAAAAGCAACTTAAATAAATACACCATGTTTATGAATTTGATGACTCAACATTTTAAAAAATGCAGATTCAATGTAATCCCAATCAAAATAGCAACATTGTTTTCTCTCTCTTTTTCTCTTTCTCTCCCTCTGTGTGTGCGTGTACGTGGGTGCAAGATGTGACAAGCTAATTCCAAAACTGATATGGAAACACATAGAGTCAGAAATAGCCAGGATAATCTAGAAGAAAAAGACCATCATGAGAAGACTTGCTCTACTTGGTATTAAGACTTAAAACCATTAGTAATTAAGAAGCATCATTTTGGTTCAAGGATAGACAAAGACAAATAAATATAAATGAATGTAATAGTTTTAAACCCATACATATATTTATGGATCGGTTACATTATCATTTCAAGGAAGGCAATACAGAATAGTAGGGAAAGGACTATCTTTTCCATAAAAGGTGTTGGCACAAATGAGCCATAAACACAAAAAGGAGAAGGAGAAGGAGAAAAGAAATTGGACTCATAATTAACACCATGACAAAAGCAAATTTTAGGTGGAAAGTAGATCTCAATGTCAAATGCAAAACAGTGTTTTGAAGATGATCTAGGAGAATATCTTCACGCTTATGGGTAGGAAAAGATATTTTTAAATAAGGGATGGAAAAAGATTGCTAAATTTTACTTCATGTGTCAGAAGACACATTCAAGACACATTAAGAAAAGGAAAGTCACTAAAAGCAGAATACACTTGCAACACATCTAACAGAGGGCTCACATCTATATATAAAAATCATCTATAATTACTTCAATTTTCTTTAAGGAAAAAACTGAACAGCACAACAGAAAAAAGTAAAAGACTTGAATGGACAGTTCACAAAAAGGATGACCAAATGGCCAATAAATATATGTAAAGGCATTCGGACTCATAAATAAGGTCATGCAAGTTAAAACTACAGTGAAGTACCATTACATACCCATCAGATGGCATGAAATTAAAATTCTAACCCTGAGAAATGTTGGCAAAGATGTGGAACGATAGCAACTTTCAGACACCGTTGGTGTTGGGGAGGATGGTAGACTGATTCAACCATTCCAGAAAACTGTTTGACATCATCCTGTAAAGTTGTAGGTTTGCATAGCCTATAACCCAGAAATTCCTCTCCTAAGTATATGCCGTAAAGAAATGTGTGCTTATATTTATCAGGATACATGCACACGAATGTTTATAGAGCATTAGGCAAAATAGCCCTGAACTGGAAACAATTCAAAACCCATTAACAACAGATGAGTTAAATAAATTATGGTATCATGAAATGAAATACTATACAGTAAGAAAAACATGAAGGAAAAACAACACACAAGTGCGTGGATGAATTTTATGTACATAATTTTGAGTAAAAGAAGCTAGATGCAAAAAAAGACATACTTTATAAATATTCTAATTAAGGTTCAAAAGTGGCCAAAACTAAATTATATATTGGTTAGGAATTTGTACTTGAGGGAGGAAACTATAACATAAAGCAGAGAGGTAGTCACTATAAAATTCAAGAGAATTGTCTGGGTCAGGGCATTCTTAGGATTTGCCCAGCCGTCAAGAGGGTAGTGAGTTGCAAAGTTTATTTGAATCCAAACAATATTAACACCTCTGAAGGGTCTGGGATGGAATTCTCTTTTACTATGCAGATTTGAAGAAAAACCCTGAGGCAATGAGATTTAAGATAGGTGAGGCAAGAAGGAGGAATGGTAATAATTTGGAACAAGCTGGATCCCTCTTGGAAGGGCAAAGGGCAGCTGAAGAAGAGGCTCTATCCAGCCAAAGAATCCCATGAGGGGCTTGAATGGATACAAGAATGGGCGTTACAGTGTTGGTACTGAATATAATATTATACATTTCACAATTTGTCCTCAGACTCATCTTGCACAGGAGTTCATTGCACAACCTAGATATTTCAGGATACTCTAGATTCCAAGTGTTCATATGTTACCTGAAACAGATACATTGCTCCTGAAACAGATACATTGCTCACTGAACTAGCACAGCTGACCTTTAACAATGCGGGTTTGAACTGCGTGGGTCCATTTATACATGGATTTTTCCCCCCGATAAATACAGTACGGTGCTGTAAGTATATTTTCTTTTAAGAGTTTCTTAATTGCATTTTCTACTCTCTAGCTTACTTTATTGTAAGAATACAGTATATAATACATACAGTATATAAAACGTGTTAATCAACTGTATGTGTTATTCCTAAGGCTTCTGGTCAAGAGCAGACTATTAGTAGTTAAGTTTCGGGGGAGTCAAAAGTAATACAGGAATTTTTGACTGCACTGCAGGGGATGCTTGGGCACCCCCTAATGAACTTGTTATTCAAATTTTAACTGTATTTATTTTTACATATTTGTATTTCTCTTCATATAATTTATAGTAAAAACACTTCGTTAAGTGTATATAAAGCCCTTAAATAACTTCCAAAGAAATCAATTCACACTTGAGAGGAAATTTTTGAAGAGATCAGGCATTCTCATTATAGGTTCGGGGACTCAGCAACGGTCACCACAGCACTGAGAACCAAGACTGTGGTCTCCTCAGTCGTGTAGCTGGGGTACAGCAGGAGGCCTTCCCAGCCACAAGGGGGTGAAAGTTCATGCACACGAAATTTCGGGAGCTCCAACTGTGCTGTTTACAACCCAAGACTCAGCGGAAGGGTTAAACTGAAGCCAGTGACACCTGGTGTGCTAAATGACCATCTCAAAGAACTTTTTGGTTGTAAGTCTTGTAGAAGACATCTCCTCTGTGTTGCTAAAATAATGGCCTTTTCTTTTTTTTTTCCTATGGATTTTTCTCCTTAGTTTCCTCAAGGCCCAGAATTTCCCCTGTGGGCTTCGACACAAGTTTAAGAAACCAGCTGGTGTTCCTTGGGCGGGTGGATGGTGGTGGATGGTGCAGATGTGAGAGTGAAGAAGAAAACGCTCACCTTGATATGGCTGTAGCCGTAGCTCAACTTCAGAAATGATGATAGAAATAATGAGGAAAATAAGAGTGGCTTTAGAAATGATTTGGCAGCAATTTTATTTGTTGTACACTAACAGGGCTGGCCTGTGGCTGTATATGTAGAGTTCGGAGTAAACTTTCAAAGCGCGCTCCGGAGGCGTGCATGGTAATCCTATTATCTGATAACAGGATTTGTGCACATACCTCCCACGTGCAGCATCAGTAACCCACCCTTCTAGTATTGCTGTGAAATGCAATTTGTGAGCAGATGAAAAGTTTACAGCACATGGGCCTGTGCCATGAAGCTCGACAAAGCCAGCGCACTGTGTGGCAAGGTTTCTGAACCCAACCCCTGCTGTTCCTGCTGTCTCCCTCCTTATTGATTTCTGTCCCTTGGCCAAGCGGGCTTTGTGATAGTCTGCATCGACCCAGAAACTTGCAAAATGAGCTAATCAAATAGGTGCAGCAGAAGCCAACCTCGAATTTCTGGGACGCTTTGGAGACGCGCCACACGCAGGAGGTGGAGACATGATTGTGTCAAATAAATGGTGGCAGGGTATAAGGGGCGAAGAGGCCAAACGGCGTGAATTTTGGCTTATTATTTTACGGAAACATCCATAGCTAGAGGGAAAGCAGGAACTAGAGGCACATGCTCGATGGACAATGTCTCAGTCCTCCAGGGCTGCCATCACAAAATAACCACAGACCAGATGGACTTAAACAACAGGAGTCTATTTCCCCACAGTTCTGGAGGCTTCAAGTCCAAGAGCAAGGTGTCACCAGGTTTGGTTTCTCTTGAGGCCTCTCTCTCCTTAGCTCACAGATGGACACCTTCTCACTCTGTCCTTACATGGACTTTCCTTACCAGACCCCCTGCTGTCTTTTCTTCTTCTTATGACACCAGTCATAATAAATTTGGACCCCACTTTATGATGTCATTTAAGTTTAACCTTAATTACCTATCTCCAAATACAGTCACACTGAGGTTAGGGCTTCCACATACGAATTTTGGGGGAACACAGTTCAGTCCGTAAGAGAAAATGACATAAGTAGTGCTTAAAAATAAGGCCTTGCTATTCACTTTTTAAGGTTTTTGTTTACCCATGGTCTACCTAGCTTCCTTTTTGACAGAGTTTATAATTGATATTCACATAAACATCGTATGAAAAGTCCCAGATGTTAGTGACAGAAGCTCCTGTGAAAAATATGGAAAAGAACATATTCATTAATTCCATTGTTTATGAGTGAGAAAGTATAGATTCATGATTTTATTTTCTTTTTCTTTTTTAAAAATTTTATTTATTTATTTAAGAGAGAGACATCGAAAGAGAGAGAGAGAGAGAAGGAGGAGGGAGAGAGGGTGAGCATGAGCTGGGGGCGGGGGCAGAAGCAGGCTCCCCACTAGTGGGCAGCCTTATGTGTGGCTCAATCCCAGGACCCTGGGATCATGACCTGAGCCAAAGGCAGACTGAGCCACCCAAGCATCCTGACTGTTGCTCTTAATAAAACGTGATTGTATATGGATTAAAGAACGTACAACTTTTCAATGTTCAATAGATATAGCAATGAGTGTATAGGACAAACAGATTTGGTTAGGGGAAAACTCTAAACCATAAGATAGTATGAAACTTGGGTATAGGGACTTGTTGGTGGCTGATGGGGAAATAGGTTCTAGGTCTTTTTCTTTTTTATGTAAATGTTGGAATCAGCTTGATTATTTCTACAAAAAGTATGCTGAGATAGTGACTGGGAATGTGTTGAATCTGTAGATCTCTTTGGGAAGAATTGATATCGTCACAATATTGAATATCCTGATTCTGTGAAATTTAGTACATTTATTTAGTTCTTTAATTTTTCTTAACACTGCTTTATACTTTTCAGTGTATAGCTTTTACACTATTTTGTTAGATTTATTCCTGAGCATTTCATGTTTTTGATGCTACTGTAAATAATTCTGCCTTTAAATTTCAATTTCAATTATTCACTAATAGTACATAGAATTATAATTGATATTTTTTATATTGACCATATATTCTGCAATCTTGCTAAACTTATAGTTTAGTCTTTTTTTTTTTTTTTTTAGTTATTCTTTTGGATTTTCTACCTAGGAAATCAGGTCTTCTACAAATAGAGGCAGGCTTATTTCTTTATCTCCAATATGTATGCCTTTTATTTTTTTTTCTTATTTTATTCCATTGGATTTATTCTACATATGATGTAGAATACCAGCACTGTCTTGTTGCTAATCTTAGAGGGAAAGCATTCAGTCTTTTACCATTAGGTATGATATTAAATAAGTTTTTCTGTAAGTGCCCTTTATTGATTTCTACCTTAAGAAACTAGAAAAAGAAGAAAAAAATCAAGCTCAAAGTAAGCAGAATATGGGGAAAAGATAAAGATAGCAGAAATGGGTGAAATAGGAAACAGAAAACCACAGAGAAAAATCAATGAAATGAAAAACTGGTTATTTGAAGAGATTAGTAAAATTGATAAACCTCCAGCTAGACTGAGAAGAAAAGAGAGAAGACATAAGTTAACCAATGTCAGGCATGAAAAAGGGGACATAACTACCAAGCTCATAGTGCTTACCAAAGAAATAACAGTGGGTTACTTGAATCATTAAATTTCTATGTAAATTAGGATCACTGCTACTTCCTAGGCCAGTGATTCTCAAACTTAAACATCTACCAGACTTGCCTTTAGGGTTTAAATCTGTTAAAACATAGATTGCTAGGTTTCTGATTTAGGAGTTTTGGGATGCGGCCTGAGGATCTGTATTTGTAACAATTTATTAAGTGATGCTAATGATGCTGACCTGGGGACTACACTTTGAGAGCCACTGTGTTAGATACAAAGGCTTTAGGACACTTTGATTTTGCTAACTTCTCTCTTGACTTCTGTGTTATCACTACAATATATATATTTAATTCCCCATAAGGCAATAGTCTTCCTGTTTATATAACAAATATTCATTTATATTTACCCACATATTATCCTCTCTATTGTTCATTTTTTTCTTGCATCTTTGAGCTTCTAACTGGAATTATCTGCTTTTCTGCCGGAAGGACACCCTTCAGCATTTCCTTTAAAGGATGTCTGCTAGGGATAAATTCACCCAATTTTGTGTCTGAATCTATCTTTATTTTGCTTTTAACTTTGAAGACTATTTTTGGTGACTATGAAACTCTAGGTTCCTGTTATTGTCTTTTATCGCATTGTTTTTTGACTTTCATAATTTCTGTTGAGAAGATGGCTATTAATCTTACTGTTGTCCCTTTGAAGGTAACGTCTTTTCTTTCTGACTGCTTTTAAGATTTGTTCCTTGTCTTTGGTTTTCAGTTCTTTTATTCTGATGTGCTTGTTATGTTTTCCTTTGTAGTTATCCTGATTGAGAATCATAGAACTTCTTGAATGTATGGCTTGAAGTCTTCATCAAGTTTGTGTTACTGTCCCTTAACTTTCAACTCTATTGTCGCCAAAGAATACAGTCTTTATGATACTGATTCTTTGAGATGTGTTGATACTTGATTTATGGCTAAGTGGTTGAGTTTTGGAAATACTGCTTGTAAGCTTGAGAAGAATGCATATTCTCTAGTTGTCAGACATGTAATTTTAACTATGTTAATTATAGCAATTTTGTGATATATATTCTTTAAATACTTTTTTATTTTTTTTAAAGATTTATTTATTTATTTATTTATTTATTTGTCAGAGAGAGAGAGAGAGAGAGCACAAGCAGGCAGAGTGGCAGACAGAGGCAGAGGGAGAAGCAGGCTCCCTGCCGAGCAAGGAGCCCGATGTGGGACTCGATCCCAGGACCCTGGGATCATGACCTGAGCCGAAGGCAGCCGCTTAACCAACTGAGCCACCCAGGCGTCCCTCTTTAAATACTCTTTATCTGTATTAATTTTTTTTCTTTTAGACCATCAGTAATTACTTGAGGTGTGCTAAAATATCCTATGATGATTCTGAGGCAATTTTATTATGTGTATACAAGTTTAAAATTGTTAGAGCTACATAATGAATTGAAAACTTTATCATTATATAGTGACTTTCTCTAGTCCCAGTAATGCTCTTTGTCTTATATTCTATCTTAATTAATATTAATGTAGTGATCTCTGCATTATTTTGGTATTTGTCTGGGATTTATTTTTAATCTTTATATTTTTAAACTTTCTATATCCTCATATTTTAGATATGACTATTATTAACAGTATAATATTTTTTTTAACTTGAGCTTAATTCATTTTCACTTAGCTGTTATTATTGTTATATTTAGACTTGTTTCTATCAAGTAAATTTTCCTGTTTCACTCTTGCTTCTGTCCTCCCTTCGCCTTTCTAAAATTAAATTAGTTTTTTAGTCAATTTTTTTGCACCTAATTTTCCCCCTCCACTAGTTATAATAATACATTATTTTCTTTTAGTAACTAACACTGAAATTTTATCATACATATTAAATTTAAGGAAGTTTCAATTAAGTTAGTATATTAAATGTGCTCCTGAAAAATACAAGGATCTTAGAACACTTTCCATCAGCTACTCACTTCTAACTTAGATATTATCGGAGGCTAGAATTTTTGTTCTATACTCTATTTTCTTTCTTTCTTTCTTTCTTTTTCTTTTTGAGATTTATTTATTTATTTATTTGAGAGTGGGGTGAGGGGGCTGGGAGGTGCAGAGGAAGAGAGAGAGATCGCCAGCGGACTCTTGGCTGAGTGCAGAGCCCGGAGAGGGGCTTGATCCTACGACCCGAGATCATGACCTGGGCCAAAATCCAGAGTCAGATGCTTAACTAACTGAGCCACCCAGAAGCCCCATATGCTCTATTTTCTAAACATGGTAAATTAGTTCTCCTCCCCCTCTCTCCCTTTTCTCCTCTTCCTCTTCTTGTCCTTTTCTTTCTCTTTTCCATACATATGATATCATTTTAAATTTATCCACATCTTAACCAACTTATTTACTATTATTTTTGTATTTCAGACTTTCCCTTAGCAATAATTTTCTTTTTTACTGAAACACATTCTTTAGAAATTCCTATGGTGAAGATCTGTTCATGGCAAACTCTCTAGGTTTTTTCTCAACTAAAAATGTCTTTGTCTTTATAGTCTCATTATTTCTGAAAAGATAGTTTTGATGAATATATAATTTTAAGTTGATAGTTAATTTCTCTCGACATTTTGAAATTAATATTTCCTTTTCTTTTGCTCTCTGTTTTCACTGTTGAGAGTCTAAACAGCATTCCTTTTCTCTCATGTTACTTTTAAAATATTTTTTTTTTTGTCTTTGTAGCTTTTAATTTCACTGTAGTGTGTATCTTTGTGGATTTCTTTTTATTTGTCGTTTGTTTATCTCATCCATTCTGGAAAGTTCTTGGTCATTTTCTCCTCAGATACTGTAGCTACTCCATTCTCTCTATTCTCTTCTCTAGGACTCTGAGTGGATGTATATTAAAGTCTTTTATTTTATCCTCCACATCTTTCAATATCTATCTTAATGTTTATCATCTTTTTTTCTTTATACTGGATCCTGCTTATTTCTTTCAGATATATTGTCCAATTTGCCAATTCTTCCTTTGTTAACAGCTATCAGCAATCTAAACCATCCGTTAAGCTTTCTTTCTCAACTTTTATTTCCAAAAATTTTTTGTTTTTATTTTTCAAATCTGCAGAATTGTTTTGGCCGTCTCTTAACAATTACTCATTTTTTGGATATCTTACTTAAACAGTTTATCTACAGCAATTTTATATTCTGTATCGGACAATTCCAAAGTGTGACCTCCTTGGGGACTTGAATCTGTCATTACTGATGAGTTGCAATAGTGGTGGGTCTTTTGTGTGTATTTTCTGATCTTGGTTTTTAAGCTTGTATTTGCTTGCTCTGAATCTGAGGAATCTTGTGGGAATGCAGTGGGAATGGTATTCCCCAGGAAACATTTATTTTTGCTTTTGCTAGGAAGCAGGGAGACTACGGACCTGCAACATTTTAGTTCTCTTTGCGAATATCAGCTTAATGTGGGGCCTCTCAAGTTCGACTCTCATAGCTGCTTCTAGCCCAAGACTTAATCCGGCTTTCACAGCGCCCATGCTGGCTTTTACCTTCAGGACAGTCTACCTTTCTCTTTCCATTGCAGCTTACCATTCTGCATTTTTAAAACTTATTTTTGGAGAGAGTATCCTGAAGATTTTTCCTCTTTCTGACAAATTCAGAAATGCAATACAGGATGGTTTATCCAGGATCTACTTTATTTATGATCGGAAGACCGCTCAGAATACTTCTTTTTATCGCCAGAAGTGGAAATCTGAGGCCTTTTTTGTTCAAGTGCCTCTTTAATAAGGCTTAAAATATTTACAACTAGTTCTTCAGCTGAGTTTTAAAAAGGTAATTCAGACAACAAAACCTGTCTTACTCGTCATGATCAAGCAGTGTTCCTTATAGCTCCTATTTTATGATCTTCCCATTTACTTTATCTTGCATGTGGAATGTAAACTTGCCATGAAGGCTAGATTTAGAATGTTCAAATGAGCAATTATCTTTTAACACCAACACAAGTCATGCATACAATTTGGCAGATTGAAGATTACATACAGAAGAGACTTGAAGTTTCTCGCAAAACAAATAGAGGAGTGAGAACATTACTGAGTGAAAGCCAATGAGCTCCATCTCTTTAAAAAGTTAAATAAAACTTTTTCTTTTTCTTTTTCTTTTTTTAACAATTCAATGGCTTGACATTAGTGAGGTCGACAGTCTTTAAAATTTTATAAAAATTTGTTCTTTAACTGTCATACGTATCCAGAGTATTCACAGATTTTCCGTGAATGCAGCAGTGTGTAAATTTGCTTTCAAGGGTAAGGTTGACTGTGTAGAAGATTCAGAGGTCTTTCTGAATTCTATACTTAAAAAGTGGATAGTGTAAGGAGGAATACCACCAATACATCAATTGTAATCTCATCCTAAATAATAATCTTTGTGAAATCATGAGCTTGATATACCAGGTGTATTTTCCTACAATACATCACGTGTCCTTTGCCCTAGGTGTAGCTCAGTTCAGAAAACACCATATTTAAGCAAGAAGAAGCTGTGGGTAACAGGACAAAGTGAGCTCACTTTCTGAAATTGTACCACAGAGTCTTTATTAGGGGGCCTGGTTGGGGTGGAGTGGTTGAAGTTCTGTGGAAGGCTCTGATTTGCAAGCGCTACTTTTTTGACAAATAAACAAGTCTGGGCATGCAGAGGCTTGATCTTCATTTACATTTTAAAGTGTCTTTTTCATTCTCATGAAATGAAGTTCATGTTCACTGCCATCTCTGGGTCTTAGTTACTTCCCTGTACATTACAGAGGCAGGACCAACTGTTCTTTAAGGGTTCTCCTCGCATGTTCATCTCGTGTCATATGTGAGGCCTGGGGGACGTGCTGGCATTTGCCACAGCTTCCTCTTACCACCACACTAAATACTGTAACATACCAAAAGAGAGAACAGCTTCCTCCACTGTAAACCTCAACAGGCTCACAACAAGGACAGTTTTTTTTCCCTTCATATATTGTTCAATCTACAGATTATTTCATGAAACAGTACCTTGATTCGTATGACTCGTCAATTCCATTTGTTACTTGTCCTTGGAGAACATTTAGGTACCACCTTCATTCAGCTATGACAGTCTCGGTGATTTCATTCATGTACCCTTAGGCTGAGGCCAATACCTGGAAAGACAGAGTAGAGAAATGGGAAATGGGAAGAAACTAACACTTTTGGTGACACTGTTGGAGCCTCTAGATCAACCTCTGCTTGAAACTTTAACTGCAGTCTTCAGTTATATATGGCAATGCATTATCTTCATTGTATACACCTTCTTCTTGGTTTATGAGGTGTTACGTCCTGATAAACCCGTTGCAGGTTGAAAATATCGTAACTTGAAAATGCATTGAATACACCTAACCTACCCAACAACCTAGCTTAGCCTCACCTTAAACATGCCCAGAGTGGTTACACTAGCCTACAGTTGGGCAAAATGTATACTTTTTCAGGGAAATACCATTTGCATAAAATGGAAACACATCTGTTTTGGGCTCCTGGGTACTTAAATGTCTTCTCTGTGCTCAACTTCAGAGGGTCTAACAGTGGGCAAGCTTCTATGGCTGTTATCTAAATTTCCTCCAGGAGTTAGTGGGAAGCTTGCAGAGGCTGGGATTTGCAGTTAGACATATTTGCTGTCGAGCAAACAAGAGTGAATTGAACACACGCTGTTTGTAAACATTTATGGAGGGGAATTCATGAAGATGTGAGATTAGCAGGTATGTGGTTACTCAGCTGCTCAGTATATTCCAGGAGCACACAGGGACCCTGCCCTTGAACTTTAGGGTTTACTAGTAGGGTGATTACATGCCCCAGTTGGCCCAGAAGAGCCCCAGTTTATGCCACCATAATTATTAATTACCCTCTCTGTTAGTTCCTGCTTATAAGCTTCACGGTTGGGGGACCACTAGCACATAGATGTGCACAGATCAAAAGTAAGTTTGAGGAACAGGACAGCATAAGGATGGACTGGGTCAGCATTTGGAGAAACAGGGTAGAGGCAACAGCAATAATTTATTGTCACATAAATAAGAGTGGGATTTATTGTGAGGCACAGTGAAAAGGATACGATGAGTACACTCTTGACTTTTGAGATGAAAACAAAGACTGAAATAAATTAAACAAACTCAGTGACAACTAGCCAATGGCTAGCACTATTATAGATCAATAACAGCTTTCTGCTCCTCGGGCACTGAGTGATTAAATTCCTTTCTGCACCTTGTTCACTCATCACATCAACCCTTCCTTCTGAGCCCAAACCTGGCCTTCTGTGGCAGACTTGGTCTTCTGTGGCAGCCACTGCCAACTGCTGAGGGCTGGCACATGAGATAACACCTATTCGTGCTTGTCACTTCATTCTATCTGCTCCAAAATGTCAGAATGGGGACTATCACAGCTCTGGGTTTTTCGAGAAAACAAATGTTCTTGCGTTTTATCAGCTGGAAAGCTTTGTGAGGAAACAAAAGGATTCACTCATTCGTTATTTTCTTTCTTTCTTTTTTTTTTTTTTTAAGATTTTGTTTATTTATTTGTCAGAGAGAGAGTGAGAGAGAGATCACAAGTAGGCGGAGAGGCAGGCAGAGGCAGAGGGAGAAGCAGGCTCCCCGCCGAGCAAGGAGCCCGATGTGGGACTCGATCCCAGGACCCTGGGATCATGACCTGAGCCGAAGGCAGCCGCTTAACCAACTGAGCCACCCAGGCGTCCCTCATTCGTTATTTTCAACAAATATTTATTTCTATGGAAGAAAAAGAGTGAGATTCAACTCACAGATGTTTGTTAATGGAAAAGTAACATCGGACATCATGGTGTGTGGAGATGAAGAACCACAAGGTTCCCAAGATCGCAGCCGCAACCGCGGACTCACCTTTAAGAAAGCAATTGCAGTGCTCATTTCCTTCCACAAGGGGGCACTCCAAGCTCATCGCTGAAAACGCCCGCTTGTGTTGTTTCAGCGAGCTGTTGGAGAACAAGCGCTAGCAATCTTTTCTCCATACCTAGGGATTACTGAGTGGGTAGAATTAAAAGTACACTGGCCGAGCTTTGTGAATGAGGCAAAGCCGTTTGAAGGTCAATCCCTATGGTGTCAGCAACCTATTCTAAATTAATTCACAATTAAAAATGGTACAGAAATGTGCTAAATCTCACTTCAGATCTGTTTTGGTCTCCACTCTACAACGATGAAGTAATTACATAAAAGATGGAATAATTTGGGGGCAGTATAATTCTCAGTTAAACCTACAGTCCGGCTTCTCGGAAAAACGGGCGCAGCTCTACCTCAAACGTTCATGCCTTCATCAGAATAGGCACTACCGAATTCCAATTACATCTTGGATATACAGAATTTTAGGTATAACTTAAGTCCCAACACGTAGTCAGTATCTCCATCTCTGGGTCTGGGACAAAAATCTTTGAATATTTCCAAAGGCCCGACGGCTTTTCCTAATCAGCAGTGGATGAGGGAGGCAGATACAAGTGGATGGAGTGACTCTTGTAATTTGTTTTTCACGTTCTTAAAGGAACCCTTCCAAGGGGCCACGCTTACCTTTCCCAGTGAAAAGAAAGACTCTGAAGACCAAAGCCGCGGATGCGGGAGCAGACGGCGCGCAGCGCGCGAGCCCCCTTCCCCGAGCCGAGGAGCGGCCGCCGCGAGCGCAGGGCCGCCGGGAGCCCACGCGTCTCCGCGGGCGAGGAGCGCGCGGGCCGCTCGCCGCTCGCCGCCGCTCGCCGCCGCTCGCCCGCGCACACGGAAAGGGCTAATTGCTTTGCACCCGAGCAGCCAGTTTACGAGGAAGCCCGGAAAGCCCAGGGGAGCACAGCCGAGATTGTGAAGCAGGGAGAGCCGGCGGCCGTGAGGGTCCCCGGAGCGCAAGGGGGAAAGGGTGGCTCTCCCGGCCGTGGGCAGATGGACGCGGGCTCCCGCGGCAACATCTTCCCGCCTGGTTCAAGTTTAGTCCGGGCCGCTGCGGGCGGGCACAGGAAGTGTTCGGTCTTTCCTGGTTTGCACCTCCCGGCGAGCACTGATGAGTCGGTTGACTTGGGCCGCATTGGAAGTTCACCATTTATTATTAAAGAAAAGGGGCAGTGATTAATTCTGAATCCTCGGAGAGCTAAATAAATATTTACTAAGTAAGAACATTCGGCCATGAAGGAAGGGCTCGAACAGGTTCCTGAAATCCCGGCGAGGCCCGAGGTGCCGCCCCCAGGCGGGAAGAGCAGTTGCGGGGCTTCTCGCCGGAGGCTGCCATCTGCAGACCGCAGGGCCGAGGGGGGACCTTCGTGAATCTGGGCAAAACCGAGAAGATTCCAGGCCTGAGTCAACCTCGATGGCCTGGGGTCTTCAGTAATTTCATTGGCTGTGTCTCCCTTAACAAAGGCCGAGGTGAACGTCAGGCTAAACTTTGAACCTTCCTTTAAAAACAGTTTAAAAACTCAAGTAGCATTTTATTGCTCAAGTAGTAAAGAGGACTGGCTTGTATTGCTTCCAACTTTAAGAATATTTTCTTAGGCCCAGTGTGCTCCAAAATGTATCCAAATTGTGAGCATTCGAAGGAGTATATGTGGACGGCTTATGTGGCAATTAAATTACGGAATGGCACGGTTGTCAAAAACATTCATGTTGGTTATTTTAAAAGCGTTTTTCTTAATCATTAGACAGTTTAACTGTAGAAAATGTAGAAAATTATATATATATTATATAATATTATATATATCTCCACACATATTATATATAATATAACATATATATAATACATATTATATTATATATAATATATATATATATCTCCACACACCCATATCATGCTCTATCTCCAGTTCTATCATGATTTTTTTCAACTGCACTTTTTTTGGTGAGAATTTTCCAATGATATTAACATTTTCAGTTGTGGAGCGTTGAGGTGATTTTCAGCTTCCATTATTATAAAGAGCCCAATTAACATCCTTGTTCAAAAAAATTTTTCCATCTTTCTGATGCGAAGTACCCAGGTATGGAATTACCAGGACAAAGCATATGAAAAATTTTAAGCTTCTTAGTGTATCTTGCCAAACTTATAGAATGTAAATTGAAGGCATTCAATAGGTAAAACACTATTTTAATTTGGATTTCTTTGATTAGGAGTCAGGTTTAATATTATACTAAGAGCTCTTTCAGAGCAGGGCCATTTATTTTCTCATCACCATGTATACCCGGTGTCTTGTGTAATGCCAGGCACATACCTGGCATGCAGTAAATATTTGCTGATTGAATGAATAGAATTATGAATAAATGTTAGTAAGATATTTGAATTTCCTGTTTTGTCAATTGCTTTTTGTACTCTTCATCTCTCTATTATTGTGACAGTTGTCTCTCCTATTAATTTGCAAACTGCTTTACATAAAAAGAATTTAAACTTTTGTCACATATGTGGCAAATTTCCCTCCCCTTTACGAAGTATAGGTGTGTGTGCTTATGTGTGTGTGTGAGCACTTTTTGATTTTCAGAAGTTAAAATTATTTCAAAGTATGCATTTGTGACTCTAGCACACACAAATTAATTTGCGCTAGCGAATACTGTGCAATCTAAGACTTGAGGCAGTTTTACTATTTTAGAGAGCTCATTTTCCTTCTTATTTACCAAGTTTTTCCTTGGCCTTGAAGTTTTTTTTAGGACATAATGTGCTGGGTAAAAAGGTATCCCAATCTTAGTCTTAGCCTGACAAACACCTAGCTCAAGACCTGTTGTTACACTAGGGAAGGATCTGTCAGCTCCTTAGTTCCCAAACAACTACCCAGTAAATGCTTCTTGCTGCTTTTCCATTTGCCTTTTTCTTGTCTTGTTCATTATTATTAAAGACATGAATAGAAAAAGGATCTTTGCTTCTTAAGGGGTTTTCTGCACGAATCTCATCCCTTCTGAACACATAATCCCTTTTGGTATCCCACCTGGTTGTGGTTGAAATGACATAGTGTTAGGGACCATGGGATGGAAATGGAGTGCCATTATTTGAAACAGTAATGGTTTAAAACTTTGGGAGTATGGATATCTAATGGAGAGAGAGATTAAGCCTTAACTTTCTTTTCTTTGTGTAAGTATTCCCAGAAATAAAAGCATGATACAGAAGCCAAAAACTTGTCCGAGGCAAACACTACGGCATTTAAGTCACAAAAGCTAAGATCACACATTCCATACACTTTTGTTAAGTTAGGCTTGAGGCTCAGAGATGGGAAAGTTGCTTGTGTGGAGTAGATTATTTTTTAGTTCTTACCTCCACACAGTTTGGTTAACCCACAGCCCTGCTTCATTTTGTCTTTATTCTAGACATAGAGCAGCCTCTATCTGGGACACCGCTGGTCTAAACTAGAAAAGCCTCTGTGAACCCTACCCTGGCCCTTATTGCTTCTGCCCAGGTGTAAAACACATCACATGGAATTGTGTAAAAATAAAGTCATTCAGTTCAATAAGCATGTAGCATTGTTTTCTGGGTGACTTGCCTGACTTTTGCAGATGTCAAGGGAGGTAGGCATTACCAGTGAGAAAAACACTGAAGGAGAGTTAGCCCATTCAGAGTCTGAGTGGATTACCAGTATTTGTCCTTCGAGGCCCATTGAGTTTCTGGTCTTCTTAGATAATTCTAGTCAATACCGACATGCTCCTTCTGCCTACCTTTCATTCATTTACTCATTCCATAACTATTTATTGAAGCCAAGTACGCATGGTGGACAACACAGGCATAGTTTGTGTTTTCATGGAGTTGACTTTCTAGTAGGAGGAAACAGATAGTAAGTAAGGGCACCAGTCAGTACGGCAATTTCAGATGGTGAAAAGTGTTGCAGAGAAAAGGCGTGCCAGAGAGTGTTGCAGGTGGGGTGAGGTGCTGGCTGATGCTGGATGGTTAGGGTAGACCTTTCTCAGGGGTTAACACAGGACCTGAGATCTTACTGAAAACAAACAACCAGCTGTATCAGGGGAAGGACTGGCCAGTACAGAGGTGAGAGCTTGGCAGTGTCTGATGCTGATGAGAGTGGAGATGTATGGTAGGAAATGGGGTCTCAGAAGTCGGCAGGGCCCAGGACATGTAAGCCTTTGGTGAGGAGTATGCTTTGCCCCCCTACCTTGGTAAGTGAAACAAAAAGCCACACACAAGCACAAGCTCTGATTTGTGTTTATAAGCAATCACTCAGATTGCTGTCTGAAGAATGGACGGAGAACCTCCCGTGAGGATGGGAGGCAGAAGGACCAATGGAAATCTTGGCACTTGCTCATTTCCAAGCTAAGGCTCTGAGGGTTCCCTAGTACTGGTTAAAAGCACCTGTAGGAGAGAGGAATGTGCAGTCTTCTCTACTTTCACCTCTCCTTCCTCTCTTTTTTCTTTTATAATCCTAGAGGCTCTAGCAGTGTGAGCATTATAATGGGCTCAATCACTTGTGGTGTCTCGGAGGACCCTCTGCCAATTTTTGGTTGTAGAATTGGCCTGGTGTATTTGCTATTTGCCTTGAATGTGTGGAATAAAATTCTTTTAGTGATTTCAGCTCTTAGGAAGAAGGTTACCAGAAATGGTCTTTTCATTTTATTTTTTCTTCAGTTTTATTGAGGTATAATTGGCAAAATTATAATATTTTTAAAGTGTACAACATGATGATTTGATATGGGTATACATTGTAAAAGGATTCCCACCTCACCTCATACTACCTTTTTTTCTTTTTTGGTGAGACCACTTAAATTCTACTCTCTTTGCAAATTTCCATTATACTACATAATATTATCAACCATAGTTATCATGTAATACATTACTCAGAACTTTTCATCTTATAACTGAAAGTTTGTACCCTTTTCCCATCTTCTCCCTATCTCCCACTTTTCAACCCCTGGCAACTACCATTCTACTCTGTGTCTATGAATTCAACTTATTTTTAATTCCACATATAAGTGATATCATTCAGTATTTGTCTTTGTCTGGCTTATTTTACTTAGTATAATATCCCCTAAGTTCATCTGTGTTGTCACAAATAGCACAATTTCCTTCTCTTTTTAAGGTTGAATAATACACCATTTGTGTGTGTGTGTGTGTGTGTGTGTGTGTGTGTGTGTGTATGTGTATGTGTATCATATTTTCTTTATCCATTCATTTGTCAACGTCCACTAAACTTGTTTCCATATCTTGGCTGTTGCCAATAATGCTGCAATGAGCGGACATCTCTTCCAGCTAGTGATTTCATTTCCTTTGGCTATATACCCAGATATGGGATTGGTGGATCATATGGCAGTTACATTTTTAGCTTCCTGAGGGACCTCCATATTGGTTTACACAGTGGCTGTACCAGTTTACATTCCCAACAGTGTACAAAGGTTTCCTTTTCTGCACATCCTCGCCAGCATGTGTTATCTTGTCTTTTTGATAATAGATATCCTAACAAGTGTGAGGTGATATCTCATTGTGGTTTTGATTTACATTGCCCTGATGATTAGTGGTGTTGAGCACCTTATCCTGTACCTGTGGGCCATTTGTGAATCTTCTTTGGAAAAATGCCTATTCAGGGCTTTTGAACATTTTTAAATTGAGTTATTTGGTTTTTTGCTACTGAGTTGTATGGATTCCTCCTGTATTTTGCAAATTAACAAAATATGTAATTTGTAGTAGTAATGAAAATATTGTATGATATGTAGTCATGTAGGGTATGTAGTTTGAAAATATTGTCTCCTACTCCATAGGTTGATTTTTCATTTTGTTGATGGGTTCCTTTGCTGTGTAGAAGCTTTTTAGTCTGAGGTAGTACGACTTGTTTCTCTTTGCTTTTATTGCCTTTATTTTTGGTGTCAAATCCAAAAAAAATCATTGCCAACTGATGTTAAGTAAAGATCTTATTCCCTATATTTTCTTCTAGGGGTTTTATGGTTTCAGGTCTTATGTTCAAGTCTCTAATATCTTTTCAGTTGATTTTTGTGTGTGTGTGGTATAAGATAGGATCCAGTTTCATTCTTTTATATGAAGATATCCAGTTTTCTGGGGTGCCTGGGTGGCTCAGTGGGTTAAAGTCTCTGCCTTCAGCTCAGGTCATGACTTCAGGGTCCTGGGATCGAGCCCTGCATCGGTCTCAGCAGGGAGCCTGCTTCCCCCTCTCTCACTGCCTGCCTCTCTGCTCGCTTGTGATGTCTCTCTCTTTCTCTGTCAAATAAATAAATAAAATCTTTAAAGAAAAAAAAGATATCCAGTTTTCTCAGCACCATTTATTGAAGAGACTATCTTTTCCCCATTGTATATTTATGTTCCTTTTATCAAAGATTAATTGGCTATATGTGCATGAATTTATTTCTGGTTCTCTATTCTGTTACATTGATCTATGTGTCTATTTTTAAGCCAATACCATACTAATTTAATTACTATAGCTTTGTAATATCATTTGAAAATAGGAAATGTGATGTGTCCAACTTTGTTCTTCTGAAGATTGCTTTGGCTATTTGTGGGCTTTTGTGTTTCCATACAAATGTTATGATAATTTGTTCTATTTCTGTGAAAAATATCATGGAGTTTTAATAGGGATTGTATCAAATCTGTCTATTGCTTTGGGCAGCATGGACATTTTAGCAATATTAATTCTTCTAGTCTATGAGCAAGGTGTATCTCTCCATTTATTTGCATTGTCTTCAAATTCTTTCATCAATGTCTTATAGTTTTCAGTGTCTTTCACCTCCTTGGTTAAATGTATTCTTAGGTGTTTTATTCCTTTTGATGCAATTATAAATGAGATTATTTTCTTAATTTCTCTTTCTGATAGTTGTTAGTGTATAGAAATGTAACTGATTTTTGTATATTGAGTTTGTGTCCTGCAACTTTGCTGAATTTGTTTATTAATTCTAAAAGTTTTCTGGTGGAGTCTTTGGAATTTTTCAAATGTAATATCATGTCTTCATGATATTACAAACATGAGAAAATTTTCTTTCTTTCTTCCTTATTTGGATGCTTTTTATTTCTTTTTCTTATCTGATTGCTCTGGTTAGGACTTCCAATACTATGGTCAATGAAAGTGGCAGGAGTAGGCATCCATATCTTATTCCTGCTCTTAGAAGAGAAGCTTTTAGCTTTTCATCATTGGATACGATGATAGCTATGGTCTTGTCATATATGGTCTTTATTTTATTGATATACTTTTCTTCTCTACACAGTTTATTAGACGTTTATATCATAAAAAGATGTGAATTTTGTCAAATATTTCTTATACACCTATTGAGATGATCAGATGGTTTTTATCCTTCATTTTGTTAATGTGGTATGTCACATGTATTGATTTGTGGATGTTGAACCATGCTTGCAACCCTAGACTAAATCCCGCTTGATCATGGTGTATGATCCTTTTAATGTACTCTCGAATTCATTTTGCTAATATTTTACAAGTATGTTCCCCAGGGTTATTGGCCTGTAATTTCCTTTTTTTGTAGTGTCCTCTGGCTTTAGTATCAGGGTAATTTTGGCCTCATAAGTTGAGTTTGGAAGTGCTCCCTTATCGTCTATTTTTTGGAACAGTTTGAGAAGGATTGCTATTAATTCCTTAAATGTTTAGTAGAATTCACCAGTGAAGCCATCTGGTCTTGGACTTTTCTGTTTTGGCAGCTTTTTGATTACTTATTCAATCTCCTTCCTAGTAATTGGTCTGTTTAGATTTTCTATTTCTTCATGATTTAGTCTTTGTAAGTTGTATATTTCTAGGAATTCATTCATTTTCTAGGTTACCTAATTTTTTGGCATATAATTGTTCATAGTAGTTTTTCATGATTTCTGCTATTTCTGTGTTGTCAGTTGTAATGTTTTCTCTCTCATTTCTGGTTTTATCTATTTGAGCCTTCTCTGTTTTTCTTAGTCTAGCTAAGGGTTTGTCAATTTTGTCTGTCTTTTCAAAGAACCAATTCTTAGTTTCATTATCTTTCCTCTTATCTTTTTTAGTCTCTTTTTCATTTATTTCTACTCTGATCTTTTTTATTTCCTACCTTCTACTAACTTTGGGCTTATTTTGATCTTTTTCTAGTTCTTTGAGCTGTAAAATTAAGTTGTTTTTGAGATTATTCTTTTTCCTTAATATTGGCAGTTAGCATTATAAACTTCACTATTAGAACTACTTTTTTTGCTGCACCCCATAAGTTTTGATACATTATGTTTCCATTTTCATTTGTCTCAAGATACTTTTTGATTTCCATGTTTATTTCTTCTTTGACCTGTGGTTTTTCAGGAGTATGTTCTTTAATCTCCACATATTCATGAATTTTCCAGTTTTCTTCTAGTAATTGAATTCTGGTTTTTTACTGTCATGGTTGAAAAAGACGCTTGATGTGATTGCAAACTTAACTATATTAAAACTTATTTTGTGGCTTAACACATGCTCTGTCCTGAAGAATGTTCCATGTATACTCGAGAAGAATGTGTATTTTGTTGTTTTTGTATGAAATATTCTGTATGTGTCTTTTAGGTCCATTTGGTTTAATGTGTTGTTTGAGTGCAATGTTTCTGTATTGATTTTTTGTCTAGATTATCTATCCATTGATGAAAATGGTATATTGAAATTTTCAACTATTATTGTATTGCTGTCCATTTCTCCCTTCAAATCTGTTAATATTTGCTTTATATATTTAGGACCTTTGATGTGGGTGCATCCTCTTGATGAATTGACTTTTTTGTAATTATATGATTTTCTTTGCCTCTTGTTACAGTTTTTGACTTAATATCTATTTTATGTGATATACGTATAGCTACCTTTCTCTTTTTTAAATTTCCATTTGCATAGACTATCTTTTTCTATCCCTTCACTTTCAGTCTACGTGTGTTTTTAAATCTGAAGTGAGTCTCTTGTAGGCAGCATATAGTTGGGTCTTTTTTTGTTGTTTTTAAAATCAATTTAGCCACTCTATGTCTTTTAATTGGAGAATTTAGTCCATTTGCACTTAACATAACTGTTGATAAGTATAGACTTATAATTGTCACTTGGTGAATTTGTTTCCTAGTTGTTTTGTAATTCCTTTGTTCATTTTTTTCCTCTCTTGCTCTCTTCCTTTGTGATTTAATGTATTTCTCTAGTAGTATGTTTTTATTCCTTCTTTTTATTTTTTATTTCAGCTACAGGTTTTTGCTTTGTGGTTACCATGAGACTTACACAAAACATTAGTTGTGCCATTCTATTTTAAGCTAATAACAACTTAACTTCAAATGCATATGAAAGTTCTAGATTTTTATACCCACTCCCACGTTTCTGGTATTATAATTTACATCTTTTAATATTGAGTATCCATTAACCAGTTTTTGTATAGTTATTTTTAGTGTTTTTGTCTTTCAACCTTTATACTTGAATTATAGGTAATTTACCTACCACTATTATATAATATGAGTATATTCTGAATTTAACGATGTATTTATCTTTACCATTTACTTTTATACTTCTGCATGTTTTCATGTTACTAATTAACATGCTTTCATTTCAGCTTGAAGAACTTCCTTTTATATTTTTTGTAAAGATGGTCTAATGTTGATGAAATCCTTCAGCTTTTATCTTTCTGAAAAATTCTTTGTCTCTCTTTCAATTCTGAAGTGAAGGACAACTTTGGCAAGTAAGGCTTTGTTGGTTGGTAGATTTTTTATTTCAGCACTTCAAACATATTATCCCGCTCCCTACTTGCCTTCAAAGTATCTGCTAAAAATCTGCTTAAAGACTTATGGGGACTCCCTTGTAATTAGTATGTGTGGATTCCTTTAGGTTCACCTTCTTCAGTGCTCTTTATGATTCCTGAATCTGGATGTCTGTTTCTTTCCTCACATTAGGGAATTTTTTTAAGCTACTATTTTTTCAAATAAACTTTATTCCCCTTTCTCTCTGTCTCTTCTACTTCTGGGACCTCTATAATGAATCTATAGGTCTGCTTGATATTTTCTTGTAGGTCCCTTATACTATCTCCACTCTTTTTCATTCTTTTTCTTCTTGTTTCTCTGATTGGATGAATTTCATTGCCCTGTCTTTGAGTTCACTGATCCTTTCTTCCAGCAGATCTAGTGTGCTGTTGAACCCCTCAATTGAATTTTCTAGTTTAGTTATTACTTTCTTCAGCTTGTGACTTCTGTTTGGTACTTTAAAATACTTTCTTTCTCTTTGTTGAAATTCTCACTTTGTTCATACACCACTCTCCTGATCTTGGGGAACATGTTTATGACCATTATTTGAACTCTCTATTGGATCAATCACTTACCTTCTTTTCACTAATTGTTCTTTTGTTTGGAACACCTTCCTATGTTTCTTTATTTTCTTTGGCTCCCATCTTGGTTTCTCTACATCATATAAATCAGTCACCTCTCTCATTCTTTTTTTTTTTTTTTAGATTTATTTATTTATTAGAGAAAGAGAGAGAGTGAGTGCACGAGCAGGGGGAAGGGCAGAGGAAGAGGTAGAGGGAGACTCTCAGGTAGACTCTGAGCTGAGTGTGGAGCCTGATGCAGGCCTCGATCTCACCACCCTGAGATCACAACCCTGAGATAATGATCTGAGCTGAAACCAAGAGTCTGATTTAACAGACTGCACCACCCAGGCACCCCTCACCTCTCCCATTCTTAACAAACTGGTGTCATGTAGGAGATAAGCCTTGTCAATTAGCCCAGCCTGAGCTCCTGGTTGTTTCTCAAAAAAAAATTTTTTTTTAAGATTTTATTTATTTATTTGACAGAGAGAGAGAGATCACAAGTAGGCAGAGAGGCAGGCAGAGAGAGAGGGGGAAGTAGGCTCCCTGCTGAGCAGAGAGCCCAATGTGGGGCTCAATCCCAGGACCCTGAGATCATGACCTGAGCCGAAGGCAGAGGCTTTAACCCACTGAGCCACCCAGGCACCCCTGTTTCTCAAACTTTTATGATTGTCCAGCTGCCATCTTTGTTCTTTGCAGCACTCAACATTTGAGGGTGAGCTAAGATCCGTCAGTGTCCCAAAGGAGAGGATTGAAGTCAACACATAGAAGCAGTCTGATTAGAAGCCAGTACCTCAAGAAGTAGCTGGAAAAAAAATGTATTTAAGCCAAGGGAAAACTTCCAGGAAAAACTGGAAAAAAGCATTTTTGCCTTCTCCCTTGCACTGAGGCCTGGGCAGGGGGTCTGTGTGTAGGGGAGGTTGTGTACATGTGGCAAGTGTTGTGATCTTGTTAGGAACTATTTCTTTGTTTGCTATAGTGTTGTAGGTCTTGTGGAGCCAAGCCCTGTTGGTTTTCAGAGATAGGCACCTAAAAGATAAGGTGCTAGATGTGCAGTCAAATCCCTTTGCTCCTCAGGGAGAAGCTGGGAGTTGAGGTTTCCCTCCTGATGGTATCATCAGAAAATATCTACATATGTACTCAAGAGGTACAAATTTGGTGACAGACTTAAGTATATGGTGGCATCTCAGAAGCAGTTCTTAAAGAGCTTAACTTTATTTTCTTGGATTTTAAGAATACCTAAGATCCTTCTTCATCCTCGTCATACTGGGGGTGGGATTGATGACAAGAGTATATCTCAGTGTTTCTTACTTATTTTGATCTAGTTATTTTTTTATTCACATGATGTGTAGGAGTCAGTTAGTTTCTAGAATACTCTCAGAGAGAAGTGTTCTGTGTATAGCTGTACATTCAGGGTATTTGTGGGAGGAGGGATGTTCAGGAGCCTCCTTTGTCACTATCTTGGTTCCTCCTCAAAGTGGTGTTTTCTTAACATGAATTCACTACAATGAATATTTTGTCCTTTTCGAAACCAATCATTGTTGCTTACTTAATATAGTAATTGAAATGTTAGAGATCTTTTGTAGTTATATAAAAACAGATTAGTCATTTCATCTTGTGAACTTTTCTTCACTCTTCAGTAGGTTTGCTTACCCAAACCAGTTACTTACTTTTGCTAAGTTTCTACCAGGTGATGACAGAGCTCTCCATCTTTAGTTGGTGCATTATAAATAGCCTTCGTTTTTGCATATTCTATTTATATGGTTGTAATTCTGGAGTCTCCTAATTCATTAGCCTTAACCAGAGAGGTGCTTGGGTAGATTCCGAGATGTTCAGAGTAATTGCTTATGATATTGGCCCTAGCTAACACTAGGTGAAGGCCAGGGGTGATAGAAGAAGCTGCTACTTTGAAAGGTGAGGAAAGAGGGAGGTTAGGGACTTATAGTAGCTGCTAAAAGAGTTGAAGGGGGAGCAGTCACATGGAAATTCAGAATTAGAAATTTCTGATCCCTTTTCTGATTTGTTGTGAGGGTGTGTCTGTTTTGGGTCATAAAGGAGAGGAGAATATTTCACTTCTTATATATCCTACCTCTATAATAACTAAGAGCACAGATTTTGTCCTCAGAGATAACTGGGTTCCAGTCAGAACTTAGCCATTTATTGCAGGACCTTGAACAAATTCTTAAGCTCCTTAAGCCTCATTTCCAAAGCAGCAATATGGGGATAATCATAGTTCATACCTACTATGGACTGAATGTTTGTGTTTCCTCAAAACACATATTTTGAAATCTGACCTCAAATGCCATGGCCTTTGGAGGTGCGGCCATTGGGAGATGATTAGGTCACGAGGATGAAGGTTATGAATGGTATTCATGTCTTTATAAAAGAGACCCCAGAGAGCTCCCTGTGTCCTTTAGTCATGTAAGAACTCAGCGAGAAGATCATGTTTATCAACCAGGAAGCAGGCTCTCACCAGACACCAAATCTTCTGTCAGCTTAATATTGGACTCTCCAGCCTCCAGACCTGTGAGAAATAAATTTCTGTTATTTGTAAGCCACCCAGTCTATGGTATTTTTGTTGTCGCAACCCAAACTGACTAAAACAATACCTCATAGTGCTTCATTGAGAACTAAATTAGACTGCGCATGTGAAGTATTTGGCATAGTGTAAATGCTTAGTAGATATTAATTATTGTCATTAGCAACACTTTCTTACTATAGTAGTGATATCCATTTGCTATAACCAATTAAGAAAATGCAGTCAAACAAGAGGAAATAAAATCATGCACAATTCTTTCATCCTGCGATAAAAAGAGATATCTACTCCCATTCATTTTCTCTGCATATATTTTTATCTTATAAAATTTAATTTTGTTATATAGTGTCTTTTAACACCTTTGTACATCCTTATCTGTTCTTCTAAAATATTATCATGACTAGATGAATAAAATTCCATTATATAGGTATACCGTACTATAGTTTATCCTCCCAAATCTTTCTTATTTGACATATATTATTGTTTCCAATATTTTTGTTATTGCAGTGAGTGAGGTGATATACATTCTTATACAAATGTTTTCTTTGGCTCAGTATAAAGCTATAGTTACTGGGTTGAATAATAGCAATGTTTTTGGAGCTTTGGATCCTTACTGCCCAATTAGCCACTAGAAAGTTGTCAACATTTGTATCTTAATCAGTAGAATAGGAGAGTAACTTTTTCCCTTTAACCTCACTGACACTGCACATTAGCTTTGGACATTTTTTTTTTACTCATTCCTCTAAAACTTTTTGAGTGACTACTGTAGATCAGGCACTCTTCTAGGCATGAGGATGTAACAGTGAACAAAACAGATAAAAATCTCCCTGCTCATAAAGCTAAAATGGAGTATGTTAGATGATGCAGTTTCTACAGAGGGGCAGGAAGATACAGTATGTCTGGTTTGTGGGGTAGGGAGAAGGTACAATTTCATATAGGGCATCAGGTAAGGTCCCATTGAGAAGGCAAATTTGGGCAAAGACCTTAAGAAGTGAGGTCTTAAGGTCCTCATTTAAGGACCTTAAGTCCTTATATTCTCAATATCTTGAGAATATCTAGTGGTGAAATTTTCATGCTCAGGAAAGAGCAAGTGCAAAGATCCTGAGGCAGAAGCATTCTTGGCATGTTTAAGAAACAGCAAGACCAGTATAGCTGGAGTGAGATGTATACAGAGGAGAACAGAGGGCAATGAGGCCAGAGAGATAAATGGGCTCAGATCATGTAGGGAATATTAAACCACTGTAAGAATTCTGACTTTCACTCTGAGTGAGATGGGGAGTCATGCAAGGTTTTGAGCAGAGGAGAGCCGTCATCTAACTCACGTTTAGAAGGATTGCTCCAGCTGCTGTGTTGAGAATAGATTGAAGGGCGGCAAGGGCAGAAGAAGTAGGGAGGCTGATTAGGAGGCTATTGCAATAATTTAAAAGGTGGGGGTGGTAGCTTAAACCAGCAGTACGGTTCCAAAAGTAGGTGCAGTGAAATAATAGGATTTGCTGATGAGAAAAAAAGGAGGAATCAAGGTTTTTGGTCTGAGAAGCTGGAAGGATGGCGTTATTATTCACCAAGATGAGGAAGATACCACAAAGGACTGGTTTTGGGGAAAGTTAGAAGCTCAGTTTGAGATAGCTTTCAGACATCCATGAAGAGGTGTTACATTGGACGTTGAATACATGAATCTGAAGTTCGGGGAGAAGTTCAGCGTGGAGGGAGTAGTGGAGGGAATAGTGGGTGGGTGGGGTTTAAAGAGAATTTTCTTTATTGTATAATAGATTATAGTGTATTTGTTGGTGGGGATGACCCAGTAGAGAAGGAAAAACTGGTGATGGTGAAGAGGAGAGAATCATTGGAGCAATGTCATCAAATAGGTAAGAAGGAATAGGATCTAGAAGACAAGTGGGAGTGTTGCCTTTAGATAGGCACAACATGGATGGGACTGAAGGAGAATATGCTAAGTGAAAAAGTCAAACAGAGAAAGTAATTATCATATGGTTTCACTTATTTGTGGAACATAAGGAATAGCATGGAGGACATTAGGAGAAGGAAGGGGAAAATGAAGGGGGAGAAATCAGAGTGGGAGATGCACCATGAGAGACTATGGACTCCGAGAAACAAACGGAGGGTTTTAGAAGGGAGGGGGGTAGGGAGATGGGTGAGCCTGGTGATGGGTATTAAGGACAGCACAGATTGCATGGAGCACTGAGTGTTATATGCAAACAATGAATCATAGAACACTACATCAAAAACTAATGAAGTACTGTATGGAGATTAACAAAACATAATAAAAAAACTAGATAGGCACAGAAACAATTTATCTGGATTAACAAGAAAAGAACCAGAATGGGTGAGTGTGGACACAAGTATGTGGCTAGATGTGGTGACAGAACTTTGCAGAAGTTCTCTTTAATTTGCTTCTATTTTCTCAGTGAAATAAGAAGTAGGTTTATCAACTGAGAATGAAGGGTCTTGGATAGACTCACTGGGGCATATTTAATGCATATCATTCTTGTGGCAGTGTGGGGGATGGGCTGGATGGGGCATTATCGACCTGAAGAGACCATTGCAGTCATTCTCAGCAAGAGATGCTGAGCACCTGGATAGGGAGGTGGTGCTAGATATGGAGAGAATGCTTAAATATCATATGTTTTGGAGATAGGGCATTCAGAACTTGCTGATGGATTGGGGGTAGGTGTGAGGGAAAGGGAGGAGGAATCAAACATAGTACTGCTTTGAAAAGCACCCTAAAAAGGCAATAAATTATGATGGCTTCAGCTATATGGAAATGAAGGCCTGAGAGCTCTTACTATTTTGGCTCACATACTGCAGTACACCAGAGCTCTTTTCCTCTCTAAAAATTGGTCCTAACATTCTGGTAATCTTTGATTTTTAACAAAGTATGGTTAAAAAGCAGCACACATGATTTAGAGAAGTTTTTGGCAATCATTGGGCTCTGTGAGTGGGAAGTACATCCTCATTTTGCAGATGAAGGGACCAAGGCCCACAAAGGTCAATGGAGGTAATTACAAATGTTGGGGGGGCTGGAAATCAAATAAAAATCTCTTTATTAATTTACAATAATGAGGAATTCTTTACATCTTTGACTGCAGATCATTAACTACATGCTTGTTTTGTTTTGTATAATGTCTAGGACAGAATCTCAGGGAAATAAATGCTTAAGAAATATATTTGACAATGATTCTGCATAAGGCATTAATTGCCATCAATTGCCTAAAAAATCCTTTTCAATATGTAAAAATGTATTTATAATATTGATAGCCTTTTACATTAGGGTTATGATACTCCAGGTCTTCTGGAAGCAATGACCAGGTCTTCTGATCCTACAGGTAAAATATTCTTTGTTAGATAAAAAATGTGAAACTGAATATTTGTCATGTCCTGAATCTCTATGCCTCTATCAGAAAAAAAAAAAAAAAAGACAGGAAAGAACTTTAAAACACTGATTTATTAAGTTTTTACATAGGATCTTATTTTTGTTTTTGTTTTTGGGTTATGCCTAAGTGTGTTTAATACAGGCATTTCATTACCATGTTAAAAAAAAAAACAACTTTTGCTATGCCAATTACCCTTGTTCTGAAATATGGTAGCTTCCCCTAAAAAGCAAACAGTAGCAAAGTTCTACAGTGTACTATAATTCATATTTTTTTATTCATTGCCTTAGAGCTTGTTCCTTCATTGTTAACTTCGAATTAAGCACTTTCTAAATGTTCAGATTATTTCTAGGAAGGCTTTGTGTTTGTAACTTGAATATCAACTCTTTGAGGGCAAGAAAGATTCTCTATTTTTGAACATGCTTCATGCAATATAATATATAGTAGCTATTTATGAATGTTACTTGAATAAAAAATAATTGAAATCCTTGAACTTTAGTTTCTTTTCATTTAATAGGTACATTTTAAAATGTCACATTTCCCTCTGTACAAACATGCATGTACAGAAACACATTGTCTTTGGATTCATCTACCTCTGACAATTAACTATCTAATTAATTAATCATCTGATAATTAAAATGACCTCCTTTTGGCTGATACTGGATCCCAAGAAAGGTTCAAAAGAAACTTGACACATCATGTTGTGTAATGTTCCATTGTGAGACTCCACTACTCTTTATCACATTATGTCATATCTGATCACACAGTGGTAATACGTTGAACAAAACATGTTGACATATCAGAAAAAAAATCCAGTCCATTAGATTTATATAAAGCCATCTAGTCTTCCCTCTTTCAAAATGGTATAGCCACTGGGCAAAACTGGCAAATACAGCATCTTTTAACCATCAACAAATTTAGGACTCTATTCATCAAGTAAGTCCATACATTGGACTTAGTCCTTCCCTCAATTTCTGCCTTGAGATTTCGGTTAAGGCCCTTTGGACAACATGTCAGCTTATTAGTTGATAGTTCCTGCATAAGGCTGTACTTTTGTTTACCAAATTCTTAAGTCAGCATTAGTTTTCACAGAGGAACACATGTAGAACACAGAGCATTTTATTACATTTGAGACACACTATTTCTCCTCCTCTTTCTTGAAAAAACTGATTACAAAGAATTAGAATTGAAATGGAAACTCTGCAAGAAAATCAAAATTTCATAGACCTCATTTGGCATTCTTTATTCGTGGCAGCCTCAGTCCTGGCAATATTAGCACCTTTATATTTTTGGAAACATTTCGGCTTCCAAGATGGTGCACTGATTTCGAAAATGAAACCAGGATTCCATGGCCCTATGGAATACAGTGATTTCGTGGAAGTAGAATACATTTTAACATTGTATGTTAGATTGTTTAACATATACTATGCATGAGCCTTAACTTAAAACTTTAATTTTTACTTCCTGTGATTAGTGCATGATGTTATTATGGAGTAATATGGAATTCAGAGAGGACTTTGCAGTAAAGGTGACCTATGGCTGACACACTGTATCTTTAATAAGCTACAGATGACATGGGTCTCTTCTCAGAAGGGATATTGGCTTTCTGTATATAATTAATAACAAGAAAACTGTATCCTGACTTTAAGATCTGCAGCAGCATCCTGGAACAAAAAGGGCCATAAATTAACATCAATTATGTATTAAAGTTCCAATTAACCTGGCTGACACTGATATACTTTAACAAGGCACATTTAGATAAAAGGAGAAACTCTCTAATTACTTGGAACAGGACCTTATGACCCATTCTGCTCTTTTATCCCAATTCTAACCTAATGAAGAATGAAGTGAGGGAGAGAAAGTTCCACACAAAGTGACAATGCAGCACCAGAAGATATTCCCTGGGATACCCTTTTACCATGAAAAACTCTCCACAATGAATATTTTATTGTATTTGGTTTCTTAAAAACAAATACACCCATTGAAGGAAAAGAGTTATTTTAAGTTTGAAAATCGTAGCTTCTTTGAGATTTCCCACTGGAACTGGTTGAGCATACTATAACCATTTCATGGAAACAGCTCCCCACCCACCCCAGTGCCTGAACTTGCTTTAGATACATTCTCTAGGAAAGGAGCCCATTGGTCATGATTCCCTCTGCATTGTTTATTCTCTCTGCCCCCCAAATCTTTGGACAGCCTTCCTGTTTTCCATTTGACTTGGGAAGAGTATTCTGGTCTCCGGTTCCCATCTGTTCTCCAGGTGGCTCTTTGGATTTTGTTCATCTTCGTCTTCTGTCCACTGCCTGGGCATCCTGCCCACTTACATTTCTAGGTCTTCGTGTCCCTCCTGGTGTCTCTTGGTCAGTTAGCTTCATCCAAAATTGCACACGCATCTTCCAGGCTGCATGTTACACGCACTGAAGTGTTTCTTCAACTGAAAACACAGAAATAGCAGATGAAGATGTTCATAGAATGAATGAGAGAGCAAATGTGGTGATTGTGGGTGACGGAAGGAGTGGGAGCAAAACAGATCTCAATAGTGAGGAAATGGAGGAGGGAAGGACACACAGAATAAATTCACAAGTTATTTGTCTTTATTGCACTTTTATTTTTCTGTGAATCATTATCAAATATTATTATTTGTTTTCCTTCAGTGATCTCTCATTAAGTGCCTGCTCATTTCTTGACATTGTTCCTAAAACCAATGTTCTACCTCACCGTGCACAGTAGATGGAGGGGCCTTGTCTCACCCTGTATTCAATCAGGCTTCCCTGCTCATCCGCTCCACTCCTCCCACCAAATAGCCCAAGGCATAAATACTTTCTTCAAGGCTCTTCCCTGCCTACATCCAAAATGAGACTAGCTTTTTATAGATATGAACTCAGCTTTTAGCCAAATACGAAATTAAAAAAAATCAAGAAATGCATCTAAATAAAGCAGAATTTCTACTTATACATTTGAATAAATATCTCAGTTCTTTTAAGGCCACAGATATGTGTGAATAGATACTTAGATCTATCTAAGTACTAAGTAAGTATCTAGAACAGATGGTTATGAATAGAGATGAAAGTAGACATACAGAAATTAAATGTTGGCAACATATGTGGCCAATGAAATATTTCCAAATTTAATTCTGACCATGTGTTTTCTTGTGGCAAAGGAAAGCAATAGTAAAAGCATGGGAATGGAAGTCAGCTCAGCTTGGCCACTGGAATCTAAGGTTAATTGGATTGAGGCCAGTGAGGGAAGGGTCATTACCCTGCAGAGAGGTAAAGAAGGTCCCAGAAAGGGCTTTCTTTGAAAGCTCCACTTTCTTCCCTTATCTCATTTGCCTATATGCTAGGGCCCAGGGCTTCCAATAGTTTCCTTGTCCCCGACTTTGTGTTGTTCTGATCTTGATTTGACAACGCAGTTTTATCCTTCGGTACACCACTTAATATGTCTTTTGTCTGCTTCATTGGATATCTTAGTTCAAGGATAAACAGGAAAGTCCTAAGAACTTCCAAACAGAACAAGTTATGTAAAAAAGTAAACACACTCTCACTGGCCTTGTTCTTTCCCTTTGAAACATGAAAGCTAAAAGACAGTGGAATATAGCATTTACAAAAGACCGAGATAAAATTATTGGAATCTAATTCATATGAGAGAAAAAAGAAACAAACCTGTGAACCTTGGTTCCAAACACCTGGTTTAAGCCACCCAGGTCTCTCACCTGGATTATTGCCAACAGCCTACCATAGAGTCTGTTCTCCACACAATGGCCAGAAGGATCCTTTTTAAAAGATTGGTCAGATTGCATCACTTCTGTACTCAAACTCGTTACTGTTCCATTTCTGAAGCCCTCTCCTTTTTTCTCTCACTTCATCAATGACCCCTTGCCCCTTTCCTACACCTCCCCAGTCACAATGGCTTCTTTGCAGTTGGCCTGGGATTTACTTCACTGGACTCTCATATGTCTCCTTCCCTTCCTCTAGGTCATTGTTCAATTATTGTCTCATTGAGGAATTCTGCTCTAATTCTTATATTTTAATAAAATAGAACACCCCCCATCATTCTCTGTCTTCCTTACTCTGCTTTATTTCCTACATAGCTCTCATCATTATCTGCTTTACTATGTGTTTGTTTATTGTATCTTTTCTCCCACTGGAATATGAGCTCCTTGGAGAGAGAGGATTTGTATATTATTGTTATCATTTAGAATAGGCCCTTACAAGCTCTCTCCATTTGTCTAATGAAAGGAAAGTGTCCTATACCCAGCCAAGATATTCTCCTTCATGAAGAAAAAAAAAAGACATTTGTTGATATGTGAGGACCCTGATACCAGATTACCAGCAAACACCAATTCTTGAGAAAGACCTTGGAATTACCCAGAATGCTTTTTAAAAAAGAGTAGACTCTCAGGCCCCAAACCAGATCAACAGAATCATGATTTCCTGGGGGAAAGATTTAGAATCTGAATTTCAGACCATTAGTAAAATATTTCTGAAAGGCCTTATGTAACTATTATCATAAGAAAGTTTGGAAAACTCACAAGTTTGGAAAACTTACAACAAATAAATGTGAATAGACTTTTAGGAGCAGTAAATTTTGTAGTGTATGTGTCTGAGTTGATATAAAATACAACATATTATCTATCTACCTACCTACCTATTTATCTCTCTCTCTCTCTCTCTATCTCTCTCTCTATCTCTATTTCTCTATCTCTCTATTATCTCTCTAATCTTCCGTCCCTACCTGACAGTTTAACTAAAAATTTTCAGTATAAATCCTTTATAAGTGTTCTTGAAATAGGACATATTTTTGTTATCTGACTCATTCTTTAAATTACTCATTTTTCATTACAGTTTTGACTACTGTTAGTCCAGCGGTAGTGTTTCAGTACTCAATTCCTGTCATCAACAGATACAGCTGGAAATGCATAGATATGATCCTCATACTTGTTAAAATGAGCTCACCTGTCCATTTTAATATGGGGGAAGAGAGAAAAGAAATTAGATACATGAATCCCACTGGTAATACTTAATATAAGACACACTAAGATTCTGTGGCTGACATTTGGTTCAAGGGCATATTCTTCTATTTCCCAATATTCTCGGAGAATATGACTATGTTACAGCCTGTATCATACCTAATATTCAGACTGACAATATATATCAGAGAAAAAGTTAATTATGCTCATAATACTCAATTTAAAAGGCAGGGAATTGTTCAAATAACTAAACACAGTTAACACAAAATACTGTTTGATAATTAAAGCAAACAATTATTTGGAAAATGCAATTATGGCAAAAACTAATTCCTGGATACCAGATAAGTAAGGTACTATTGCATAAAATAAGATCCTTGAACACAGAGTGCTTATAATCTTGATGAAGAGACAAAGCATGTAGAGACAGGAAATAATTAAAGGGTAATGAAACAGTGCTCTTGTACTCGTTGCATAATAGCTCTGGATCACACAATATCCTCATCAATGAAGCGGATATAATAATATAAGTCTCCCGGGGAGGTTTGAAGATTACAGGAGATAATTCACACCCTTGATAAGTGGCATAGAATGCCACTAACTGAGGACTGACCACAGAAAGATGTGATGGCTAAAGATCAACAGTCAGGGAAATCTTTATAGAGATGGAGAGATTGAGACTTGCTCTTGGAGGAAAAGAAGATGAGAATTCTAAGTAGGAAGATCAGCATCAGCAAAAGTGTGGAGGAGGGAAAAATCATGGTATTTTGGAGGGACAACGAGGGGACCATCTGACTGAAGGTGTGGGTCATAAAAGGCAAGGTTGTCTAGGTAGATATACTTCTTCAAAGAGAAAAATAGACATACACAGAGCAGAGAAAGTAACAATACTGTTATGATTCTATCTCTCAGAGATAACTACCTTGCAATGCTCCCTTCTAATTTTTTCCCTATACAAAATTTCCTTTTGTAATTAAAACATATAGGGACACCTGAGTGGCTCAGTTGGTTAAGCAGCTGCCTTCAGCTCAAGTCATGATCCCAGGGTCCTGGAATCGAGTCCCATATTGGGCTCTCTGCTCAGTGGGGGGCCTGCTTCTTCCTCTGCCTCTGCTCTCTCTCTTTCTTTGTCAAATAAAGTCTTTAAAAAATGTTATAATTAAAACATATAATGCTATATATACAGTTTTGTAACTCCTTTCTAACATTACATTATCTGCATTTTTGCATGCCATTACGTATTTTCTTTTTGAAGCATGATTTCTGATGGCCAAATAATACCATATTCTGTGATCTTGTTGTAAGTTAATCAGTCTATTATTGTTAGACTTGTAGGTTGTGGTATTTTGTTCTCTTCTAATACATAATAATTCCACGAGATGACTTAAAAAGTACTCTGGGGCATCTGGGTGGCTCGGTCAGTTGAGTGTCCAACTCTTGGTTTTGGCTCAGGTCATGATCTCATGGGTCATGGGATAGAGTCCTGTGGGGGCTGCTCAGCGGGGAGTCTGCTTGAAAGATTCTTTCCATCTGCCCCTCCCCCCAGCTCTCTTACTCTCTAAAAATAAATACATCTTTAAAAAATACTCTGACATTTTTTTCTCTATAGGAGGAATTACTACAAGGGTCATATCTTGGTAAAACATATATGAATATTTTATTGTTATTGATATATTTTGTTAAATTATTGAAAACTTGTGCCAATATATATTTTCACTGGCAGAATATGAGAACATGAATTTCATTCTTCTCCTGGCAGAGAAATTTGGACGCAGTGGGTTCTTGATCAGGGGAAGAGCAATCTGGCAGCCGTAGGTGGTGGGATGGGAGGAAGAGATGCTGGAGCCATGCATCGATGCAGAGGTTCCATGATTAGCTACTGAACGTCAGTGATCCAAGTGAGAATAGAGAGGAAGAAAGCAATCCAAGATATTCTCCCTCTTTTACTTCCTCTTCTCGCCTTCCCTCTCTTTCTCATTTGCTTCCTTCCTAATAACTTGCTTTACTCCTTTATTAAAAAATATACATACCATAGAATATTTGTAAAATGTAGAAATGCAAAAGTTATATTTTATATCTTTTCAGTCTTTTTAAATATATCAATCAATATACTTAAACATTTTCACATATAAAATAATCGTTGCAAAAACAAAAGCCCTTCCTTTCACAGATATACTGATTTACTTATCCATTTGCTATTGATGGATATATAGGGCCAGAGATTTTCTATGAATTTTTGCTGTTATGTATAATGCTGCTAAAAATATCCTTGTCCATATTGTTGCCTTTATTTCTGATTTTCCTCTAGCAGAAAGGAATTACTGAGTAAACTGTATAGATACATTTTAGATAAAGAAGGATTTTCAAGCATCAGTAACAGGATTCATTACATACACACACACAACTAGGACAAATAAAAAATGGTCCTTATGTTTCTACATTTCAGGAATGAACCTCAGCATAGAAATTCCACATAGCTGGTTTTGGAGGGTGGTTGACAAGTTCAGTTTGTTTTTGTTTTTTTAAAGATTCTATTTATTTGACAGAGAGAGAGATCACAAGCGGACAGAAAGGCAGGCAGAGAGAGAGGGGGAAGCAGGCTCCCCGCCGAGCAGAGCACGAGGTGGGGCTCGATCCCAGCACCCCGAGATCATGACCTGAGCCGAAGGCAGAGGCTTCAACCCACTGAGCCACCCAGGCACTCCGACAAGTTCAGTTTTGAACACAAATTGAATGAAACGAATCTATTCACAGCCCCCCACCCAACCTCATTTATAGACAAAACTCATAGGTGTCTGCATTTGGCCCTAACTCTTCGTTTTTCTAGGTCATGGTGCACTCCATTCTTGGAAAGTAGACCCCAGCTACAAAACATATTCTTCTCTCACCTGACCACAACCCACATCATGGATGAGCCCAGGGCAGAGCCTCTTGAAAAATGTGACACCTCCTGCTTTACCTGGCCAAGAGTCGACCCCCTCCCCACACCCCCTGCCATGGGTGCTGCTGCAACTCTCTCACATCCTTTATTTTATTTATTTTTTCTCTTTCTGGAATTTTCTTTTTATTTTTTATTTATTTATTTATTT
>CM052898.1:117958967-118068955 GCA_028534135.1 Potos flavus | reverse complement strand
TGTTTGTCCTCTCCAGAGTAACTAATTGCATTGATCATTTGTACAGGGCAGTTTTTACAAGAATCTCTTGAATTGGCAATTACAGTTGACCCTTGAATAATGTGAGAGTTAAGGGTACCCTGCACAGTCAAAAATCCGTGTATAACTTGACTTACCCCAAATTTAACTACTAAGAGCCTACTGTTGCCTGAAAGCCTTACCAATTGCATAAGTGGTTGATTAACACATACTTTTATATGTATTATATTGCCATATTCTTACAATAAAGAAAAAAAAAAGGAGAGAAGAAAGGAGAGAAAAGAAAATGTTATTAAGAAAGCCAAAAGGAAAATACTGCACTATAGGACTGCACTATAAAAAGATCTGCATATATATGGACATGTTTATTTCAAATCTGTGTTGTTCCAGGGTCAATTGTACTTCTGAATATGCCGTGGATGTGCTAATTTCTCCTTGCAGTTCTATTAATGTTTGTTCTATGTACTTTGGGGTTATTTTACTGGGTGCGTATGTTTTATTTTATTTTTTTTTGTTTTAAATTATTATATTATTCTGAATACTTGAGCATTTTATCATTACTTAGCAACTTCTGATCTCTAATTATGCTTGTCAGATTCTATTTTGGTTAATGATACAGCAACTCCAGGTTTCTGTTTTCCAGGGACAATAGATTTCTACTTTGTTTTTAGTGTGTCTTTTTAAACAGCATATATCTGGATCTTTGTATTTTTGTCCAATGTGTCAATGTCTGTTTTTTGTTTTTAAATTGGTAAGTTTGGTCTACTGATGTTTTTGTTTTTTAATTGTTGATATATTTGGGTTCGCTTCTATCTTTCTTTTGCTTCTATTTTCCTTATTTGATCCCTTATACTATCCTATGCATACCATATTGTTGTTCTATCCAGTGTTATTCTATCCTAATCCTCTATCAATTAGAATCACCTGGGAGATTTAAAAAAATATTAATATTCAGGCTCCACCGCTAGGGATTCTATTTAAGGTCTGGATGGGGCCTGGACAGTGGTATTTTTGAAAAGTTCCCTAGGTAATGTTGTCTAGGTGCTTTTGTAATTCAACATTTCCCATCTCCATATAACATCACATCATAATCACCTACAATGCATGGAGAAGCTACCTTTATTCATTCTAGTGAAATTCTTTGAACAATCTGGCCTGGGATTGGTATTCGCACTATTTCCACCTTGTTCTCTAGGAACTGTCTCCCTAACTTGATTTCCATTCCCCACTGTCTTATAGCTCCCAGAACCCACCTCCAATCTGTGTCTTGACAGAGTCAGGTATTTCAGGTATTAAGAGTTAGGAATAGTTCAAATCTTATCTCTGGCTGTGAGAGTCTCTAAGAGCATAATTTATAGTGTTGACCTGATCCTGTTAGTTTCCCTTAGATTCTTTTCTTTACTCTGCTGGAATTACCAGTCCCCACCTGCTAACCCCTCAACAGATTACCATTTGCTTAGATCTGGTCTACCATCCTGTTGCTGAAGATGCCAGTAACAATGTTATTGAAATATTCACTGTAAAACAAAGATCCTGGTAGTTCTGAGAGGTGGAATTTCTTTTATCTGTTAAAGCCAATAGTGAACAATAATGTCCTCTAATCCAGTGGCTTTCAAAGTGTCATTCCTGGACCAGCAGCATCCACATCAACTGAGAACTTGTTAGGAATACAAATTCTCTGGTCCTACCCTAGACCTCTTCAATCAGCAGTACTGGGTGGCAGAGACCAGTAATCTATGTTTTAATAAATGTGCCAGCTTATTCTGCTGCTCAGTCAAGTTTGAGAGCCACAGCTTCAATTCAAGAGGTTTTTCAATATTCAATTTAAGAAGATAGGAAAATTTTCTTTGTAGTGGCAACCAGTTAATTAACTAGGTAATCACGAATGGCGAAACTCAAAAAGAAAGTAAACTATTCAGTGGGTAGTACTATATTTTATAATTTTATAGTTTAATTTACATTGAACATTACCCCAGTATTTAGGCTAATCTTCATGTTAATCTGTTTCTCTTGAAATGGAAAGTTAGCATGTGTCTTAAGTCAAGTGAGGGTCAAGGCAAAAACTCTGAGCGAATTATTTAAGTGGAATGTAGATTAGTACCAAATTATTCACATCTAACCCTCCTATACAGAAACAATTATAATGATCTTTTAAAATTTGATATGGAGTTGGGATGCCTGGGTGGCTTAGTCCTTAAGTGTCTGCCTTCCCCTTGGGTCATGATCCCAGGACCTTGGGATCGAGCCCCTCGTGGAGCCTAGCATCAGGCTCTGAGCTCGGTGGGAGGCCTGCTTCTCCCTCTCCCACTCCCCCTGCTTATGTTCCCTCTCCTGCTGTCTCTCTGTCAAATAAGTAGATAAAATCTTTAAAAAAATAAAATAAAATTTAATATGGAGTTAAATACTTTGTACTTCTTTTTTTTAAAGATTTTATTTATTTGACAGAGAGAGAAAGAAAGAGAGTGCGAGCATGTGCACAAGTAGGCGGAGTGGCAGGCAGAGGGAGAGGGAGAGGCAGGCTCCTCACGGAACAGAGAAGAGGGGGATAGGGAGGTCCATCCAGGACCCTGGGATCATGACCTGAGCTGAAGGCAGACACTTAACCAGCTGAGCCGCCCAGGCTCCATTTTCTAGTATGTGTGAATGCAAGTGAAATGAGAAATTATTGTTCTTACCTCCAAAGTCCTATAACTTTGATGTGGATGAAGCCTACCAAAGTAAGAAATATACTTAAATCCTCAAATGCATCTCCTGGCAAACTAGTAGTCTGGTAGATGTTCTCTGTAGGTCAGGACTATTCTCTTCACATTGGAGACTAACTAGTCCTTTCCATTTATGGTGTCCTCTGCTTTTTTCTCCCCTTGCATCCCCATAGCCTCATACCCTCAGGCCTCTACAGCAAATTTATCTAGTAACCTGTCAAATCATCTCAATCTCATCCTTGAGAGGTTTCCTAGGCTGTGGTTTCCTGTTTATTCTACTCATCAAATCATCCTAGTTAGGGTCTTTTGGAATGCTCAGGACTGTCATGGTATCATCCTGAATATACTAGCAACAAGTCACAGGCTCTTTCAGGCTTCATGTTGTCTGTATAAATAAACCCATGACTTTTCTTCATTTTCCACCACTTCCTTTGAAATATACTTACTCTGTGTGTGAATGGAATTTATGGGGACATATGTGTTAATTTTTTTGGTTTATATGTATCCAATTGTTTCGGTGCCACTTGGTTTAGTTGTGTTAGAGTTGTCTTTGACTGTAAGGGCCTGGAGTTCAGGATGTGTGTTCCACTTGGCTTGAATATTGCCCATCTAGGGCTACATGCAGCTGGGTGCTTTATAATGATGGGAGAAAGAACATTCTGCCTTTGGGTCTGACTTGTATTGTCCTAAAAGGCTGAAGTCCAGCCCCATAGATTTGTGGACATATCTATTTTGGTCCAGCACAATAACTGGTTATCAAATCCCTTTCTACAGTCTATAGAATTTATACATTGGTTTATGTCTCTAACATTCAATTTTGGTTTTGTAAAATGGTATCATTCCACTACAAAATCCTGCACAAATGGTAATATTCTTCTGTTCTGTCTGATGACAAAATCTGCCACCATTGCCACTCAAGCATATTTAAAACGAGGAAGGAAATGCCTCTCTTTATATAATAAGGATTTTAGCTTACATTTCAACACCATGGAAGCTAGGCACTGGGATAGGATCTTTTCTGTCTAAATATATCCTTGGCTTTCAATTATATTTTCTATTTCACCAAAGTGGCTTTTAAAATTCCTTCATGTTCACACCATTTTCCTTTATTTTGTGTTGGCAGGATCAACTTGAGCCCATCCCTCAACTTTTATCGGCAAATATGATCACTTCAAGAGGAGCATAAATTGGGGCAATGTGAGTACAAAGGAATCTCTCTGAGAAGCTATTCTGGTGCCACAAGAATGTAGAATAAGATTAAAGTGTGTCTCAGATTAGGGGTACCCACTTTTAACTTCTTAAAAGTTAGTTCTTTTAACTTCCATAGGAGATAGAATCCTGGAATAAAGGATAAAGACCTTCCTTTAAGGGTGGAGAATCAGGCCTTCTCTGAAGAAACACCAGCAAGATATTGTGGAAGCACTGTGGTTAGATTGCCAGATACTTGTGACTTTGGGAAATTGTTTTTGCTCCTCTGGCTTTCAGTTTCCCTCTGAGTGAAATGAAGTGTTTGTGTAGAGGTTTTCTAAGATTCTTTCAAGCTCCACTTACTTGTCAACAAATATTTATGAGCACCCACTAAGTTCCAGGCACTAGGGATGAAGTGATAAACCAGAGAGATGGAGTCTCCAGCATTCCAGAACTCAGAGGGAGTCTTGTATTTAAGAGACCATCCATGGAAGGAAGATTGTCAATTACATTTAATAAGGATTTTAGCTTAATATTAGCCTTTGGAGTGTCCCATCTTATTTCAAGTTGTGCTTTCTTTGTCCTTTTTCTACTTGTTGGTCTTCCTCAATCATTCCTGGAGAAATAAGTCAAACACTTCTCTTATAAGATATTTTGAGAAAATGCCAAATATATTCTGTTGGTCAGAATTTGTTTTGATGAATTGTGGTTGATACCACCTGCATGCATGGGTGTGATTTAGGGAGGGAGGACAGATATTATGACCACAGTTGGGTCTTACCACTGTGTCATAATTATATGGTTGTATGGATAAAATGTCGTTCAAAATAAAACGGTTGAAAAAACCCCTATCTTTAGATTCAGTTTGTTAGATTATTCCTACATAGATAGATCTATTGCATTTAGGAGTGAGTTTATATCTTTGAGTGACAATGTGCGTTCTTTTCCTATGCTTAAATAAACAGCTATGCTTAAAGCTTAATGAAGGAGGAAAGGCATTCAGGAAGAGCTAGAGCCAACATCTTGTATATTTGAACCCGTCTGTTCTGCCAGTGACCCATAGAGTGAAGAGCTGTGTCAGCTAATCATTTAGTTGACCATTGCTGACAGACAAATACCTTGTGCTGAGCTTGGAGGGAATGTCACAAAAACATCAGAAGTCAACAAGGTGACACGATCTCTGTGGGGTCCTATACTTATTTTTCCCATTGCTTGGAGCTGAGCAATTACACATACAAATACATCTTATATTTGAATAACATACACATTTTAAGAGTTTAAAGTACTTGGTTTTCAGAAGGTGTTTTAAAAACTAGTTGGACACATATTTTTCCCAATGATGATAATTAGCTGATTAATAATATCATAGTTATCAAAAGAGATAGCATGTTTTCAAAATCATGCAACAATAGATGAGTTCTTACATGGCTTTAATTGGAACACCTAATAATTATAACCTTGTAGATGCAAGGGAAGACATGTTTTCAAATGTAAACACAAACACAGAAAACAAAACACAAATTTGTCAGCAGAAGACCGCCTGCTTATATGGCTACTAAACTAGAAAACAGCTGTTTTATTTAATGCATTGTTTCAGGGGACATAGGATTGAAGTGAAATCTTTGAGTAGTGGTTCCCAACATTGTTAGTAGTAAAGAGCTATTATCCACCTGCCCCATGCTCTGCAAATTTTGAAAGATTTCTTCTCTATCCAATTGTTTTTATTAATTATGAGTGTTTCTATTTAGTAAGCAAAGACAATTGTAGCTACCAGTTAACTATTGTGATGAATATGAAACAATGGATATTCAACACTGAATTGCTATCATTTCCCCCCACACCAAACCAATTTGTTAGAGATATTTTAGACTCCCCTTGTGGTGACCAAGTATGTGGTTTCCTTTAGACACTTAAGTCTTTGAAAATGGCACATGAAACCTGTTGCTATTTTTTAGGAAGTCCTAGAGTTTCAGAGACTTTTCATGAGGAAACTCAATGATGCATAAAAGTTATATGTGTGAATTTAGTTGTCTTTGATAAAGTTGAAGTTTTTATTGCAACTCCTTGTTCCAAATGCTTTTCTAAGAATGTGAAGAGCCAAGCTATATTTTCTTATCAGAAGCAAACAAACCCTCAGTTCCATTGCCAGAAAAATTTGATTGGTCCCTTATGAGCTGAATCTTTTGGTAATTATCAAAAGATGTATGGCTCAACAATGGGACCATTATTGTTCTTGGCAGATGTGAGGGAGCACAATTTAAAATAGGCTGTGGTGCAAAGAGCAAAAGAAACTAACTAAAAAGAAGTGTTCTTCATAAAAATGTGAACTATCAGTTGCCTTGTGATGTGGTTGATATTCAAAGATGTGGAGGAAGTTAGGAAGGTATTTTTTCTCCTTAAATAACCTTTAAGGTTATTTATATTGCTTCTGAGAATCAGTGTTTGTCCTTGGGAAGTGTGTGTGTTCCAACAGCTATCAAATGAACAAGATTGGATATGTGATCTAGAACTACTTGGAATGCTCAGGCCCATTCTGAACTGCATTGTGATTTTTGGGTTTTAAAGCTACATCTGCACCGCCATCCCAACTCACTCGAGGAAGTAGACTGGGTAGTACTGGACACATCTGGCCCTAAAAAACAGTGTGGAGTAAGGGTGGGGGGGTGCAGATATAACTTTAATACCCTGTTTTTTAGGGCCAGATGTGTCCAGTGCTACCCAGTCTGCTTCCTTGAGTCCTGGGAATGTTCTTCTCTAGATTAAAAACCTCTGATTCTGGGAATGGTATTGCTGGGGGAAAGAGGAAAGATACTTGAGGTGAGATCCTCTCTAGAAGGTAAAAAGTGTGGAAGGAAGGACTTGCTAAGGATGGGGGGAAGTTCACATTACAGAGATGCTCTATGAGAGAGGCAAGGTTGTAAGTATGGGGGAGCAGGGTTAGGAGCTAGGATGCGTGTGACTATGAGAGTCCTCTTTTTACCATAAAGTGTTTTCTTGAACGGTCTAGAATGGTCTCACATTTCTCTGAATGTGAGAAAAGTCATATAAAATTTTATGTTCTTCAATCAACCTTCTGCCCACTCCACCGCCCTGTGTTTTATTACTTTTAATTATCTCAACCATTCAGTTAAGTTTGATGTATCTGAATAGCTTGTGTGTTGGTGTTATGAAGGACAAAGAAAGGTAAAGCAAAAGGACAAATGGTCTTCATTTCAAATCGATTAGTTGTGGAGGAGGATGATGTTTACTTCAAGGAGGATGGGCTGACATTTGAGCTTCACCTACACATTCCCTCCTACAGTGTTCCCCAAACAGTGTCTCAAACCATAGTGATAGTTGTTCCACTCCAAGAAATTGTTATATGGCCAAATAAGTTTGAGATATATTGTATACCATAGGAAATCCACAAGATACATTAACAGGCTCAGAAAATCTGAGGGATCCTACAGTAAAGACAATTATTTAACTTGCTTAATCCAGTATTTCCCAGTGGATTTGACTATAAACTCATTTTTTTCATAGAACATATTTTTTTTTTTTTTAAATTTAATTTAATTTTTTCAGTGTTCCAAGATTCGTTGTTCACGCAGCACACCCAGTGCTCCATGCAATATGTGCCCTCCTCAATACTTACACCAGGCTCACCCACCCCCCTGCCCCCTTCCCCTCCAAAACCCTCAGTTTATTTCTCAGAGTCCACAGTCTCTCATGTTTCACATAGGACATATTTTTCATAAAACAAGATTGACATATGGAGAACACTACCGCATCTTCTTTCTTGAAACAATTTCTACCTTTACTTTTATGACATCATACTCTTGGTTTTCCTCATATCTTACTGAGCACTTTTTCTGACCCCTTTGCTGGCTCATTGTCTTCTGCTTGGTCATCGGATATTAGATTTCCTCAAGGTTTGGCCTTAGGCCTTCTCCTCTTTTCATTCCTTAATCTTTTCTCTCACCATGCCCATAGCTTTAATGAGTTTTGTGGAGATATCTCACAGATGTCTAGCTCCAATCTAAACCTCTTCTCTGGGCCTTAGCCCTGTATATCCATCAGTTTCTGACATCTCTACTTGGATGTCCAACTCATGTTAAATCAAAATCATTGTCTTCCTGCCTTTGTCCCATTTTCTTGCTCTATTCCTTTTTTTTCAGCAAATAGCATTGCAATTCATTCTGTTATGCAACTCAGGAAACTGGACTCATCGTTGACACTACACTACATCACACTGATCGAGTTGTATAGACGTTACTTCCTAAGAACCTTAACATCATCCACTTCTCTCCATCTCCATTTCTCCCTCTTTGGTCCATGTTACCAACTTTTCACACTCACGATCCTACAAAGGCTGATCTAGGCTTGTAGCATCCACTCTTGCCCTCTCTAATCCATTATCCATGATACAGCCCAATTACTCTTGGAATAAGGACCAAATCCTCAAGTCAAAAAGACTGTGAGATCAGGGTCCTATCTCTTGTTTCAGCCTCATTTTGCATCACACTTTTTGTAACCCTCTTTGCTTCTCTGGTTCTGACTTACCTTACAAAAAAATTGAGATATCATTCACTCTTTTTGCTATGTTATACCATACAATTCACTCTTTAAAAGTGTACAGTTAGTCATTTGAGTATATTTTCAAGGTTGTGCAACAATCACCACTATCTAATTCCAGACTATTTTCATCATCCCTAAAAGAAATCCATTAGTGGTCACTGTCCATTTCCTGATCCCCCAGTCCCTGACAACCACTAATCTATATTCTTCCTCTATGGATTTGCCGATTCTGGACCTTTTGTATAAGTGGAATCATGTAAATGGAATGTGGTCTTTTGTGTTGATTTTCTTTAACTTGGCATACTGTTTTCAGGGTTCATGTATGTTGTAGCATGTATTAGTACTTTATTCCTTTTTATTGCCAAATTGCATGGATATAGCACATTTTGTTTATCCATTCATCAGTTGGTGGACATTTGGGTTGTTCCCACTTTTTGGCTATTAGGAATAATGCATCCATGAACAATTATGTACAAAATTGGTGTGAACATATTCTTTTGGGCATATATCTAAAGGTAGAATTGCTTGGTCATGTGGTAATTTGATGTTTAATTTTTGAGGATCTGACAAATTGTTTTCAAAATGGCTGTACTACTTTACATTCCCACCAACAATGTATGGAGGTTCTAGTTTCTTCACATCTTTGCTGACTTGCTATTGTCCACCTTTTTCTTTTTATTTATTAAAGCTGTGTTAATAGTTATGAAGTAGTATCTCATTGTGGATTTGATTTGCATTTCCATAGTGATTAATGCAGTTCCTGGTTTACTTTTAATTTTTGAAGTGCATTGTATTTTCTATTGCCACAGGGTCTTTCCACGTACAGTTCTCTTTCCCTCACTCCTTTCACTTTTAACTTGATTCTACCTTATGCTCTCTTTATGCTGATAGCAATTATCGTTTCCTTAAAGAAGTATTCTTTAATATCTCTAGGTCAAATCTGTTGACTCTAAGCTTTCATTGGGTTGCATAATTCTGATTCATAACACTTACCATAATTGTAACTCCATATTTATTTGTGTGATTTTTTGATTAGTGCCTCCTCTATCAGATTACATGTTTCTTGAAGGTAGGAAACCTGTTTATATTACTTCCCATTGTATTCTCAACACAGACAATGCCTGGCACATAGTAGTTAGTCAAATATTTTCTGAATGAATGAAAGAACAAACAGATGCTCCTGTATTAAAGAAATAGCTTTAATAAGTAAAGGCATTCAGTGCCACTCTGTATTCCTGTGGGATTACTTAGAAGACAGCTTGGGGTTACAAATCCTCTCTATATATGAATAATTATGTACTTTGGTGAGTTAGAAAAGATAAATGGGAGGAGAAAACCAGGGCAGAGAGAAATATCTGTAGGGATGAAGGAAGACACTTTTCATCAGATTACTTTTGCATATCCTCACGAATTAAAAAGTGATGGATTTTTATGATTTTGAATAGCTTGTAGAAATCAACGCATTTGTTTTTTTAAATTAATTTCCTCATGAGTTAATTTTCTTAAATTATTAAAATGAAAATTCAGTTTTCTTGTAGTGCACTGGCCTTTCTTTGACTAGTCATTTATATATTGGCATATAGGCACTATTTGCCATGCTTTAGACTTCTGAAAGAAAGTAAAATGGAAAAACTCTAGCAACCTTTGTCTGCTGACATGAGTTATTTCCATTGGTCATTTCTGTCTGAAACCCAAGATTCTTATTCATTTCAGTTGCATGCTTTTGCTAAGCATTAGATGACATTTACTTATACAAATGAAAGCTAGAATTTCAGGAAAATCTATTCTAACATCCTCCAACATTTATCATTTCAAATGACCCACGCTAAAGAGCGGCATGTATACCCTTGTACTCTGACACTCGATGGGGATATCAGCTAGCAGTTAGGACCCTCTGCTTAAATGCATTGCATATAGCAAAGGAAGATAGTAACGAGTACTCCATACCCATCAACAAACAATAACATCCTGAAGCATAATGACTATGACCATGGTAGCCCCCACCTCACTTGTCAAGTGTAGCCTTGGGTAATAAAGATGGAAAACAGAAATACTAAAGAAAACATGCCTGTAAAGGGGGCTTTTGCTAAATTGCTGAAGGTGTCAAGCTTCTTTTCCTTCTCCTTGTTAGTAAACTCTTCATGGTTGAAGGCATGGAGGCCTAATGACAGGAGATGGACACGCCACAGACAGAAGTGGCCCTCAGACCCTGGAGGTCACTGTGTGATGGTGTGTGTGAAGGAATGTACATCCTTTTTACGTCTTTGTTCCAGCGGACATGGTCCACTGGCAAATCCTGTTGCACTAAGATTGGAGGCTACAGATAACCCAAACATAATCCAGACATGTGGACATTGTTCCTGTGACATAGCGTTACAATTCCAAAGTGCACCAGCCCTCTCAAAAAACAAACAAGACTGGTTTCTTCCTGCATGGAACTCTAGATCTATGTCTCTCTCTTTCTCAATCTCTAATGTTTTTTCTGTCCTTGTTGCTGTCAGTCTTTTTCTCTTTGTCTTTCTCTCTTGTGTTTTCATCAATTAAATACTTAAACTTATAGATGTGTTATGTATATATTTCCTAGACATTGTGTGCATATTACCCATAGATACAGTTGACTATTTAATATACATAAAACATGTGGGATGTAGGATATATATACATATTCAAAATATTTATAACCCCCAAGTAAAAAGGAAACTCAATCTGTCATTGAATGGGCAAACATAAATTATTTTTTCTACCTTTTATAGGAGAAGACAATACTAGTTTTATCAGAAATAGTGTGAGGATGGATTGGAGTTTATTAATGCTTGTCCAAATAGACTCAATGCCCTTACCTGGGCTTCCCTGCCCATGGGCTCAGCCAAAGTCACTCTATCAACAACTTGGGTTCTTGTATCAGCTCTTAGGTTCTACCTGGACTCTGCCTTTGGAAACTTTTCCTTAGTAGACTTGTTACTTATTGTTAATTTTGCACTGTAGATTCTGTCCTGTTCTATACCCACTTACCTGGACCTGGCTCTTTGCATCTGTCTTGCCTTCCAGATCTGTCTTCCCCTGGGTATTTACCTCAGTGCTCTGAAGCCACAGTAAGGCAATGTTGGCAGTTATTCCTAGGCACCCTGAAATTCCCAAGGACCTACTCTGTCCTCCAATGACAGCAGATTTGGGGGGAACATAGAGCCCTTCTTGGGTGGCTCCAGAAGAACTACTTGAGGGTCAGTGCCTGGGTTCTCAGGACCAGGTGCCTCAGCTCTAGGGCTCAGTACCCTCTAGAGGCCGCAGAGGGACATGCCATGCTGGCAGTAAGTCCCATGCCTCCTGCTCTTGATGAACCAAGAGAATTCATATTCTAGTGCCCAGCCTGGGACACTTGGTCCTACTGGTATTCCTGCTCCTCCAATTATGCAACAGCTGCCCTGGAAGCAATTTGTCTGCAACCCAAAGACATTGCTTTATCTTGTAGGTGCAATTTATCAGGAAAAATGGAACATGTTGACATATGTTCCCAGGGGGGTTATATAGTTTGCCTTATATTTGGTGAAAGAAGCTGAGAGTTATATAGAACTTTTCTTTCAGTTGAGTAAGCCTCCATTAGAGGACTTCCTGAGCCTTTTAGCATCATTAAAGCATAAATTTGGGACTGTAGTTGGTACAAGTTGGTCTCCATATTATGATGATTTTGCCTAGAGATGGGAAAATGGCTAGCTATACCATGTTGTTTCAGAATGGAATGATCGAGTCTTAGGACTTACTTGTAGGAAGAACAAAGGGAATTTTTTTTTTTTTTTATATAAATGGGAATGAGTCCTTCTTCTTCCATTGTTCTAATCTCTGACCAACTCCTCTACATTGGCTGAACTTTATGAGGTAGGGGATGTTCTCACTGAGATTGCATTCATCTCCCTATACTATCCAGGCTCCATTCCCATCTTTGTCCAGCCTAGTTTGGAGGGCAGGTTCTGGATTCGGACTGAATAGATTCAAGTCCTACCTTCAGTGTTTACTCATTGTGTGTGCTTACGCAAGTCACTTTACTTCCATGCCTCAGTTTCTACATCTATAAAATGGTAGCAACAACATTAGGTACCACAGGGAATAGAGCAGTGCCTGGAACATAGACACCCTAAAATATCAGCTATTGCTATCATCACTGTCATCATGACAAGTCTCCCTCATGGATCTCCCAGGGTCTTAATGTGTGACATGACTTTCACTGGTCTTGATCCTCACAATCTTTCTATTTTGTATAAATGACACTGACAGTTGAATAAAACTGCCACTGGGAGTTCTTAGAGGACCCACCTTGATATACCTCTTCAGACCTACCTTGCCACAGGAAGGAAATTCTTACCAAATAAAAACTGAACTGTTAGAACATCTGAGTTTGGAACAATTATGGCATTGCCTGTGCTCCCTCTGGACATCTCCACACTATTCCTGCAGGGTCCTCAGGGCCCTGCAGTGAGCCAGTATCTGATGTATTTTATGGACCTTCAGGATGCTTGCTGAAGCCAAGACCTGAGGCATGTTCTCTAGCACTGAGAGCTTCAGAACATCATCTGAATGTATGCCTGACTCCTCTGGCATATACACCAAGTGTATATACACCAAGAAGCTAGAGGACAACTCCTGGGGCCTTTCAGGTGGATGGTGACCATTGGAAGTTGTCCCCATCTTTCATTGCCTTAAAAATGGAGCATTATTTGAATCAGCAAGACCAGATTCCCAACTGTGTCCTGGTGACTTGTGCCAGCAACCTCGCATGAGGACTGCTGTATAGAAAATGTTGAACTTACAATGATACCAGAATCAGCTGCTGTATCTAGTCTACTAGAAGATGGTAACCAAACAGCTGTCACAGAAACCCACCTCCCACCTTTGAAGAACTTGAACTTACCACCAATTAAATATGATGATCTCTTTGAAATATAAATTAATGCCAGGAGGTAACTGAATGGATAGTGCACCTGATATTTTCTTAGTGTGATTTTTGCTGGTTTGAACTCAGATATTTCAGACTCCAAAGCCTAGAACTCTCTGTTACACCTCACTTTCTGAGGATACGGCTGATTCCCACCCTCAAAGAGAAGCATCTCCTAAAAGAACATAAGACATAATTTAACTTATACCCATACTATATTTGAGCTGGCCTTTGACAAGTAGGTGGAATGCAGTGATGAGGAAATGGAACAAGGATAGGACATCTCAGAAAGAACAGAGTGAAGATCAGCTGAGGTGGGATGCTGAAGACCATGTCCGGAGAACATATGCGTGAGTGGGACATGGGCCCAGGAGAAGGAGCTATACTGCTTCCCTGAGATGTCATATGTGTCTGTGTAGTATGCGAACCAGAATAAAGACTGGGAATAAAATACCTATATAGTAATGGTGATTGTGCATTACAGATGGATTATTTTTTTTTCTTCTTTTCTCTCTCTAATTTTTCTGTATAACCTACATGTCCCCTGGCCTTGCCTATGAATCAGTCCTCTGTGTCTCATAGTGCCTTTGTCATTGCCACTGCTCTCCCCTGGGTCGTGTCTCATGACCACTCTGTGCTGCTGACATCATTGGCCTACAAGCCATGCTTTTGTATGCTCTGACCAGGCTCCCACGCCAGAACTGTGATGCATCATATTCCTTAGGCCTCAGCCAGCCAGGAACCCTGCTTCCTATGACATTCTCTTCATTGTTTAGGCCCCCGTCAGCCCCTCCACCCTTCTCCCACTCTTGCCACTGCATAGCCTGCTTCTGGCCATTGTAGCCAGCTCCGTGTAGAGTAATCCCAGACCCAGCTGCTTGGGGCCTGAGGTAACATAGTTCCATCAGTGTTACCCATGGTCATCTTCCCCCAGGGCATGTACTCACCATTAGGGTGGCTGAATTGGGTGGTTTCAGTGCCTACCGTGTGCCTGGCTGCTCTTCCAGGTGTTGGGGCACATGACCACAGGAGAATCGAAATCCCACTCTCATGGAGCTCACCTGGCCGTGGAAGAGACTGTCCACAAACAGGTCAACCAACAAACAAAAATGATGCAATTTCAGATGGTGGTAAGTGTTGTGAAGTGCATAAGGAAGGTTTTGAAAGATGATGGCCAAAACAAACATTGGTGAGGGGGATGTCAGCTTCATACTCCCAATCTCTACCCAAAGGGGACTTCTTTGACAAAAATGTAATGAAAAAAGTTTTTATATTGCAATTGGTAGTTTATCAGGTCATCTTTTGGAATTGAAGGTGGAAGTGTTGCAAATATTTGTTCTACTGTTATGTAAGTACCCTTCTTGAGAAAATTTAATGTCAGTTCCTTACAGGTTATGATCTGGCAACTTAGATGTAGACATATATATTATAAAGTTATTGCCTTGGAATCATTTTAAAAGCTAATTTTCTGCTGGAATTCTAGATGCACAGTATCAGCCTTAGAGCGGAGCTGAGTGCTTTGTGGTCCTGGCTCATTACTCTGCGTTCCCTTTTGTGTTAATGATTGTGCTAATTGCCTGCAGGTGTCTTTATTTCCCCTTTTAAGGAACAGGGGTTCCATCTGGCTTAATTCCAATTAAGGTATTTACCTGTTCTCCATGCAAATTCTCCCTGCAACTGGAAGCATTCAAATAAATTTTGCCTCAGTTTAAGATTGTGCTGCTAAGATGATATTTAGATTGGGGAGATAGTTTTTGCTATCTGTTGTTTTGCATTTTTGTGCAGGAGGGGAACAAACAGTTTCAAGATGATTTATATTTAAATTTAAAAAAACAATAGCGTGATGATAGTGATGATGATGATGATGATATTGAGAAATATTGGTACAGTGCTTTTTAGTTAGAAACTTCTAAACGAAAACTACAATTCAAAAGTTTGTCCTTATGACATATATATCCCCTCCATCACTGATAGAGTTATCTATAAACATTTCTCTTTCAAATTGCATTTTCTTTAAAAATTTTTTTTTTTTTAAAAGACATTGTTTATTTGAGAGAGAGAGCACAGGCAGAGGGGAGGAGTAAAGGGAGAGGGAGAAGCAGACTCCCTGCCAGGCAGGGAGCCTGATGTGGGACTCAATCCCAGGACCCTGGGATCATGACCTGAGCTGAAGGCAGACGCTTAACCAACTGAGATGACCAGGTGCCCCAAATTGCATTTTCTTTCTTTTTTTTTTTTTTAAATATTTATTTATTTGACGGAGAGAGAGATCACAAGTAGGCAGTAAGGCAGGCAGAGGGAGAGGGTTCAGGAAGCAGGCTCCCTGCTGAGCAGAGAGCCCGATGCGGGGCTCAATCCCAGGACCCTGAGATCATGACCTGAGCCGAAGGCAGAGGCTTAACCCACTGAGCCACCCAGGCGCCCCCAAATTGCATTTTCTTAACATGGGTTGTGTGTAATGGGATTATAACCAATTTAGGGCCATACTTTTAAAAAATTGAGGTAAAGTTTATATACAGTTAACTACACAGGCCTTAAGTATAATAATAGTCAATGAAATTTGATAAATATATTCACCTAGGTAAACACCACCCCAATCAAGATATAGAACATTTCCATCATTCTAGAAAGTTCCATCATATAGGGGGCATAGTTTGAAGTATGCAGACAGTATTTTATTATAAAAACAATTGCAGTCAGAAATCTGCATGCCAATAACCTTAAAAGATAGGCACCATTAATACACTTTACCAGCTTCTTGAGGTGCCTGGGTGGCTCAGTTGGTTAAGCATCAGATTCTTGATTTCCACTCAGGTCATGATCTCAGGGCTGTGAGATCAAGCCTGGCGTCGGGCTCCAGGCTGGGCCATGGAGCCTGCTCAAGATTCTCTCTCTCCCTTTACCCCTCCCCCTTCACTTTCTCTCTGCTCTCCCCTCAAATAAACAAATACATAAAGATAAAATAGAGATTCATAAAAAATATATATTTTACCGGCTTCTTAACCTAACAACTAATTTTCTTTAACATTTGCTGGTTGTTAAATATTGTCCATTGCCCATGGGCTTATCAGAGGTGCCAAAATCATTTGGGAAAAACTTTACTCCTGAGGTCGCAAAACTTGCTGATTAATTTAACAATGAGCTAATTATAATAACTTCTTATAATTAGTTCAAGGCAGGAGGTTTTGTTTCATTTACATCAGACGTGTCCATCATCGGTATCTTCTGGGCCCAGAAAGCAATATCCATTTTTCTGTTGAAGTGTACCAGTGCCATACGAAGGGACATGGGCTGAAGGAAGCACTGCACAGATTTTATTTTTAGTTATTCAACAGATGAAACCCTTACTATGTGCCAGGAACTGCTAACTATTGGGGTTGCAGCATTGATCAAAATAAAAAAAAAATCCCTCTTTTCATAGAGGAATGGAACTAAAACTATCCCCCCTAAAACAAAAACCTCCTGCTTTATTCTTTTGAATCTAGCTCACCCTCAGGGAAGGAGGGGTGATGGGAATTAAGCTTCTTTGGAGTGTTTTATGCAGAGGAGTAACACAAGCCTATTTATGCTTTGAAAGGGTCACTCCGTGCAGAGCAGGCTGTAGGGGGCAAGAGCAGAAGAAGGGAGACTAGGCAGGATCAGGTGACGGATGGCAGCTGGGACTAGAAGAAGAGTTGTGGAAGTGATGAGAGTCACTGAAACAAGCAGCCTATGGGTCTGTATTCTGCCTTTCTGCCTTCACCACCATGAGGGCAGTGGCCATTGGTAATGATAAACATTATCTTGTTCGACCAATTACAGCACCACTTCTAGAAGGACAGCGCTCTCCTTTTATAGTTGTTGGGTATTATAATTATTGCTCATTTATTTGTTTGCATTCTCAAAGAAAACCAACTGGTTCCTTAAGGGCTACAAATGTCACAGACCTTAAAGAGAGAGAACTATTAGCATAAAAATTAAGGTAACCTAGACTGGGGAAGCTAATTTCTTCAGAACATCGTATGTAGTAGGCCCCATTTTAGGTGCTCTGTGTTTGCTGTGAGTTTGAGTTTCAAGGCCCACAAAAAACCAAGAATATAGATTTCTTTATTTTTCTATAAGTGAACTTAAATTTTATCTTAAGTTTTTGTTTTTTTTGGCTGTAAAAATCTTACGCCAGTTACATTTATATTAATGCAGTCCCTTGAGTGATAACATTGGTCATTTGATATTTAAACCCACACAGATTTGGACTTTCCCTCTTCTTTCTCTCCTTCATCCTGATATTGATCCTCAGGACAGCAGAGATTTGTGAATTTGCTACTGGAGATGTGGAGGCATGGCTGGCATATCATCCTTGATCCTGATCTGCTGAGATCTTGTGCCGCCTTCCATGAGATAGAGCTGGTTGGTTTGGTCTTTGGGCATGTCCTTCTCCACACTGGCAATCTCCTGAGAAATAACTGTATTTTCAATAGCTCCCCTGAGGGAGTGTACATGCTGTAGCCTTCCTGCAGTGTCTCCTCATTCAGCCTTGAGAGCCCTTACAGGGCTACCAGTAGCCTTTCTCAGAGCAAGTGGGATTCAAGTCCCATCTTCACGGATCCTCAAACGAGAAATGTTCTATCATGTCTCTCCTCTAGCAGTGCCTCTCCTTACTGGGACTTGACCTAAGGGTGCAGGATGTTGGCCTCTAAATCAGCACCTAACTGTTCTCTTCACTTCTCCCTGCTTGCTGACAGCTCTTATTTCTGAAGGGCTTGAAGGCAGAAGTAGAAGAGCTAGAAGAGGGACCCACTCAGCCTGTAGTCTTCCCAAATCTATTGCCTTTTAGGAGCTGGGCCTTTGGGAAAATAAAATCAAGAATTAACTTATCTTGTGTGCCCTAGACAGTGAGAAATGGGAGGCTGCAGTAGAGGCTGGGGTAGAGGCCAGTCTCATTTGAAAAGTTAGATAGAAAACTGTAGGAGTGTAAAGTCGACTGGTGAGCAATGCGTGAGCTGACATTTCATATATTGCCTATCACATGATGATTTCATTTGCTATTTATATTGGTTCTATGAGTTTCATCTTACTGCCATTTTTTTTAGAGATTATTTATTTATTTATTTGACAGAGAGGAGAGAGATCACAAGTAGGCAGAGAGGCAGGCAGAGAGAGAGGGGGAAGCAGGCTCCCCGCTGAGCAGAGAGCCCGATGCGGGGCTCGATCCCAGGACCCTGAGATCATGACCTGAGCCGAAGGCAGAGGCTTTAACCCACTGAGTCACCCAGGTGCCCCATCTTATTGCCATTTTTAAAAAAAATGAAAATAGTTAAGAGAATTAAGAGAAGTTACATAAAAATTATTCAAATTTGAACAGATATGTGTGTTGGTAGAACCAGAAACCAAAACCAGATCTGTTCTGACACCGAAGCTCATATTTTGTTCATTATAGCTCATAATCAAACTCATATACTAACATTTTCCTTCCATGTGAATGACCTGCAGCATTCCGGGGAAAGCGATGAATGGGCGTGGACTATGGGTAGGAACTATTGAGGGCACCTACTTGGTCGGTAGGTATAATATCTCTCTTAAGACTTCAAATTTCAGCCTTCAACTAGTAAGTATTGAATGGCCATGGTGGGGTGTAGGGGTACAATAGTGAACAAGCTAGTTCTTAACCTTATGGAAGTTAGAGCTAGGGAGGCGCCAGAGGCTCGTCAAAAGATACTTAAAATACAGCACAGTGAAGTGCCGCTAATGAAGTGAAACAGCTTACTCTGAGAGACCTAGAAGGAACACTAGTTCTGCCCCGGGGGATCCACAAAAACTTCCTGGAAAGGGTGGGATTTAAAGCACAGTGCCAGGGTGCCTGGGCGGCTCACTTGGTTAAGCGTCTGCCTTTGGCTCAGGTCATGATTCCGGGGTCCTTGGATCGAGTCCTGCATCAGGCTCCCTGCTCAGTGGGGAGTCTGCTTCTCCCTCTGCCTATCGCTCCCCCTGCAGGTGCTCTCTCTGTCAAATAGATAAATAAATAAAATCCTTAAAAAAATAATAAAGCACAGTGCCATAGAAGAGGCTATGAGATGTGGGGTCCTAGAGGATAGAATGTGATAGCCCACGGCAAACTTTCCAGATCTTTTTGTAAGTGATGTTCTCCTCCTCTTCCTTCAAAGGAAGGTGAAACTGAGCTTTAGTTGAGGCACAGACAAGGGAGCCCATCCATTCTTGGGCCCACCCTCTAAGATAATGCAGATCTTATCTGCAACCAAAGGGCGACTGTTTCTTGTGCCTGCTCTAACCATCGCCCAATGACCACTACATCCTCTGCAGCCAAGGCTGCCACGACTTCTTATTGATTACCTCTGAAAAGGTTCCACTGTTTGGCATCCTGCCTGCTCACCTTCTATTTGGTGGGGTTCCTCTCATTGGCTTTGCCTCCCCTCCGGTCTGAACGAAGCTGCATGTGGGAGGTAATCACCATCAGTGCAATCAACCACTGCGGAGACAGAGGCAGAGCAAACTACACCACTTCTTCCTCCCTGGATTTTGAGGCCCTAGGAAGAGCTGAGGGGAGGGTGCTGTTGGAGCCTGTGTATTCTTGCTTGAACAGGTGGTGTTTAAAATAAAAGAAAAGAAATGTGGTTATTTTTGAAATGAGGCCTTTCCTCTCCATCCTCTCCCTGCTGCAGGCTTCCATGCAAAGACTCATTTTCTTCCTCAGATGGTTCAGCTTCTGAATTTATTTCACACAAAAAGCATGGCATATGTTTTCTTTCTTTTATGTTTTTTAAGGTGACAGTGAGTTTCCCCAGCACTTTCTGCTGGTTGCTTCTGCAGGGGAACACAGAACATACTTCTAGCAGCTGCTGCCGCCAGCATGAGGCCCAAGGGCTCGTGGCAGGATTGGCATGCTTGTCCTTGGGGGTTGAAATGGTCTGATGGAGCATATTACCCTGCTGTGCAGACTTTCATGCTTCTGGGGACAGTGGAGCCTCTGGGACCTGGGGAGGAAGAGTGTCATCCAATGGTCTGCATGCTGGGCGGGGCTTCAGGAAGGCAAGGATGTGGTGCTGCGTCTGGGGAGGGATCCTTTCTCTCTGGCTGTTTCTGGTCATGGGCGTTTGAGCCAGCCACGATGACTTTGTCACCTTCAGAAATGTGGTGGGGAATCCATGCCCTCCACCCTCCTGCCTGCACATTTCCCCAAGGTTATACTTTAAGAGATGTATCTTAAGAAAATCCCAAACAAGGGCACCTGGGTGGCTCAGATCGTTGAGCGTCCGACTCTTGATTTCCGCTCAAGTCACGATCTCAGAGTCATGAGATCAAGCCCCATGCTGGGCTCTGCACTCAGTGGGGAGTCTGCTTGAGGATTCTCTCTCCCTTTGCACCTCCCTGCCCTTGTGCACTCTCTCTGAAATAAATGATTAATCTTAAAAAAGTAAAGAAAAGAAAAGAAAATCCGAAACAGAAGATTGGGATTTGTGAAATGATGGTGGGGAGGGGAAGGGGGGGGATGCTGAATATTCATGCTATCACATTTTTCCTTTATATAACAATATCTAGACCACGATTTAGTTTAGAAAATGAATGTGATATATACATCTTTATCGGCACATACATGTAGTTGGCAAGAGAAGGGAGACAGAATTTGTTGAGGGTCCTTTGTTTCCTGCTACTCATTGAATCTTCACGACTACTCTATTATAGACAGTATTATTCCTATTTTTGAGGTGAAGGAATTGAAGCAGAGAAGGGACATAATTAACAAATTAAGTAGCTTCTTATTGGCTAAGCCGCGATTCGAACCCTAGGCCATGGCAGGTGGTGTGAGCCTCCTTAGGACCTCTCCGTGAGCCAATACCCCAAGGTTTGAAACTGGGCTTCCCTGCTAATGCCCTTGGCAGTCCCTTCCTTCCTCAGAGTCTGATTCTCAGGATAATCTTGTCTTTCTGGCTTCGCAGGGTTGTTGTGCTAGCCATGATCGCCAGACAACATGGGGAAGTGCTTTGTAAATGACAACACATCTGTCATTTACGACAAATACCTGAAGGAGTCATTACTACTTCCTTGCCACTGAGGCACACCTGTTGATGAACTGAATTCTTTAGCTAGGGGACTTGCTGTGTGGTTTTGTCTCCTATAGCAGAATACTGGTGGAGGCACATGCCTCACACGAGTTTGTTTCACATCGATGCCAAGTGCAGGTCATCTGTGGACAGTTAATGCCCATGAAGAGGGTGTGCAGGAGTAATCCTTAAGAGCAAGCCTGCTGGAGACATACTGCCTGCCCCTGCCACTTGCCAACCCTGTGACTTTGGGCAAGTGACTTAACTTCCCTGCATCCCAGCTGTCCAATCAATAAAATGAGACCAAGCCTAGTATTTATGTCATATGGTTATTATGAAGGTTAAATGAGTCACTCCATGCACAGCTCTTAGCACAATGCCTGGAACATAGGAAGTGCTATAGTAGTGCTGGATGGCACTACCCTTGCTAGTTGATTTTGACCAGCCTTGGTAGAATTTGCAGGAGCCACACATCGGCGGCAATGGTAAGCTCTGTGGTAGAGTGCTACAATGGTGAAAGCTTGAGATTGGGAGCCTTCTCTACAAATACCATTCCTTATGGCTCCCAAAGAAATGGCTTCTGTGACTGGTATTTCCCATGTGGAACAAGAGCTATTTCAGGACTGATAAGGAGCTGAGCCAGATCCTGTTAGATCTGTTTCACCTCGTCAACCTCATCTCATACTGTATGGTCCCGGAACTCCACTTCTACCCACGCTGGCCCTCTCTAGGTCTTAGGATCTGACATGCTCTCTTCCCTCTCAAATGCACGATTCCTTCGACTTGGGATGCTCTTTCTTTGCCACCGTAGCCCCAGGCCCACCAGTCAGCTGGCTCACATCTGTCCACATATCCCTTAGGTCTCAGTTTAGATGTCATTTCCTGGGGAGGTTTGTCCTGATGTCCTTAAGACTGTTTTGGAAAACTGTGTTAGAATGCAGTATAGTCTCTAATGATGATTGAAATAAAAATCGTTACCCTGAAAACTCTCTAATGGCATTTGCCTAACCAATTGTACATTTGTTGTGTGTAAACGATATGCTATTTTTTTTATATCAACTGAAAGTAATTTATGCATTATATTCTTTGCTTATTTAAGGTAGTTTACTCAGTTTCCGAGTTATACAAATTTCTTTTTTTCCTCCTTTTCTTTTTTTGGCCACTTATTCTCTTGTGCCAGCTCTTGACAAAATCAAGATTGACTTTTTTTTTTTAAGATTTTATTTATTTATTTGACAGAGAGAGAGAGATCACAAGCAGGCAGAGAGGCAGGCAGAGAGAGTAGGGGAAGCAGGCTCCCTGCTGAGCAGGGAGCCTGATGCAGGGCTCGATCCCAGGACACTGAGATCATGACCTGAGCCGAAGGCAGAGGCTTAACCCGCCCTCCCCCCCCACCCCGTTTTTCTTTAGGAAACAATGAGTTGAAACTTTCATGTCATTGAAAAATCTAGAAAATGTCAAATAGCTTCTACTTTTCTTTTAAAAAATTTTCTGAGAAGTATTGTTCAACATCTAGATATTGCTCACTGGTTTTAGTCCTCCTCATTTCGTAAACAACAAAAATAGAAAAAAGACAGAAAAATTTATACCTCAGTCTAATAGTGTTACCTGTGAGAGGTAGGTGAAAGTGAATTTTATTTTACTCCTTTTGCTTCCAGTGCATTCTCTAAATTTTCTACAACTAACACACTTTGTAATAATAAAAAAATTAAAATTTTGTAAAGAAAACAAGAACAACTTCAATGTTCTCAGAATTCAACAAGATTCAGTAAGCAAGGCGTGTTGGGAAAAAGAATTAAAAAAAAAGTAGATTGTTTCCTGTTTGCACGGAGATGGACATCCAGAAGATGTTTCCCTTTATGAACATTTGTAACTGTCCCTCAAAACAATGTACTGCTTAAAATATAACCCATGAGAAATTGTACCGGCCTGGCAAGCACTCTTGACGCTGATTTGTTTGTGCCTCATTCTTCTCCTGTGCGCCGTCAGAAAGCGGCAAACATTTTTTTCTTTCTTTTCTTTTTTCACTTACCATGCCTGCCTTCCTGACCATTGTCTCAGTCCCCTTTTTCCAGTTATAACTCCTTCAGATGAGACCGTTCCCCTTCTTCTTTCCATGCCTCCTTCACCAGTGTTTTTACTCTGTATTCCATTCACTAATGGTGGACAAGGAAAGCACATGACACAGAGTTTCAAGATATCGAGGAATACCTTTTTAGTTAGTGCTTAGAAATTTTCCTAAACAAAACTCATCATAAGCATCAAAATGGAATTTTAAATATGTGTGCATTTTTAAAAACTTTTATATTGTGAGCAATATAGGAGAGAAATTAGCTATTTGGAATTGTGTTTCTGAAGACCTTGGCTAGATTTCCTGTCACAGGCCCAAAGGGCCCTGTTTTTTACCATACATTTAATAATATCTACCTCTCTCTTGCTGGAAATAGCAAGCTGTGACTCTTAGGTGGTCTCACTAAGATCTGTCCGCGCTTTTCTCAGAATGATACATTTTACATTTCAGCAAATAAAACGTGTAAGGCTCATAAAGTCCTTGAAAGAAATCTCTGTGCAAAAACTGTGCCAGCTTTTTTTTTAATGCTATAACTAAAGACCACAAGAGCGTTTGCCCACTGTATTCATGTCAAATGAGTAATCATGCTATCATTGAACTTCCCCATTGCCAAGAAATGTTTCTGCCTGAAGAAAGAAAGGAAAGGGGGTCACAGTGCTCCTACCCTCTGAAGCAAACACCCTTGGTATGAAATTCATTGTGTCTGTCCCATAAAAAAATGGGGATCCACATCTGTATGGATAGCTGATTTAAAAAAAAAAAGTAGAAACCAGTGTTATAGGAGCAACATACTACTTGTTGTTTTAACTGGCATTTCTTGTGAGTCTGAACATTTTTCCATATGTTTACTGTTTTTTATACATATAGATATGTATATCTGTATCTTATTTTGAATATTTTCTATTCATGCCCTTTGCATTCTTTTCTATTGCTATGATTGTCTCTATATTGACTGAGATGAACTTTTCATATATTAAGACACTATCTTTTTGTTCCATGTTTAAACATTATCATTTTCCAATGTATTTGCCTTTTCGTTTTCTTGTATGAATATTAAAAAATGCATGCAGTTGAATCTTTCAATCTTTCCCTTTTAAAAATGTGTTTTTATATTACTTCCTTATTAACCTTGTTTCCAACACATGAGAGAAAGAGAGAGAGAGAGAATCCAGTGTTTTCAGTGAGTTAATAATCAGCCTTTAATGTTACTGAGTCTGAGAGGTAGAAAATAATTATGTCCCATTTATTTTTTTAGAAAAAGGGGGAGGGGAGGAAACATAAATTGGAATTAATTCCAAAGTTAACTGGCTCTGGCTATGCTCCCCACTCTTTCCCGTGTCAGAATGGAAAGGAACCTCAGGTGTCAGAGGTTATCTCTTTCAGCCCCTCCCCCTGACCATACTATTGCCACCATCCCCTTGACAAACTGCCAGGATAGCTTAGTCTCCTACTATAGCTCTGGATGTCAGTGGGACCTACCTTTCCTATGTTATGCTGAAACTTGCCTGCCTGTAAGTTCCACATGCCAGGCCTAGCTCTGCCCTTTGGAGCCACACAGACAAAGTTGGTCTAGTTAGGAAACCTTCAACAGCTCAGAGGAAGCTGACATATCACATATGAGACATTTCTTTTCCAGGACAAACACCTTAAAATATTTTCTCTTTTCCTCCTCCCACATGGAGTTGAGACTCACCAGTAGCCTGTTTGCCATCTTCTGGGCACATCCCAGTGTCTGCCTCCCCTCTTGTATGGGCCCAGCACTGAGCCCCGAATTCTTTGTGCACCTGATAGGACAGAACCGGCACAAATATGGCATGCTCAAGTCTTTCTGTCTGCCTAGACTCGTGCCCACTCAGTCTCCCTTTGCTGCTTTTCACTGTCTCAGCCACCAACTCTGTGTCTCAGGAACCCTAGAGCTGGTGGCCTGGGCACCTGGACTTGTCTTTACTCCATTCCACCTTTATGTGGAAGCTGGATTTTGTTTTTGTTTGTTGGGTTGCTATTGCTGACAAAACCCTGCTCTTACATAGCTGCTTGGCAAGAGCTGGCTGGAGATTGTTTATTTGTGGTCACTTCCCTTTCTTCTAGTTTTAGAGATTTTATTTATTTGAAGGGGGAGGGATAGAGATAGAGGGAGAGAATCTCAAGCAGACTCTCCACTGAGCATGAAACCCGCGGAGAGCTTGATCCCATGACTCTGGGATCATGAATTGAGCCAAAAATCAAGAGGCAGACAATTAACTGACTGAGCCGCCCAGGTACCCCCTTCTCCTAGTTTTAAAGCCCCTGCCTCTTACTGATGATGGCAGCAGTTTTCAACCTCTGTTCGTGGGTCAAGGTTTTGGTTCTGGATTGCTATCCTTACTATCCTGTTAGACCAGGGCTCGCTGTTTAAGGGCCTCCCACTGAGACTTGGCAGCTGGGGAGGGCAGGGCAGGGCTGGGGTAAAGTAAAGGTGGGGCTCGTAGAGCTGGGTGGGGCTAGGCTGCATGGGAGACTGACTTGTTTCTCTACATCACTTGGGCCTGGTGATGGCACAGTCGGTAGGTGGCACAGGTGCCACCTGGCAATGGCAGTGGGGGCCTTGGACCTAGCTGAATCATAGTCCTGGCTAACCAGCCGGGAAACCTGGGGCAGGTCATGGGTCATCTCCCAGAGGATGACTCGGGAAAGCAGTGCCCTCTGCCGCCATCTATCAAGCACTGGTTTGGGGACTGTGTAACTAACAGGGTCAAGGCCATCATCCCATTCGATTATAGCAGCAAACTCATGACAAAGGTCCTATTCTTCCCCTCATTTTACAGACGAAGAGATAGTAACTTAGGTTAAATAATTTGTCCAAGGTCAAAGTGTTTGTAAGTAGCTGAGCTGGGATTTGAACACAAGTGGTGTGAGTGTCTGTGCTCCTAACCACAATGCCCTTGCCTCCCCTCCAATTCTGCTCAGTTCTGTGGCCCATCATAATTCAGCAGGAGCTCTAGGACTGAGAGCTTTCAGTTCATGCCATTGGTCAGTAGGAATGCAGCTAAAGCCACTGACTAGACTGACTAGACTCTGCTAGCCTGTATGAAGCAGCCAGCAAACATTCAGGTACCGAGAGTAAATTTCTACCAGAAATGGCTTTATGTCAGTTTTGCTATCATCATCTCCGTATTCAGGGATAAAAACCCAGAAACTGAATGAAGCATGAGTTTTCCTTGAGTGGGAAGCCTGTCTAAAATATTATTATTAATTATTCATGCTGGCTGAGGCTGTTTACTTAAAATATTTTTTTCTTCTTATAGACATAAAAAAATTAATTGCTCTGGCCTTTTCTCTGTGATTTCCTGATGTCTTGGCATGCCAATGCCTGAGAAAACTTAACCCACAGAATGAGTAATACTCCGTAGCTAGGAGCTGGTATTTCGATTGCCCAAGGTTGTGGAAATCTCACTGCAACATGGGAGTCAGCTCCTTAGAAAGCAAGCAAGCAAACCAGCCTGCTGTCTTCTACTGAAAAAAGCCTGCCCTCTTTAAGGATTTTAATTTGCCTTCCTTCAATACAACATAATATTGTAGTTAATATCTCACTGGCTTTACACATTAGTTCAGTAGGGCCCGGTGATTCTTGGGTTTGTGTAGTGCCTTCCTAAGAACCGAACATTTTCATATTTATTATTACAACATGCGTGTGTGTATGAGAGACAGAGACAGAGTGTGAGTGAGCCCTGATTAGAGAAATGTTTTTACATTGAAAGATAGCAGATCTGATGCATCGGGAACTGCCAGTAAACCAGTGAGGGGCAGGAGAAGAAAACCAGAGCCTTCTTTTTATAGATTCATGTACTTTGTGTCTTAGAGCAAAGCTCAACCTTCCAAGAAAAACACTGAAAGTCTTGGCATAAATACTATATGGCACTTAGTAGATATACTCAATATTTGTCAGTTCTATTCCCCTCCAATGATGTGATCATATTTACCATAGACTTACCAATTCTCTAACAACTAAAATTGGTGCTTTCACATAAAAGTCATATTTCTGTGTTGCTGTAGTTGTTTATTAAGTTTATTTTGATCCCAGTTACATCACTAGGAACCCTCTGGTACCATTTATCTGTATATGGTTGGAGCTTCTATGGCTGGCTTCTCCTATGTTCTCTCTCTCATCCTTGTACTACCAGGGTATAACTTAATCTTCTGCTTTTTTGTTTTCTTTCTGCTTAAGTGAAAAACAAGAATGCTGAGATTGCTCCAGGACACACCTGTGCACTGTTGCAGAGCCGCTGATCTTGAGGGAAGGCTGGTTTTGCCACACAGGTGGTGACTGGGAGGCCTCAACAAGCCTCCAAATAAAAAGGGGAAAAAAACAAAGCCAGTGTATGTTGAGGTGGGGGCTGGGATTGGGGGAAGGAAATACCTTTGACTGGGTATTTAGCAGATGTTGCTTAATTACTCTGAGTACCAAAGTGTACTTAGAAAGCCAAATGTCACAGAGAAGTAGAGTTTTAACGTGTGCATGCACACACGGACCACCCCGCCCCCTGCCCCGGGGCCAGGTGCACAATTTTTCCTACATTTTCTTTCTCAGGTAGTTCCTCTTCCTTGACATCATGATAGCACATTCAAGACTGAGAGACTCCATCCAGTTAATGCCACGTGCTGTGAGAGCCACAGTTCAGAGGGAGATTGCCCCTAAATGTAGCTGACTTTTCACCGAGGTTGAATCACTTCTTTTTTCTCAACACTGAATATAATCTGTCCCCAAATTTACACCACACATTAAAGAAGAACTGAACATGGCATGCAGTTTCTAGCAATTTAGGTGCTGGTGCAGCAGGCCAAACGAGGGATCTAGATTTTGGAGTTCTGGAACACAAGCTCAAATGCTTGTCAGTTAGGTGGTTTTTTTGTTATATATGCAATTGGACTTTATATGGCTTGGGTTAGAATGGAGATAAATGTGAGTCATTTAATATTTCTGCTTTCCACTTCCCGTCTAGAACACAGAACACACTCCACCCATATTTTTTTTTCTTTCAGAAATAGCATTAGCATTAGGAGGCTCGTCAACTATTTTCTCTCTTAACCATTTACCGAAATTTTTTTTGGTGTCATCTTCTTCATTTACAGAATGAGAATGATTCTTTCATGTTGTGATAGATGAATAGTAGCCAGTGAAAAAGGGGTACTTTCAATCTGTAAATACCATGTGAAGAATTTTAAGCTTAAAATATTAGATTTCTTTACAATATTAATGAAATAGTCATTTGAAGATACTTTGTTTCACTAACAAAGAAATGCTTGTGAAGAATAATGATGTTATATTTGATGTTATCTATCAGCTTGGTAAAGATAAAAAATATTGATAATATGTAGTGTTTGTGAGAATGTGGGTATGTTGAATCAACTTTTCTGCAACGTATATTGTCAACATATTTCAAAATTTAAAGTGATCATCCTTTTGATGAAATGACCCTTCTCCTAGAAAATTATTCTCAGGAGAAAATCAAAAAAGTATACAAAGATATATTTATAAGCTCGTTCATCTCAGCTTCCTTAATAAGATTGAAAAATGGGAAATCAGATACATGCCCACTAATAGGAAATTATTGAATGAATTACATACCCTAAATAGAATAAATATTCTGTTCAAATGGAGGACATAACTCTGCTGATATGGAAAGATATCTAGAATATATTGCTAAGTGGAAAGTAAATTATAGAACTATATGTTTAATATTATTCCATTTGGATGGATATGTTTATATTTATCCCTATATTTATATTTATATACATGAAGAATATTTTTGTCTATCATAGTCTTTGGAAAAGGAGGTTATTGGAAAAAGACTTTCACTTTGTACTTTATACACTTTTGACTTGCCTAAACTTTTTTTTTATAGTGAATGGTGTTGTGTTGTATAATCAGCCAACACAATAATAATAAAGAAGAAAAAAAGAACCCAAGGGATACTGGAAAAAAAAACCCTCTGAATTCTACTGCTTCTACTAATTTCTCTCATTTGTAATATGACCATTGAATTGGAAACACTCAACTTCTGATCAGCTAAGTAGGTACACGGGGCCTAGGCTATTTACAATGGACTAAAGAAACAGTAAAAGATAAACAAGTACGAGATAAACAGTATGAAGATACGATATAAATTGGTGGATATGGCCATAAATAACACACTAATCTATTTAATGAAATAATATATGACGGGCATCCGATGAGCCTGTGAACTGAATATCATGTGAAAATAAGGTCGTTGAATTTAGCGTAAGTGATAGGGGCCACCGCCGGGGGATGATAGGCACTGCATTCAATGCTGTGGGAAGCGTGATTCTCTCTCCAACCTCTTTTCTTTCTGAGAGACCCGGTGGTGGGCATTAGAGACTTTCAGTCTACTTTGCCTTTATTTTGGATGGAGACCTAGATGCTATCATGTAAAAATATCCCTGCTAATGCGTATTAAGATGTGGCATACTTCCTTTTTTTTTTTATTTTGTATGCCTTTGTATCATTAACCTGAGAGAAAAAAAAAAGAACCCATATCCCGACGTGTAACTAAAAACCTCCCGGTGGGATTTGTTTAGTGTGAGAGAGTGATTAGTAATTTTTAGTGATTAGTAATTTTCTCCCTCAGGTGGTTTTTCTGCATTCCTGAAGAGATCGTGTACACAACAGGGCTGCCAAGTGAGAATAAAAGACTCAGGCAGAAAATATCACGCTGTAGAAAACAGTATGTGTGCGTGCGTGTGCATTTGCATGTGCGTGTGTGTTTTAAACAACTATTTTAATTACTTTGACAAATAAAGTACTTTGATTCGGAATCATTGCTTTTATGTCTTATATAATCTCTGGTCTTGAAAAAATTTCCATTATGCAACAATTTTATACAAGGGAATTATATCTGTGTTCCTATCCACTCATAACCCTGTCTCCTGCACACCCTTTCTATCGCCCCATTGGGCTTTGGAAAGCAAACCGATTTTAAATATCTTAGCTTAACAAGGGCCCAGGGCTTTATTTGCAGGTTTTTTAGGGCCCGCTGTGGAAATCACAGGATTGAAACAGAAGGAATTTAGCTTTTACAATTAAAAAAAAAAAAAAAGACTGCAGAGGTCTGTAATGAGAAGGTTCCATAAAGGAGGGTCATGTTTTTAGTGTCTTGCTCGGTCAACCCTATCTGCTTCCCAATAAAGGGGGCTTTCACATAAACTCTTGCACCCACACAGACAAATTACTAGCCAGAGTGTGTAGTTGTTTCTCTTCTTGCTACTCCCCAAGGCTGGAAATCATGTAGCACAAAGATGAGGTAAGCCATGTGGCCTCAGAATTCTCCCACTTGTACCTTTCATAATTTTATTTTTGCATATCCAATGGGCACCTACACTGAGCCCAGTGACCTCATTAATTCCAATTGCTGGCTCCTCAGAATGTTGCTCTATGAACCCAAGAGAATGATACGCTCTTTCTTTGGTTACTCTTTGGTTTCCAAGATTACAGGTGGTGCTTAGGACAGTAAGTGAAATAAGCTTTAAAGATGAGCGTTAAGGAATTTATGCTAACAAAACCGAATAGGTTGCTGACCCATCTTACCCAGTTGATGGATTTTAGTCATGTCCCCCATTATTGTCGTCGTTACCATCATCAGCAGCAGCAACAACATAGAGCTACTGCACTTTGCCATTACAAGCGCTTTCTCATGCATTGTCTTATTTGGTCATCGTGGCAGTTCTCTGAGGTCCAGGAGGTGTCTCTCTTCTCACCATTTTAGATATGAAGATGCTGAGGCTCTAAAACCACATGTTTAGCAGCAGAGCAAGGAAGAGAACCCAGACTTTGTAATTCTTGGCTCTGTACTCTTTCTGAAGCACTTCGGGGGGCAGGGGACACCAACCTTTCTAACTCTGGACTGAGAGCCTAGCCTGCCTTGAATTCTGATCTTGAGCAAAGACTGAGGTTGCTTTAGAATACAAGTGATGACTTTGAAGTGGATAGATTAGTCATTCTGCAAGTTCAGTATAATGATCTAAGAAAACACGATTTCCCCCCTCTTTGGTAAACTGGGCACATGATGGTGCAAGGAGGTGTTCTGACAAGCCTGAGGTGTCACCTTGTGAGGTCCTCCCGGAGACAGCTTTAGGTTACCTGTTCCACCTGGTGGGTGAACCAGCCCTATCTCCATGGATACAAACAGAACTTACTCTCTTCAGTTCTCCCAGCGAGAATGACAATCCCAAATTGGCTATCCTAAGCCACTCAGGGCAGCAGGAAGCTTTTAAATGTTCAACATGGTAAATGAACAGAAAATATAGGTGAGTGAGACTGACTCGTCGCTGGGGAAGAGGCAGCGATGGACGGCTTTCCATTGTCCTGGCTGGAGACCGGGGATGGGCTAAAATGCTTCTTCCCTCCCATCCAGGCCATCACTCGTTGGTGCACCAGGACTGTAAGCTGTTGCAAACTGTGGAGAGAAGAAAGAGAGCTGGGGGTGGGGTGGGGGCTCCAAACAAAAGCTGGAACTGGGGAGTGTGTAGAAATTCTGCAAGACAAGGCAGAGTGTTTCTCACAAGATTGTGACCAATTCTAAAGTTAGGGAGAACATTCTATTTATTTTTATATTTTTATATTTTTTAAAGATTTTATTTATTAATTTGACAGAGAGAGATCACAAGTAAGCAGAGAGGCAGGCAGAGGGAGAGGGGAAAGCAGGCTCCCCGCTGAGCCGAGAGCCTGATGCGGGGCTCGATCCCAGGACCCTGAGATCACGACCTGAGCCGAAGGCAGAGGCTTAACCCGCTGAGCCACCCAGGCACCCCTATTTTTATATTTTTAAAGCTGAGTGCTGTGCTAGACACATAATAGTAGTTGCTCAATAAATACTTGTTGAGGGGATGATAATAAACTGGTGTGGACTTTTAGGAACCTCACCTGCGGTTTCCTTCCTGGATCAAGCACCCAGTTTAAACTGGTGGCCTGGCCTGATGGCTGCCCCTAGAATTGCCACTTCTGATCTTGCTCCCATTTGTGGACCTTTGGGCTTTGCCTGTCTTTGGGGGCCTGTGTCGTGCCTCCAGCCTGGCCTCTATTTCTGCTTCCTGTACTGACTTCTGATGGAATTGTTATCAGGTAGCCGGCTTCCAAAATTCTCAGCTTTCCATTTAGTTATGATGGAACCCCAAATAATTCTGAAAAAAATGTAGTTCTTTTAGAAGACTAGCTGTGAAACAAGTGATTTTTGTCACAATATGAGATTCCACATGTACGGTGGTGGTTTTACCAAAATTTTAGGGCTCATAAATCCTGGCTATAGGAGTAAAAAATCTGCTTATCGGAGGCTACTTACCTGTGTCTATCAAAATTTCAAAAAGTATAAACATTTTGATATAGCAATTTCAGTTCCAGAAATCTAACTGACAGAAATATGTAAGTGTATGTGAATATAATCACAAAGATGCTTAATGCCACATTGTGATTGTAAAAAACAGAAATCATTGAAATCCGTTAACAAGGAAATTGGCAAATAAATTATGTCCACACAAAAGAATACTATCCATCAAGTAAAAGGAATCAGGGAAATCAGGATTTATTTTTATAGGGGCTGAATAATTTGCATTGTATGATCACGTTCTTTAAGTTATATATGTGTATATATATGCAAATATATCTGTGTATAATATATACATACTTCTATATGTATTTTTTGTTGTGTATACTTATGTCTGTGTATTCCTATCTGTGAATATATGCATAAAGAAAAGTCTGGAAGGACATACACAGAATAGTTAAGAATGGATATCCATGAAGAGAAGAAATGGAATAAGATGGTTATATACTTAGGTGATCATCTACTGGTCTGATATCTTCTCTTTCCTTCTGCCATTTTGGACCATGTATTTTCTAGGAAGATTAAATGAAATAATGGTTAACTCAGTTCTATATTTTTTAGCATTTGTGTGCCTATGCCTCTTTTCTCTCCTATGGCCTGTGTGTGTGTGTGTGTGTGTGTGTGTGTGTGTGTGTGTAAACTGAAATCATTGGGAAAGTATTGGTAAATTTGAACTTGGGGTTAGTGTCAGAGTTCTTATATCTCTTTCATTCTTGCTTCCTATGATCACTGATCACAGTTAATATCTACCAACAGGAGTAAATGAAAGATATTTACAAATTGAGTAATGTACAATTTCCCAGGGCTTTATGTTAGAATGTTAGAATGCAGATAACTCCTTTCTCAAATTCAAAGAAAGCCTTGAACAAAACGACAAGAAAGATGCAGGTTGTTTGGTGTGTCCCCTTTCAGTGCCCATGCTCTCTTGTTGTCTTGAATAACAAATATTTTCGAGAAGGTAGTAGGTATGAAGTTCAGGTCCATTAGTCACCAACCACGTGTGGGGGGGCACTCATTCAGCCTTGCAAAGCTTTCGTTTTCTCCTAAGTGACATAGTGGTATATGTCTAGTAGGTCTGTTGTGAGGATGAAGTCAGATACCATGTGTGAAAATGCCTAGTACACATTGTAGATGCTCAATGACTATTTTCTCCCTTCTGATTCTTATTTTAAGGATTCTCTCAAATAAGCTGTTGAGCTTTGCTGTTCTCAGAGTATTTTCATCTTCAGTAGCACCCTGTGGTTTCAGAACATCTGCAGTTATGTCACGTCTTTCCCTTCTGCCACCGTGACTCTGTGTCCCTTCTTTCCTCTCCATTCTTCTCTCCTCAAGCACTTCTTCTTGCCTTTGTCTCTTCCTCCCTATTTCCAGTTCCACTTTTTCTAATTCCATACCTTCACACTTCCTACTTCTCTATTCAATTCCTAAGACCACTAGGGAAGAGACCCATGGTTCATAGAGAAAGAGAAAGAAACACAGAGTATATAGTATATAGTAAGGGAATGAAACCAACTGCTCCTCCTTCACAATTAAGCCACACTGGGTTCCTCTCACTTCTCCGAGGTATGCTTCATCATACCTCCACGTCTTCGCACATGCTTTTCCTTCTTTACTTTCCCCTACTTTACTTGGTTAAATTCCAGTTGTGCTTCAGGTCTTAGAGGCATAGCTTCTGGGGGCCTGATTCTGGGCTCCAGTATAGTAGGTCAGATGCTCTTGCTCCTGTGCTCACAGGGCTCCACGCTTCCCAGGTCCAAATACTGACATCACTAGACCGTTAATACTTCATAGAACAGTCTCTCTTTCCTGCTGCAATACCAGCTTGTACACACAAATTGTCACTTGTTTATTTTCACATTTCTAGTGCTTGCCTCAATGCTTAGCTCTTAGCAGGTGCTTATCAAATGGAACTGCAACTTGGTGTGTTCATCATCAAGATATCTGGGAGACCCAACCTAGTTTTTCTCAAGCTGAATTCTACTCTGGGACCTCAGTCTTGTTTTTACACGAATCTACAGTTTTGAGTAACCCTAATAAAAGCAAGACAAAATTTCACATATTGTCTGTGCCTATTTTATTGGAATAAATTTCCAAAGCCCCTTAGCCTGGGAGTTAAGGATCCAAAGAACCTTTTCAGCTTTTCAGCCCTCTGTGAACCTGATAATATGGTCACACAAAATTGCCAGCATTGTTACCTTTTTGTCCTTGCTTGTGCTGTTTCTTCACCTTGTAGTGTTGATTCTCCCCATTCTTTGACTATTGAAAATCTTATCCCTGAAGCTCCTGTTCAAATAATGGTTCTTACTTCTTGGAATTATTGTGAAAATTAAATCAGATAAATTGCATAAATGCATAGCACAGTAATTGCCATAGAGCAAGTAACAGCAATACTTGCCATAGAGCAAGTACCCTATAAAGATTAGCTATTAGCATCTTTTCTTTACTAGACTTTAAGCTCAGAGAAGGTGGGAACCATGTTTATATTATTTATATAGGTACCTAAGCACCCAACACAAGACTGAGTGCATAGTAAGTGCTCAATAAATGGTTGTTGAATAAATGAAGGAATAATGGTTTAAATGACTGTCTAACAGGGCAGACCACATACTAAATGTGGTGTGCTATCTCCAGGCAAAGCCATTTACCAGGCGTAGTGGGTTTATCCATATGAAGTATTGAAAACAACTCTAGTTCTTAAGCTGCCTAGATATGACCTAAAAGACTTTCGAAGAATCACTGATAAATAATTGGATAAATATGCCCAGATGCTAGAAAAGCACAAAAAATATGTAAGTTTCTTTGGTTAGTCCAAGGTTCTGCTTTGAATGTGGAAAATGTTAGGGTGAGAATAATTAAAGGAGATTTCATGTTTAACTGGGTCCAATTCAATTGGACCTTATAAAAAAATCAACTTTGGGAATTCTGCTTCCTCCCATTCTCTTACACTAGTGGTACAGTTTAAAGCCAATGTTAATACTGAAAAATCAAATATTCTGTGTTTCACATACTGAATTCCTTTAGAGGAAGTCTAAAGTGGTGAGTATTTTAACTCAATTGAACAGAATGCTAGAAAGAGCTTTTTGAAATACAAAATAGTTTTAGTTTGAAAAAAAGTCTATGTAAAATACAAGAATGTTTTGAATGCAGGAATATTACTTTGGCAGTATATTCATACTTGTATGCCAAATGTCCATACTCGAAGAGTAGTATATGACCCAGTCTAGAGTATTTTGTAATAAAGTTCTCCGTCATTTCCAGGTACAATTATACATGGTCTTTCCACTAATTATTTTTTTTCTCCTCTACATTCCTTTTCTTTTCCAATTCCCCTTTTCCTGGAGTAATCATCTTGTAACACCAGACTTTGAAAGGAGAAACATTAAAAATTAAATTTGGAATGACACAGTCCTTCTTAATAGTAGCTTTCACTTCTGACAATAAGCAAAACCCTTGGATTTAAGATGATCTGCACAACTGGCACATCAAACAAATAAAAATTAACAGCAAATAAGAAGTGACTCTACATCCTCTGAGACCAAGCAGTAGTGTCTCCCTGAGCTGACCATCTGGGTGGTCAGGAGCCATGATGATTTCATCAGCTGCTATGACAAACTAGAAGAAGCAGGCGAACCCTTTGCTCCTTTCTGCACCGGTGGTTATGGGAAAAAATGTGATTCAGACCTGTGGGCGTTGGTCATGGCTCTGGAAATCTCAAGTTATTCCTGTTCTAGAGACTGTGGAAGGTGTTAAATCAATTTGTGTAGAAATGACCATTTCTTCTCAAGGTCGAGGTGCATTCTTGTCTTCCTTGAGATGTCAAAAATGCCCGTAAGGCCCCTGAGACCTTGCTCTTCCCGAAGGCTCTGGATTCCTGATGAAGACTGTGTCTTCCCTCCAACATAGCCCCTCCTGTTCGAGCCACCATCACTGACCCATCACCCTCTCATGCCCATGAAACAATCTCAACACCATTGAATAGGCCCCAGCTTATCATTTATCTAGCTATGCTCTTTCTTTGTTTCTGTAGTGGAACATTGACACTTACGTAGTGTGGCTGTCACTGTACCCCAATAACCTTTAAGAAAATAAATTGACGTTAACAGCGATAACTCACATTTTAGTGGCTAATTTTGTGTCTTTTTATGTAACATACGTCTTCAGACTCTCTGCTCAAAGTCTCACTCAGTTACTTCTGGAATTCATGGGGGCTTCCATAAGCTCATGACCAATTCTATCTAGTTCTGCTCTAGATCCTCCACTGATGCCCATGGCCATCAACACCAAATTCATGAAACCAAGTAAGAGTGACTCCTTCTTTTCTGCCAATCTTCATTAGAGTGATTGTTTTTCTAGTACATTCCAAGGCTGCAAACCTATAAAATGCCAAAATAGCACAACACTTAAATTTAATTCCCCTGGAACCATGGTGGCTCACGTAGTAATTAGGAGAAAGCTCCTCTTTCCCTTTGTTACTTAGTTATGATTAAAAAGAAAAAGCACTCTTTGTGCTCCAGTATTTCACAAAATCCACATGCAAATAACTTTTTTGTGTGTGTGTTCTGATTGAAGTCCTGTTTTTTGTAAGGCTCATAGGTGGTATTTTGAGCTGGGTATAGAAAGCCAGTCTGCTCTTCATCTTTCCTTGTTTTGTTCTACATGACTATACCCAAACTCTTCTATACAGATGTTTGGCTTTTGTTTGTGTGTTTATATTTTGGGGGCATTTCTCTTCTCTTTTAAGGAGTTCCCCGGAATCCCACAGAACGCTTCCAGAATCTGGTCACCTGGCCATATCTAGTTGCCAGGGAAACTAGGGAAATGTGGCCTTTTATTCCACGCATTACTGTACCTTGCCAAAAATCAGTATTCTGTTAAAAAAAAAAAAGGAGGAGGAGAATGCATTTTTGGTACAGACAGCCAGCAGTCTCTGCTATAGGTTTTAACCTACTTTTCCAGTTTTTTCCCCCCTACCATCCATCCCTTTTATACACTTGGGTGGAAGACATCCACTTTGATCATTGGTCTGAGTATGGTATAGCTTTTCACACTTCTGTGTCCTTGCTTATCATGTTCTCTTGTTTGAAATGCTTTTGGACTCCTTTTCTTGCCTTTTAGTTTGTATCCTTCAAGGCACAGATTGGAGTTTTCCTTCTACATAAAGTATGGTGATTACTTTTCTTCTAGATTTCAATGCTCTTGTCTATACCAGTCATGGCAACTTTTACCTTTTAAATTTATACTCAGTGCTTTCCCTGGAAGCCTGTCAGTGCAACGGCTGATAGATTTTCTGAAGGAAAGAAGTGAGAACAATGTCTTGCTGAAAGCCGGTGTTTGGCAATTACTTATTTTTGTTGTTGTTGATAACCTAGGCTAAGGTTTGATGAGGTGTATTAAGAATTGTGTAAGTGTTCCAGCCTGAGAACATTTGAGTCAAATCATGGAACTGTGCTATCTCTATACCTTTCTTCTGAGAGTAAAAATAATACTTGGAGCATTAGTTATTCTCAGAGAGATAAGGAGCAGGATCAAGGGGGTGGGGGTTGGTTTCAAAAATTATTGTAGCCTCCACCCAAGAATCAAACTCTCCAATTTTTGGATAACATCAGTTTTGGGATAATATAATACATTTGTTTTTTAAATTATTTTTAGAATTGATAATACATGCACAATTTAAATTTTTTAAAAAAGATTTATCACTTTATTTGAGAGAGAGAGTGCACCAACACAGGGTGGAGGGGCAAAGGGAGAGGGAGAGAAAACCCAAGGAGACTCCATGCTGAATGGGGAGCCTGATCCAAGGCTCAGTTTCACAACCCTGAGATCAGGACCTGAGCTGAAATCGAGTCAGACACTTAACCAACTGAGTCACTCAGGCACCTCCATTCACATTTTAAAAGGCAAAAGATTTATACGATCTGAAGAGAAACCAGAGTCCATTCACATTTTGAATCTAAAACATATAAAAGCTTAATTTCCTTACCAGTCCTTCATTCAACCATCTCTATCCCTCTGATAGGTAACCATTCATATTGATTTCTTAATATCCTATCAGAGATATTGTTAACATAAATAGAAGCCAATACAAATATGTACTCTTTTTTTGACTCATTTTTCCCCCAAATTGCAAAATACTATACACACTTTACTTTTACTCAGTATAACTTAGAAATTTTCCATATCAATATATCACTCATGTCTTAATTCCTTTTTTACAGTTGCATAGTATTCCATTTTGTGGACACCATAGTTTATTTAATCAGTCTCCTATTGATGAACATTTAGGTTATTGGCAATTTTTTTTCCATTACAACAATCTGCAGGTAATATCCTTGTACTTAATTCACTTTGCATTTGTGTATCTATAGCGTAAATTCTTAAAAGTAGAATGGGATATGTATTTGGAGCTTTGATAGATATTGCCAGATAGCCCCCCATGAGAACTCTCCCAATTTATATTCTTACCAGCAACATACAAAAGTGCCAATTTTATGCAGTCTTGCCAGCATAGATTATTCTCAAACCTATGAAATTTTGCCAGTCTGTTAGGTGGAAGAAAAAACTCCAACTTCATCTAGTTTTAATTTGCATTTTTATTACCATGAATGAAGTTGGGTGTCTATTTCTTCTACTTATTTAAGAACCATATTTCCAAATGTCCACTGATGGAGGAATCAATAAAGAAGATGTGCATATATATATATATATATAAAATGAAATATTACTTAGTGATCAAAAAGAATGAAATCTTGCCATTTGCAACAACATGGATGGAGCTAGAGTGTATTATGCTAAACGAAACAAGTCAGTCAGAGAAAGACAAGTACCATATGATTTCACTCATATGTGGAACTTAAGGAACAATACAGAACATAGGGGAGGGAAAAAAAAGAGAGGGAGGCAAACCATAAGCCTCTTCATTATAGAGAACAAACTGAGAGTTGTAGGAAGGGAGGTGGGTGGGGAAATAGGTTAAATAGGTGATGGGTATTAAGGAGGGCAGGCACTTGTTGTAATGAGCACTGGGTGTTATATGTAAGTGAGGAATCAGTAAATTCTACTCCTGAAACCAATATTATACTATACATTAATTAACTAGAATTTAAATAAAAACTTGGAGTGGAAAAAAAAAAGAGCCATATCTATTTTCTTTTCCGTGAATAATCTATATCTTTGTGAACTTTTTAATTGGATAAATGACCTTTCATTTACTCTTGGATTTGTAGGTACTATTTATATATGTGAGAGATGAGTCCTTTTTCTTTGTTTAAGTTGCAAATATTTTTACCTAGTTGTCATTTGTTTTTCAGATGGCTAATTTTTTTTTCTCCCAGAAAAGTTTTTTGATTCTTATAGAATGGATCTTATCAATCTTTTCTTCCATGGTTTCTGGATTTTGCAAGAATTACAAAGACTTTCAACACTCAATATTATAAAATAAGTCTCCTGTTTTTTTCTTTATATATTTTACATTTAAATATTGAATCTATTTGAAATCTCAGGCTCCCTTTTAAGCCATTTCAAACAAATATGTCCTTGGGATAGGGTTGCTAAATTTTATAAATAAAAATACAAATGGACCATTAAATTTGAATTTCAGATAAGCAATGAATCATTTTTTTAGTATAAGTGTGTCCCATGCAATACTGCGGGCTTTTGCTTAGGACTGACTTATAATAAATAATGATTCATTGTTTATCTGAAATTCAAATTTAACTGAATATCCTATATTTTACCTGATTTTATTTTATTTATTTGAGAGAGAAAGAGCATGCACGAGTGAGGAGAGGGGAGAGAAAGAGGGGGAGGGGAAGCAGACTCCCCACTGAGGTTGGGAGCCACTAGCCTATCTGCTTAGACATTTTAGATAGGTGTGAGTTTCAATTTAGGCTATGTTAGGGCTCTACTCCTCTTCCTCATTCACCATTTAAAAGTTTAATAGTATCGGGGCACCTGGGTGGCTCAGTCAGTTAGGCTCCCACTCTTGGTTTCAGCTCAAGTCACGATCTTATGGGTGGTGAGATAGAGCTTGCATTGGGCTCCTTGCTCAGTGGGGAGTCTGCTTCCCTTCCCCCTCTTTCTCTCCCCTCTCCTCACTTGTGCATGCTCTTTCTCTCTCAAATAAATAAAATAAGATCTTAAAAAAAATAAAAGTTTAATGGTATCACACAATGTCTGCATCCATCTCTTATAGATTCTGAAGTTTGTACACACAATTGGTATTAGAGGAACTGAAATAAGTTTACTTACTTATGAATGAATGAATGTTTAGTTCCCTTCTGACATTCCAAAGTGTGGTACAAGAAAATCATTTCCAGGACCAGGAAGAAACTACCCAGTGGCAGTGGAAAGCTGATTCCTTGTTTGTTTTGTTCTAATGAAACAACTGAGTTCCTAAGAATAATTGGTTATCAAAATAATTGTCTCAATTATCTTTTCAAAAGGTCAGAGGCCAGACCGTCAGATTTATATAAGACTATTTTTTTCTTATAGCAGTTTAAATAATAACATTTAAAAATTATATGTATATTCCATTTGATTACAATGGTCAAAGCCAAATCTAATGTCTCTTTTTACTGCTTTTGGAAACACATGGTACGGAGTCTTATCTCTCTCAGCACACCCATCATGATTAACAAAGCACAATGTTGAGGTAATACTCCCCCTGCCTCCACAGGACTGTGGACAAGTCACAGCCATCATGATGGAGACTGTGAGGTCATCGAAGCAGCAAGGTCCCAGTTATGTTATAGCCAGTGCAGGACAGTACACTTACCCCTGTCTAATTTACTGGATTGCATTTCATTCATCCACTAACTCATTCATTCAACAGGTATTTCTTGAGTGCCTACTAACTGTTAGGTATTGTAGTAGGTGCTAGGTTGAACAAAAACAGTCCTGAACCCTGTCTTCGTGGGGCTTTGCGGTGGTGTGCCAGGGCCAGCTCCAACTGACTGGTTGAAAGCCCATTGTTAAATTTTCAGGAACTTTGTGAGCCTTGTAATCGGCAGTGGTGAGAGTATTTATATACGAAAATTGGCAAACACTACAAATCAGGGCTTTCTTTGTTGTTTCTTTTTCTCCTTCACTGCCCCTTTTATTTAAATGGAGAGCTGGTTGTTAAACACTGACCAGAACACCACTGAGTTTACAGAGATGCCCCTTGTCTGAGTCGTCCTTCCTGCCTCTCTACTAGCACACCAGGCCCCACAGTACCAGTATACCTTGTTTTTCACCAAAAAAAAAAAAAAAAAAAAAAAAAAAAAGCGCTTCTTGGAATGTTGTGAAGGAATCGTATTATTATAAGATATTACAGTTGACACATGTTATAGGTTATTGGCTATCTACAGAAACTCAAAATGGAACGTTTAAAAGAAATTTTGCGATGTTAAAACAAATCATTAGTTTGTATTTACCTACCTAAGATGGGGAAAATAATAGCCCTACCCTCATAGGGTTGTTGTGAGGATTAAATGAGCTAATATGTATAAGGCGTTTAGGGACGTGCCTGGCACAGTATAACGTAGCGTAAGCATCATACAAGTCCAGATCCACCATGTTCTTATGATATGTGAAGTATGCAGGTGAATTTTCTTGGCGGCACTAATCATATAGAAGTGGGAAGCTTTAGCTGCATCTCGTTACTCCATTCAATCAGCTAAAATGATCTCTTTAATTTGAAAAGGCCCTTTAAGGATTTTAGATCTGGCATTGTAACTGCTGGAAGAAAGGCAGAACATCATGTCCTTGGAGCCTGGAGAAATGCTTCTTTTTGCTCTCTGGCAATATTAGGGCTTTTTATGCAAAACCTTACTTTTTCCTGTCTTAGTGGCTTTGTTTAGCTTTTTTTCCTAAGTGAGTCAGGGCTCTCTTGAGGATGTTACACATGATTACGGTTTCCTTATTCTGTAAGAAGAGTGCAGAAGGGAGAGGGGACCAGACATCCTCTCATGGACTCTACTAAACCTGGGATTTTGAAATCTAGAGTCTCACTTCTGGCAGAATTTCCCAGTTCTTACAAAGAGAAGATATACTTTATTCCCAATTTCTACCTTGATTTTTATATACGAGGAGGGTTTTCTGTCCCCATCAAAGGTAATTTTTCACATTCAGATCCTATATGGATTTTGTAAGATTTATGCCTCAATTGTTGCTGTTGTTCTTCCTCTTTTTGGTAGTATTATAAATGGTATTGTTTCATAATGTCATGTGCAAGTTGTTCATTGCTGGTGTGTGGGAAAGCAATGACTTGCATATAGATGTTATTTCCTACAACCTTGCTATCATCACTTATCATTTCTAGGAGTTTTTGGTAGATTCTTCAGAGTTCTCTACATTAACAATCTTGTCATCTGCAAATAAAGGCAGTTTAATTCTCTCTTTCTAATCAGTATATCTTTTACTTATTTTTCTGGCCTTTTTGTATTAGCTAGGACTTCACATAGGAGCCACGAGAGAGGATATCTTCGCACTGTTACTGATCTTAGGGGGAAAGTGTCCTGTCTCTAATCATTAAGTATGATTCTAGCTGTAGGTTTTTCATGTATACCCTTTTTTAGATTATGTGAGTTCTCTTATAGTTTGTTTGAACCTAATCTATTGAGAGGTTTGATATATCGTCATTCCTCCCAGGATAAGAGTGGTTTGGAAGTGGTAGCGGGAAAGGACATTCCACCCTTGATTCCTGTGATGACTAGTCCCTGAGTCAGCTCTGTGCTGCCTCTGTCCTCCACCCCCTGTCATAAAACTAGGAATCTCCAGCAGCTGCATTTGGGAAAGAGTCAGCATGCGGTGGAGTGATGAACTTGCTTTTACATCTGAAGAGCTGCCACTTCTTATCTGTGTGACCTTGGATGAATCATAAAACCTCCTTTCTAAAGTCAGGGCCATACTTATTTTATAAAACTGTGAAGATAGGTTGAAATGATGTTAACTTTACAAATTTATCTTTTCGACTCTAAGTTCTTGGAGGGCAGGATCTGTGTTAGTTCATTTTTGTGTCCCCTAAATAGTATGGGGCACAGTAAATGCTTACTATACATCTAATTATTGTGTTATTACAGATATTTATCCCTTCAAAAATCTCTCTGTCTTTGGGCTGTGTGTGAGGGTAGTGCAAGATTATGTGGGCTCTCACAGTCAGGCTCTGTGACCTTGGACAAGTCACCCAAACTCCTTAACAAATGACTGGGCTGTGTGCATGACTATGTGAGATGACTCAAGTAAAGGATTCTGCAAAATCCTGGCTCATGGAAAACACTCAATAAATGCTAGCTGTTATTTTTATTTGGGCAGAAACGTCATGATTGAACTAGAGAGCTAAAGAGGGAAAACTATGGGGGTCTTGATTTGGTTGAGGTTATTTTTTGGTGTTTCCTTGAGGGAATTTTCTTGTTTGTGCATGGGTGGTAACAGAGGGCCAGAGTGAGATGGGAAAAGGGGCCCAAAGCTGACTGCTGGCCCAAATTCCCATTTGTGCCAATTCACCAAATTTTTTCTCTTTCTGTCCACTAGGTGACACTGTTTACTCACCTATGCTACTCCATTTAGGCCTTTCCACAAATCTCAATTCAAAAATAGCATGTTTTATTTGGGGTAATGGTGAAGGGGGTGGGGTGGGGGACTGAATTGGGAAAGAAAATATAAATAAACTGTCAGTGACCAACCTGCGAGGCATAATTAGCGGCCAGTTGTCACCTATGGTTATTTGACTTTATGGGCTAGTTTCAAACTATTTTTTAACCTGATTTTAAGAGCCACATGCAATTAGTTTCACATCTATTTCAAGAAATGAAGGAAAACATGGATTGCTTCCCTTCCCAAGCCTTCATGAAGGCAAAGGATAAAATAAAATATTGTGTCTTTGAATGTAGAGTTAAGTAGACGCTCTTACATGTCTATGTTTCCCACTCTTCCAGGATAGTTAATGAGGACACAGACCACTAATAAGCAGCTGAAGGAGTTTCTAGGCTAAGCCTAGTTCGGCCTTCAAATCGAATAAAAATTAGTCAGTGCTGCGAAGAACCCAAATGTAGTGTGTTCATTTGGGTGTAGAGTTAGCAGAGGCCCCCTTGCCATCCAGATCAGTTGTGGTCCCATTTCTGCATTGTTTCATGGCCACAAAATTAGAGAAGCTGTACCTTATTTGGATACCCCCCACTCCCACTGAAATTTATGATGATTCCAAAATGGCTCATGTAAGTGTTAAATAGGAAAAAAAATTCGAAATGATTTTTTTCCCTTGCATTTGCAGGCTGTGAGTTAGGGAAGTGTGTCAACTGTATCGAACCAAAGGACCAAGAAATCAAAGATTTCATCCATTTGCCTTGGAGTTTGGGGTTTGTCTTTTCCACTTACCACCTCTTCATTGTCTATTATAACTTTAAAATTAACTTGTTTATGCTGCTTGTTATGCTTGTGGATAGCTTAAATTGTTTCATTATTATTATTATTTTTTGTCCTGGGAGGTAATACAACCAAAATTCTCTAACAACTATTTCCCAGTTCAGAATTTTCCTGATGCTTTCCTGGCCTGTCTTGCTAATGAGCTCCAATTTTCTTTGCTTTTCTGCGTGTCTACCAGCACGCACCACCTTGAGTTGGTGTGTAATAAACAACTAAATATAGTCACAGTTTTGGCAGCCAACTTTTGGAAGACTGTCACAAGGCCCTCTAAAACAGGAATTAAGCAGATTTAAAACGAACAGTCACTCTTTTGGGCTTGGGAAGAGAGGACGTTTTCATATGATGTGAGCAGTAGTTACCACAATGTCTTCCGTGTATTTACGCCCTGCTTTATTTAAATTAACACTAATAACTTTAATGAGCGTTAGCAAAGCACTGTTAAATGTTCAGCACCCCTCTTTGAAATGGGGCCTTTTCCAGCAAATTCTCTACGTGGAACCAACGCTGTGTAATCTGCAGTTGCACGAAGGGGTTTGGGGAGCAGAGCAGGTAACAGCAGCCTCTGCTATCTACACAGAACGGTTGTGGCTGAAACATGCATTTTGTTCCTTGATTCGGTGTAGAGCACCCATGACATCTGGGATTTGCTCACTCACATCTCCAGCTTGCATGGTCCTCTGAGGAAGAAATGCAAGAGCAGAAAAAGGAAAAGAGGGTAATGGGAGAGAGAAGGGGACAGAGAGAAATCCAGGGCTGGCTTCAGCACGTTTGAATTTTGACTTTGGGACATTCTCCTAAGTCATGAATACGAATTATACCGAGTGTGTCAAATCGTGTCCTGTTTTTGTAAATCAAACAAATGCTCCCAGGAGATAGGCGGAGGCCATCAAGCCCTTTTCATTTATGACACAAGTTGAATGTAAAGCTAGGACTCTAGGGGGGGATAGGCTTTGTGAGTTTATTTGGTTTTATGACATGTGCCTTGCACCTTCAACGCTACCTTGACATAAAGGCGGCAAGCTTCCATTTGAACAGTTAATATGCTATTAGGGAGAGCTCTAGCACTTTGTAGAAACACTGAGAATAAACAAATTGTTTCAAGGGACATGGGTTGTAGTGCTTTTCTCAGGGGAAAATGAGAAACAGACCATGGTGCGTAGAGGATGTTGTTCTCACAAGGACGCCTGCAGATCTTTACCAAACTCTCCTGAGGTATTTGTGGATGATCTATCAGTGACAATACAACAGGGTTGCTTCTAGGGGAAAGATTTGCCATTCCACGTCACATCCAAGTGCTACAGGCCCTCGATGATCCCGTTTTCGCTTTTAGAAGAAAGCAAGAAAGCTTTTTGTTGTCATTGCCAGGTGGATCTTCCTAAAGTGCCCTCAACTTTCAAATCTTCAGTGGTTTGTCATTGTTTACTAAATAATGCCAGAACTGAGTGGAGACGGAAGCCTTCCCTGCCCTGTTGTGCCTCTTCCAGTCTTTGTGCTCATGCTTCCCTGGCTCTCACACCCCCACCGGACGGGACCCTGGATTTGGCTTTCCCAGTCTTCGTGGAGCCCCGTCATTCTTCCGGGGAGGCTCTCAGGGACTCTCCTCTCGCAGCCGTCTCTTAGCACGGGAGGCCTGCTCACCACCAAAGGACCAGTTTAAGTATCACCCTTTTTAAGAAGTTCTACCTGATTCCCTCTGCCTCCAGGCAGAAGGAATCTTTCATTTTTCAGAACATTATACCTCTTTCATGGCATTTAACTCCACCTACTTTAGTTGGTAGGTACCTGTGTATGCAGCATCTTTTCTACCAAACGACATGATCCCAGGCATTGGGGGATCAGACAATCTGCATCTGCCTCAGTCATCTGCACGGCATCCTGGATGGAGTATGTGGGCATAAAAATGTTCTGGGGAAATGAATGACGTAAAGCATACACACTATCTTGCTGGACTCATTTCAATAGCTGTGTCTAAGAGCTGATAATAGAAAGTAAGGGGTCAAAAATAAAGCAATTAGGAGCATATTTCTTTACGCAGGTTTTGCTTCAGTGCTCTTTTTCAAACAGTTACCTTCTTTCAGATGTGTTTGACACACAGTGGGTGCTCAGTCCACCAGCTCATAGCTGCTCGAATGTAGTATCACAGCAAATGAGCATCCACAATCAGGCAAAGAGAGTTTTTAATCAGACTTTTTTGAATTTATGAACTGGAGAACAATCTTTCCAGGTTTACATGGAAACTGGAAAGCTTAAGAGGCAGAGTAAATCATTTCCATTCTTGATGCGCATGAGTCTGTGGACTGTTGGCAGTAAAGGATGAGAACAACGTTGAAATGTGGTATGAACTAACACTAATACTTATTGAGCACTTACGGTATGCCAGGCACCCTGTTCATCAGTTCACATGCATTACTTCATTTGACTTCCCAATTATTATGATTTCCATTTACAGATTAAAAGAACCCCAGTCTTAGAAAAGTTAAGTAAGTTGCTCAAAGACGCACAGCTAGTAAATGGCAGAACCAGGAATCAAACCCAGGTTGACTAATTCCAGTGCCTATACTATTCTGCTTCTTTGTGCAAAGTTATGTCCTTCCAGAAGAGAACATAGTATTCCTTGATGAGTGTTAAAAATAGCAGTTTTTATTCAGCCTGCGCCTCTTCTCAGTGCCTCATTTTACAGATGAAGGGATAGATGCCCAGAGAAGTTAAGTCACTTACCCAGGGTCACAGAGGTAGTGAGAAGCGGGATTAGGCCACAGATATCTAGACTCCAGTCCAGAGGACCCCCATTAGAAGATGGTGTGTTAGCACCCAGATTTGGATGTACACGAGTCTGGCAATGTTCTCCCAAACATAAGCCCTATGTGCAGTGAAAGCTCAAAGCAGCTCGCTGAGCCTAAATAGTGTTAGTGCTGTCTGATTTATAAATTGTTTTGACTACCTTTCCTTTTGCTCATTGGTTAATCCAGTAGTACGCCACTCAATCCAGCATACACATCACTATTTATGACCAAAGCAACCAAGAGTGCCAATGTCGCCCATTCATGCACCAGAGACCAATACATTCCCTCTTCTGTGGCTGACTTTGCCCTCTCACGCGACAACCAGGGTGTGAAGAGCTGGCGGGATTTTGGTTAAGTGTGAGGTTTGCTTTGTGGTGCCATTTGGAGGCCTCTCTGCTACTTGGGGACCACCAGTGTCTAAAATAGCCACCACGGATGGTCTCTTGGGATTCAGGCACTTCTTTAAAGATGCCGAGATTGTGGAAGCAAAACGAAATAAAGAGCAACGATGGGGTTGGTGACAACAACAATACAACACCACCGCAGAACGTCTGGAATCAGAAAGCCAGAGGACTGGGCAGCAAAGGGTAAGGACTTGAGGGTGAGTGAGGCTTCCTTCCCAGTTAAGCTGGGGATGGCCCTTGTGCTCCACTAGGCGGCTGATAAGGACTTAGGTTTCCAGATGTTGAGATGAGATTTGAAATCAGAAAGAACTCTGCCTCTTGGTGTCAAGTGATCATGGAAAAGTTATTTAGTCTGTTTAGGCCTCAGTTTCTTTATCTATAAAATGATATAAATCTTATGGGGCTGCTGCGGTAATTAGGTTAAATTGGACAATGTAACTGAAGGCTCTTAGTAAATGCAGCACTATCCACACACCTGTTCTCCACTAATGACCAACTGCTGCATTTAGGAGGTTCATTTTAAAAAGAAAATACACATTCTGGGAGAGCAAACAAATTGTTATTTTTATATCCACATTATCTTTTTTTTCCCCAAATACTTTTATTTTATTTTTTCAGTGTTACAAGATTCATTGTTTATGTACCACACCCAGTGCTCCATGCAATACGTGCCCTCCTCAATACCCACCACCAGGCTCGCCCATCCCCCCACCCCCTCCCCTCCACATTATCTTTTAAAAAATTGGCTTTATGATGAAGGATGACTCGGTAAATAGGGCATACATAGGTAGGGGCATTTCTTTGGCTGGGGTGAGTGGGAGGCAAGGAGACAAATGAAGAGTCAGGTGTCAGAGTGTCATCTAAGGGAACATCTCAACAGCCAGTCAATGTGAGGGCCAAAGAATCTGAAGAGGTCCATCAGGGCAAACATTTTTATATCACCATTTGGCCCACGGCCTTTCTTTTGCAGGTGTGTGAGTTACCTCACGTGGTCTTTCTCAGTTACGGGGCTTTCAAGCCGCTGATATCAAAATCCTGTGGTGACCCAGCAACATAGAGATCTTGTAGTTATAACAGAGTTTGATATCCCAGTAGCTGGAACACTGGGAGGAAGGGAGATTGAAATGAGTTTTGATCAACCTTCATATCTTCCAATTGTGTTTCACACACCTAGGACTTCTGTTGGAGAGGCGAGCTTAAGTTATATTTTATGTTATGTTTTTCATTTTCAATTTCAGAGAGAAGCAAACTCCCATTATCAAGGTGATTTTGCCCTTATGTATTGGAAAACTCTCAATATCAAACAGATTAAAACATTAGTCATCACTATAATATCTGCCCTGTATCTTGCCAAACTATCAAGTTAGGATTTATAAAATCTTAAATTTGAAAGATAATTTAAAATATTTTCTATCCTCTCTATATATTTAAACCATCCTAAATACAAATGAAATGACCCTATCTTTAAAAGGAGATTCCCAGGATCCCTTGAAAACTCACTTCAATATTTTGCTAATCTTCCCATTGCATATTCAATCCCACTGTTATTAGTTTTTCCCTAATGGAAGGTGGAGACTAACTTATTGCCATATTTCTCTGGGTATTGCATTGTGTCATATTCACATTTATATTCCCACCAGTTACCACTGTCCTTGGCACAAGGCAAGTATGCAATTAGTGTTTGTTCAATGAATGAATGAATGAAAAAAATGCATGAATGAATGGATGAATGATTCTTGCTTCCAATTTACTCTATTGGTGTGTCTCCTTTTTAGTCAGAATGATTCTAGTTCTTTAATGTTCATGAGGAATCTGCCTTCTTTTGAACATCTGAACCTTTTGATTGGCTCTTTACTCAAACCTCTCAAAGTTTTTCAAGTTCCTCTTTGGTCTGAAGCCCAGAATTGGAGATCAGTGAAGCTATCAGGTGAAAATGCTAAAAGCTCTTCCTCATTTACAGAATGGAGTTAAAAAAAAAAAAAGGAGTGGCTAAAACCGACTAAAGTCTATCTTGTAGGAGGTTTAGGATTAAGGGAATTATTGCTAAGTGGTTTTGTTCTTTTGTTTTTGGTTTTGTTGGTTTGTTTGTTTTGATATAATGATGATAATATAATTAAGGCAAAAGTCTTTATCTCTTGGAAATAGTCCCGTGTTTCCAGGTGAAATGTTATGGTGTCTAGGCTTTGCTTTTAAAAAATATCAGCAGGAAAGGATAGGGGGAAATTAAGGCAGTATAGATGAAGCAAGATATATCGATAATTTCTGAAGCTGGGTTAATTATACTGTTTTCTCTACTTTTGTGAATGAATATTTTTCATAATATAAAGTTAAGAAAAATGCATGTAGACAAACATACTTATTCTAGACGGGAACAACCAGGATGCAGAGAAGTGAGGAGGCATGCCTAGCATTATAAGCCTAGATAATAGAGTCCTTGGACTACAAGGCAAGTTGTCTTCCTCCCACTCAGATGCTCTTTTCAACATGCTATATGTTAGGTCATTTCGTTGTAAACTCCCTGTAGACATTACTCATGTCACCATCATCTTGCTAATAATAACTTCAGCATGAATTTATTTATTTGTTTATAAAGATTTTAATTTATTTGAGAGAGAGAGTGAGTGCATGAGTGGGGCGAGGTGCAGAAAGAGAGAGAGAGAATCTCAAGCAGACTCCTCACTGAGCATGGAGCTGGACATGGGACTTGATCTCATGACCCTGAGATCAATCTCATGATCCTGAGATCATGACGTGAGCCAAAATCAAGAGTCTGACACTTAACCACTGAGCCACCCAAGTGCCTACAAAGACCATTTATTGACTCTAGTCTACTTCCAGCCTAACTTAATGTACTGTCCCTGTGATTTTAATAAGCACAAAGATTTTCCCACTCCATGTAACAATCAAAAGAGCAAATAATGTTGATATAACTCCCTGTTCTATAGCATTCTTAGGGACTAAAATAAAACATCAACAGAGAACAAAACAGACAAACATATGTGCAAGGAATTTCAATGATGAACAGTCGCTAAACATATTTAAACTTTTAAATAAGAAACTGCACACTGCAACAGAATCTAAATAATGTCCCAGAAGTAATTGCTAATTTAAGTGTGCAATAAAATGATAACATGCCTTGATAGGGCTCTGGACTGCAGAGTCTGTGATAGGTTCAGCAGGTTGGCAGCCATCCAAGGCTCAGAGCGGCTTCAAGTTTGGAACATCAGTAGCCAAGATCACATCAGGAATTTACCTGGGCCGAGAAAACTCAGGGTTACATGGCTTTGCCCATATTCCTTTTGAGAAAGAAAGAGCAAGCATCTCTTCATTTGGAGGAAAGGAGTAGGGATGGGTGTAAACATGGGAGGAGATGGAGAATTGTGTGTGTCAGGATGGTGGGGTGGGCAGGAGGGAGGAAATTGTTTGGGTGTGTGCTCATTCAGGTGTAGCTCTAAGAAAAATTCCATGAAATGATTAAGCAACTGTCCAGAATACAAACTTGATAGTTTGATTAAGCCCAGAATACAAACTTGATAGTAGGAAACCTAAGTCAGGTGACTTAGTCCAGGTGAGAAGAGGTGTTTCAGGGAGTCCTAACCAGGGACTCAGTTCAGAACCAGAGGAGACCACTTGTAAGATGTCTCTGGAAACCAGTTAAATTCCATAAGGCGTCGGAGGCACTAAGAGGGAATTTCTAAGGTATTGTGGAATTCAAAAACACTCACTTCCTTAAATAGGGTTCAGGACATTTTTGGCCTAGTTTTAAGACATTTTCTTTGATTCATATTTCACAAGCAAGACATAGGTATTTTGTTCATTTTTTCCCCCTGCCAGAATTAATTCTCTTTGCTTATAAGATGCATGTCATCAGCATAACAATGTTTTTCCCCCCATATATTTTTTTATTGTATCTTCCAATTCCCAGGGTGATATAAAACTTTTGAAGAAGTTGATGTTAACTATGGATTTCCATATTAAATGAGCTTCTCAGTGAGAACCAGTTAGACATGAAAGCATACTTCCAAGTGAATTGTGTATTCATTTAAAGTTTAGGAAAAAAATAAAAACAAACCCTGCTCCACCTCCACCCAGCATGTGACTCCAGGTCACCACCCTTGAAACATTGTGCTTTTGAGCTTTTGACTGGATTTGCTTCTGAGGCTAAGAGAAGTGTGTGGCAGATGTTGGGAGGCAGTTGGGGATGGGGGTGGGGTGCAGGGATGAAGGGGCTGCCAGATGTTGAGCGGGAGGGTGGAGTGTGAGGATGAAAGCCTGCCAGATGTCTGTAGTGCAGAATGTTGGGGCACCTGCTTTCCATGATTTTCAGAAGATGATTTATATCACATCAGTAGGATCTCATAAAGGGTAGGATCTTTATGAGATCTTACCCCTACAACCTCCTCAATAAATACTGAGTCCAAGACTCCTACAACTCTTTTCTGCGTGGTTTCTTGCCTTGGATTGTATCTTTTTAAAAATTCAAGTTAAGGGTTATATGAATGAAAATACACAATCAACCAATATACTCATTTGTAAATAAAAGAGGTTGGGGGGGCTTTACATTTAAATCTGTTGTTCTAAATTATAAAGACAATCACCTTTTATTTTCTATTTATTTTATCCTTCCAATAAGGGATGATTTGCTCATCTCTCTTCCCCACAATGAATTTAATAGATTTATTCATCAAGTTTTCTAAATTTAGACACCAAACTGATGTTTTTCTCCCACTGCTTAATTTTATTCTTAGCAGCACTTACATAAAGCCAGGCAGTGAAAGATACAGCAAAATTACTAACTTGCTGTGACCTGGAATGCACTGATAGAATAAAATAACAATAATAAAGATTGATGTACCAAAGAGACTTAATACCAAACGCTCCTAATGAAATCAGTTTTATGCTTATGGTTTTTCCCTACAGGCTACATATTTCCTGTGGCTTTAAGGAATCTAAGTTTTCTTTGTGATGCCTGGGAGAGGCTCAATTCTTAGGCTAATAGATGGGCCTTACAAAAGAAAATATGTGGATCTTATCATTTCTTTGGATTTTAGGAAACTTTAGTGTATTCCGGGACTAGATTTGATTACAACAGGTAAAATTCCTCACTCTGATCTTGTTTGAAAGGCTTAGAAATAATGGTATTTGAGGACTTGAAGACTGACCCAAGAGGCTGAGAACATTAAAAGAGAAGTTACATTTGTCCCAGTGGCCTCCCAGTCTTCAGAAAGCCAAGGCTTGTCATTCACCATCTACCACAGTTAGCAGTGTTGATGATTGTCCCTCTGAACTGCACTGACATTGATGCATTTGGTAAATAATCACTGAGCACCTAGTAGGTGCCACTCTGCTACGTTCTGGGAATATATGGTGAAAGAAGTCCTTTCCTTTTTGGAATCCCTCAGGTACTGGGGAAGACAGACACTGAACAGATAATTGCTCAAATAATTATTCACAATGTGTGCTATGAGGATGAGAAAATATAGTAGTGGGAGCTTTGATGGATGTCATCAGATATCCATGGAATGAATTGCTTTATGACTTGGCAAATTGGTCCCTCATTGAGGGTCACCAGATGGACTACCGACTTGGTTGGGTGAGTCCGTTTTCAATGCGATGGTGTGCAAGCATTTCATCAGGTGGTATTTTTTAAAGTACCATTAAGAAAACAAGAAACCCTTTTTTAGCCTGCATTCCAGGTTTTTCCAGGGGCAAGTCCAGAGTTGAAACTTATCTTCATACCCAGGCCTTGTATTTTTTTTTTTAATAAGATTTTAATTTTAGAATTGTTTTAGAGGCATAGAAAAGTTATGAAGAAGTACAGAAAGTTCCCGTATACTTCACACTCAGTTTCCCCTGTTAGTAACATTTTACCTTAGTATGGCACATTTGCCACAACTAATAAACAAATATTGATACATTACTATTTTTTTAAAAAGATTTATATATTTATTTCAGAGAGAGAGAGGGCGCTCGAGAGGGGGCGAGGGGCAGAGGGTGAGGGAGAGAGAGACAAGCAGACTCCCCGCTGAATGGGGAGTCCAATGCGGGGGCTGACCCAGTACCCTGAGATCATGACCTGAGATGAAATCCGGAGTTGGACACTCAACTGACTGAGCCACCCAGGTGCTCTGATACATTATTATCAACTAAAGTTCAACTTCTTATTCAGATTTCTTTGTTTTTTACCTAATGTTCTTTTTGCTCAAGGCTCTCATCTGGGATACCATATTATATTTATTGGCCATACGTCCCCAGCTTCTTTGGCTATGGCAGTTTTTCAGACTTCCTTTGTTTGTGATGGCCTGCACAGTTTTGAGCAAAAATGCTCAAGCATTTTGTAGGATGCACCTTTACTGCAATTTGTCTGGTGGTTTTCTTATGATTACATAGGGTTATGTGTTTTGGGGAGGAGGCCTACGGAGGTAAAGTATCATTGTCATCACATCCTATCAAGGGTGCCTACTACCAACATGACTTACCACTGTTGATGTTGACCTTGATCATCTGGCTGTCGTGGTGTTTTTTAGGTTTCTCCATTGTAAGGTTACTCTTTTCTCCCCTTTTCATACTCTATTCTTTGGGAGAAAGTTACCGTATGCAATCTGCACTGAAGGAGTGGGAAGTTATATTCCACCTTCTTGAGGGCAGAGTTTCCATACATATTATTTGATAGTCTTCTGCATGGAAAATTTGTCTATTGTCTCTTATTTATTTCTTTATTCAGTTGTTTGTTTATATCGGTATGGACCCACGAATATTTATTTTATGCTTTGGGTTATAACCCACTGTTACTTTATTTTGCTGCTCGAATTATTCTAGCTTTGGCCATAGGAAGCTCTTTTAGTTGGCACTTGTACCCCTTACGCATACCACATCATTGTGTGTGTATGTATTTTCTTTTTGTAATTTTTTGGAGTACTTTATTACTTTCTGACGTTACCAGGGGCTCCAGGCTCATCTTGCCTATTTTCTGTTCTGGTCCTAGCCTCAGCATTTCTGCAAGGAGCCCTGGTTTCTTTTATCATAGGATGGTATTAGAAACAAAGACCTGTCTGGGTGACTCAGGTTTATTTTTCACACTACAAATTACCTGTGAAATAGTGACTGCACAGGAATGTGGAGAGGAAAAGGAAGTCTGAGCTTCAGAGTTAGGCCTTATATCTGTTTCCCATATATTTCTTCTTTATTAACTACAGAGCTCTGGACAAATAGTTTAACCTCTTGGGAACTTACCTTTCTCATCTACAAAATGGGCGTAATATTGCTTATCCTGTAGGGTTGTTGTGAGAATTTGAAAAAAAAGTCTAATGAGCCTGGCATGTAGCATCTGCTCAAAAAGTCATTTCTGTGGAGCGGTAGGTCCACATGGCCGTCACCACCCCAGAGCTGGCCAAGCACCAAGGAAAATAAATGTTTAATTTTTTTTAATTGCATAAACAAAACCATGTTACCCATGAAGGAAATTAAAAAAGGAGGATGTTTTACTTACAATCCTACTACCCTAACATATGTTCCCTTTTAGTCCCTGTCATTATGTACTTATTTTAAAAATATTTTCATCACATTGTATATAATAAGAGAAATAATGTTTTACTGCTGTGTACCAGCCCTTACTGAGTGCTTATCTGGTACTCAACCCTTTGTATGGATTATTACCATCTCCATTTTATGGTTGAGGAACCTGAGGCATGAAGAGATGAAGTCCCTTCCACAGGGCACACAGTCCAGAAGAGAGAGAGTCAGGATTTGAACTGAAGGCTGTCTGATGCCAGAGCTTGAAGCCCTTGATCATGATGTTGTATTTTCCTTTTTATGCAGATACTCACACACATGGAATCACATGTACACACAGATGCACGTGCTTTCATTTCTTTATGCAGCATATACTGAGCATCTAGCATGCTATAAGCATTGGATGATGTTGGTAATGAAAAAATTATTTTTCACAGTGGCTTTTTTTAAGGTGCTCAGGATTTTATAGGACGTGTTACACACAGACAAATGACTGCAATGTGATGCTCTATATAATAAACGCTATTGGAGGATACAATCTGTCCAATGATGCCAGGGGGAGTTTGATGGAGGGGTTAGCATTTGAACTGGGACTTGAAGTTTGGGCCAGGTTAAAATAGGTTTGTGGATAGTTAAGGCATTTCAGCCAAATGGGATAGTAAAAATAAAACTGTAGAGGCTTGTGGTAGATTAGATCACTGGACAGCAGATATTCATTTCATTTCCCAAACTGCTTGCATGGAGCATACTCCCCTACCCTCAGTGACTTTGGGCTTGGCCTTGTGACTTTCTTGAGCCAATGGAATATGGGCGGAAATGTCATCATGCTATTCGTGAGTCCAGGCCTCTGTCTGGGAAGAGTATGTCTCAGATTGCTCCTCCTTCAGCCTGGAGCCTGGAATGAGTGCACACAAAAGCTGACTTGAAAGTGGCTTGGCCTGACTTGAACTGGGCCCAGATGAGCCCAGCTGACATCGTGCAAACTTCAGCAGACATGCAGACCTGTTTGTGCAACATAAATATCAGTTATTATAAATCCTCTAGATATGGGGGGTTGTTTGCTGTGCAGCATAATCTCAGCAAAAATCTGACTAATACAAGGCCAGAAAGGATAGGCCAAATTAGAAGAGAAGGTAATTGTCCAGTTTGGCTGAAGAATACACATGCACATCTACACCTGCACAGAGAAGGGATTTTAACTTCAGCCATGAAAGTGAGTAAAATGGCTCAGACTTTGCTGGATTTTGATTGCCAAAATGGCCAAAATGATTTTATAGGAATCTTATGTAGGATTTATGAAAAATCTACAAAGTTATGAACTTGAAATAAAAGTACAGAATGTCTTTGGTATTTTTTCTTCTCTCCCCTGCCTCTTTTGTGGGACCTAGCACATATCAAGTAAACATTAGGGACAGGGGCCTTCCCTCAGGACCTTATCAATTGAGTTAGCAAGATAGATATACACACAGGAACTATAAGGGAAGTTCTTGCAAATAGGAAAGTTGCAGGATTTAAGGTAAAGAAGGAATCTGATACTATTTTAGCTCAGTGACATAAAGGACATCTGCTAGCAAGAGGTTAACCATCGCAGTATGAACTATACGATTCATTCATAAATACCTTCTCCTGAGGCCAGGTGGTTACGAAGGGTCCTCTGCTCTCTCTACCTTTCCACCTTCAGAATCCAGGAATATAAATGCATATTGCTGATGAATGACAAGTCACCTAAATGCTTAGGCCAAGGTAGAGCCCTGGTGGGAGGAAACAAAATGTTTTAAAGGCAAAAGAGGTGTGGAAGAAAACAAATTGAGTGAATGGGTGGCTTTGTGGGAAACAACCATGTGGGTGTGGCTTTTTGGAAAAGCCTGAGTGTGCAGAATGGAAACATGCTGGGGGCAGGGCTGGGTAGAATGAATAGAGAAGGCTTTCTTTAATATCCACCCCTCTGGACTTGGGTTAGAAGCTCTCTCTCCAACTTCCTTCTGGTTTTGCTCTGCTTTGCTGTCAGTAAGACATTTGGGGATGGGCTGTGCCATCTTTTTCTCAGACTCACAAGTCACCCATATATCATCATGCCCAAAGAGCTTGTCTCTTCTTTGCCTTCAGGACATGTGCTTGGGTGATGTGTCTCCTTTATGAGACATACTGGTGCTATTACTTTTCAGCAAATGGATTCTGTGCCATGGAGTACATTTGCAACCTAAACTTCCCTCTGGCTTAAAGATAAGGAAAAATTTGTGACCATGGTACATAATTCGGAGGTGTTTCTGCCTCAGTCTCCAGTGGATCAACCCTGACTCCGTTCAGGGTGGGCAAGAGAACTGTAGGTCCTCCAGCTGAGTTCTAATTGAGAGGCTCTGAACCTCTCAATGGTGTGACCACAGGGACTCTGACTGCCATAAACCAGCTCCAAAGGAAGCCTTGTCACTTAAAGATCTACAAAACATAGTCCACCCACATTTGTTAAACACTTGCTCTTTGACAGGCGTTGTGGTAGGCATAGCAAGGGACACAAAAATGAATAAGCCATGGTTCTTTCCTCCACAGGGGTTTATAATCTAGTGGAGAAATAGATAGGCACAGAAGCAGCAGAAGGACGTGGGAGGCTGAGTGTTAGGATAAGTTTAAGCGTGGGCCAAATATGGAACCACCCAACCTCTAGGTTCAAATTGGAACATAGTGTTACAGAAATCCTACCACGACCACATGGAACACCAGAAGCAGTCTGGATGGAGGGGACTGATTTAAAACATTATCTAGCAGGGTGGTCAAAGCTGAGGTATCCTATACTGGTCTGGGGAGAGAAGAACAGACCCATGTGGATAAAATATCCTCTTTTTTAAAGCCCCACTTCAGCAATTTTTCTTCCTAACTTCCTATTTTTGTCTCACCTCCCAGAGGCACTGTCTAGGAGGCTTCTAGAACATACTTTGCCTGAGGGATGAAGGCAATATAATTCTAGTGGGTCTCAGATCAGAACCAGGTGGGTTTATATTTTTAGCAACAAAACTACTGCATTCATCATGAACTGATTTCCCTTGGGATTAAGTAGAAATGAAGGTAGCTCTCCTTTCCTCTACGTAAAAATTTTAGCAACAAAACTACTGCACTCACCATGAGCTGATTTCCCTTTGGATTAAGTAGAAGTGAATGTAGCTCTCCTTTCCTCTATGTAAAAGTTAGCCTTCTTTCAGCTTCAGTGAGTGCTCATGGAGATCATCTCGGAGATGTGGTAGCAAAATACCACTTGCTAATAGTTCATTCATTTTTTTCCTTAAGTGGAATAGTCTTGGAAGACAAGCCTGGGAATTAGGTGTATAGGCTGGGAAAACAGACTGGGATTTGGGCAGCAGCTGTTTTTAATGTGTTTGGAGACTACATATGTACTATGTAGAGAACACATTGCATTCAGTAAGATCATAAAATATGCATGTGAGTGTGGTAAGAACATGACAATAAAAATGGTGCTGCCAACCCAGTGGGAACACTTTGTTATGCTGGCTGAACCATGTGGCTCCATGTCTCAGAACATGGCAGCCAAGCTATATTCTTTAGAGTTGGGATTAGTTGTGTTCTAATGCCACAATTCTCTATCTTTCCCACATGATTAATACAGAATGCTGACAAAGTTGTTAGTGGTAACTTCCGGTGTCTGGGGAGAACTCAAGACTGCCTCCCAGATCAATGGAAATATTTAAGGACAACATATTTAAGGACAAAATTGTCAGGTATGCAATTTTTCCTGCTAATAAGAAATAAAGCTTTGAGAGGGGAGGGTCAATGGTATCATGATTAAAATTAGATGAAGTAAGAAATCTCTTAGATTCTCAGGACACTTAAAAATCATTCCTTTTATGTGAATAAACTTTTAATTTTGATGTAGTTTTAGACTTGCAGTGAAATTGCAAGGATAGTACAGAGAATTCCCTTAAAATCCCTCAACTGGTCTCAGCCTTCCCTAATGTTATGATCTTACAGTATCATGGCACATTTGTCAAAAATAAGATACCAATACTGTTACATGACTATTAACTCTAGACTTTGTTTGGATTTTTCTAGTTTTTCCATTAATGTCTCTTTTTTTTCTTAGATCCTAATTAGGATCTAATACAGGATACTCTATTCCACTTATTTGTCATGTTTCCTTAATCTCCTCTGGTCTGGACAGTTTCTCAGTCTTTCCTTGTTCTCATAACCTTATAGTTCCGAGGAGTAGGAATAGGAGTATTTTGCAGGATGTAAAAAACAAACATGCTGTATTTTAAAATGAGGCCCAAAACTTTCTTCCTTGGAGAAACTGCTTTGTCTTGGAAGGCTAGAGAGGAAACATCAGATGGATGAGACAGATGGAGAAGGCTAGAGATGGAAACATAGAGATGGAGGCCAGGGGAGAGAAGGCATGGAGGAGGATATTGTACCTCCATTCACTCTCAACTGCTCAGGGGGAGGAAGAGCACCTGAGGATTGTGGGTGGTTCAGTGTATTTGAGGGTTATTCCTAGAGTCAGTTGTGTAACCCCACAACACATCAGAATCGCTGGGGAGCTTTTAAAAATACTGATGCCCAAGGACACCTGGATGACTCAGTCGGTTGGGTGGGCAACTCTTGATTTTGGCTCAGGTCATGGTCTTGGGGATGGGGGATGAGCCCTGTGTTGGGCTCTATGCTCAGTGTGGAGTTCACTTGTCCCTCTACCTCTGCTCCTTCCCAATCCCCTCCCCCGCCCCCCGCTCACTCTCTCTCATTCTCGTAAATAAATAAAATCTTAAACTAAACTAAACTAAAAATACTGATGCCCAGAATTCACCCCAGACCAATGAAATTAGAATTCTGGGGATGTGACTCAGGCATGGGTATTTTTCAACAGTATAGTAGGTGATTCTATTGTGTGGCCAAGACTGAGAACTGCAGACTTAGCTAGCAATACGTATTTGTATTGTATTTCTTAGCTAGCAAAGGACATATTTGCCTAAGTACCCTAGACATGGCCATGGAAAAGGAGTAGGCCCACCTACACCACTGGGATTTGGGGTTTAAAATCCTGGCAAAGCATCTTTACCATAGATTTAATTGGCAGTATTATTCTACTTACTTTTCTTAACTAGCTTGAAAACTGTGTTGCCAAGCAGTGGATTTGTGTCCTTAGTCATCAGTCTGATGTGAGGATAACACAAGTGGGTTATGGAACCCTGTTCCTCACTTAGTATCCTGCTTGTAGCTGTCTAGTGATCAGAGCTGACTATTTGGAAGTACTAATCTATCACACAGATAAAGACACTGGACTGGGTATCAGGAAGCTGGTTCTAATCTTAGGGTTTAAAAGCCATTTGACCACTGGCCGATCAAGTCACTTAATTTCTCTGGAATTCAGGGCCCTCACCAGAAGAATGAAGGGTTTGCATTGGGTCATCACTGAGATCTCATCTGGCTCTAAAATTCTATGATTTTCTTAAATCCCAGTTTGTCACTTCCTGAATGTTTTATCTTGAGTGAACCACTTAGTTTGAGGCCTCATTTTCCCATCTGTGAAATATGAACAGGAATGCCTCACCTCAAGTTCAATGTGGGCATTAATTGAGACCCTTCTTTGTGAGGTGCTGCACAATTCTAGCTGTAATGTTCTCTGAAAAGGGGGTGATTGTTCCCTCTCCTGGGGATCATTGTATCACCTATACATTTCTTTCCCCCAATATGTTAGTGCCTCCAAGTACTCAATAAGTATTTGTGGACTGAGTAAATGACATAATTTGAAGATGAAAACTAGATTACAGTAGATTACAACAGTGACTTCCCATTAGATTCACCTGAGGAAACTTAAAAACCATGATTCTTCTATCACATCAGAGACCAATCAAATTAGAAACGTCTGGGGATGGGATCCAGATGTCAGTTTTTTTTTTTTTTTTTTTTTTTTAAGGTTCCCAAGTGATTCCATAGCTGAGACCCACTTCCCGCAAAGGCCAGTTCTTGCTCAGCAACTTGAAGAAACAGAAGATGGCTTGAGTATTAAAGGCTGCCCAATCCTTGAAGGACATGCACTGTATCTTTCTTTCTATCTCCATCTACCACAACACTTAGTACAGGTGCATGGCAGAAACTCAACAGGAATTTGTTGAATTGGATGGAATTTAAAAAAATGTCCAGTGCACCATTCCTCTCTCAGCCATTTCACTCACTATGTGATACAATATGCAGAGCAGGGGAAGTCACGAGTTCTAACTCATGTTCCTCCTCAATCATATTCTCACTACAACACAGGGTCTTTTTTTGACTTTTGATTTTTAGGATTCATACAATTTAATGAGTCTAGTTTGAAAGTGAGCCTCCGTCCTTCCACCCCTACTCTGCGGCCCCATGCTGGTCCAGGGATGCAATCCTGCAGCTGATCGGTGCCTGGGGCTGGAGAGCAAGGTAGGCAGCAGCATGAGGGTGGTGGCGTTTTCAGTAGCTGGAGTCACTGGGAGCCCATGTCACCGCTGCGAGGTGTTTCACCCACTGACCATACGGCATCCGATATGATCTCTCTCCCTTAGGTTCTCAATGCTTTATTTATCTTCACGCTAAGAACGTAGTTTTAAAAAGATTCTGAGATGCTCTCCTTATTATTAATACAGGTGCTTACTTAGTTCCAGATAAATACAGAACCCCCCCCCTCCTTTTTTTGAATGTGTTGTAGCTTTATATGAAGCTAATGGAGCAAGGCAATGCTCAAACGTCAAATTAAACTGCACAGCTCTGTAATCACTCAGACTGACATGGCATAAAAGGATAATTAGTAGTTCATTACATGGAACATTGTTTGTTCAGCTAAATTGATTTCTCAGCTGCCCATGTTTTCTGTTTACTTAGTAAGCGCTCCACTGCACATTTTTATTTGAGAGCTAGGAAATCCCTTTCCCTGAACTTTTTTTTTTTTTTATCAGTGCAGTTTTAAAATATGATTTGCTTGAGCTGGGTGAACCTCCGAATGACATACAGGTGTACGGTAACAATCCTGAGTGTGGATTGATGCTCAGAACATAAAACTGGCTGTGGTCAGAAACCTGCGAGACTACCTAAAGGCCGGAACGTACCCGGTGGCTTTGTACCTGGAAATGCTTTTGTGGCTGTTTGCTTTTCAACTGAAGAGTGAACTCCCCTCTCAGAGAGGGAGGGTGTGAGAGAGAAATTGGAATAGACACCTAATCCCTTGCTGTTCAAAGTGGAAATTTTCCAACAAAGTTTTTCTTAAACCCTTCATGTTGCCTGTTAATGCCAATATAAAGGAAACAGGGGCTGTTTTAGGATTTCCTGCAACCCTGCTCACCATCGGCGGGATTTAGAAAAAAAGGCTAAATGCTAGCTTTGAAACTTTCTGAAATTGCTCCCTTACAAAGATGATGTGCATTTGCTAGGTAGGTGCAGTATAGCTATCCATTGTACACGTCCTTTGGTTCCTTCCACATCCTTTGCGCTTCTCTCTGGTGAGGGAGGCATCCATAGACATTTTTCTGGGCAAAATATGGACATTCAGAGGTGTGGTCTTTGACTCCATCAGCATCTACCTCCTAACATGCAGTTCACCTGGGCTTGGCCGTTGCTTGCTTGGCTCGGCTTGACCAATGGGTTAACGTGTTGAACTAAATGACCTTGGAGTTTTGATAGCCACAAGGAGAGGAGAGAAGCCAGTTTTGCAGCAAGTTCAAGGCTTGAGCACATGATGGAATATAATTCTGGGCAACCTATCAGGCTGAAAGTTCTGCCACAAAGAAGTCTGTTTTCCAAAAGATTCTCAACATTAACTAGATTTTGCTATTCCTTGGAGGAACTCAGAAATCTGCTTTTTTTTGATTAAACATCAACATCGTCTGTATTAAGTGGAGAACATGAGTCTTCGAGAGGAGAGAGGAGGCCTTTTGAGGCCAGGCAAAGAAAAGCTCAGTGGCTCACTCTGGTTAAGTATTTTTTTAAAATACATATGTGCAGGTGGGGTTCGAACTAAGGGAACTAATAACGGTGTTAAATTCCACCACTACCAAGTTCTGGGTTTCTTTCCTTGGCCCATTAGAGGGCTTTTATAACATAAGCACAACATATTGAGCAGGCATCTCTCAGTTATTAATGGGAGGAAATAGAGCCTGCAATCCAGGGATAATCCCCAAGGCTCACCCATGCTTTTTGATTTAATCTTCTTCCCTAGCAACGTCGTTAGGTGCTGGACTCGGCGTTGAAGGTGTACACAGAGGAAGAGCATCCTGACTTTTGAAGAGAGCATGGAAATACTATATAGTTGTATTCTTAGCACAGAAAAACCCAGCAGAAATGTGAAATTTGAAAAGTTTGCAATGCCATTTCAAAGGTTTTTCTCTATAGACAGTAATTCGAGGGTGAAAGTCCCAGGCAGGCCATTCCCTTGTAGGCTTTGAATGTGGAAACCAGTCAGCGTGAAGATGTGTGATTACCCCAAGTAGAGTGGGACCTTGCTCTAGTTAAAACAATGCTAATGAATGTGCTGTCATGAACTATAGCCCGGCCATGTGACTGGCACCATGCTATGGGTTTTTCCTCTGCCATTGTAGTTAGTACCTTCCCTCCCCACTGTCATTGCAGGTTTCCTTTCCCTTCCTGGGCCAGCCCAGTACTCTAAGTAAAGACAACTGGATGGTTACCAATATCAGACTGTCCTTTATTCCTTAGCACTACCTAGCGCTTGCCCACCGTGCTACCCTTATTACATCCCGCAAACCCCTTAGTTTCCCTTGGCCAGGGCGTGGACCTTCTGGCTCCCCTTTGTCATCCCCTATCTCATTTCTCTTGTTGTTGTTTGCCCTAATTTTTGTCAATCAGATTAGCTGTTGTTGGTACCTCTCCCCTCCCCCCCCGCCCCGCCCCAATCTCTACCATTAATGGGGAAATGCGGGCTCAGACCCAGCCAAGTTCCTAAGCTGATGCCAACAAAGGCTGAATGCATGGAAGCAATCCTCCCAACTTGCGCACGCAGCAATTCTATTAAAGTTCTGCTGTCAGAACTGAATTATCTGGATGTTGTGTTGCAAACCTCTGGCTTTTTGTTTTCCACCAACTCTTCTCAGTGCCAGAGAGACCCAGGAACCGCTTCTCTAAAGGCAAGTCCTGGGCTCCATACATCTGCCTCCTTAACCACATTCAGGATCTTCGGATGTGTGGTCTCTCTTTAGGGAGGCTCTTGCACTGGGCCCAAGACACAAGGTAATGATTCTGCCCAGATAGCTCTTGTGGATCCCTGACTGGCTGCCCTTGCTGTAGTCCCTTCTTAGCTTCCTCAGCATCCAAATCACCTCATTTTCCTCTTCTCTCACTAGCTGTTTCTTTGCCCCCTCTTCCTGGCCCCTAAGAGTTGGGGAGACCAGAGATCAGTGCTGAGTCTCATTTCTTTTCCTGCCTCTTTCTTTCCTTCCCTCCTCCGTTTAGGTGCTCCTCTCACTTGGCTCCATGGTTTCAAATCCTACCCGTACACACAGATGTCTCTTCATGTAGTATCTCCTAGTCTTGACCTTTATCCTGAGCTCTAGGCTTATAGCCACATGCGTAATCAGAAATTTGGGGTATAAAAGGCATCCTTAACAGGGCTTAAAAGGAATTTGGGATTTCTTTCTTGCTTTGTCTTGCTCTTTCCTTCCTCTAAGTTAAATAGCTGCATCCAGTTGCTAAAGCTAAAAACCTAGGAATTATCCTTGACTATTCTTTTTTCCTTACTTCAGTGAGTCCTGGAAGTTCCTGTATTCAAAACATGTTTCCAGCATGTTAACTTTTCTCCAGCTTCAAGCCACCATCATCTCTCCACTAAACTATGGTAATACCCTTCTAACTAATCCTCCCTGATTCTGCTCTAGCCCCTAAGTCTATTCTTAGTCTAAATTTTTAATTTTTTAAAAAATTTAATTTTTTAAAAACTTAATTTTTAGTCTAAAAATTCAAGATTGTATCATTTCCATTTGAAAACTCTTGTCGTGTTAACTGTGCTTTGAATAATATCTAAACTTCACATGGTCCACTGGCTCCACATGATCTAACCCATTGTCACTCTCTGATATCATTTCACACTTTCCTCTGTTCCCTCAAATTCCTACAGCAGAGTCCTTGCACCTATTGCTCTCTCTGCCTAGAATACTCTTCCTCATATCTTTGCATGATTGCGTCTGCCTCATACTTTAGGTGGCAGCTCAAGTACCCTCTCAGAAAGACCTTTTCTGGACTTCATCTAAAGTCACGCTCAAATTATCCTTTATTAGTCCCTCTCTAGCATAAGTCGCTCCTTGACTTTCTAAAAAAACTATTTTTGGATTGTTTACTTTTTGGGAATAGGCTCCATGAGGACAGAGCCTTTGTTTTGTCAATGACTGAATCCCTTGTGCCTAGAATAATGCCTGGCCTATAATAGGTGCTCAATAAATACTTGTTGAATGGATAAAGTCCAGCAGGCTTGTCTAGACTGGAGAAGGGTCTCACCTTGCACCTGTTAACACTCATGTCTCTGCTCTTCCTCCACCAATATCTTTGGAGCTGGTTTTCTCACCTTTCACTCTGCCCTGTCTTGCCGCGTATGGCTAAGAGAACTATGATGGCTCACTCCTGAGTTCACAAAGCTGGGTTACAACACCATTGCCCTCCAGTTTCCTATTGGAATTTCTTGGCTTTTCATCTTTGCTTCAAGCTTCTGAGGCTCTGGATGTCTGCTTCAATCACCATTTTCATGGATGACTTTGGTTTGTCAAGGTCTTGCTTTCTCCCTGATGCTGGCCTAAACCACTAGGTCTTGTTCCATATTCCCCAGGGCCAGCTGCTTCCCACATTCTGGGGAAGCAAGGTATCAGGGGAAGCAGTTTGAAGCTAAATTCCAGCAAAGCCTGAAGAAGGCAGGTTGACTTTCTATTTCAAGGGGCATTTTCCATTGCAGTCATATTCCATGGATGTTCACCACCACTTCCCTGAGGCATTTCATTTCAAGAGTCCCCTTGACCCTTCCTAGTGGAGAACAGCCCCATAACTGAAAATCTTAAGGCCCATTAAAATGCAAAATCTGGTGGTAATATAAACCAAGGAAAGCAAAATTTGCAAGATTCCCTGCTTGGGATGCAGTGTAAAAGACTGATATGGGAAAAGAAGGGTAATAGAAGCCTCACAATCAAAAAGGAAATTCCACTCTCATGTCCTGTCTATTGTTTGGCTTTTTGTGAGTAGGTGTGAGTACATGAGTGTAAATAATTTGCATATATCTATACTCCAATTACTGGTTTATAGATGAAGTATGTAAAGTGTAGCTGATATTTATGTTTTACTTTAATGAAAACTTATAAAATGAGTAATAGTTATTTGAGAACCTAGAATAACTTTTTTGGATTTACTTGGATGATTAGAACAGAAACACATTCAGAAAAATTATCTGTCTCTCTCTCTCTCTATATATATATCTAATACTATCTAAAAAATATCTCTCTGAAAGAACAAAGTGCTAGTTCTGCAGCACTTCAACCTGTCAAGCAAATATATATGAACATGTTTTTCTTTTGAAAGGCATATTATTATGTACCTGATAAATCAAAATAAGCTTCTCTGAGTGACTTACATCTGTCAAATAAATAAAATTCAATCCCACATATATATCACCTGTTAAACAAATTCAACTTGGGGACAAAACAAATTCAGTTATACAATGCCTGTAAAAACAAAAAAATTGAAAGGATGTTTATAGAGCCACCAGGGTGGCTCAGTCAATTGAGCATTCAACTCTTGGTTTTGGCTCAGATCATGATCTCAGGGTCATGGGATTGGGCCCCTTATCAAGCTCTCCACTCAGCACAGAGTCTGCTTGAGATTCTTTCTCTCCCTCTGCCCCTTCTCTCACTCGTGTGCATATTCTTTCTCTTGCTAAAATAAATAAATGAATCTAGAAAAAAGATGTTTTTATAGTAAAATAAAACGAAACTTGTTTTAAAAAAGAATTATATTCCACAATATTGATAATTGATCATTTATGTAACCATTCTATTAACGGACATTTAATATTAATTTATTATATTATTGTTTATATTTGTATCTACATGCAAATATTTCTACAAAGTCCAGTTCTTAAAGTGAAATTATTGTTTAAAGAGATCCTGCAGGGCACCTGGGTGGCTCAGTCAGTTAAGCATCTGCCTTTGGCTCAGATCATGATCTCAGGGTCCTGGGATCAAGTCCCACTCTGGTTCACTGCTCAGCAGGGAGTCTGCTTCTTCCTCTCCCTCCGCCTGTCCCCCTGCTCTCTATCGCTCTCAAATAAATAAATAAATAAAATTTTACAACATGAGAGATTACGCATTTTTTAAGATTTTATTTTTAATCTCAACATCCAACATGGAGAGATCAAGAGTTGTATGCTTTACCGACTGAGCCAGCCAGGTGCCTCTAGACTGTGGCACTTTAATTAATAGATACTGTGAGATTTAAGCTCCAACCAACATTGCATGAAGTTTATAAGTTTATACTGTCTTCACTACTGGACTCCTGGTTTTGCTCATTTGATGAGTGAACAGTTCCCTCACCCTCTTTTTTTATAGTTTTATTGAAGTATAATTGACATACAATAAATTTCACACGTGACTTTTTATGTGTGTGTGTGTGGAAACTATCACCACAACCAAGCTAATAAACATTGCTATTACTTCTAGAGGTTTCCTTGTGCCCTCCTTTAATTCCTCACTATCTCTCCCATCCCTTCCCTACACTGTCCCCAGGCAACTACTGGTCTGTTTTTGTTTCTATTCCATTTTCTAGAGTTTTATTTAATTGGAATCAAATAGTTTCCTTTTTTGTCTGGCTTCTTCTACTCAGCATTATTATTTTGAGGTTCATTTATGTTGCTGTGTGTATCAATACTTCATGCCTACTTATTGCTGAATAGTATCACATTGAATGGATATATCACACTTTATTTTCCGTTCACCTGTTCATAGATATTTAGTTTGTTTTCAGATACCTTGGCTATTAGAATTATGTGTCGCTATGCTTTTAAAAAGTTTTCCAAAGTGCTTGTAACATTTTATATTCCCACAATGAGAGTTCCTGTTGAACCACAACCTTTCCAACACTCAAGTATGTCACATTTTTATTATCTTAGTGATTGTGCAGTGGTATCTCATTGCCATTTTAATTTTCATTTCTCTAGTTACTAATGATGTTGAACATCTTTCTAGACATTTATTTGCCATCTATGTATCTTTTTTGGTGATGGGCCTAACATTTTGTCTATGGTTTTATTCAGTCATTTGTGTTCTTATTAATTTGTAAGAACTCTTTAAATATTCTAGGTACAAGTCTTCTGCAGGAAATATGTTCTGCAAATATTTTCTTCTAGTCTGTGGCTTGTCATCATCATCTTCTCTTCCTTCTCTTTTTTATTCTTCTCTTTTCGTAATAGTATCTTTTGAAGGGCAAAAGTTTTAAATTTTGATGAAACCCACTTTATTGACTTTTTTCTTTTTTTAAAAAAAATTATTTATTTATTTGTCAGAGAGAGAGAGAGAGAGAGCGCGCGCAAGAACACAAGCAGGGAGGGTGGCAGACAGAGCGAGAAGCGGGCTCCCCGCCGAGCAAGGAGCCTGATGTGGGACTCGATCCCATGACCCTAGTTAGGATCATGACCTGATGCTTAACTGACTATGCTACCCAGGCATCCCTTGATTTTTTTCTTTATAGTTTGTCCTTTTGTATTATATTTAAGAATTTTTTTGCCAAATCCACTATCTGGCTTTGAAGGTGGAGGGAGAGGGTTACAATCCAAGAACTAAAGCAGACTCCAGAAGTTGGAAAACACAGAAAAATGGATTCATGCTTAATGCTTCTAGAAAGGAAAGTAGTCTTGCCAACATCTTGATTTTATCTCAATGAGGCCCACATCAGACTTCTAATATACAGAAATTTAAGATAATATTATGATTCCATTTTAGAAACTATTTATGCACAATATGTGTATGTATGTATACTAAGCAGAATGTAACCTTCTCCACTAAAATGTAAGCCCCTTGAGGCCAGGGATATGTTTATGTTCATTGTTATTGCTCAGTGTCTATTAACAGTACATGGCAGATAGTTGGGGTGGAATGTCAATATAACTTATTGAATGAATGAATTAATAATCCATATGTTACCACATTTATATAAAGTAACTACATATATAGGTATAAGTTATGATACACAAATGCATAGAACAGAGACTATATACTAAACAGTTATCAGTGTTTATCCCTGGGGAAGACTAGGACTGGGTAAATGGTAAGTGAAAATAGACATTTACTATTATCTGATATACTTCTGAAATTGTATGTTCATGTCATCATGTATTAGTCTTATAAATAAAAATATTAGTAAAGGAAATAATTATTGTCTCAATTCTGATCAAACATCTTTAAATTTGATTTGAAGATCCTAAGTTCTTTATCATTAAGGACTGTTTTCCCAGGAGATTTTAAAGGGACACAAATCAGTATTAAACAATTAAAACTAAAGACCAGGTGATTATTATCAGGAAGTGCAAACCAGACTTTGAACAACGGCAGAAATAAAATATGGGGTGCATGGTGAATTTCATCATCAGGCTTGGGAAAGATTGAGAAGGTAGTGTCATATTGGGTAGATCAGTGGGGTTGTAATGAGTATTATGTGGGAAGACACTAGAAATTACTTCGTAAGGGAACTGGTAATTTGGAATCCACGAATGAAATTTAGAAACTAGAGAAGAAAAATACGCAATTCTTCTGATGAACTGAATTATGACTCATGGGGCAGCTTGGATGATTTTTGCTTGCTGAATTTTATGGCCCAGTAGTACATGTGGCAGTTCTCACATATGGGGTCATTGTAAAGTTTCCAGATGACTCAAATTACACAAAATCATTCCTCTTGATCAGCTTCATAATCAATATTGATTGTCAAAGGTGAATGTATCATGTCAGGATTCAGATTTCATTTAAGAAGACTTTATGGAATATTTACAGGACATAAGGATCTGGCATAGGATCTATCAGAGATGCAGAGACAAATCAGGGATGGATCCTCTTCTCTAAAAACAGAATCTTGGGAGCTGAATCAAAACAGGAATGTAGGGGCACCTGGGTGGCTCAATTGGTTAAGCATCTGCCTTTAGCTCAGGTCATGATCCCAAGGTCCTTGGATTGAGCCCGCAGTGGGCTCCCTCTCAGTGTGGAGTCTGCTTCTCCCTCTCCCTTTGCCTCTCCCTCACCCTGCTTATATTTTCTCTGTCTCTCTCTCAAATAAATAAGATCTTAAAAAAAACAACAACCCAGGAATATAAATTGCCATGAAAGTACTAAGTGATGAAGATACAAGATTATGAAGTTGTGAAGTAAAACAGTAACAATGGGACAGATGGAGGGGATGAATGAAAGAGTAATTGAAGAGGGAACGGAAAGACCATGACCATTGATTGGATGTAGTGACTGTAAGAAAACTGCCAAGACTGTTCACTGAACACCCCACGTGACTCTCTTGAGGGAGTGCCTTTGGGAAGCTTTGCCTAGTTCTCAGGATTTCCTGGGCTGTGAATACAGCTACTTATTAATTATAACACAGCTATTTATTAAAGGGTGTCTGCAGCCTCTATGGAAAGAAAGGCAGCCTGCTCAACCTCTGATCTGGTCAGGACAAGTCATATTTTACTTATTTGTCTCACTCACCAGCCTTCGAGGTCCTTTGGGGAGAGGATTCATAGTTCTCTCTCTATTCCTAGTGTCTTACACAGTGCTTGGTATATAGAAGACACTCAGTTGTTTCTTGAGTTGAACATAGAAGCAGTAATTGGTCATTAGGAAGAGACACCATGACCAATAAATCAATAAATAAGCACTCAAACCTCTTTAATTTTTCTAGTAGGATTGAGTCCCTGATGCCATATGATACTCATTTTGCAGAAGGTGACACTGGGGTTGCATACATCCATTGTATCTCTTGGGTTAATAGACAGACTGCTCTTGGACAACCAGAACAGCAGGTATTTCTATGTTGGAACTTACACTAATTTGGGGGGTATAGACTGATTATGATAAGGTGCCTCCTCCGAGGAACTTAGAGTCCAGTGAGAGCTCATTAGCTGTACTAGATGGACGCAGAAGGAAACTACAACTCCAAAGGGGTGCATATACCCATGTGTATTAGCCAGGATCAGTTTGGTCATACTGTGGCAACAAACAACCTCCATGTCTCGGTGGTTTCCAAGGACAGTGTTTTGCTTACCCCACATGTCTGTTTTGAGTTGTCTGCAGCTATGCTCCACATCTTCACTCAGGAACTCAGGCTGAAGTGATGATCATTTCCATCTTGAATGTGGTTGGTCTTCGTGCCAGAGGCATGAACTGGCTTTTCTTCCTGGAAGTCACATATATCACTTCACACATTTTGTCAACCAGAGCAGGTCACGTGGGCATGCCTGAGTTCAACGGGCTAAGTAATATAATCATCCCATGGGAGGGGCAGTGAATATTGATGAACAGAAATATAATCTATGACATCATTCCTCTGCAGTCTAATTTCTCAACCTTAAGACTGACTCCAAGTCTTGGAGGAGAATCTTGGAGAATAAGGAATAGGGTGTAGGAATAAAGAGGATGTTCTAAGAGAAGCTGAGATTGTGGGAGAAAATTCAAATAAAGGAAGCATCAAGATAAATGTGAGAGGACTTTCAATTTAGCTATATACCCAATGGGGTAGTTCGTAGGGATGGTTGTGAAGTCACAGAATTTTATTTTTCTCTGCAGATGATATTATCATATGCTTGTCACGACTAGGCTATTACTGTGAATTTTTTAAAAGAAGAAAAATGAAAAGATTTTGATCTAATGTCATCTTTATTTCAGAAAAAAGATAAGAACACTAATTGTTAAGACTGACAAAGATTTAATTTCTAGTTGCATTGAGAGGAAAAAAATTAACAGACTAACAAAATTATAACCTTAACATGATTGAACTCATTACTTTTGAAATGTGGAGCAGATACTTTGTGTTGGTTTTTTAGTTTGTTTATAGAACTGGAAATGACTTTAGCATGTTAATATTTTATCAAATTAAAATTAATATCATTATGTTTTGAGAATCAAAATGTAAATGTAATGTAAATGGCATTATATATGTTAGAGTATGTGCCTTATTTTTTATAAAAATAATACATGTTTATTATCAAAATTTCAAGTAGCACAAAAAGTATGAAGAAAGAAAAAATTACTTATAAATAATCTAGTATAGCATTTGGTGAACACTACTTCAGTTAACCCTATATACATGAATAGAGATTAACATATAAATTGATAGGCAGCGAGATAGATAGGCAGGTAGGTAGATAGATAATTTTATAAGAATGATATCATCCTATGCCAACTATTAAAAATACATTTGATTTTATTCTAATTTATTAGATATTGAGATGCAGAATTTTTGAATTTTTGATAAATGTTTTGCTTCTCAAGAGATATTACTCCCTTAAGATGCTAAGTTAAAGATTTTGAAAAACCATCAAGACATTAGCAATATCACATTTTAAAACTGAAATGTTCCATTTTTTACAATGCTCACTGATTTCCTGCTATGAAAGAGGTAGCCTTTAAATACTCTTATCCTCTCTTCCTTCAAATCTATTCAAATCTATTTTTTGTTCTGATTTTATTTAATTTTAATATAATTTCAAACTAATTCCAATGGAGGCATTCCTGTATACCTATACCAAATTTTTATATTTTGCTTCATTTTTATTCTCTTTATAATTTATACACATGTATCTTATTTTTCTAAACAATATTTAATACATAGTTAAGTATGTATTTATGAAGAACAAGAACATTTTCTTAAATAACCACAGTGGAATTTTCAAAAGTAGGAAATTAAACATAGTTATAATACTATTAACTACTCTGTTGTTCATATTCAAATTTTATCAACATTTGTCCAATATGCTTTTTACAGATATTTTTCCTAGGTCAAGATCTAATCTGGGATCATGCATTACTTGGTTATCATATCTCTTTAATCTTTAATCTGAAGCAGTTCTTCAGCCTCTTATTTTTCTTCATCTTGACAGTTTTGAGTTTAGTCCAGTTATATTGTAAAGTGTCCTTCCATTTGGATTTGTCTAATGTTTCTTGATGATTTGATTCAGGTTATGCGTTTTTGGCAAGAATACCTCTGAGGTGATGTGCTTACTCAAAGTATCATATTAGGAGGCACAAGATGTCTGTCCCAACATTGGTAACGTTGATCACATGATTAAAGTGGTATCCACCAGGTTTCTCTTCTGTAAAGGTAACATTTCTCCCTTTTTAATTAGTGAGTATGGTAAGCAGAGATACTCTAACACTATTTAATATCCCATGGCATCAAAATTTTGCCCATTAGTTTTAGCATCCATTGATGATTTTCTATTTTTATCATTTCTTCTATATTAGTTGCCTTTCTACTACAAAGAAGAATTTATCCATGATTTACTTATTTTTTCATTGCGGCATGCACTTTTGTGGATTGAATTGTTTCTCCCTCACCTCCCCACAAAGACATGTTCAAGTCCTAACCCCTAGTACTTCAGAATGTGACCTTATTTGGAAATAAGGTTTTTGCAGATTTAACCAATTCATGTTGAGTTATTAGGTTGAGCCTCAATTCAAGATAACTGGTGTCCTTATGGAAAGGGAAAATTTGGACACAGACACACACAGAGAAAAGATTGTTTGAAGACACACAGGGAGAATGCCATGTGAACATGGAGAATCAGAGATATGCATCGACTAGCCAAGGAATGCCAAATACTGCTGGCAAACCACCTACAAAGGTGCTAAGAGGCAAGAAGGATTTCCCTACAGGTTTCGGAGGGAGCATAGCCCTGCCAATCACCTTAATTTTGGACTTCTAATCTCAAAACTGTGAGACAATAAATCTGTTTTTTTAGGTCACCCAGTTTGTGGTAACTTTTTATGGCAGTCCTAGGGAACTAATATAGTATGTGTGGATTTTTATTTTATTCAAACTGTTGTAATCAATTACCATCGTTACTTATTTTGATGCATTAATTGTCTCAGAGTTTGCTGGAGGGAACCTCTTGAAGCTGGCTCATGCATGCTTTTGATATGACCCATATGCTTCAAACATTTCCTTAATTTTTGGCACAAGAAGATGGTCCTCATCTTGTAATTCCTCGGCCCTAGGCCCCCAACTCTACAGGTAGGCGGTATCTCTCTTTCTCTCTGTCTCACTCCCTGTCTCTATCTATCTATCATCTATCTATCTATCTATCTATCTATCTATCTATCTATCTATCTATCATCTATCATCTATCTATCTATCTATTTATGGTAATCTATCTATCATCTATCTATCTATCTATCTATCTATCTATCTATCTATCTATCTATCGTAATCTATCTTTTGTTCCCCTGAGTTTATACTGATAGTTTCAGGTTCCAACTGATACCTCAGGATACATTCTTGGCTTCCTTTTGCTTTTTCGTATTTGCAACTCCCTTTAACCACAAGAAGAAGTCTGGCTCTCGTTATGTCCAATATATTCCTCATTTGCTCAAGTCTAAAGTATATTGTTTATTTGCCTAAACTCATACAAATTAATTTTAGAATTGTTAATCCATCCCACCGAAAAATCCGGATTTATTAACCAGAGTTCAATATTTGTATATAGTTTATTCACTTCTAGGGGGTAAAATTTAAATACAGAGATATACTCTAATCTTAGGTATATAATTTATTGAGTACTGACAAATGAATACACTTATGTATTCCATACCTCTATCGATATACAAAACCTTTCCATTACTCCAGGAACTTTCCTTATGTGTATTACCAGTTAATCCCCTCCCCCAAGGCAATATATTTTCCAATTTTTTTTCACCATTGTCTGCATGATTTTCAGTTGTAACTTTTTTATTTCTGTTGGTAATTTTAGTTTTCTTTTTTTCTTATGGTTTCTAGATTTCTCAAGTATTTGTTTCCTATTTCATTGATTTCTGCTCTTTATTTTTCCTTTCTTGTACTTAATTTGATATTAACTTATTTTTTACCTTCTTAACATTGGGACTTGATCATTGATTGTAAACTTTTTCTCTTTTATAACAATTTAACACTATAAATTTCTATCTAAGCACTGCTTTAGCTGCATCCCATAAATTTGGCATGCTATAATTTAATCATTGTTCAGTTAAAAATATTTTATAATTTCTCTGTGTTTTCTTTAAGTTATATATTATTTAGAAATGTGTTGTTTATGCTAAGTGAAATAGATCAAACAGAGAAAGCCAATTATCATATGGTTTCACTTATTTGTGGAACATAAGGAATAGCATGGAGGACATTAGGAGAAGGAAGGGAAAAACGAAGGGGGAGAAATCAGAGTGGGAGATGAACCATGAGAGATTATGGACTCCAGGAAACAAACTGAGAGTTTTAGAAGGGAGTGGGGGGAGGGGATGGGTGAGCCTGGTGATGAGTATTAAGGAGGGCATGGATTGCATGGAGCACAAGGTGTTATATACAAACAATGAATCATGGAACACTACATCAAAAACCAATGATGTACTATATGGTGACTAACATAAAACAAACAAACAAAAGAAATGTGTTGGGGCACCTGGGTGGTTCAGTTGGTTAAGCGACTGCCTTCATCTCTGGTCATGATCCCAGAGTTCTGGAATCAAGTCCTGGGATCGAGTCCCGCATCAGGCTCCCAGCTCCATGGGGAGTCTGCTTCTCCCTCTGACCGTCTCCCTTCTCGTGTTCTCTCTCACTCTCTCTCTCTCTCAAATAAATAAATAAAATCTTAAAAAAAAGAGATGTGTTTTTTAATTTCCAAATATTTGATGACTTTTTAAAACATCTTACTACTATAAATATTGGGGTGCTTTACCCCTTTGAATCAGCATTTTTGTATTCTTTGGGTAGGTACTTAGTAGTGCAATTGTTGGATTGTTGGATAGTTCTATTTTTTAACTTTTTGAGGAACCTCCAAATGGTTCTCCAGAGTGACTGCACCAGTTTGCATTCCCACCAGCAGTGCAAGAAGGCTCCCCTTTCTCCGTCATCCTTGCCAACACCAGTTGCTTCTTCTGTTGTTAATTTTAGCCATTCCGACAGGTGTGAGGTGATATCTCATCATGATTTTGATTTGTATTTCTCTGATGATGAGTTGTTCTTGAACATCTTTTCATGTGTCTGTTGAACATCTATGTCTTCTTTGGAAAAATGTCTGTTCATGTGTTCTGACCATTTCTTAACTGGATTTTTGATTTTTTGGGTGCTGAGTTCAATAAGTTCTTTATATATATTGAATACTAACCCTTAACTGAAGGTCGATGGATGGAGGTGGGTGGGGGATAGGCTAGATGGGTGATGGGTATTAAAGAAGGTACTCGTTGCGATGAGCACTGGGTTTTGTATGTAAATGATGAATTACTGAATTCTACTCCACTGTATGTTAACTAACAAAGTTTAAATTAAAAAAGTAAATTGAAGAATTAAAAAAAAATATATATCTTACTACTCTTTATTTCTAACTTCCTTTATGGTTAGAGGATATACCTTGTAAGGTTCTAAACTTTTGAGATTTATTGAGACATGTTTATTTCAGCATATTGAGATTATTTTGGTAAATGTTTTCTGTGTACTTAAAAAGAGTATATATTCTGAAATTTTGGGTTATTCTATAAATGTCATTAGGTCAAAGTGGGTAATAGTGTTTTTCAGCATTTTTAAGTTCTTACTGATTTTTTTAGTAGCTTTCCTCTCAATAACTAAGTTCTGTAAATTGTACAGAATATTATTTTATTCTGTAGCCAAATTTTCCCCAAGGAATAGTCTGGTATATATTTAAATAGATTAGAATGTCACTATCACTCCCCTTATCATATCTTATTTAATGATGATTTCTTCATTTAGGTTTCACATAGGTATTTTATTTCCTAAGTTCTTTGAAATTTAAATATATCTGGCCTATTGCCTTTCTTTTTGAATGGCAACATGATTGGATATAATATTCTCGATCACAGATATTTTTTCTCTTCAACTTTTTAGGGGAAAAGTTGAATTCAGTCATTGGATGATGTTGCATAGATGTCAGAAGATAAGCTGGTATTTTTCCTCTTAGAGGTGACTTAATTTTTTCTCTCTAGATGTGATAAGGATTCTTCCTCTATCTCTTTCTCTATCTCTCTTTCCATCTCTCTTTTATCTTTGTCTATCTCTCTAAATGTGATAAGGATTCTTCCTCTATCCTTAAAGTTCAATAACATAATCAGGATTTGTCTTATGTAGATGGTTTTGTGTCAGTTTTCCCTGGTATATGACATGTCCTTTTGATCTTCAGATTTAGTTCTTTCATGTTAGTATCCCTACATATTGCTGACCTTTTTTCTGTTCTTTTGGTTGGGTTCTCTGATACAAGGGCACAAATTATTATGTTGTAAAGATTTTTATCTCTCCTTCATATCTAAAAGTTTCTTTGTAATTCCTTTAATAGCTTGTCTTTTTCCTTTTATATTTAAAAAAACATATATGTATATTTATATAGTATAAGATGTATATACATATATATGTACATACACACACACACACACACACACACATATAAATATACACATATATTTCCTTTAGATGTTATCATCCCAAGCCCTTTTTCTTTACCATTAATTTGGTATACTTTGCCATATGATTGCTATTTTAAATTTATTTATTAAAACTTCAGAGTTGTTATTTGCTTCTTAATCTGTTGATCTGAGAAGATACCAATCTTCTCTGGGTTTAGTTATGTTGTTTTACCATTCTACCTTTGAATAGATGTTCTTTTAAGTTCTTTTATGGATAAAGCAGTCTTGGCATCTTGTACTGTTTGATAATATTTTCTGAGTTCTTCATCAGGTTTTTGCTCCCTAGGATATCTGATACTTTTGAAAATTCTCTTTTCTGTAGTATTATTACAGAGTTGTCACATAATTTCTTTTCAGATTACTCAAGCTTAATGTATGAAGTTCAGTCTAGATCTAATGTTTACTTTGAATTTTCTTTGACTATTTTTCTTCATTTTTCAGTCTTTTTCCCTGATCAGTTTGGGGACATAAGGTTGCTTTCTATGTACCTTCTTTTTTTTTCTTTAAGATTTTATTTATTTATTTTGGAGATAGAGAGAGTGGTGGGGGGTGGGGATGCAAGTGGGGTGGGAGGAGTAGAGGGACAAACAGACTCTGGGTTGAGCACGGAACCTTCTGTGGGCTTGATCTCAGGACCCTGAGATCATGATCTGAGCTGAAACCAAGAGTCAGACGTTTAACTGACTGAGCCATCCAGGCACCACTATGTACCTTCTTAGAGCCATAGGGAATGTGGGTGGAGTGGGCTGATCTCCCTTGATGCCCAGCATACCTAATCCCTGGCTGCTCAGAGAACAGCTGCCTCTTTTGAGAATCTCCTCCATATTCTATACCAGGATCCAAAGGTGTATCATAATCCCATGAGCTTCAGCTCAATCTCCAACATTCCATAGAACCCTGGGACCTTGCAAGCTCAGGCTACTACTCATGCTTAGTAGAGGTTCAGAGGCATTATAAAGGAGGTTTTACTTTTAGGAGTTTTTCCTTGGAATATTCTAGGAAGCTTTATTCATCTGAGTCTCCTTTGCTCCATGAGCATAGTTCAAAAATCTCAAGATTTTGCTGACACACTTTGTTTCCTCATTCTGCTTTTAATAGGTTAGAAGTTGTGGAAGCAAGGTTAGAATTTGAGCTTTGATAAACCAGAATCTTTTATTTCTTCCCTGGTCACCACTTTTCTGAGTTTAGAAACCAAATCTACTGCCCTGTCTTCCACGTTACTAATCGTTTCTACTGTTTCATTTAGTCTGTTGTTGAACCCTTGTAGTGTATTTTTCAGTTCAGTTATTATATTCTTCAGCTCTGTGACTTCTGCTTGGTTCTTTCTTCTATTTTCTCTCTCTCTGTTGAAATTCTCACTGTGCTCATCCCAGACCGGTGAGCATCTTTATGACCATTACTTTGAACTCTGTGTCAAGTAAATTACTTATCTCTTTCATCAAGGTTTTTTTTTTTCTGGGATTTTTATCTTGTTTTTTAATTTAGAACATATTCCCCTATTTCCTCATTTTGTTTGTGTCTGTTTCTCTGCATTAGGCTAAACAGCTATCTCTCCTAGTCTTGAAGGAGTGATCACAGAAAGACTGGGGGTGTGTTTCAGTCTGCTGCCTGTACAGTGGTCTGGGATTGGTAGCCTACCAAGAACTGTCTCTCCAATGATTTCAGAGATTTAGTGTTGTGGGGCCCAGAAATGCAAGACCCCTGGCCACCAGAACTAGGCACTCAAGGGGCATTACCTGTGTGGTCTGTGTATACTCACCAGATGTGTGCCGTCACTAGGGAGTACCAGGCTGGGGCATGTCCACCCCCCAATTTTAGCAGAGTGGGACTGCAGGAGAGCTCAGGGTTGGGGCAAGGGCTAGAAACGTAAAAGGAGAGTACAAAAATGGCAACTTCTAGTGCTTCCATCCTCAGAGAGAATTCCAACAGACACTTGCTCCTGTGGCAACACTTTAAGATAAACCCACGAATCTTTTTCACATATGGTCTAAGTACTTTTCAACTTGCTGCTATTTTGAAAAGGAAATTTTAATTCCACTGTAGTTAACATGCACTGCAATGTTAGTTTTGTGTGTACAATATAGTGATTCAGTAATTCTATACAATAGTCAGTGTTCATCATGATAAGTGTACTCTTAATCTCCTTCACCTATTTTACCAATCCTCCCCCCCACCTCCCCTCTGGTAGCCATCAGTTTGTTCTCTATGGTTAAGAATCTCTTTTCTGGTTTATCTCTTTTTTATTGTTCATTTGTTTTGTTTCTTAAATTCCACATATAAGTGAAATCATATGGTATTTGTCTTTCTCTGACTGACTTATTTCACTTAACATTATACTCTAGATCCTTCGATATTGTTGCAAGTGGCAAAATTTCATTCATTTTTATGGCTGAGTAATAATAGTCCGGTGTATATATGTACCACTCTTCTTTATCCATTCATCTATCAATGGACACTTGAGCTGCTTTCATAATTTATCTATTGTAAATAGTGCTGTAATAACATAAGGGTGTGTATATCTTTTTGAATTAGTGTTTTTGTTTTCTTTGGGTAAATACCTAGTAGTGGAATTACTGGATCATATGGTAGTTCTATTTTTAATTTTTTGAGGGCCCTCCATACTGTTTTCCACAGTGGTTGCACCCGTTTGCATTCCCACCAACAGATCACAAGAGTTTCTTTTTCTCCACATCTTCGCCAACATTTGTTGTTTCTTGTGTTTTTGATTTTAGCCATTTTGATAGGTGTGAGGCAATAGCTCCTTGTAGTTTTGATTTGCATTTCCCTGATGATGGGTAATGTTGAGCATCTTTTCATATGTCTGTTGGCCCTCTGGATGTCTTCTTTGGAGAAATGTCTGTTCATGTTTTCTGCTCATTTTTAAATTGGATTATTTTTGTTTGTTTGTTGTTTTTTGTTTTTTTGGTTTTTTTGGTGTTGAATTGTGTCAGTTCTTTATATATTTTGGATACTAACCCTTTATCAGATATATCATTTGAAAATATGTTCTCCCATTTAGTAGGTTGTCTTTTAGTTTTGTTGATTGTTTCCATTGCTGTGGAAAAGCTTTTTATTTTAATGTAGTCCCAGTAGTTTATTTTTGCTTTTGTTTCCTTTGCTCAGGAGACATATCTAGAAAAATGTTGCTACAGTTGATGTCAGAGAAATTACTGCCTGTACTCTCTTCTAAGATTTTTGTTGTTGGAAGTCTCACATTTAGGTCCTTGATCAATTTTGAGTTTATTTTTGTGTATGATGTAAGAAAGTGGTCCAGTTTCATTCTTTTGCAAGTACCTGCTCAGGTTTCCCATGACCATTTGTTGAAGAGACTGTCTTTCTTATTGCATATTCTTGCTTCCTTTATCAAAGATTAATTGACCATATATATGTGGGTTTATTTCTGGGTTGTGATCCTGTTCCATTGAGCTATGTGTCTATTTTTGTGCCAATACCATACTGTTTTGATTAACTCAGCTCTGTAGTATATCTTGTAATCTGGAATTGTGATGCCTCTAGTTTTGTTCTTTTTCAAGATTGCTTTGACTGTTTGGGGTCTTTTGTGGTTCCACACAAATTTCAGGATTATTTGTGCTAGTTCCGTGAAAAATGCTGTTGGTATTTTGAGATTGCATTAAATCTGTAGATTGCTTTAGGTAGTATGGACATTTTAGCAATATTTGTTCTTCCAGTCTATAAACATGAAATATATTTCCATTTCTTTGTGTCATCTTCAATTCCTTTCATCAATGTTTCATAGTTTTCAGAGTATAGATCATTCATCTCCTTAGTTAAGTTTATTCTTAGGTATTTTATTATTTTTGGTCCAATTGTGAATGAGATTGCTTTCTTAATTTCTCTTTCTGCTACTTCATTATTAGTATATGGAAATGCAACAATTTTTTGTGTATTGATTTTGTATCTTGCAACCTTACTGAATTCATTTATCAGTTCTGGTAGTTTTTTGGTGGTCTTTAGTGTTTTCTCTATATAGTATCAAGCCATCTGCAAATAATGAAAATTTTACTTTTCCTTACCAATTTGGATGCCTTTTGTTTCCTTGTGTTGTCTAATTGCTGTGGCTAGGACTCCCAGTGCTATGTTGAATAAAGGTGGTAAGTGTGAATATCTTTGTCTTGTTTCTGATTTTAGGAGAAAACTTTCTTTTTCACCACTGACTATGATGTTAGTTGTGAATTTCAAATATGACCTTTACTTTGTTGAGGTATGTTCCCTCTAAAACTACTTTGTTGAATGGATATTGTACTTTGTCAATGTTTTTTCTGCATCTATTAAAATGATCATATGGTTTTTATCCTTTCTTTTGTTGTAACGTATCATGTTCACTGATTTGCAAAGATTGAATCACCCTTGCATCCCAGGAATAAATCCCACTTGATCATGGTGAATGAGTTTTTTTTAAGTATCATTGGATTTGGTTTGCTAATATTTTGTTGAGGATTTTTATATCTATGTTCATCAGAGATACTGGTCTATAGTTCTCTTTTCTTGTAGTATCTTTATCCAGTTTTAGTATCAGGCTAATGCTGGTTTCCTAGAATGAACTGGAAACTTTCCTTCCTCTTCTATTTTATGGAATAGTTTGAGAAGAATAAGTATGAACTCTTTTTTAAATGTCTGGTAGAATTCAGCTGTGAAGCCATCTGGTCCTGGACTTCTCTTTGTTGGGAGTCTTTTGATTATTGATTCAATTTCATTGCTGGTGTTTGGTCTGTTCAAATCTTCTATTCCTTCCTGATTCAGTTTCAAGAGGTTATGTGTTTCTAAGAATTTATCTATTTCTTCTAGGTTGTCCAATTTGTTGGCAATAATTTTTCATAATGTTTTCTTATAATACTTTGTATTTCTGTGGTGTTGGTTTTTCTCCTCTTTCTTTTTGGATTTTGTTTATTTGAGTCCTCTCTCTCTCTCTCTCTGATGAGTCTGGTTACAGATTTATCAGTTTTGTTGATCTTTTCAAAGAAGCAGCTGCTGATTTTGTATTATTTTTTAGTTTCAATTTCATTTTTTATGCTCTAATCTTTATTATTTTCTTCTTTCTACTATTCTTGTGTTTTATTTATTTATTTATTTTTTCCTGGCTCTTTTAGGTATAATGTTAGGTGTTTTATTTGAGATTTTTCTGCTTCTTGAGGTAGGCCTGTATCAGTATAAACTTCCCTCTTAGAACATATTTTGTTGCATCTCCGAAATTTTGGACCATTGTGTTTTCATTTTCATTTGTCTCCATGTATTTTTTATTTCCTCTTTGATTTCTTGGTTGATCCATTCATTGTTTAGTAGCACATTATTTAACCTTCATATATTTGTGTTTTTCCCTGGATTTTTTTCTTGCAGTTGATTTCTAGTTTCATAGCATTTTGGTTAGAAAAGATGCATGATATGACTTCGATCTTTTTGAATTTGTTGAGACTTGTTTTGTCACCGAATATGTGATCTATTCTGGAGAATGTTCCATGTACACTTGAAAAAAAAATATGTATTCTGCTGTTTTGGGTTGGAATGTTCTGAATATATCTGTTAGATCCATCTGATCCAATGTGTCATTCAAAGTCAGTTTCCTTCTTGATTTTCTGTTTGGATGATCTATCCATTGATGTAGGTGGGGTGTTAAAGTTTTCTACTATTACTGTATTACTATCAATTACTTCCTTTTTGTTTGTTATTAACTGCTTTATATATTTGGGTGCTCCCATGTTGGGTGCATGAATATTTGCAATTGTTATATCTTCTGGTTGGATTATTTTCTTTATTATTATATAGTATCCTTTTTTGTCTCCTGTTACAGTCTTTGTTTTAAAATCTATTTTGTCTATAAGTATTGCTATTCTAGTTTTCTTTCTACTTTGACTCGCATGATAAATGCTTTTCCATCCCTCCACTTTCAGTCTGCATGTCTTTAAGTCTGAAATGAGTCTCTTGTAGGTAGCATAGACAGGTCTTGCTTTTTTATCTATTATATCACTCTATGTCTTTTGATTGGAGTATATAGTCCATGACATTCAAAGTAATTATTGATGGGTGTGTATTGACCTTTGTTACTTGTTTTATGGTTGTTTTTGTGGTTCTTCTCTGTTCCTTTCTTCTCTTACTCTCTTCTTTCACAGTTTTTTGGGTTTTTTTAGTGATATACTTGGATTTATTTCTCTTTATTTTTGCTTATATATTACTGGTTTTTAATTTGTGGTTGCCATTAAGTTTGTATATAATATCTTCTGTATGTAGCGGTCTATACTAAGTTGATAGTCATTTAGGCTTGAACCCATTCTTTACTTCTCTCCCCCATATATTTTAAGTATATGGTACCATACTTTACATCCTTTCATTTTGTGAAACCCTTGACTGATTATTATAGATATACTTAATTTTGCTGCTTTTGTGCTTCCTAATTTTCTAACTCCTACCTATGGTCTTTCCTTTCCACCCAAAGAGTGCCCTTTGACATTTCTTGTGGCGCTGGTTTAGTAGTCATGAACTCTTTAAAACTTTTGTTTTTCTGGGAAACTCTTTCTCTCTCTTATTCTGAATGATAGCCTTGCCATATAGAGTATTCTTTGCTGCAGATTTTTTTCTTTCAGCACTTTGAATTTGTTATGGCATTCCCTCTTGGCATACAGAGTTTCTGCTGAACACTCGGCTGATAGCCAATGGGGTTTCCCTTGAATGTAACTGTTTTCCTTTCTTTTGTTGCAATTCTCTCTTTATCACTACTTTTTGCCATTTTAATTATTAAGCATCTTGGTGTGGGTTTCATTGTGCTGATTTTCTGGGGGGGCCTCTGTACCTCCTAGACCTGGATTTCTCTTTCCTTCTCAAGATTTGGGAATTTTGCAGTTATTATTTATTCAAATAAATGTTCTGCCTCCATTTCTCTCTTCTCCTTCTGAGATCCCTGTAATGTAAATGTTATTTTGCTTGATGGTCACTGAGTTCCCTAAATGTATTTTCATTTTTTATTGTATTATTTTCTCTCTCCTCTTTGGCTAGATTGCTTTCCATTACTTTGTCTTCCAGGTCACTGATCTGTTCTTCTGCTTCCTCAAATCTACTATTTATTCCATCTAGTATATTTTTTATTTTGGTTATTAAGGACTTCATCTCTGACTGGTTCTTTTTAATGTTTTTTATCTCTTTGTTAAGAATCTCACTGAAGTCCTCCACTCTTTTCTCAAGCCAGTGAGAATCTTAATGATCATTACTTTAAGTTCTCTATCGGGCATATTACTTATCTCCATTTTGTTTAGGTCTCTTGCTGTGATTTTGTCTTTTTTTTTCATTTGGGTCGTTTGTCTCCTCATTTTATCTAACTCTCTGTGTCTGTTTCTATGTGTTAGGAGAGTAAGCTACATCTCCTGCTCTTGAAAGTAGTGGCCTTATGAAGAAGAGGTCCTATAGTGCCCTGCAGTGCAATGTCCCCTGTTCACCAGAACCTGGCTCTTCAGGGTATCTCCTATGTCTGTTGCATGCACCCTACTATTGTGGCTGAGCTGCTTTTGCTTTCAGTCCGGTTATCTGCAATGACTCTCTTTGCCTGTCGTGGGCAGGGTTTGTCCCTGTGTAGCTAGTGGGCCAGTCTGGGGCTGCCTTGGGCTTACACTGAGCCATACCAGGCATTTGTGAGAGATGCAGTAGCACCAAACTGCAGGAGACCATGAGGGTTTGGTGTGTGGTGCCAGCAATGTTCATGCTGGTGAGAAGGGACCTGTAGTTGCTGGGAACTGAGTCATGCCAGGTTGGAGAAGGCAGATCCACGGAAGTGCACGGGGGCAGGGCATGTGGTGTTAGCAAGGTCTGTGGTCTGCCATGGGAGGAAACATGGACCCAGGCCTGGCTGTAATGGTGTGTCCAGAGAAGAACACATGGGAAGGGTGTGCTGTTAGCAAGCTCTATAACAAGTGTTGGCACCATGCTGGCTTTAAGCTGGGAAGCAGGGGAGGGAAATGACACCTGTCAATTCCTTTGTTCCTGGGAAGTCTCCCAAAGACTCTGCCCCTCCAGCACATGCTCTTAGATGAGTAAACAAATACTCCTCCTGTGTATACCCCAGGCATTTTTAAAACTCCTGCTTCTATGCTGTATCTTTGGAGGGCTCTTTGTTGTGCTATCTCTTTAAAGGCAGAGTCTCAGGTTCCTCTCACTTTCCTGGCTCTCCCATTAGCTTGCTGATTTTTAAAGGTCCAGGTTTTAAGCCCTGCTGACTGTAAGAACTTGGGAAATTTAGCCCCGCTGGTTTTCAAAGCCAAATGTTATGGAGACTCATCTCCCCTGTTTTGGCTGTCTGGTGTGAGAGTCTGTTTCTCTCCCCTCTTTGAGACTACAGTATCTCACCTCCCACAGATAGTACTGTGGGTTTGTTTAGCTCCCTACCATGTCTCTGTACTTCCTACCTTCTTCGGTGTGGCCTCTTCTCTACATTTAGTTGTGGAGAGTCTGTTCTGCCAAACTTTGTGTTGTTTTCTGGGTTATTTACACCGATGTGGCTGTTATCTAGTTGTATCCATGAAATGAGGTGATCTTAGGGTCCTCCTACTCCATCTTTCCCAGAAGTTCAACTTGCTGCTTTGTAATAGGTCTCAGGGTGGGTGGTTCTGTGTGCCAACTGTTTTAGTGGGGTCACCTTTTTATAGTCCTTTGGGTCTCCTGGACATAAGCCCTATTGATTTTGAAAGCCTGACATTGTGGGGGCTCATCTCTCCATTGTAGTGTCCCAAGGGTTGGGGTGGACTGATGGACTTTAATCCCTCACTCCTTGGGAAGATTTTCTGTATTTGTGTGATCCCTCCTGTTCATGGGCCACCATTCCAGGAGTGGGGATATTTGGCAAGACTGCATCTCTGACTCCCCTACATTTCTTAACATGGCCATCTTATTTTTTGTTGTACAGGAACTAGCTATTCAGTTAGTTTTCAGGTCTTTTCAGAGAGAGAGATCATTCTATATGTAGCTGAAGGTTTGGTGTGTCCATGGGAGGAGGTGAGTTCAGCGTCTTCTTACACTGCTATCTTGAACCACTCTCCTATTTAATTAATTTTCAAACTGCTAAAGAATTTTCATTCTCTGAGGTTGATTGAGTGCACATTTAAAAAACCAAATAAACAAATCAAATATAGCCAGTGGCAGTCCACTAACCTCCAGCAGTTACTATAATTTACAAAATTCTGCAATAAAATTTATTTTTGTATTCTACATAAAGGGTACACCAAGTAAATGAAAATAGTTGTTTAAAGCAAAGAAAGAAATAACTTCAAGAGAATTTAGAAGCAATTAGCCACTAAAAATGATAAAGATATTAATAAAATCACCTTTTTTTGTGGAATCATTAATTAATGGATTACTCTTTTTGTGTGAAGATGAATAAACTGCAGTCTCTCTACTTGAGGCTTTCACAATATGGAAAGAATATCAGACTATTCTTCCAAATAAGGCATGGATAAAGTATTATGAGAGTTTGAAGAGAGGAATACTAGGTTTTTTGGAGACTAAACTTCCTGATGAAAGCTAACATTTATAGAATGCTGACTACGTGACAAATCCTGGAAAGCCTGACTCTAGAAGGTTTATCCTCAGAGCTGATAGGAGCTTGCCTCCTTCTGTATAGAGGTTGTCCCACACTGCAGTCTGACAGGAAGCTTTAGCTCTCAGTTAAGGAAACAGGAATTCTCCTGTATATTTATTCAGAAAGGAGGTCTTTGCTTTCCAATTTCTGATAGAAAGAAGAAAGAGAAGCTTAGATTATTCAAAGTTTGCTTCTCTGATTTGTATTCTCAAAGTGCCAATGTAGAAATATACTTTTCTTAGAAATGGATAGGAATAAACTATCAAATTTAAGAAAAGCATTGGTAAGAGACTCTTGAAACTTCAGAGGTGTGAAGAACTTGTAAGTGAGCATTTTAGCTGCAACAAATGAGTGCTGGTTTCCTGTTTTGGGCTACCTACCCAAGAGCACTGAGAAAAATTGTAGATGAGCTTAATCCTTAGGAAACTGTGGAGAATGGAAGAAGCACTAGAAGAGGGACATATGATTTACTGGTAATCCTGGGATAAACTGGTAATCCAGTTATCAATTCCAGATGAAAGTATGATTTGTGAACATACAGAAAAGAAAGCAGTAGATTTACTTAGTTGTGCGAAAAAGTTAAATTTTCTTTTGTTTTCTTTTTCTTATTTTCTTTTTTGCAGAGATTATAGTTTGGTAGCTGAGGAGACTGCATTAAACACAGCATAACCATATTTCAGGATTGCATTTGGCTCTCTCTTTTGAACTTTTCTTTAACAAAATGAAGAAAGAGGAACAGGATGTCAGTATCTGGAACTGTGTTCATAACTGGTCAAGGAAATAACTGAACCCCAAAGAGGGCTAATCAATGGATCGTTGATGTGTAGTTCTAGAATCCTACCACATAGATTGTGCTCTTGTCCTGGTCAATAACTGACAGTTTCATTTAGTGTCTACTATGTGTCAAACATTGTGCTATGTGTTAGAATAACATTTCCTTACACATACCAGGAACTGACATGCTAATTTTATGAACACATACTCAACACTTTATGATTTTATTTGATTCTCCCAATAACCTTATCAAATAGGTATTATTATCTCCATTTTATAGATGAAGAAATGGAAAGTTGGAGATCTTAATTACCCTGACTAAGGTTGACTACACAGCTACTGAGTGGCAGTGTCCAAATGTAAACCTTGGCCTGTCAATTTTTCTTCACCGCCTTTTGTTTTTTAAATTAATGATCGGAACAAGAGAACAAATCAATATGCATATAAAATGAATGCAAAAGAGATATTGACGTAGGAATGTGCTTAATGACAGAATTAGTATCCAAAAGAATTTTAATAGGCTGGAGCAAATTTAATCAGAGAACATTTAACAGAGATGCATGTGAGATCCTAAGCTGGGTTCCAAATATCCAGCTGCACAGGGCAATGTGGCTTAGCAGCTGCGTAAGCTTAATGTGATTCAATAGTGTGACATAGCTGCCCTAAAAGTGAATGAAAACGGATGCCACATTTGTACAAATCTAGTATTCCAAACAAAGAGATGGATTATTCTGTTTTATTATGGAGCTTGTGAGTAGTTCTGGGCAGCATACCTTTGAAGGGACATGGACTTAGTCTTATGAAAGGACTCAGTACCATTTTTCTCTTATTCTTTTGAGGAGTATTTTTTTGGAGTGCTTACTATGTGTTAGGCATTGTGTTAGGTACTCAGGAAATGGTGGTTTATAAAATAGCCCTCTTGTAGCTTACATTCTTATTGGGGAGGCAAGAAATAAACAAATGAACAAATGAATGTGTACCGTAGTATCAGATAGTAGTACATGCTGAAAAAAAATAAAGCAGTGTAAGGTGTTAGAAAATAGGTGGAGGCTATTTCAGATAAGTCTGTCAGGGAAGTATCTCTGAAGAGCTGTCATTTGATCAGAGACCTGCAATAACTAAGAGAGGGCATCATAAATAGAAGAAGAATATTCTATGCAAAAGAAAAAGTACAAAACCCTGAGGTGGGTGTTCGTGTATGTTCTGAAAGGAACTCAAGGAAGCCACTGTGCTATGTTACCAGACAGTGAGGAGAAGCAGGACTCCAGGCTGTTGCAGAGGTCAGTTGAACAGAAGGACAAAATGATACAACCTGAGCAACATGCGTAAGATGAGGAGAGAGAGCTGATCTTTGGATTTGGCAATATGGTTCTCACTTGGGACTTTGTTGTTCCTCATGAGAGTTAGCTGAAAGAGCCTGAAGACATCTAGCCTTGGGAAGAGAAGTCTTAGAGCAATGTAACTGTGGACCATCTGAATACCTACTGAAATCAGATCTCTAGGGACATGGAAACCTGGAATTTGCATTTTTAGCACTAAAGGTTTTTTCTTCACCGTAAAAATTGAAAACTGCTGGTTTAGGAATTCCTAGGTGACTTGAAATATGTACAAAGTTGTTCTGCATCTCCACTGAGGGGCTGATGAACAGAGGCTAATAGTAGACAGATTTCTGTGACGTATGAGATATAATACTTAAATGCTGGCCATTTTAAAGCAGAATGAGTTGTTTATGACAGGAAAAGTTCTTGTTAATTGAAGCAGAAACTGGGTAACTGCTCTTTTGGGGGAGATTGTTTGGAGGGATTTAATATCATGTGGGGTGGGAAGAGTGCTGTATGAAGTAAACTTCTAACCCTGAGGTTCCATTGTTCTGAAATGCAAGCATCAACCCCCCTGCTCCAAATAGCCAGAACACTAGCTCCAACTAGCCTTGTCTATGTGTGTTTTGACTTTGAAAATGTAGGAACAAGACATTTCCATTTTGTTGAGTCCCAGGATTTGGGTTGTCAAGGGGCCACGAAGCAATGTCTATTAACTAGAGGAAAAGAAGAGAGTTAAGATCTTACTGTACAATGGCAAAAGAAAGAAACTGATGATTGAGAAAGTGTTGTATCAGTGTTTGCATGTTTCCATTATAATATATGAAGAAAATCCTGGATGTCTATTCCCTTGCTGTTATTGGATTTATTATCATTTATTAAATTAGAGTCAGAATTGAAGAGCCACAAAATCAGCACAAAGTCAGAATAGATATCTTGGGTTTGTTAGCAAATGAGATGTTCCAAATTTTGTGTCACACAATTAGTTTGGTGGGTTTCTTTTCCCTGGCTATAACATTTCCTGCGTGCAGCAGAGGCCGGGCTGTGGACCTTCTCATTTGTTGAAGCATATGCAGTATTGTTGAGCTCACCACACAGCTGTGGGGGGAAAACGTTGCTCACCCTAAGGTTATAACCCCCCTTTTCTAAATTACTGTTTACTGATGTGGGAGAAAAGGACTCCTGGCATAGCTCAATAATTACTCTTGGCACAGTTCAATAATTAATGAAGTGTTAAAAAGACGCTGCTAAAGTTTGTGCATCTGCTATGGAGGGTATGAAAGTACAAGAAACTCGCCTGCGTCTCTAAGTCAAAGACACACATGGCCTTCCCTGTCCTCCCAGGAGAGGACCCAGTGGGGAGTGAGTGCAAACGAATGCTTTAGTGGAGGAGAGAAGGGGACTCTTACTACCAAGCTGTTGCGACGTTTCTGAGAATAGAGAAGCCCAAAGTGGTAGGGTTGTAGTTTCTCAGTTTTTTTTTCCCCTGTGATTTATAGGTAGGTCTTTTAGTTTGTGAGAAGAAATTTGTATGCAGAAATCACTGTTCTCCTCTCTCTATTGCTTACAATATAGGACTTGTTAAATCAGCAGTTTAAAATAATTTGATGATGGTAATGCAACAGGGACAAATAATTACTGCCACTAGTGTGGTATTTAGCTCCTAAAGTTTTAGGAGGTTGCAGGCTGGCATCTCTCCTAGTGAATAAGATATCAAGAGTGCTTTTTTAGCTGCAAAATTAACAAAGGAAGAAATAAATATTATTTTTCCCTCAAAGGACTCAGTTTGGAAAAAGCCCAAGGATTAACTCTTTGTGCTCAGTCTGATTTCACAGTGTGTCACCTCTCGCACTTGCCCTCATCAATCACTGCCATAGGACCAGGCCTCAGACAGGCCTCTGGGCTTTCCCAGGAATCCCTGCTGCTTGGCTGGAAAGTCGGGTCCAGGCCAAGGGTTTCTGAAACACAGCTCAGGTACAAGCTGACTCTAGCTTCAGGCCAATTTCTTGAGCAAAGAGTCTTTGCTAATATGCGGAACAGAAAAAAAAAAATGTTGGGAGAATGGGTTGGTGTTTCATCCACCTCCTTCCTCTACCCACCTCATCTCCATCCCTAAGTTATTTAAGTTCAACTTCAGACTAAAAAGAAGACACTTGACAAATTCTGTTTTACTAACTCTACTCTGGTTTGCTTGGTGATAAATTAAATATTTTGTTTTCTTTCTCTTTTTTCCCCCCAGGGTTGTGTATACACATTTCTTTGTGGTCACAATTTCTCTATGTGACAGCTAAGGGGGAGTATAGGGCAAGGAGTAAACCTTGAGGAATTAAGGTGCAGTCTGCCCTATTTTCTTCCCCTCCTCTTTAATATGAAACTGGTTACAGGCACATTTTTTTTAAACCTCTCAGCAGGAATTGCAAAGTTTTCCCGGGTCATCACCTAGCAACAAAACCCAGCAAAACATTTGCAAAGCAGTTTTTGCAATGCAGCCATCACTGACTGGCAGAACTGACTTGTGGAAGGCTGAATTTGCCATGGAGGGGAATTGAATGCTTTCTTCTTTATTCAAGTAGAATGCTGAGATGTGCAGTCTGGATCCTGCTTGAACCAAATTAATGTACATTAAAGAATAAACCATAATGCCCATTGTGAATAGGAGGTCGGAAGGATTCAACAGAATTTGATGATGGGCCAGTTCTTATTGACACTATTTAAATTGAACTTTTAACATAGTTGTTTTAAATAAAACAATCTGAGATTGATATAACTCTCCTTTTATTAGATCAAATATTCTGAGGACTTTTAGGTAGTGTCAGAAACCTTAAGTCTATTGGGTAATAAGTTCAGAATTCAACAGAAGAATACTTAGCCTCTTCCCTAAAAATAATGGTAAAAATCCCCCTTCAGAAGGAGAGGAAATCTGCTTTGTCTGGTTTTTGACTTCTACTCAGAGTTAGCAGCCGGGCATAATGTCTATTATCATTAAGAAAATGTGCTACCTTGGAACTTGCTTATAATACCTATCTGAAAGTCTATGCTGTGGGTCTTTTTCCTTGGAAGAGTCTTACAACAAGATCCTTTTGCTTTGTCATGTACTTTTAGAACCAAAAGATGGAATGCAAACATGTCTTATTTCAATTATTTTTTTCTGTAGTAGCATATGTGGAGACTCAACTATCTCAAGTCAATGATCCACGCATCTAGATCTTGATTTTTAATACTCAGATAGTCTGCTGTGCCCATAGCTCTGTTAATAAGAGAGGAGTTTCTTTAGCTCAGTACTTTAGGCAGAGAGCAAAAAGATTCATTAAGCGTGACTGAATTCTGACTCTTCAATAAGAATCCTATAAAGTTTGCCCCGCATGTGTACACTATGTGCATGAGGGACATGAAGTGTGTTCTCATATCAGGCTTCAGCTCTTGATCATTGAGGAACTGGCGAAGAAATTGTACTCCAGTTTAGATTCTCTTTCATGTGTCCCATGTTCTTGTGGCAACCTGGGATGCCAATTCTGCTCAATATCCATTATTGTTGATGACAGAATTGTTCTGAAACTTCTGCCCCCATCCTTGCACAAAATGTAGTCCTTAAGTACTGAGTCCTTCTCAGATGATTTGTGTAAAAGGCCTTGCTTCCCTCCATTATGCTCTATGAAATGTTGGCTGTCTGCTTTATTTGTCCATCTCTTTTCAGGCTGAACTCTCTTTGACAACTTTTTCTCCACCACATTGGTGTCTTCTGCAGCTGTGGGAGCAATATTCTAAATCCTTACTACTCAGAGTAGGGGCCAGTGCATCCACATCATCTGCGGACTTGCTATAAATATAAATCTCAGGCTCACCACCCCCTCCTCCAAGAAGTACTGAATTAGAATTTGCATTTTAACAGGTTACCCAGGTGATTCATATGCCCATTGAAGGTTGGAGAACACTGTAGATCTTTCTGGTTCAATAATTTGCTTCCTGTTGGGAGTTCTAGCTGAACGTGAATCTTTCTGTTTGCATTTCTTCTAAAATATGAAACACTTCTCACTTTCAACAATACTGAAGTGAACTTAGAGGATGAACCATAGGAGCATCAGGGAAACTTGAACAAAGATGTAGAGATTTCCCATATGTTATCTGATACTCACAGGCAGAACAACCCAGCAATTCCACACAACCCAGCAGACTATCAGACAGTTTTCTATACCTTGTATATCTTATTGTTACCCATTTTAGAGAAAATTCAACATTTTGTCTTATATTGTACTTATGGTTATATATGACAACTCTCCTGTAAGATGGAAAACTTCATGAGGCAGGCAAAATACTCATATTTATCCCCTTCACATCCCATAGCTCAGGGCTTTTATTGTAACAGAAGCTCAATGAATGATGGTTGCATTGGATTGTTAACATTGCCAATAGATGAAGTATGTTTAAAAGGGTCATGACATCACTCTTTCTAGGGAAAATGAGAAGGAACTTGATAACGACCTAACATAAAGCACTGAGGGGATTAGTCGGCCTTGGCGACTCTAGGCATTTGAGTTACATTGCAAATGGTGCAGTCTGGCCCAAATTAATCCTTTCTATTACCAAATAGACCAAGTTTTCAAGGTATTTATGGAAGATACCATAATTTGGAGGCATCCTTTTAATTTGGGTATCCAAGGGTTTCATGTCCATCTAAAGTGGTCCTAAAGAAGGAAGAACCCCCAAAAGTGGAGGGGATATTCTTTTAATGGTTTTCATGACTCTATTAATTCTTCTGTTCAGAGGCGTGAAAAACCAGAGATAGAACCTGGGAGTATGAGAGGAGTACATGTGGAGAAGATTGACAGCTGGGAAAGAATTTTATTTGTGCTGAACATTGGAGAATGTATTGTTCTCCTTTGCATATTAGTTACCAAAAATGTGTAGATACTTCAGTAAAATTGTTGATTGTAGAAAGTCTAATCCAATTTAGATTTTCTAATTCCTGATTTACTGAATAGATTTACACAGATGAGGTGCTGATATTTTGGGAGTATGAAATAGTCTATTTTTATTTATGTGAAGTTTTAAAAAATTTTGTGAAGAGTAACATGATAAGGGCTTAGTTACTTTCCCCTCACATCAAGATTTATGTGATACATTGGCAATTTGAATTGGTAGTGGAAAAAGTGGAAATGAGAATTCTGTCATGTACGATATTAGGAACCCGTACTGGGGAAAGGAAACTAAGCACAGAGTCAACTTTGTTTCACCTCATAGTAAAAGCAAGAGGTAAGAAGACTTTTAAAGGTTTATACAAATTACTGCATACATCATCCTTAAAAAAAAAAAACCCAGATGGCCAGATGGGAATTTTTATCCTGGCTTCATGGAAGTATAAATTTCTTTTAAAGGAAGAGTTACAATTACAAGAAAATACAGCCGATTAAGAGTAAAAGCTGTACTAGTTTCAGAAGCACGTAATTTCATTTATAACTAAAGGCAAATTTGTCACTTAATTAGTAATTCTGACACAGGTAAAGAGGAAGACAGCTGCTTTTCTAGGCATTTTATGCCTCACTGGTCCCCGGTAACCAGATGGCATTGTTGTTGCTGATGGATGAACCAGAGAAGATGTGGGAGAGGATCCACCCCCACCCCAACTCCTTGAAATAACAAACTTGTATTTGAAATCTCACAAGGAATAAGCTTTCTTCTGTGTTCACCCAGGGCAGGTTGGGATGGGGAGCAATGTTGGAGCTGAACAAGTACTTTTGCTCTCTACTCTTCTGACTTGTCTGAGGAGACCCCACCGTTAGTAGGTAAATGAGTAGCTGCACACACTAGTCTTTTTTTGTTTAGAGAAATTTCCAGTTACAGAATTATTCAATGATGTTGCACCTGTTTTTAAAACTAAAAGAAATACCATTTATTTGTCTAGCATTTTAGAGTTTTCCTCTTGCGTTTTCATGATTTCATCCATTATTTTCTGACCACTCCCAGTAACTTGTGGAGTAAGGCAGGACTGGGATTATTTATTTCCATGATGAGACTGAGAAACTGAGGTTCAGAAGGGTAAATTTAGCTGATCAAAGTTTACAAAGGTAATTACAAACCTAGGACTAAAATCTAGTTTCTAGATTCCCATAGTTAGTGCTTCCTTTAATACAAAGATTATGCAACGAATAGATGAAATGATGATCAATCTCATTAGTAATTAGGGAAATAGATATTAACATATCAAAACTTTTGTCATCAATTTGGTAAAAATTAAGAGAATTAATTTTCATTATTGACAAATATATAAACACACTGTTGATATTTGTGTAAATAGATGCAGCTTAAAAACTTCCATACTTTTTAACATAGCATTTCTCCTTCTAGTAATCCATCCTATAGAAAAAAAAAATCACATTTGTATATAAACATGTATGTACAATTATGTTGATGGTTTATATCGATAAAAAACTGCAAATAACTTTAAAGCCCCTAATTTTGGAATTATTAAATGATTATGGCATATCTATATTATGAAATACAAATTATTTTAGAAAGGACAGATGTACATATACTGATACAGAAAAATTTTGCAACATATTGATAAGTAAATGAAGCAAATTACATGATGATTCTTAAAGTTTAATTTATTAAAATAATGGTGTATGTGCATATACGTTTATAAAATACAGATGCATAGAAAAAAAGGTCTGTGACAGCACAGACCAAACTGAAACTAGTGGTTGCCTATGTTGGGAAGAGTGATATTGTGGAAATGGGCAGATAAAGAGGAAATTTATACTTAGTCTATATTTCAGTATTATTTGACTCTTCTATAAGATTTTCCTTATGCATCATTATAAAATAAAAAATGTTCGAAAAGAAAAGTTAATTTTTCCTGGGATACCTCCATGTCTAGATAGCTGCCTATCTCACACGGTCTGATGACTGGAGTCATTCCTGAGTCTCAGCAGGAGCTCAGCTAGATGTCTCTAACCTGGCATCTTCAGGATCTCTGGGTAGGATGAGATCCTGACATTGACCTTTCAGGATCATCTAGATTTTCTATCATTGCATTATGATGGAGCTTTACCAACCTAGATATATAATACCATGCTGATTTTTTTAACTTTCACTAGACCAATTGTTTCAAAAACACTTTTGGCTACAAAAGTTATATCCAGAAGCCCAGTGCATGAGAAAACAAAAGTGGAGCTCCTTTGGTTGAATTTGAGGATGATGAGGGCTTCTTCTCAAACTCACCTCCACCCACCCCCCCAAACTCCAAAAAATTGCTTCCTAAAAACACATAGGCCTCCAGAGAGCAGTTTGAAAATCACTGACATTGTGTCATTTTATAAAGAAACAAGAGTCCAGTGAAGTGAAGTGATTCAGGTGAGATTACATAAATGCTAAATGTGGAGCCAGTCTTTGAATCCAGATATTCTGTATGCAGTTTTATTGACTTTTCCAGAATGGTGGTTCACTTTTTAATCAACTCCAATTAGTTTTGGCTGTCCAGACTTCTGTAAAAACAGAGAGCTCAAACAGCATCTCTACTAATGTTAGAATAGGGTTTTGTGTGTGTATTTGTGCACACCTCTCCAATGCCCTTTATGACTAACTTCTCAATTACTTTTTCTCAAAGAGCTCCATGAAGTAAAGAACACAAGCAAATTTTAGTTGTCTTGAACTATTTTACTTTAGGAGATGAGATGATAAAAATTATTATCATTGTAATATCATTTTGTAATATCCAGATGGTGTTCGTGTTATTCCATATTGAGACATAATGCTTGACCCTGAGAGCTGTCAGTGTGCAAGCCTCCTCAGTGTCCTAGTGTTGGCGAGTTGGGCCAATGAACCTTTAACTAGACTAACTAAATAGGCCATTCTAATCTATGGTTACTAATTTTCACTCACATTGGAACTATGGGTGATTTACAAGTTTACAGTGATGCCTTCAACTTATTTTCTAGTTGATAAATTATTCAGCAGTGTAAACCACTCTTAAACATCACAAAAGTCTTTTTTAAAAAACAATTAGAATAATGCAAGTTCTAAGACCAGGATTTGATCTGTAACAAGTTGAGTAAAATGTTCCACTAACTGTAGCTGGCTTGGCTAAAACAAGTTAATCCCTTTAAGCTGAGAATGCTTAATAACACTAGTTTACCATATAAATATTTCCCTTATGCAGTTCTACTGAGATATAATTGATATATAGCACTGCATAAGTTTAAGGTGTGATGATTTGACTTACATATATTATAAAATGACTATCATAACATCTAAATCTTAATATCATTGTGATTTATTAAGGGCCTTTTGCTAGTCTTTGGGAGAAAAGGATAAGACCAACAACATTATTATGCTATATTTGACATAGGGCCAAGAGATAGAAACTGTAGATCCAGTCCCAACACTTGCCTTTCTCGGACTCAGTTTCCTAATCTATGAAATAATAGGTTTTCACTAGATCAATGTTACTGAATCTGGATTATCTGAACCTCTAAGAATTCATAAAGGAAACAATGAGAAATCGGGGCCCATTTTCAGCATTTCAAAAAGTCTAAATGAAATGACACATTTATATTAGCTGAGACCCTACAAGGGAATTAATGCATCAGTCATGTAATTAATTACATAAATTCATTAATTTTAAATATTGATGACTGCCTATTGCTTTTACTATATTTTATATTACAATTTTATATGAATAAAATTAAGGAAACAATCCATTTCTTAATAAATAGAATATTCCAGGAAGACAAATTCAAAACACAAAATACATAGAATGTTTAAGTGATCCTTGGTGGTGAAAATTTGGGAGCCCTTGGTCCAGAAGATCTTCAGGCATCTTCTAAGAGGACCCCAAATGATCACTGACTTCTGGTACTTATGCCCTTGGGTAATCACTTCCCTTTGAGTTTGGCTTGGATTTAATGACCTTTTAATGAACAGAATATGACAGAAGTGATGAGATGTCATTTCTGAGATGGGGTTATATAAAGATTGTGGTTTCCATCTTGGGGGTTCTCTTTTGGATCATTTACTCTGGGGAAAGCCAGCTGCCGTGTCATGAAGTGACCCTGGGTAGGATGAGTAAGTTTAGAAGCAAGTCTTCTAAAGCCTGCCAACAGCCATGTGAGTGAACTTGGAAGCAGGTCCTCCTATAGTGGAGCCCTGTAATGCCAGTAACATCAGGTGACATCTTTATTGCAGTCTCCTGGTAAACCTTGAGCCAGAACTATCTAGCTAAGCCACTCCCAGATTCCTGACCCATAGAAACTGAGATAACAAATGTTTGTTGTTTCCAGGCCCTAAATGTGACATATTCTGTAATGCAACAATAGATAGCTAATATGGACTTTTCACCTTTCCATGTTTTAATTTTCAAGTACCTTTAAAGAGTCTTTAATAATGGAAAGGGGTAATACAAAGAGAGATAGTCACTATGAAAAGTAGGGGAAAAAAAGAACAAACAAGAACAGGAAACATCAGGCAGAGGGAAGAGCTGTCCTTGAATACCACAGAATATTTCCTGCTTCTGAAGAAGTTGAATGAATACAGTGACCCATCATTATCTTTTGTGAAGAGTGTCTCTACCCGGGAGACAGTTGGATGGGGATTATGGTGGTTGTCAAAGAGATCCTCTCCCTTCCTGCTTCTCCCCCAGAGTCAGAGCCTTGATCTAGGAGTTTCTCGTTAAGTTTTCTTTCACAGATCAGCAAGCATCACCACCACAGTTTATGTAGAAAAGCCATGCTTTGTACTAAATATTAGCTATGTTTTCTGTATTATCAGTGCAAGCATTACACAAGATGATAGAGGAAGAGCAGAAACAAGAAAAATTTTGTGAAATTAAGACAGAAGTCTTTATTTCTTTAACTTTTAAATTATGTTTATTATGCCTTTTTAGTCTTTAAGAAAATGCATTAAAGAGTAGGAAAAGGAGAAGGAAAAGATAATTTTTAAAAAGAAAGGAAAAAATAAAGAGAAGATGGGAAGATTTCTAGACAGGATGTCTTAATAAGTTTCTACTTCAGCTCATTCATTTCACTCCAAATACAGAGCAATGGTAGATAAAATGTGAAAACTGAAAACTGAGGAGAGATTTACACTGATGAAACTCAAGATAAACATCACTGTAGACTAGTAGGGACCTATTTCACAAGCCTGGGGGCTCCAGGCCTAGAAACAGGTAGTGGTTTCAGAAGTCCTGTGGGGAAAGTTTTCCATGAAAGAAGCAGTCACAGCAAGGCTAACAGTTTTAACTCAGGGACTGGAATAAGATAGTCCCTGTCTGGTCACTGCCTGGGATTCTGGATTTAGCAGGTGCAGGGCTCCAGCAAGGCGGGAGGTGGTTTAGTGAAAGGAGGATGACACAGATAATTTGTCACTATTAGAGAAGAGCTCTGAAATGCCATTATACAGCTTGATTCTGGACTAGGGGCCCAGGAGGCAGGTGGAGGCAACCTCAAAACTACAAGATGAGGATGGATAAATACAAATGTGAGAGAAAGAGAGAGAACTATAAAAATATCGACATTTGTTGAACATTTGTTATGTGGAAGGTACAGAGAATGCTTTAAGCACATACAGTATATAACTCATGCATCATTTCAAGAACTATGAGGTAGTTATTATTTTAATTGTTGTTACTATTATTATCTCATCACGAGAAAATTTCATCAAATGAAGAAACTGCGCTACAGAGAGGCTAAATAAATTGCCAAGATCACCCAGCCAATGAGAGGTAGAACTTGGATTTGAGCTGAGGAAGTCTGAGTCCAGAGCACACTTGCTAATCATTTCACTATTCTGTCCTGAATACAAAACTCACTTAAAATCATTCTACTCAAAAGGAACCTACAAACTATATTCCAAACACAAGTACTTCTAATTCTGTGAAAGGCAGGAAAATAACTAATTGAAATACGAATTTGATACAGATGAAATTAGTCTGACAAAGCCTTTAAAGTTTAGTATGACTTAAGAGATCAGTGAGAGAATAGCTTATTTTTTAAGAAAGCAAGAAATTTTGAAACAAAAGCAGATAAGAATAAAGTGGAATAGGCAGGTAGGAAAAGAAACCATTTAGAAATCTTGGAAATAAAAAACATAGTTATTGACTCCACTCTTAATTTATAGTTGGGTAACAAGTATTGGATTCACCCTCCTACTGTAAACAGCCAGAGAACTGGACAAAGGATATTGAATAACTGTTCTCAGATATTAGATGACAAGCAGCATAGAATTGTGATTCTTGAGAGGAGAAATGGGAAACTCAAGAAGAGCACAGCAGTATCACTGAGTTGAGGAGACAGAGATCAAAACATGAAAATATGAAAATAATGAAAAAAGAAATAAAATATCCATAGGCTGAATTGTGTTTCTCCCCACCCCTCACAAAATCTGTATGTTGAAGTCCTAAGCCCCTGTACCTCAGAATGTGACTGTATTTGGAGAAAGGTCTTTACAGAGTAATTAAAGTTAAATTAAGTCCTTTGTGTAGTTTCTAATCCAATATGACTAGTGGCCTTCTAGGAAGAGATTAGCATATACATGCATAGAAGGAAGACTGTGTGAAGACACAAGGAGAAGGTGGCCATCTACAAGTCAAGGTGAGAGGCCTCAGAATGAAAACTACCCTGTTGACACCTCAATCTTGGATTTCGAGACATCAAAATGGGAGGAAATAAATTTCTGTTGTTTAAGCTATTCACTTTGTGGTATTTGTTATGACAGCCCAACAAAGTAATATGAATATATGTTAAAAAAATGGAACTCCTAGAGATGAAAATTATAAAATTTGAAATGGAAAATTGGCTGGATGAGCCTAGCAGCATATTAGACACTACAGAAAAAATATCAGTGAATTTGAAGTTGTAGCAATAGGACCTCTCCAAACTGAAACACAGAGAAGTTAAAGGCAAAAAAAAAAAAAAAAAAAAAAAAAGAAAGAACAGAACAGAACCTCAGTGATCTATAGAATAGTATTAAGCCACCTAACATATTGTAGACAGAAAGGAATATGGAAGAATATTTGAGGAAAAACTTGCCTAAAACTTCATAAATTTGAAATAAAGTACTAACATATATTTGAAGGCAATCAATAAACTCCAAATAGGATGGACACAAATACAATCACACCAAGGGACATTATAATAAAATATATAATAAAACCAATGGTAAAGAGAAAATCTTCAAAGAAGCAAGAGAAAAAAATACACATTAATACAGGAGGAAAAATAAGAATTACCACTGTCTTCTTATCAGAAACAATGCAAGCAAAAAGAAAAAGGAAAATGTCTTTGAAAAGTGAGAAGAATTATAGACTGTAGTAGCTCAGGCTGTCATAACAAAATATTATAGACCGGTTGGCTTAATTAACAGAAATTTATTACTCACAGTTCTGAAGGCTAGAAGTACAAGATGAAGGGGCAGACTGATTCAGTTCCTTATGAGACTCTCTTTCTTATTTGTATTCAGCTGCCTTCTTCCTATGTCTTTATATGGCCTTTCCTCCATAGGTTGTAAAGAGGGGGAACTCTCTACTCTCTCTCTTTTTCTTAAAGATTTTATTTATTTATTTATTTGAGAGAGAGAGAGCATAAGAGGGTTGGGGGGAAGGGAAGAGGGACAGAGGGGGAGGGAGAGGGACCAGAACAATCCATGCTGAGTGTGGAGCCCCATGTGGGCTTACAACTGTGAGATCATGACCTGAGCCAAAATGAAGAACCTGATGCTCAACTGATTGAGCCAACTAGGCACCTCTGGTGTTTCTTGTTATAAGGACACTAATCTTATGGTATCATTGTCTGACCCTATGACCTCATTTAACATTAATTACTTTCTTAAAGACCCCATCTCCAAATACAGCAACACTGTATTAAGGCTTTAATATCTAAATTTTGGGAGACATAAACATTTATCCATAACATCAACCTAGAATTCTGTATAGAGCAAAAATATCCTACAAAATGAAGTAAAGACATATTCAGATAATCAAAAGCTAAGAGAATTAATCACCAGCATTTCAAAATATTACATGTGCATTACAAAAATATCAAAAGTTTAAAGCTGAGAGAATATAGTACCACATGGAAACTAATGTGTACACAAAAGAATGAAGAGTACCAGGAATAGAAAATATTTGAAAAATATGAAAATATTTTTAGTCATTTTAATATCTTAATTTTTTTAAGTTTAATTTTATTTTTTAGTGTTCCAAGATTCACTGTTCATGCACCACACCCAGTGCTCCATGCAATACATGCCCTCCTCAATACCCACCACCAGGTTCACCCAACCCCCACCCCCCCAAACCCTCAGTTTGTTTCTGAGTCCACAGTCTATCATTTTAATATCTTTAAAAGATAATTTAAGTTTAAAGCAAAACTATATTAAAGAGATTAAGATATGTGGAAGTATATTGTATGACAAAAGACAAGGTAGTGGTAAAGTAGAAGAATATCGTTATGAGAATCTTATACATGAAATGGTGTAATGTCATTTGCATGCAGACTATAAAAAGTTAAACATGTATATTGCAAAGTCTAGAGAAAACAATAACAATTAAAACAGAGTTACAACTAGTACTGCAATTTCTGGGTCATAGGGTAACTCTCTCCAAGATACAAATGTAGTGATGCAAAGAGGCACCTGCACCCCAATGTTTATAGTAGCAATGTGCACAATAACCAAACTATGGAAAAAGCCCAGATGTCCACTGGCAAATGAATGGATAAAAAAGAAGTGGTATATATGTATATATACAATGAAATATTACTCAGCCATCAAAAACAATGAAACCTTGCTATCTGCAATAATATAGATGGAACTAGAGGGTATTATGCTCAGCAAAATAAGTCAACCAGAGAAGACAATTATCATATGATTTCACTCATATGTGGAATTTAAGAAACAAAAAAAGGCACATAGAGGAAGGGAGGGAAAAATAAAACAAGATATAATCAGAGAGGGAGACAAACCATAAGAGACTCTTAATCATAAGAAACAAACAGGGTTGCTGAGGGAGGTGTGGGGAGTTGGGGTAAATGAGTGATGGACTTTAAGGAGGGCATGTGATGTAATGAGCACTGGCTGTTATATACAACTGATGAATCACTGAACTCTACCTCTGAAACTAATAATACACAATATGTTAATGAACTGAATTTAAATTTAAAAAAAGAGAAGACACCTTCCAGATTTACAACTAATAAGCCAACAGAGGGATAAAATGAAATCATCAAGATCTCAATCCCAAAGGAATCATAGCAGGGAAAATAGAAACAAAGACAGGTAGGACTAACATAAAACAAATAGTAACATGGGAGACTTAGAACCAGCTGTATCAATAAGTGGATTATCTATTTTGATTAAAAGAATAAATAGGGCGGTTTCGTGATTTAAGGATCAATTTATGAAGAAACCATAACAATCTGAAATATGTATACTCCTAATAACAGATCTTCATACTACCTAATTAAAAAACTGTCAGAACTGAAAGAAGAAATAGAACATTGCAAATTAAGAGTTGGAAATTTTAACAACTTGCTCTCACTAATTGTTAGAACAAATAGGATATTAGAAAGCATATATGATATTAACAATGCTACTGACCAACTAATTTGCATTTCAGAACACTCCACTAAATAATAGCAGAATATATATATATTTTTTAAGTTCACATAAAACATTAACCAATGTTGACCATATTCTGGGCCAAAATCCAAACTTCAACAAATTTTAAAGGGTTGAAATCATACAAAATGTATAGCTTTTTGTGTGTCAATTATACCTTAACAAAATGGTTTTGAAACAAGTAACTAAATATCTACTAATGACCTACGCATTAAACTATAATAATATAATCATCATAAAACTAATGATATATACATACATTGCTTATTGATATGGTAAGTTGTCTATGACTTACTGTTAAGTTGAAAAAAAGGTGAGAAAACTAAATGTATTATGGACATTGCTGCTATGAACATTGGGGTGCATGTGCCCCTTCTTTTCACCACATCTGTATTTTTGGGGTAAATACCTAGTAGTGCAATTGTGGATCGTGGGGTAGTATTTTTAACTTCTTGAGGAACCTCCATACTGTTTTCCATTGTGGCTGCACCAGCTTGTGTTCCCACCAAAGTGTAAGATAGTTCCCCTTTCTCCACATCCTCGCCAACATTTGTTGTTCCCTCTTTTGTTAATTTTAGCCATTCTGACTGGTGTGAGGTGGTATCTCATTGTGGTTTTGATTTGTATTTCCGTGATGGCAAGCGATGTAGAGCATTTTTTCATATATGGAATATAAGGAATCATGCAGAGGGTCACAGGGGAAGGGAGGGAAAACTGAATGGGAAGAAATCAGAGCGGGAGACAAACCATGAGAGACTCTTGACTCTGGGAAACAAACAGGGTTGCAGAAAGGGAGGTGGTTGGGGCGATGGGATAACTGGGTGTTGGGTATAAAGGTGGACATGTGATATGATGAGCACTGGGTGTTACACACAACTAATAAATCACTGAACATTACATCAAAAACTAATGAAGTATTATGTGTTCTCTAATTGAATTTAAATAAAAAAGAAAACTAAATGTACAGATATTAAACAAATTTCAACAGTGTTAACATTGAAGTGGCAGGAGAGGAAGAGCAAGATGGTGGAGGAGTAGAAGACCTAAATTTCATCTGGCCCCAGGAGTTCAGGTAGATAGTTATCAAACCATTCTGAACACCTACAAACTCAACAGGAGATCGAAGAGAATAGCAGCAATTCTGGAACAGAAAAGCAACCACTTTCTGGAAAGTAGGATGTGCTTAGAAATGAATCCGAGGTGATATATGGGAAGCTAGACTGAAGGGGGGGGCTGGCTCCCGGCAAGTGAGAGAGCAGCAGAGCACAAAATCAGAACTTAGAAGTCTGCTCCACTAAGGGACGTCGCTCCAGGGGCTAAGCAGTGGGGTGGGGGTGGCGCCATCCCCATTGCCCCCAGAGCGAGGTGCTATGGGGAAGGTGGCTGCAAAGACAGAGCCGAGGAGGGAGCTCTCAGCCATAAACTGTGATCTGAGGCAAAGTTGGGCCACTACTTTTTGAGCAGGGACTCCATAAGTGGCAGATTCAGGAAGACACCCCCCCCCATTCCTCCACCAAGAGGAGCGGCTCGGGAGCATGCTGTAGGAATCTGCTGGGTTTGGAGACTCCAAACAGGGCCGTGTGCCAGAGATAGAAATGCTTGGTCACAGGCCAGGTGAGCTCAGGGTACAGCTGGAGACCAGGGAGCCAGGAGTGATTCACTGCTTTTCTCTGAGGGCTCACTAAAGAAGGGGGCCCTGAGCTCTTGGCTCCTACGGGGCCAGAGATTGGGAGGGCGCCATCTTCATTCTCCTCCTCCAAAGCTGTACAGAAAGCTTCCAGGGAACAAAAGCTACCAAGAGCGAACCCAAGCAGATTACATAGCCTGGCCCCTGGCAAGAATGGTGCAATTCCGCCTCAGGCAAAGATATTTGAGAATCACTACAAGAGGCCCCTCCCTCAGAAGATCAGTAAGAATATCCAGCCAAGACCAAGTTTACTGATCAATGAGAACCAAAAAAACATCAGTGCTAGGGGAATACAGCACATAGAATTCATGGCTTTCCCCCCATGATTCTTTAGTCTTTCAAAGTTAAATTTTTAAAATTTTGATTATTTTTTCTTTTTCTATTATTTTAAAATTTTTCCTCTTTCCCGTTCTAACCTATTTTAACTATGTTATCTTATCAATACCTTTTTAAAAAATCTTTTTTAATTTTCATGTTTATAGTTATATTCTATCCCTTCATTGTATTTAACCTTATTTTTTGTATACATATAAATTTTTCTTTCTTTAAAATTTTGGGATACAGTTTCTTCTAACAGACCAAAATATACCTGAAATATAGCATATGGCTTTGTTCTAGTCTCCAGCCTGATCACATTCTCTCCTTTTCTTTTCTTTTCTTTTCAACCAACTGCTTATCTTATCAATTCGTTTTTCCATCCCTTCATCATGTTTACCCTTATTTTTCTATATATATAAGTTATTCTTTCTTTAAAATTTTGGGAGGCAGTTTCTCCTAACAGACCAGAATACACCCCAAATCAAGTGTGTTGCTCTGTTCTATTCACCAGCCTAATCATATATGTATATATTTTTTCCTTTCTTCTCCCTCTAGTTTTGGGTCTCTTCTGATTTGGTTAGTGTATATTTTTCTGGGGTCATTGTTACCCTTTTAACATTTTGTTCTCTCATTCATCTACTTATCTCTGGACAAAATGAAAAGGTGGAAAAACTCACCTCAAAAAAAAAAAAAAAAAAAAAGAATAAGAGGCAATACTGACTGCTAGGGACCTAATCAATACAGACATTTGTAAGACGTCAGAACTAGAGTTCAGAATGACAATTATAAAGATGCTAGCTGGACTTGAAAAAGCATAGAAGATACTAGAGAATCCCTTTCTGGAGAAATAAAATCTCTTTCTGGAGAAATAAAAGAACTAAAATCTAACCAAGTTGAAATCAAAAAAGCAATTAATGAGGTGCAATCAAATATAGAGCTTTTACTGCTAGGATAAATGAGGCAGAGAGAGAATTAGTGATATAGAAGACCAAATGATGGAGAATAAAGAAGTTGAGAAAAAGAGAGATAAACAACTACTGGATCGCGAGGGGAGAATTCAAGAGATAAGTGATACCATAAGATAAAACAATATTAAAATAATTGGTATTCCCAGAAGAAGAAGAAAGAAAAAGAGGGGCAGAACGTATATTGGAGCAAATTATAGTAGAGAATTTCCCTAATTTGGTGAAGGGAACAAGAATCAAAATCCAAGAGGCACAGAGAAACCCCCTCAAAATCAATAAAAGTAGGTACACAACCCGTCACTAATAGTAAAACAAGTCTTAGTGACAAAGAGAAAATCCTGAAAGCAGCTCAGGACAAGAGATCTATAACATATAATGGTAGAAATATTAGATTGGCAGCAGACCTATCCACAGAGTCCTGGTAGGCCAGAAAGGACTGGCATGATAATTCAGAGCACTAAATGAGAAAAATATTCGGCCGAGAATACTCTATCCAGCTAGGCTGTCATTGAAAATAAAGGAGAGGTAAAAAGCTTCCAGAACAAACAAAAACGAAAAGAATTTGCAGACACCAAACCAGCCCTATAGGAAATATTGAAAGGGGTCCTCTAAGCAAAGAGAGAGCCTAAAAGTAACAGACCAGAAAGGAACAGAAACAACATACAGTAACAGTCACCTTACAGGCAATACAATGGCACTAAATTCATATCTTTCAATAGTTACCTTGAATGTAAATGGGCTAAATGCCCCAATCAAAAGACACAGGGTATCAGAATGGATGAAAAAACAAGACCCATCTGCAAGAAACTCATTTTAGACCCAAAGACACCTCCAGATTGAAAGTGAGGGGGTGGAAAACAATTTACCATGCTAATGGACATCAAAAGAAAGCGGGGTGTCAATCCTTATATCAGACAAATTAGATTTTAAGCCAAAGACTATAATAAGAGATGAGGAAGGACAATATATCATACTTAAAGGGTCTGTCCAACAAGCAGATCTGACAATTGTAAATATCTATGTCCCTAACATGGGAGCACCCAATTATATAAACCAATTAATAACAAAATCAAAGAAACACATTGACAATAATACAATAATAGTAGGGGACATTAACACCCCCTTGTCACTGAAATGGACAGATCATCTATGCAAAAGGTCAACAAGGAAATAAAGGCTTTAAATGACACACTGGACCAAATGGACATCACAGACACATTCAGAACATTCCATCCAAAAGCAACAGAATACACATTCTTGTCTAGTGCACACAGAACATTCTCCAGAATATATCACATCCTGGACCACAAATCAAGTCTCAACCGGTACCAAAAGACTGAGATCATTCCCTGCACATTTTCAAACCACAATGCATTGAAACTAGAATTCAACCAAGAGAAAGTTGGAAAGACCTCATATACATGGAGGCTAAAGAGCATCCCACTAAAGAATGAATGGGTCTACCAGGAAATTAAAGAAGAATTAAAAAAAATTCATGGAAACAAATGAAAATGAAAACACAACTGTTCAAATTCTTTGGGATGCAGCAAAGGTGGTCCTGAGAGGAAACTATATAGCAATACAAGCCTTTCTCAAGAAACAAGAAAGGTTTCAAATATACAACCTAACCCTACACCTAAAGGAGCTGGAGAAAGAATAGCAAAGAAAGCCTAAACCCAGCAGGAGAAGAGAAATAATAAACACCAGAGCAGAAATATATGAAATAGAAACCAAAACAACAGTATAACAGATCAATGAAACTAGAAGCTGGTTCTCTGAAAGAATTCAAAAGATTGATAAACCCCTGACCAGACTTATCAAAAAGAAAAGAGAAAGGACCTAAATTAATAAAACCATGAATGAAAGAGGAGAGATCACAACACCAAAAAAATACAAACAATTAGAAGAACATATTATGAGCAACTATAGCCAGCAAATTTGACAATCTGGAAGAAATGGATGCATTCCTAGACACATATAAAGTACCAAAACTGAACCAGGAAGAAATAGAAAACCTGAACAGACCCATAACCAGTAAGGAGATTGAAGCAGTCATCAAAAATCTCCCAAAAAACAAGAGCCCAGGGCCAGACGGCTTTCCAGGGGAATTCTACCAGACATTTAAAG